>CM065818.1:25651143-26851143 GCA_033398695.1 Orobanche coerulescens | reverse complement strand
CATTTCTCTAACAAAATAATATTTTCTCGCAATATGTTTGGTGTTGTGGTGAGCCCTAGGATCCTTAGCCTGTGGAACAGCTCCATCGTTGTCACAAAATAACGTCACGGGCTTATCTGCATTAGGAACCACTTGAAGTTCCTCAGTGAACTTCTTAATCCAAAAAGATTCTTTAGCAGCCTCCGTGGCTGCCTGATATTGCAGTCGAGCTTTGCTTAGCACGTCTCCAAGATATTGCTCCATCATTCAGATTAAAGATATACCTTGATGTGGACATATGAGCATCCATATCTCCCGAAAAATCTGAGCCCGTATAACCCATCACTTTAAGTTCTCCACCGCCGTATGTAAGAACTAAGTCTTTAGTCCTCCTTAGGTACTTAAGAATGTTCTTCACAGCAGTCCAATGTTCCTACCCTGGATTTGACTGAAATCGACTTACTACGCTCACAGCATAAGCAAATGTCCGATCTAGTGCAAATCATAGCATACATGAGGCTACCTACTACTGAAGCATAGGGTACCTTGATCATTTCCTTTCTGTCTTCCGAACTTTGAGGACACATCTCCAAGGAAAGTTTTGCACCATGTTGCATAGGTAGAAACCCTCTTTTACAATCTTCCATCCTAAATCGCTTCAGGATCTTTTCTATGTAGAGGGCTTGGGAAAGGCCTAACATTATTTTCGCTCTATTCCGGTAGAGGCGAATACCCATAATATAGGTAGCTTCTCCCAAGTCTTTCATTGAGAACTCTTTAGAAAGCCAAGATTTCAAAGAACTGAACATTCCTATGTCGTTTCCTATAAGTAAAATGTCATCTACATATAGTATTAAGAACACAATCTTTCTCCCACTAACCTTCTTGTAAATATAGGGCTCCTCTTTATTTTAGATAAAATCAAACTCTTTTACTGTCTCGCTAAAATGAAGATTCCAACTTCACGAAGCTTGTTTCAGTCCATAAATGGCACGCTGAAGTTTGCATACTTTATGAATATTGGTTTGAGATATGAATCTCTTAGGTTGTTCCATGTAAATCTCCTCCTCGAGGAATCCATTTAGGAATGCCGTTTTCAAATCCATTTGCCATATTTCATAATCTAAGTGGCATGCTATGGCAAGCATCATGCGAATAGACTTAATCATAGCAACAGGCGAGAAGGTCTTGAAGTAATCGATTCCTTCTCTTTGGGAATAACCCTTTGCCACAAGCCTGGCCTTATAGGTATCAACCTTTCCATCTCCATCAGTCTTTCTTTTATAAATCCATTTATTTCCAATAGGCACTATGCCTTTAGGACGATCTACTAAAGTTCAGACCTGATTAGCATGCATTGAGTCTATCTCAGCTTCCATAGCTTCTTGCCACTTGGCGGAGTCAACATCTACCATCGCTTGATCGTATGTAGAATGATCATTCTCTTGACTACTTTCTATCATCTCATGGACACCCAGTTCCTCTTGATTCAGATAGCCATACCTCTCAGGTAATTGAGATATTCTATTAGACTTGTGAGGTTGTGTTTGTATTCAAGAAGGTTTGGTTCTAATAACTTGCACAGGTGTCTCATTTGGTGTTTCTCTTATTTCTTCCAAAGAAATATTTCTACTTGCGCCTCCTTCCTGAATAAACTGATCTTCTAGGAAGTGTGCTTGTATAGCAATTATGATCCTATTATCTTCGTGCATGTAGAATATATATCCCATGGAATCCCCTGGATATCATATGAAACGACCTTTAACGGACCTAGTTTCCAATTTCTCTATTTTAGTCTTCTTGACATAAGCAGGGCATCCCCAAATCCTAATGTGATTAAGACTTGGTTTCCTGTTGGGAATAGTGCCCTAGGACATTCGATGTGCCTAGATTTGTAATTGTCACATTTAAATAAAGTTATTTGATAATGTTTATTTCTTGTTGATTATTATAATGTGTGCATGTTTTAATATTATAATAATCGAATAATAGTTATTCACGAATAATAAGATTATTCAAATGTCCCTGGTAAAATCTCGTTGAGTAGAGACTCAAGTTATTAATATACTAGTATAAGTTTGATTGATAATCATCGGATGATTATGCGTATGGTACGGATCAATCTTATGGGTATTGGTTGGAGAACTAATACTGGACCGACCCGCATTGAGATCACTGCATGGAAATGTCATAAGTGAATCTCAATATAACAGTATGTCGATAAATCCTTGAACCTGAGATTATCATAGAGTCCAACATGATAACTGATATGCCTTGACGTAATCCAACGTCATCTGAAACATGGTGATCATAACGGTTAGCGATCGGGATTAGTGGGAGTCATGTAGAGGGCAATGAATAATCAAGATGGGGATTTGTCCCTCTCTTAAGTGAGAGAGATATCTGCTGGGCCCCTCGATAAGTAGGACTGAAGGAAATGCATGGCCATGCTCAAATGAAGAGTCATTTGATTCAATCAGTCTACTTAAGATCGAGAAAGCATTTGAACATAAATAAGTATGACATACTCCATGACTTAGTTCAAATATGATATCGCGTGACAAAGGGATTTGACACGTTAAAAGGTTTAATGGACTATTAACTTATATTATTTGGGTAATCATAATGTGTTGCTAGAGGCCGCTTATGATTTATTATTTAATAAGGTATTAAATAATTGCCAACACAATATACGTCTTTTGGGTCGCACGTACGACAATTATAGACAAGTAGGAATAAATATCAACTGGAAATAATAAATATAATATTGGATATTATATTTATAAGAAGATTAAATAATAAGTAATATATAATATTGGATATTATATATATTGTATTATTTAATAAGTTGAGGGGAAACTAACCAAACACTAGATTATTGAATCTAGGGATTACTTAGTATAAATAAGAGATTCATGACAAGGAGTTGTCATAAGAACTCAATAAAAAAAACGCCTCCCTCTCCAAGAAGAAGAAAAAGTCGACCTCTTCCTCATACTGTAGGAGAACGAAGTCGGTCATCTAACCCTCTTCCCTTAGTTGATCTTGATCAATAGTATAATCCTTCTAGTAAGGAACTTGTGTTGTACTATTTATCAATATTATTCGTAAGGATCTAGCAATCCGGCTTGTGGAATTGTTCGTGTGTGGATCACCAAAAGAGGAAGGAGATATTCATTTGCTTCTAGTCCGGATCTAGAATTGTTCAATCGGATTAAGGTAATTTGATTAACTCTTTAATTAAACAATTAAATTACTGCATGAGATCCTAAATTGGGTTTTCACGTTTATTGTTCCGCTGCGTTTTTACTCCGATTATTTTGTATTCGATGCATAGAATTCCCAACAGTGGTATCGGAGCCAACTTGCATGTAATTTAATTGTTTGTGTAGAACATATTTATGTGTAAATTATATTCCTGATTATGTTTATAAAATATAGATTTTATAAAATAATTTTTCTGGTTTAATTTGATTAAATCGGATCGTCAAAAATAAATTTTCTGGATCAAGTTGCGAATTTCTCGCTTCCAGAATCGCTCGAACAGACTGCATTCGAAGTCGGGTCGGGTCCGGGTCGGATCCGGGTCGGGTCGGGTCAGAGCTGGACCCGCGGGCTAATTTTATTAAAAAAAATGTTTTCGCAATACCAGGGTTTCGAACCCTGGTCAATCTGACCGCCTTCCGCCGACTTACATGTAATTTAATTGTTTGTGTAGAACATATTTATGTGTAAATTATGTTTCTGATTATGTTTATAAAATATAGATTTTATAAAATAATTTTTCTAGTTTAATTTGATTAAATCGGATCGTCAAAAATAAATTTTCTGGACTGTTTTAGTGAATTTCTGCTCCAGAACTATTCTGGAACAGATCTGTTCCGAGTCGGGTCGGGTCAGAGCTGGACCCGCGGGCTAATAAAAAAAATATTTTCGCAATATCAGGGTTTCGAACCCTGGTCAGTCTGACCGCCTTCCACCGACTTACCATGTGGCCTGCAGCTTTGTTTTGAAAACAATACACAGAAGGTTTTATTAAAGGCAAATAAATCTGTTTTAAATATTGCAAAAATAATTCTGTAAAAACTGGGATTCGATCCCGCGCCATTCGGCTTTCCTTCCGCACCACTTACCATCTCGACTGGGTCCTGTTTTTGGCAACTTTTCAGTAGTTCTTTTTATAAGCCCTTTTAATATAAAAGTAAATTTGGCAATTATAGTTGCAAAATGTTGCAACTGTAACAACCGGGTTTCGAACCCGGACGGACCTGTTCCCAGGGCACAAAGACAACCATCTCGGCCAAGTCCAGATTTTTTCATGTGATGACTCAAATTTTATTTATAGCCTGACTGTCAGACAGATTTTAATTTCTATTATTACATGCTTTATTAATTATTTGATAATTATTTATGGTATGTGTGTCGTGTATGGCATGACCATAAATTGACCAATGTGATTGGATAATTTAATTTCTTATGGGTTGGTTTTACGGCCTACGTGTCGTTTAATTATAATTGGTTTTACGGCCTGCGAGTCGTCTATTTAAATTGTTTATTATTTTATGGCTTGCGTGTCGTTTGCACTTCTTGTAATTTAATATATTAGTGTAGTATTAAATTTCATTAATGTAATGAAGACAAGAAGAACGAGAAAGACGGACTCGAGGAGCAAATTGATCGCGTATGACGTTCCAAGGAGTTGGGAAGATCAATGAAGATCATATTTAACCCTTTAGATGACCTTTGTGATTTTCATGTTGGCTCATGAAAATCACGTTAGGATTATGGTCATGCTATACATGGTACTATGCTTTATTGTCATGTGATGCGATGTATGTTTAAATTTATGCATGTATGTGATGCTATGTATGTTTAGATGTATGTTAGCAAACATAGACATTAACATAGGATAAAAATCCCTCGTTAAAATTTTAATGCCGTTCATTTGAAAAACTCCTATCAAGACTTCGATCATCATGAGTGGGTCATGCCAAAGCTGGGCACTCGGATTATCTTAGTAAGGTAGGATAGGTAATGGTGATACCTATACGTTTAATGAATTTGGAAATCAAAATAGTTTTGAACCTTAAGGCATAAGATGGGATTATAACATGCTTGGGCATACGATGCCAAATCCCATGATATAATCTAAGAGTTACATATGATGTAATCGATAAAGAGTTATCCACCTAAAGTAGCTCAATTCTAGGCGTCATGCCAAAGCTGAGTTTAGGATTGTGCGAAATGGGATCTTAGCCCACTAAAATTACAAATGTTGTAAATTGAGGGTACTTTGTTTTAGTGGGAGTATTTTCGAGAAATAAAATAATGTGACTAAATATTTTGCATATTGAATTTTGTAGAATGGCATCAAACAACACATCCACCATTTCACTATGATCTGTCCTTGAGAAGGACAAGCTTAAAGAAAACGGCAGCAACTATCTGGATTGGATCCGGAGCTTGAGAATAGTTCTCAAGAAAGAAAGAAAGTTGTATGTTCTTGAGGAAGAAATTCCCGATGAGCCAGCTGACAATGCAAACAAAGCAACAAAAGACAAATGGAAGAAACATTGTGATGATTCCATTGATGTCGGTTGTCTTATGTTGGCCACCATTTGTCCGTAACTTGTAAGAACTGAGGAAATGGAAGCTTATGAGCTAAATGCTCACCTCAAGGAAACTTTCTCGAAGCATGCTAGGCAAGAGAGGTATGAGACCTTTCAAGCCTTGTATGCTTGCAAGATGATTGAGGGGACATCTGTCAGCACTCACGTTCTCAAGATGAAAGGATATATTGATCATCTTGAAAGGCTTGGTTTTCCACTTTCTAAGGAGCACTCCACGGATGTGATCCTAAACTCATTGCCCGAAAGTTTCGGTCAGGTCATTATGAACTATAATATGAATGAGATGGAGAAGTCTATTGTTGAGCTGCATGGGATGCTTAAAACGGCTGAGCAGAATATTAAGAAGAAACCAAGCCATGTGTTGATGGTCAGCAAAGGAAAATCCTTTAAGAACAAAGGCAAGGCAGGGGTAAGGCAAAAGTTGCCAAATCTAAAGACCTTACTAGGCCGGGTTTCAAGGCTAAAGCTCCCAAAGATGGAAATTGCCATCATTGCAATAAACCAGGACACTGGAAAAGAAATTGCAAGATTTACTTGGAAGAGCTAAAGCGTACCAAGGGTAGTGAGACTGCCACAGGTATATTTGTTATAGAAGTTAACTTATCTACCTCTAACTCCTGGGTATTAGATACTGGATATGGATCTCACATTTGTACAAATGTGCAGGGGTTGAGAAGCAGTAGAGAACTGAAGAAAGGGGAAGTGGATCTAAGAGTCGGCAATGGAGCAAGAGTTGCTGCACTAGCCGTAGGAACTTATAATCTAGTTTTACACAATGGGCTTTTGTTAGTTTTGAACAATTGCTATTATGTTCGTGCTATGAATAGGAATATTATTTCAGTTTCTACATTAGATTGTGAAGGTTACAATTTTCTTATTAAGAATAAGATCATTCGTATTTTCTTTGATGACTTGCTTTATGGTACTGCAAAGTTATATACTGGCCTTTAAAATATTGATCTAGATGAGTCCGACACTTTGGAAGTCTATAACATTGCATCTAAGAAACCTAAGCTCAATGATTCTAATTCAACTTACTTATGGCATTGTCGACTTGGTCACATAAACGAGAAACGCATTTCTAAACTCCATAATGATGGACTTTTAGACTCTTTTGACTATGAATCATATGGGACATGAGAATCTTGTTTATTGGGCAAGATGACGAAGAATCCTTTCACGGGTCATGGAGAAAGGTCTAGTGATCTGTTAGGCCTAATACATATTGATGTGTGCAGACCTCTTAGCACTCATGCCAGAGGCGGATACCAATACTTCATTACATTCACCGATGATTTTAATCGTTATGTATATGTTTATCTTATGAAGTATAAACATGAATCTTTTGAAATATTCAATATATTCCAGAATGAAGTACAGAATCAACTTGGCAATAAAATTAAAGCCCTTCGATTGGATCGAGGTGGCGAATACTTGAGCCAAGAGTTCGATGATCATCTTAGGAGTTGTGGAATTGTTTCACAACTTACTCCTCCCGGAACACCTCAACATAATGGAGTGTCCGGGAGGAGGAATCGAACTTTATTAGATATGGTTCAATCCATGATGAGTCGAACAGAGCTTCCATTATCATTTTGGGGCCACGCCTTAGAAACAGCAGCATTCACCCTTAACCGTGTTCCATCTAAAGCAGTTGAAAAGACACCATTTGAGAAATGGACTGGTAAAAGACCAAACTTGTCTTTTCTAAAGATCTGGGGTTGCGAAGCGTTCGTAAGGTGCCAAGTGTTTGACAAACTGGCAGCCAGATCTGAAAGATGTTTATTTGTGGGATATCCTAAGGAAACTAAAGGATATTACTTTTATAAGCCCACAGAGAACAAAGTGTTTGTTGCTCGAAATGCTGTATTCTTAGAAAGGGAATTTATTTCCAAAAGAGACAGTGGGAGAAGAGTAATTCTCGAGGAAACTCGAGAACCACAAGAAGACATCGCTTCACCGATGGAAACCGAACAAGCTCAACAATCAGTTGAAGAGCCCGTTCAAAGTACACAAGTCCCACGCAGATCTGATAGGATGCGACATGAACCTGAGAGATATGGTTATCTCGTAACAGAGGATGATGATGCATCGCTTATAGATGATGAGCCTAGTACCTATACAGAGCCGCCTGTGACCGTAGTCCGAGGAATGGCTAGAAGCCATGAAGTCTGAGATGCAATCCATGTATGACAATCAAGTTTGGAAGTTGATAGATCCACCTGAGGGTGTTAAAACCATTGGGTGCAAATGGGTCTATAAAAAGAAGAAAGACATGGATGATAATCTGCAAGCCTATAAAGCTAGACTAGTGGCAAAAGGTTATGATGATTCATGGTGTTGACTATGATGAGACCTTTTCGCCAAAGAGTCATGCTTAAATCAATTAGAATTTTATTTGCCATTGCCGCATACTATGATTATGAAATATGGCAAATGGATGTCAAAACAAAGATTCCTTAATGTAAACTTTACTCGAGGATGTGTACATGACACAACTCAAGGTTTTGTTCATCCGTAAAATTCTAAAAAGGTTTGCAAGCTTCAAAGATCCATTTATGGGTTGAAGCAAGCTTCTGAGCTGGAATCTTCGTTTTGATGAAATCACAAAGAGTTTGGGTTCATTCAAAATGAAGATGAACCTTGTGTGTACAAGAAGGTTGGTGGGAGAATAGTTGTTTTCTTAGTCTTATATGTAGATGACATATTACTCATTGGAAATGACATTCCCACCTTGCAGACAGTCAAGACTTGGTTGGGAAGTTGTTTCTCAATGAAAGACTTAGGAGAAGTTGCTTACATTCTTGGGATAAAGATCTATAGAGATAGATCAAAGAGATTGATTGGTCTGAGTCAAAGTACATACATTAATAAAATATTGAAGAGGTTCAATATGCAAGACTCCAAGAGAGGACTCTTGCCAATGTCACATGGCATTCATCTGAGTGAGACTCAGAGTCCTAAGACTCCTGATGAGCGATCCCGCATGAGCAATATACCATACGCTTCGGCTATTGGATCGATCATGTATGCCATGATTTGTACTCGACCAGATGTATCGTTTGCCCTTAGTATAACAAGTCGATACCAATCGAATCCAGGTGAAAGTCACTGGACAACAATGAAAACCATCCTAAAGTACTTGAGAAGAACTAAGGATGATTTCCTAGTTTATGGAGGGGTGGGAAATGATCTGGCTGTAATAGGTTACGCCGATGCAAGTTTCGAAACCGACAGAGACGATTTCAAATCGCAAACTGGTTATGTGTTTGTATTGAATGGAGGTGCTGTGAGTTGGAAGAGTTCCAAGCAGAGCACGGCTGCTGATTCTGTTATAGAAGCCGAGTACCTGGCAGCATCGGATGTAGCTAAGGAATCCGTTTGGATCAAGAAGTTCGTTACCGAAGTAGGAGTAGTGCCGACCATCCATGGTCCCATAAGCCTTTATTGTGACAATAATGGTGCTATTGCACAAGCTAAAGAGCCTAGGTCCCATCATAATTCCAAACATATACTCAGAAAATATCACCTAGTCAGAGAGATTGTCAGACGAGGAGATATTACAGTATGCAAAGTAGAAACGAAAGAGAATGTTGAAGATCCACTTACCAAGCCTCTCTCACAAGGAAAGCATGTTGAGCATGCTAGAGCGATGGGACTAAAATTCATGAATGAATGGTCCTAGTGCAAATGGGAGATTGTTTGGAATAGTGCCCTAGGACATTCGATGTGCCTAGATTTGTAATTGTCACATTTAAATAAAGTTATTTGATATCATTTAGTTCTCGTTGATTATTATAATGTGTGCATGTTTTAATATTATAATAATCGAATAATAGTTATTCACGAATAATAAGATTATTCAAATGTCCCTGGTAAAATCGCGTTGAGTAGAGACTTAAGTGATTAATATACTAGTATAAGTTTGATTGATAATCATTGGATGATTATGCGTATGGTACGGATCAATCTTATGGGTATTGGTTAGAGAACTAATACTGGACCGACCCGCATTGAGATCACTGCATGGAAATGTCACAAGTGAATCTCAATATAACAGTATGTCGATAAATCCTTGAACCTGAGATTATCATAGAGTCCAACATAATAACTGCTATGCCTTGACGTAATCCAACGTCATCTGAAACATGGTGATCATAAAGGTTAGCGATCGAGATTAGTGGGAGTCATGTAGAGGGCAATGAATAATCAAGATGGGGATTTGTCCCTCTCTTAAGTGAGAGAGATATCTGCTGGGCCCCTCGATAAGTAGGACTGAAGGAAATGCTTGGCCATGCTCAAATGAAGAGTCATTTGATTCAATCAGTCTACTTAAGATCGAGAAAGCATTTGAACATAAATAAGTATGACATACTCCATGATTTAGTTCAAATATGATATCGCGTGACAAAGGGATTTGACACGTTAAAAGGTTTAATGGACTATTAACTTATATTATTTGGGTAATCATAATGTCTTGCTAGAGGCCGCTTATGATTTATTATTTAATAAGGTATTAAATAATTGCCAACATAATATAAGCCTTTTGGGTCGCACGCATTTACAATTATAGACAAGTATGAATAAATATCAACTGGGAATAATAAATATAATATTGGATATTATATTTATAAGGAGATTAAATAATAAGTAATATATATAATATTGGATATTATATATATTGTATTATTTAATAAGTTGAGGGGCAACTAAGCAAACACTAGATTATTGAATCTAGGGATTACTTAGTATAAATAAGAGATCCATGACAAGGAGTTGTCATAAGAACTCAATCAAAAAAAACGCCTCCCTCTCCAAGAAGAAGAAAAAGTCGACCTCTTCCTCATACTGTAGGAGAACGAAGTCGGTCGCCTAACCCTCTTCCCTTAGTTGATCTTGATCAATAGTACAATCCTTCTAGTAAGGACCTTGTGTTGTACTATTTATCAATATTATTCGTAAGGATCTAGCAATCCGGCTTGTGGAATTGTTCGTGTGTGGATCACCAAAAGAGGAAGGAGATATTCATCTGCTTCTAGTCCGGATCTAGAATTGTTCAATCGGATTAAGGTAATTTGATTAACTCTTTAATTAAACAATTAAATTACTGCATGAGATCCTAAATTGGGTTTTCACGTTTATTGTTCCGTTACGTTTTTACTCCGATTATTTTGTATTCAATGCATAGAAAACCCAACACCTACCTCTCCACATCTCCTGTGGAGCCTTAGGAACGGATTTGGAAGGATATATGTTCAAGATATGTGCAGCAGTAAGGAGCGCATGACCCCACAGGTAAATTGGTAGATCAGTGTAGTTAAGCATGGAGCGAACCATATCTAACAAGGTTTGGTTCCTTCTTTCTGATACACCAGTTAATTGTGGAGTAGTTGGAGGAGTGAATTGTGACACTATTCCTAGTTCTTGTTGTTAGGAGTATGCCCTCGAATGCCACTCAGAGGATGTTGAGTGAGGGCATTGTACTTGTTATTATGTAAATCATTATCAAAAGGCAATCGTATATTTCTTTATTTACTGGAAGTCACTATATATAGATATATATATATATATATATATATATATATATATATATATATACGAGTCAGGAATACGAGTGACTTCCAGTAAATAAAGAAATATACGATTGCCTTTTGATAATGATTATATATATATATATAATCTAGTCCGTGTATTTGAGAGCAAAACATTCTACTTCTTATTGGATAAGGGGATTGGCATTGGAAAGGTTTATGGCTCAAATACTTAATCGTTCGCAAGTCGATGAAACTTGATTGGGCATTAAGTTTATGTGAAAACTTGTATGACGTATTCTTTGACTTGAAGAGTGCCTGTCGAACACTAATGGTTAGTGGGAGCACACGTTATAGGTATGCTAATTGGATTAGTATACTCGAACCGACTCACCCTCGATTCGTCACACGGATTCACTCTGAGACAGTCAATAACGAAATCGAAAGGTTGTGATAGGTATTCGTGAATCTTCGAATTGAGGATTTGGTAGAAATGTGCTTGTTGTAATATCCGGTTGTAATTTCATTAATTGTCATTCAGTATATTGTCACTCAGTAATTTTCACTCAGTATTAGTCATTCATCAATCTTATTCATTCATTATTTTCACCGTTCGGAGTAATTTGTATCGTGTATTAGTTATTATTCGTCACTCAACCTGGTTGAAGAATCGGTCCGAGAATATCATCTTTGTCATCTTTGTAGTGGGCTGTGTGTGAGGAGTAGCGCACGCTACGTACTCTCTTTAGCGCGCGCTAATTGAGTACGGGTAGCGCACGCTACCTCTCAGCATTAGTGCACGCTAGTGTGATTCAGGCAGACAGTCCAGAAGGTACTGGACTGGATTAGTGAGATTCATAGCGCACGCTACAATTGGAGTATAAGGTACATTAATGGTGTGTTTAGTGCACGCTATCGGGACCCATCAGCACGCGCTAGTGTATTGGAACAGACAGTCCAGTGGGTACTAGACTGAGATGGAATAATTCGTAGCGCACGCTAAGAGTGTGTATAGCGTACACAAGGGTTAGTTTGGTAGCGCACGCTAATCATAGGGTAGCACGCACTAAGGTTTAATCAGACCAGAAGACAGTAGGTTCTGGAGTCCAGTATTCTGGACATCAATGTAGGTCACAAGTCGTCCAGGAATAAGACTAGAGGGGGGGTGAATAGACTTATTGAAACTCTTAAACTCTTTTTCTCAAAGAGTAAGTTTCTTCAGCTGATAGGTAAACAAATGACTTGGAGTCGTTTGTTCTTAATACGTGCGGAAGTCAGCTGATGACGAATACAAAACAACTAATGAAACACTTAACAATGAATGCAGCAGTTAAAGTATGATGCTATAAAACAGTAAAGTACGCAGGCAATTATAGTGGTCTCAGAGGTGGGGTAATCCTCTACTAATCCACTTTTCTCCAAACCAGTTGGAGATGAATTCACTATAATTTTCAACCAGTGATAAATATTACAGTGATTCAACCAAATTACAACAGCTTCCAACCAGTGGAAATCCGTGCCGTTGTAACACACTTGACTGCCTTGCACCTCTTGATCCTTGATCCTTGGATGCCTTTACAGTCTCGAACTTCAACCAGTGAAGTACCTCGAACTCAGGATTTAAGACACGAGTTTTTGTCTTCTCCAACTAAGAGCTTCTTCAAGTATGAACTTTTTAGAACTGCTCTTTTCACGATGCTGTATTTCGTTTTAGATTGCTTGAATGCTTTGATCGCTTGTTCGCACCATTTGTAATTGTTGTATCTGCTCAGCTTCAAATCTTCGGATATATATAGGTCACGGTCTCTGAGCTTTTCCTTCATAGCCGCTGCAATTCTGTAACAAATCAGTCCGTTGGATGGAGACTTCTTTGTTTATTCTTTCTGAACGTTGCAAGGCTGGATTCCCATAATTTAATCCATCTTTCGACTGTTGTGAAGACTCTGCATGTGAGGCGCCGAATCTTTTGAATATAATACGATTAAAGTCTTCAAGGTGGGTCTGGATGAATTATTTAATTCATATCCTTTGCGGGAATCTCTCCAATTTGTCTCTTCACGTTGCATGTGACTTTCTGTAATACTTGACTTTTCAACGCATGCTGACGTGGACTTGGAGTACTTGGCTGATCTCGAGTAGGCTGATGTAAGTTAACTTCTCTGCAGTTCTGGACCTCTTTGATGTTCACTGTTTGGGACTCGCCTGATCATATGACTTGTCTGAGGTATCTTGACTGCAGTCTGGTCAAACATCCCTGATGATTTTTGTTGAGCAGATCTTCTCTGAAATGACTCGGTTGTACCTCTCTGATGAACTTAGCTATTCTTTTGTACTTAGCCGATTTTTAGCCTAACTTATATTTGGCCTATAGAAGATACTCATTTGGTTCTTCTTTACATTTTGCCAAGTTTTTCACTTAACATAATTTGGCCTATGGAAGATACTCATTTGGTTCTTCCTTACATTTTGCCAAGTAATAAACATTTGAATTTATATTAATGACATCATCAAAATCTAACAAGTATTCCTAACAAATTCCCCCTATTTTGATGATGGCAAAACTTTAAGGAAATATTCAAATGAACAAGTCTGCACTTGAGTGCAAGACACAAACTATCATCAGTCTAATTTTTGAGACAACTGGAAATTGTCATTCAAAAGACTGTTATAAAATTTTCTGACTTGATTATGTTTGAAATTTACAAGAAAATTATACAAGTACAGAAATAAAATCATTACAAGTACAAAATAAAGGAAGGTTATCTACCTCTGCCTCTGCCTCTTCGAATAGGCTGTTTGGCAGGCCTGAAAGGTTTAGATCTAATTGGTCTTGTTTTTACAGGTGCAAGACCATACTTCCTCCGTACAACTAGAGCTGCAAAGTCTTTCTCTTCTTGTGATGAAAACTTATTCTCAAGACACAGCTTCTTGATTTTTCTCTGGAGCGCAAGTTCATCCAAAGCATTTCCTTGCACCAAGGTGGGAGGTACTTTGGCACAGAACGTAAGGATCATGGGCTAAACGTTGTGTGCCTCAGCATGTTTCTTCAGAATAGTCCAAAGTTGTGGATGAGCTTCTTCCATGAAGTTGATGAAGATCTGTTGTGGGGTGAGATTATCATCCTGGAGTATTTCCCAGATGTAGTAGTCTCTGATGAATTTTTTCCTTGCAGATCCCCACATAGGTAGAGCTTCTTCTGGTATAAATTCTTCAACGTATCACAACTCCTTGCCTTCCCACTCTATAGTAGGCTCAAATCCTCCTCTAGTCCTCCTCTTCTTGCTTGTAAGCTGATCAGCCTGTTCTTCTGGTTCTGCTCCTCCCTTCCTTTTAGATGAGGATGTCCCAGCAGTGATCATCTTGACATCCTGCCTCTTCTTCGTTATAAGCTCCTACCTTATCTCTCCTTGAATGCTGCCTTCCCCCTGTATCCTATCTTCCCCCTTTTTGCCAGCATCAACCAAAGTGGTCAGCTGCTGCTCCATCCTGTGCATCCAGTCAGACATGCCAAATGGCATTCTGTTGTTTGTAGGGGGAGGAGGTTGAGGAACTTCCCACTGCAGCAATGTATCAATCTTGGCATTGATGGATTGGAGGTCAGGAGTGAACAGAGATGCAAGCAACTCTCCAATAGTATCCTTCACCATTTGTCTTATCAGCTCAGTCACCGCAGGGGAGATCTGCGATGGTGGAGAGTGCTCGCCTGAGCCTTCTGCGAATGATCCACTAGACTGCAGGCTCCTATCTGCAGCTGGCACTCCAGATGGGGTCTTTTAAGGTGTCCCTGATCTGGAGTCCTCAGCCAACTTTGCATCCAGGCTGGTATACCGGGCAGGCGCCCTAGCCCTGTCTGCAGCCTCTACTTCTGGCTCTTTCTCCGGCTCCTTTTCTTTCTCTTCTTCTTCCTTTTCTACTTCCTTCTCTTATTCTTCCTCCTTTTCTTCTTCATCAACATTATCCTTTTCTTTTTCAGCTCCCTGATCTCCTCCTTCATCCTTATCATCATCATCATCATCATCATCATCATCATCATCCTTTTTCCCATCCTTTTTATCTTCTCTTTTATTCTCATCATCTTTTCCATCATCCTCATCATCCTCCTTTCCTTCATCATTCTCCTGATCTACCTCTTCCCTTTCTTCTTCTTCTTCATCAATTAACTCCTCTGATTTCTCAACTTCTTCTATTTGTTTTTCAACTAAAATATTTTCTCCTTCTTTTCTCTCTTCCTGCTCCTCTTCTTCGTCATCTATAACAATGATCTCCTCATCTTCTCCATTCACTTCTTCAATCCTAATTTCTTTTTCTTCTTCCTCCTCATCTTCTTTCCCGAATGATCCATCAAAAATACTGTACATTATAGAAATGATGAATTGGTCCATGTTGGTTTTGTAATTTGACATGAACCAATTCTCCTGGAGGATCAAAATTATGTCTGATACTTTGCAAAAGTGTATCAGTACATCCTCTGTGGCTTGGGGATATTCCCAACCACTGGTTTCAATATAAGTTTGAAGTTTAGCAAATTAAAGTGATTTGAAAAATTTCCACTCTTCAAAAATATTAACAAAAGAGTGTTTTAAAGCTTGTGGTTTAACAAGCTGTAATTGTTCAATGGACAGGTTGAAAACATTGTTGTCCAGCAGGTTAAAGGTGTAGTTTGCTTCAGGGATTGAGATGATTAAACCTGCTTCTTCCTCCTCTGGAATGTATGCTGGAGTGAGGACATGGACGATCTGAGTTTCCAGGCTGCCTGGAGCAGGCTGGTCTTCCAGGTGGGTAGGTGACCTGGCTGCAGGACTGGTATAATGTTCTGGCTGCTCCTCCTGGCTGAACTACAGTCGCTTGGGCCTCTTGGGAGAGGGTTCTGGAGATGACTGCATGATGGATGGCTCTCCACGGGCTGGTCCCTTTCTTTTGAACCAGACGGCAATCGGTGTGTTGTCTGACTCGGAGTCTGACTCGGCTGCAGTTGGGTTGACGTCTGCAGGTCGGTTCGACTCGTCTGATGAAAGACATTTGTAGGGTGGTGACTCATACAAATCTTTGAGCATCCGAGCTGCTATCCTGTTGCCTCCTAGCTTCGTTAGCGTCTCTTGGTTCAGATGACCAAGTCTCTTGTTGATGTGGAAGGGGTCAGTACTTCCCTTCGCCACACCCATCTTCTCAAGGATCCAACTCAGCTGCAAATGCCAGCTTGGATCTGAAACTCTTCTCATCAGCAAGCCATTCGGCTTTGTTGACATCTCGAACAAGCTGCCTAAAGACGTAGTCAGTCCAATCAATCGCCTCATCTTGAATAAGTACTACCAGCACTATGAATTTTGCCGACGACAGTTGGTCGTAACTGTCGGCCATACCCATAATAATCTTGTTGGTAATATCCAACATATACCGATACTCCTTTTTAATCTCGCTCCTTTTTGTAGTGAGTTTCAGCTTCGTCGGCTGGTCAATCGCCTTAATCTTTTGCCAAACGTCGGTTGCTGTCTGTTTGAGAGCCTTGACGGCTATGCCGCGGTGCTTCATACCAAAGATTTTACGAATCGACTCCGGCGATATGTCGACTTGAATTCCTCCGACTGTGCTTCTGATTCCTTCTTCGGTCACACGTGCTTCTCGGTAGAAAGCGATGACGTCCTCCTTGTATAGATGCTTGGGACTGATATCCAGAAATGGATAGATCCCATTCTTCATCATCGAATGGATAAGGAAGAGTACGTCGTTGTTATCCAGATTTGATTCCAAAATACCTTCAAAATCAACGACCAGAGAAAAGATAATCTGGTCTTTGACCGCCTTCATGTTAATGCCTTCGAAATAAGATTCCATTTCTGCAAATAAGAAATTTTCAGTGTATTTGTAGTTCAAAAGATTTTTGCTCTGTAAATCTAGGGTTTGGTAAGCGTAAAGGTAAAGTGAAGGGTTTTCCGTCCTTTTAAAGAAGATGAAAAGACGTTGGATTAAATTATTATTTCTTTTGAATGGGTGGTTCGCCTTTTGAGATTCTATTTAAATTTCAAATTTGAATCGGTGGTCCAGGTTTTGATTTTAAAAGTTGGACGGTTGGATTTAACTGGTCACCGTGGAGGTCGATTTATCAAGTGATTGCCACGTGTATTTAAATGCCACTTGCGAACCAAAATTAACATAATATCATTATACGTATAGCAGACAATAATAAAATATTCAGAAGTCGGTTGAGTTTAGAAAACTTAGCTGGTTTGACTGTTGACTGTTGACTGCTCTGCATCAGGTGAGTTGACTCCTTGGATTTCTCGCCTGAGATTTTGATCAGCTAGGTTCATTTGTCTGTCCTTCGTCCTTTTGTCTACATCATCTAGGATCTGATTCCTCTAATCAGCTGGGTCCGTCCTTCCTCTGATATGCTTCAGCTTGCTTTTTCTTCTGTACTAGATTCCCAATCTAGTAGACCAAGTTCTCTGCTCAGCTCCAAAAATCTTTCTTCTGGCAAAGGTTTGGTGAAGATTCAGCTATCTGGTAGTCTGTGCTGACTCTTTCAACTCTAACTCTCTTGTTAAGCACGTGGTCTCTGATGAAGTGGTGCTTAACATCAATGTGCTTGGTCCTCGAATGCAAAACCGGATTTTTGGTTATTGCAATAGCACTATTGTTGTCACACCAGATAGGGACTTCATTGGCAATGATATTATAATCCCTCAGCTGTTGTCTGATCCATAAGATCTGGGCACAACAGCTACCTGCAGCTAGGTATTCTGACTCTGTGGTGGAGATAGAGTTAGAAACCTGCTTCTTGCTAAACCAGGATATCAGTCTGGTTCCTAGGAATTGGCACGTTCCACTAGTGCTTTTCCTATTAATTTTACATCCTGCGAAATCTGCATCTGAATATCCTGACAGCTCAAAGTTATCATCCTTAGGATACCATAGTCCAACGTTGACTGTAGACTTAAGGTATTTGATTATCCTCTTTGCTGCATCTAGGTGCGACTGCTTAGGCTTAGACTGGAAACGCGCACAAACTCCTACGACATAGGATATGTGAGGCCTGCTTGCAGTGAGGTATAGCAATGATCCAATGAGTCCTCTGTAGTGGGTTGAGTCCACTGATATGCCTCCCTCATCTGCATCTAGGTGAGTACTTGTGCTCAAAGGAATTCTTGCTGGTTTGGATGATTCCATTCCAAATCTCTTGATTAGATCTTTGGTATACTTAGCTTGGTTGATGAAAATTCCATTTTCCATCTGCTTAACTTGTAATCCGAGAAAGAAGTTAAGCTTTCCCATCATACTCATCTCAAATTCTCCTTGCATGAGGTTAGAGAATTTCTCACATAGCTCTGGATTGGTTGAGCCGAATATGATGTCATCCACATATATCTGAACTATTAATATGTGGCCTTCGTGCTCCACTCTGAATAGGGTCTTATCCACCTTTCCTTTGCAAAAACCATTCTTCTCAAGAAACACAGACAGTGTTTCATACCATGCTCTTGGTGCTTGCTTAAGTCCATAGAGAGCTTTCAACAGCTTTTAGACTTTGTCTCCTTTGACAAAACCTGGGGGTTGCTCTACATAGACTTCTTCTTCTAGGATGCCATTTAGAAATGCACTCTTTACGTCCATCTGATAGACTTCAAAATCTTTGAATGCAGCATATGCGAGGAATAGTCTGATGGCCTCTAATCTTGCAACAGGTGCATAGGTTTCATCAAAATCTATTCCTTCACACTGTACATAACCTTTTGCAACAAGTCTGGCTTTATTCCTAACAACAGCTCCGTCTTCATCACTCTTGTTTTTGTACACCCATTTGGTGCCAATAACCTTCTTGTGATCTGGTCTGTCTGTTAGTTCCCAAACTTTGTTTCTTTCCATCTGCTCCAGTTCCTCTTGCATGGCATTGATCCATGAATAATCCTCCAAGGCTTGCTCTGTTGTCTTGGGTTCTATCTGTGACATGAAGCATGAGAACATAGCCATTCCTGCGGGTAGAGTTGACTGTCTTATCTTCACTCCATCAGTCAGCTTCCCGATGATTTGCTGGATTGGGTGGCCTTTGAGCCACTTGGGGATATCGTCTTCTTCTGGGTCTGTTCCCCCTGTTGAATTGCTCTGGTGGATTTCTGCATCAGCTGGGTTCTGGTCTCCTTGGTCTGCAGCTGGATCAGCTACCGTCTTGTCATCTGCGGGTTGGTTCTGATCTGCAGATGAGTCTTTATGAGCTACAGCTGGGTCTTCATCAACAGCAACTGGATCAGATCGGTTTGGTGATCCTGTCTGATCTGCAGTTGGGTCTTCAGCAGCTACAGTTGGATCTTCAGGCTGGTCTGCAGGTGAGTCCACCATTCCAGTGTCATGTACAATAACTTCTTCAAGGGTTGCTGTTTTGAGCTTATTCTCAATTAGCTCAACTTGTTTCCTGTACTCCACAGTAGATTCATCAAATACAACATGGGGTGTTTCCTCCACAACTAAGGTTCTTTTGTTAAATACTCTATATGCCTTGCTTCTTTGTGAGTATCCCATAAAGAGACCATCATCAGTTTTAGCATCAAAGGCATTTAGTTGTGTTTTACCGTTGTTGTGGATGAAACACTTACAACCAAAAACGTGAAAGTAAGCAACAGTAGGAGTTCTATTATTCCAAACCTCATATGGAGTTTTGCCATGTCTCCCTACTATCATACTCCTGTTCTGAGTATGGCAAGCTATGTTGACAGCTTCAGCCCAGAACCTCTTGGGCAGGTCTGCTTCTGCAATCATGGACCTGGCTGCTTCCTTCAGGGTTCTGTTTCTTCTTTCAGCAACGCCATTCTGCTGGGGAGTCCTGGCCGCAGAGACCTCATGCTGGATCCCATTCTGATCGTTGTAATCAGTGATCGCCTTGTTGAGAAATTCTCCTCCTCTATCTGATCTGATCTTGATGATGGATAGGGATTTCTCATTCTGGATCCTTCTCAGCAGCTCAGGTAGCTTGGTCAAGGTTTCACTCTTCTTATACAGGAAGATAATCCAAGTGTACCTTGAATAATCATCTACTATAACAAGTGCATGCTTTCGGCCGCTTAGAGTCCTTGGATTGATGGGACCAAATAGATCCATATGGAGTAGATCTAAGATCCTTTTGTGAGGGTTGTAGGTTGGACTGGCTTGAATGATGCTCTCGTCTGCTTCCCTTTCTGACACGCATCACATATGGCGTCCTTTCTGAATGCTTCCTCTGGAAGTCCTCTGACCAGCTTCTGAGAACTAATCTTGTTTATGGCTTTGAAGTTCAGGTGACATAATCTTTTGTGCCACAGCCATCCATTCTCAGCTACTGTCTTAGATAGAAAATAGGAGTTAGGTGTTCCTGTGTTCCAATCTATCATGTAGACATCTCTCCTTCTGAATCCTTGTAGCTTCACTTCGCCAGAAATAATATCTATCACCATGCATTTCTAGATGGTGAAGACTACTAGATTCTTCTCATCGCAAAACCGGCTTATGCTCTGGAGGTTATACTTGAGCCCTTTGACATAGTGAACTTTGGATATCACAATATTTCCTCGGTGCAGCTCTCCAAAGCCCTTTGTTTGTCCTCTGGAACTATCTCCAAAGGTTACATCAGGACCTTTTTCTTTGGTGTATTTGGACAGCATCTTCATGTTCCCGGTCATGTGTCTTGAGCATCCAGAATCTACAAACCATTCTTCACCTCCAAAGTTTGAGTTTGTGGAGATGTGGTTGTAGTCCTTCCACCTTTTCTGCAATCAGACAAGCAGAGATTTAGGTACTCAAATCTGTGTGGGTCCTCTAGGGTTAGCTGGTTTCCTGGAGAGTTGATTTCTCCTTGGATTATGAAAATTGTTATTATTATTACCCTTATAAGGTGTGTAAGGTCGAGGTCTGAATCTCCTGCTGGGATTGTATACCAGATATTCCTCAAAATATTGATAGTGTGGGCCATTTATAAACCTTGGCTGAGACCATTTATTAAATCTTTGAGGTCTCCACACTTGTTCATTTTGGAAATTAGGATAACCTTGAGGTTTCCATCTGCCCCTCCCATTTTGAAATCTGTTTTTAGGGAGTTGTTGATAATAGTGGGCATGTTGTCTCGGCTGCTGCTTCTGCCTGGGCCATTGCCTAGTCACTTGTCTAGGTGGCTGTTGCGATATTTCTTACACGCAAGTGCACGTTATCGTTTACAAGTAATAAAGTGATAAGTAGAGTATCGTTCCCACGAGAACTGAATCTCTAACTACCGATCTTTATGTATTCCAGTTTTATTTGAACAATCGAATTTGGGTTTTGCAATTAATAACTAAAAGAATTACTAAAAGACTAAACAGTAGAAAACGATAGCTTGAATAAAGGGAAATAAAATGATGAATAAGTCTAGGATTCTGAATCCACCTCGGTTTATCCGAATTTACTCTCGATTATCCGTAATAAATAATTTTCCCAATTTATTGAAGGCGGAGATTGCTAATATATTCTACCGCCTCTCCCGAGGTCAATAGATTTACCTAAAGGCGAATAACGCACTCTATCCCTAGGTGAATTAATTCGTCAATAGGCGAAAAGCATAAAATCTCCAAAAGGCCACGTAGTTCCTATGAGTATATTCCTATCTCACAGAATAAAACGGTCCTCACCAATAGTTCCTCACCAATTCTCCTCTCCCGATTCGAATTGAATGATTAAATCAATACAACTATTGGCCAGATAATTGCAAGCATTAAACACAATTAGGAAAACTCAACAAAAAGGTAATTAATTGGATAATCTCAAGCAATTCGTCAAAACATAGGTTTCATCAAAACCCTAGATTAGGGTTTTAGCCTGACATACTAATAAATATAAATACAGAATAAATGAATGAAAGCATTAAAATCAAACGCAAATGAAGCTCGGATTCCTCCGTTCTTCGGCTTCCGCCCTCTGCCCTTGAAGTCTTCTGCTTCCCTCTTCTTCTGCCGTCTCCAAGCTTAAGCTCCAAAAGATAAAAGATTCAAAGATTCCCCGATAATTAATTAGGGTCTTAAACCCTATTTATAGCTCAGCACATCCTCCAAATCGCGTCCGTATGAGTAGGTCGAAAACTGGCTTCGAAACGGCCCAAATCCGTGCGGACATACAAAAACCGCCAAATGTGCCGCGGCGCACTAAATCTGTGCCGCGGCACACTGCCTTCAGTTGGATGCCTGGGCGTCCTTAAATCTTTCTGTGCCTCGGCTCACCTGGACTGTGCCGCGGCACAGAGTACAGTTTACTTTGCGATCGGCTGGGTGTCTTCCTGTGCCGCGGCCCTGCTTCCTTGTGCCGCGGCTCATAGCCCAGATTTGCCATTTTCGCCCGTTTCGCCTCGTTTCAGCTTCCGGACTTCAATTTCCTGACAAACATACAAAATTAAGGAATTAAAGACTCATTTAATCAAATTCACTCTCCAAAATAATACAAAATAATGATAAATAAGCGTATAAAAATACGCCTAACAAATACCCCCAAACTTAAGCCTTTGCTTGTCCTCAAGCAAAATGAATCAATTTCAATAAAAAATGTCGTGAATCATCGTGCGACTCGTAGTGTTCAACCTAATCAATACTATCCTGAAATTCTCTCTGAATAATACGAGTGTCATAATAGCGAGCCACACTCAGAACACTGATTCCACAAAGTAATCAAGTTCAGTCCTAATTACTCGTTCATGGAGAAAATCTAGCTCAAAGATTAACAAAACGTGATTCAAATCGACCGTCAATATGAAAGGTTAAAATAAACAAACTAGTTTGCCCCGTTCCTCAGTCTAATGGCACAATTTTCACGAGTTTCATAACAAATAAACCTCGGACAGTATTCCCTTATATATATGCTCAATAAATTGATTCGAGTTGACCACTAGGTTCGGGTCTCGGGATGTTTCATCGGGATAATCCTAGGGTGGAACTTCCATTCTCACGTATTGGGAAACCGTTTGACGTAAAAGACACTCATGGGGCACATGGATGCTTCTAGTTACTAAGTTCCCTTCTACAGCGGAGAAACAACTCGAATATATAATTTCCGCATGTCCGAATCAAGGTCGCTGTTTTATGCGAGAGTAAACAACGGGTCACGCGAATACCCCCGGTTACTAGGCTCCCTATCATCGGCATGTGAAATATCTAAATCACTAGTCTAATCAGGGTCGTCGTTTTACGCGAGAGTAAACAACGGGTCACGCGAATACCCCCGGTTACTAGACTTCCCCTCATATAACAACATTATCTCGACTTTTGGGAAAAACTGACCGGCTCTAAACTCAATCTAAGTGCCAACACGACTAATGTAACTGTACGACTCACTAACCGGAAAATGTAACCAAACGTATCGACGGTGATTTTAAAACAAGTATGTATCCTCTCTTATCCGCCAAGACCTCTACAATCACGAAAAAATTTTGGACCTAAATGAATACTAAGCATAAACAGAAATTACTGACTACAACTCGACTAAAATTCGACCGTTTCTTCAGAGAGAAAAACAGTGTCGTAACATCAGTATCACACAAATAGAAGCACGAAAAATTCACGAATAGAGAAAAATTAAGACAAGCAAGGCTATCGAAAAAAAAAATAACGCAAAGTAATGAAAAGTGCAACAAAATAAAGTACAGCAATGAATGTAGCAAATGAAAGTAAATCCCCCCCCCCCCCAAACTTAGGACGTACATTGACCTCAATGGACAAAATATGATATGCAGTAAAAGTAAAAGGTCAAGTACTCCCCTCCAGTCCGCTCACGAGCTGGTGCCGGTATCATTTGGTGAGTTTGCATGCTTCTTGACTACATCATGAGGAGTGTGACTAAATGAGCTTGCATCATCAAAAAGGAAGTTAAGTACGAGCTCTCAAGTTTAACATGATGTAAGGGTTGGGGATAATGTAATTGGATAACATGATTCATTTCATATAATTTGAAAATGCCTGGCTTACCAATTTTTCATTGCTGCAATTTATCAAACACTTTGTGTGCACCAGTTAAAATGAAGAACAAAATTTTTGATGGCTAACTCCAAATCCCAAAAATAATAACACAGATAATAACCCTGAATAACGACAACTATCATCACCAATTCGTTCATAAATATCAATTTCATCACAATATTAAATTCCCCATATTCCAACTCCATTTTAGAAACAACATTGAAGAACAACTAGCAATATAACTTCAATTCTTTTCAAATCAAGTATCACTTATGATTAAGAAATCAAGAATTACCTGAAGAATTTGAGAGGGAGACAAAGAGAAAGTTATCGAGTGACCTTATTGTGCCGTGAAAAATCCAAGGGAAGGGTCCCTAGAGCTGGCCGATCAACTGAAAGAAGAATACCTGGCCATACTTATAAAGCGACGGGGGCCGCGGCACAATATAAGTGAGCCGCGGACCAGAGTACAGTCGGCCTGGGGTGCATTTGTCATACCGCCGGGTGCCGCGGCTCAGTTTGGGCGTGCCGCGGCTCAACGTGTTAGTGTGCCGCGGCTCATTTGCCCCGTGCCGCGGCACAAAGTACAGCCTCCTGGGCGTTTCTTGGACATTTAGTATGCCGCGGCTCAGTAAGATCGTGCCGCGGCACCGAGTACAGATTGTTCGGCCATGTTTCATTAGCTGGTGCGTACCGCGGCTCACTTTTGTTGTGCCGCGGCCCATCATTGAATTCCTCCCCTTGGCTGATTCCTGCACAGAATTTTTACACGAAAACATCAAGACGAGAGGGAAGGACGGATCAAAGAAGAATGACGACAAAGAAAGACTAAATAAAAAAAAATGCAAGAAAACAATAAAGAATCTACAACTAATACTCGGGTTGCCTCCCGAGGAGCGCTAAGTTTATAGTCTTCAGCCGGACTTTTCTCGCATTCATCCGGCGGTGGATAAGGTGACGCTCGTTTTCTGCGTGTCTATTGGATTTCCCAAGTATGCCTTCAACCGTTGTCCATTAACTTTGAATTTTCGGGCATCTTTTTGTACTTCTACTGCACCATGTGGAAACACTTGAACTACGGTGAACGGTCCCGACCATCGTGAATGCAATTTCCCGGGAAATAACTTTAAGCGAGTGTTAAATAGCAACACCTCTTGTCCCGGGACAAATTCTCTCTGAGTGATGTGCTATCATGCCAAATCTTTGTCCGCTCCTTATAAAGTTTCGCATTTTCGTATGAATCGTGGCGAATTTCTTCCAACTCGTTCAGCTGCAAGCAACGCTTTTCACCAGCGGATTTCAGATCAAAGTTTAGTTTCTTTATCGCCCAGTAAGCACGGTGTTCCATCTCTACGGGTAAATGGCAACCTTTCCCATAGACCAATCTGTAGGGCGACATTCCGATAGGTGTTTTATACGCAGTCCGGTACGCCCAAAGTGCATCATCAAGTTTAAATGACCAATCTTTTCGAGACGAGCTGACCGTCTTTTCAAGAATCCACTTCAGCTCTCGATTTGATATCTCGACTTGACCGCTCATCTGAGGATGGTATGCTGTAGCAACACGATGAGTGACTCCGTATTTTCTCAAAACCGCATCAAGAAATTTGTTGTCGAAGTGTGACCCACCATCACTGATAATAGCACGTGGAGTCCCAAAGCGTGTGAAGATATGTTGTTTAATAAACTTGATTACGACATTGGACCCATTCGTAGGTAGTGCCACCGCTTCAACCCATGAAGTCGATCCCCCATACATCGAACAATTCAACTTCAAGTATGGTATTCAGCGGCATTTCGTGTCGTCTTGAGATGTTTCCCGTCCGTTGACACCGATCACACGCGGACACAAAGGAGTGAGCATCTTTGAATAAGGACGGCCAATAGAATCCCGATTGTAAGACCTTCGCCGCTGTTCTATTTCCACTAAAATGTCCACCGTAGGGTGATGCATGGCAATGGTTCAGCACACTATGGATTTCCTCATCCGGAATGCATCTACGGATAATTTGATCGGGGCATCGCTTGAAAAGAAAAGGATCGTCCCACAAATAGTACTTAGCATCCGAGATTAGCTTCTTCTTTTGATGGCGTGAGAGGTCGTTCGGAATTGTTTTACTTGCCAAGTAGTTCACTAGATCAGCATACCAAGGCGCTTGTTTTGAATCCAACTTGTAGAGCTGCTCGTCGGGGAAGGTTTCTATAATTTGTGGCTGACTTTCTTCCTTCTCGAATGGACTCTCTAATCGTGAAAGGTGATCGGCTATAACATTTTCAGTCCCTTTCTTGTCCCGAATCTCCAAGTTGAATTCTTGAAGGAGTAGCACCCACCGAATAAACCTTGGTTTGGCATCCTTCTTCTCCAAAAGGTATTTTATGGCTGAATGGTCGGTCTACACTATCACTTTCGTTCCTAGTAGATAAGCCCGGAATTTATCAAATGCAAAGATCACCGCCAACAATTCCTTCTCCGTTGTGGCATAATTTCTTTGGGCGTCGTCGAGTGTTCGGCTCACATAGTATATGACATGGAACACCTTTCCTCGTCTCTGCCCCAAAACAGCCCCAATGGCAAAGTCGCTAGCATCACACATTAACTCGAACGGAAGGTCCCAATCCGGAGCGACTATTACCGGTGCCGTGCTTAGAGCTTTATTCAACAATTCGAAACTTTCTTTACAAGACTCGTCAAAAGTAAAGGGAACATCCTTCATGAGTAGATTGCACAGCGGCTTTGTGATCTTCGAAAAATCCTTAATAAATCGGCGATAGAAACTGGCATGTCCCAAAAAACTTCTAATCCCCTTGACCGAAGTGGGCGGAGGCATCTTCTCAATTGTTTCAATTTTCGCTCGGTCGACTTCAATTCCATGTGAGGATATTCGATGGCCAAGCACAATGCCCTCCTGCACCATAAAATGACACTTCTCCCAATTCAAGACCAAATTTGTCTCTTCGCATCTTCTCAAGACTTTCTGCAAATTTTTCAAACAAATGTCAAACGAATCTCCAAAAATAGAAAAATCATCCATAAAAATCTCAATACTCTGCTCTACCATGTCAGAAAAAATAGCCATCATACACCGTTGAAAAGTAGCCGGCGCATTACACAATCCAAAAGGCATGCGCCTATAAGCGAAAATTCCGTAAGGACATGTAAACGTCGTTTTCTCTTGGTCTTCGGGGGCTATGTAAATCTGATTATACCCCGAGTAACCATCGAGAAAGCAATAGAAATCGTGTCCGGCTAATCTATCTAACATCTGATCAATAAAAGGCAAGGGGAAATGATCTTTTCTAGTGGCCTTATTTAATTTCCTATAATCTATGCACATACGCCATCCCGTAACAATCCTAGTGGGAATTAATTCATTATTATCGTTTTGAACAACTGTTATCCCACCCTTTTTCGACACAACTTGGACCGGACTTACCCACTTGCTATCAGAAATTGGAAAGATCATACCTGCGTCGAGGAGTTTTAAAACCTCGACTTTTACCACCTCCTTCATGTTAGGATTCAGCCGGCGTTGATGCTCCACGGATGGTTTGTAGTCTTCCTCCATCAAAATCTTGTGCATGCAAATTGACGGGCTGATCCCCTTAATATCCGCAATAGACCATCCAAGAGCAGATTTGTACTCCTTCAACACTCTTAATAATTTCGCCTCTTGATCTCCCGCTAAAGTGGCCGAAAGAATAACCGGAAGGGAGTTGTCGGGCCCCAGGAATGCATATTTTAAATGAGGCGGCAGCTTCTTGAGTTCCAACTTTGGAGGTTTTTCGATCGAAGGGGTTGGTCGAGTTAGTGAACTTCCGAGCTCCTCGAATGGTTTACGAATAAAAATTGGCGGGGAAGCATCCATGTGTCGTACGTAGGCTGCATGCTCTCCATTTAGTTCTAAACTTTCAATCAAAACGGATTCCAATGGATCGGGTGGATAATTTTCTCGAAAAGTTCTACTCACGCACGAGTTAATGATGTCAACTTGGAAACAATTTTCAGCGTCACTCGGATATTTTACGGATCGAAAGATATTGAATGTTACTTGCTCCTCTTGGACACGTAGAGTAAGCTTCCCCTTTTCCACATCGATCAAAGTTCGGCCGGTCGCCAAGAACGGTCTTCCCAAGATAATCGGGATATCTTGATCTTCCTCCATATCGAGCACAATAAAATCCGCTGGGAAGATAAATTTGTCAACCTTTACTAACACGTCCTCTATTACTCCAATTGGATATTTGATAGATCGATCCGCTAATTGCAAGGAGACCGTCGTCGGCTTGGCTTCCCCAATGTCCAGCTTTTTAAAAATAGAAAGGGGCATAAGGTTTATGCTGGCCCCGAGATCGCATAGGGCTCTTTCAAAAGACGAATTTCCGATGATACAAGGGATGGTAAAACTTCCCGGATCTCTCAATTTAGGTGGGAGCTTCTTTTGTAAAATAGCGCTGCACTCCTCCGTTAAAGCGACCGTCTCATATTCCTCGAGCTTTCTTTTGTTGGACAAGACTTCTTTCATGAATTTCACATAACTCGGCATTTGTTCCAACGCGTCGGCAAATGGAATGTTTATGTGCAATTTCTTGAAGACGTCGAGGAATTTTGAAAACTGCTTGTCCAGTTTTTGCTTTTGGAAACGCTGAGGGAATGGAATTTGAGGAGTGGGCTGAGTAGTAGATACTTCCTTTGGCTTGGGCGCCTCATCTTTTTCCTTCTCGTTCTGCTCGATCGGCTGCTCCTTGTTATTAATAGGCTGCCCTTTCAACTCTTTTCCACTTCGTAATTCGATCGCTTGCACATTTTCCTTGGGTTTCACTTCGGCTGCGTAGGGCGATACACCTTGAGACCGAGAAGACAATAAATTAGCAATCTGCCCCATTTGTGTTTCTAGATTTCGGATGGAGGTAGAGTGATTTTGGAGGGTCGTCTCAGTGCGGGTCATGAATTGGCTCGTGTTAGCCGCCAATTGAGCAAGAGCATCTTCCAATGATACCTTTGGTGATTGAGGGGGCTGCTGTGGGGGCTGCACGAAGTGAGCTTGTGGAGGTTTCAAAGCTTGCCCGTTTCTCCACGGAAAATTTTGTTGATTTCGCCACCCTTGATTATAAGTGCTGGGGTAAGAATTGTTTTGTCGATTTCCATTGCCCACAAATTGAGCTTGCTCCATTGGATGTTGCTCGAATGGATTTCCAACTTGACACTCCGCGCTCGGGTGTGATCCGTTACACCAATTGCATGTCTCTATGGTAACGGGGGAAGGTGCGTGCGAAAATGCTTGGAGCTGTTGGGTCAAAGCGGCGACTTGAGCTGACAAGGTGGAAATCGGATCATTACTTGAAACTTCCATAACTCTCTTCGGTGTCAATCTTTCCGATGGCCATTGATATGCATTTGCGGCCATAGCTTCCAGAAGCGAGTGTGCCTCGTCCATAGTCTTTCCCATCAAGGCCCCACCGGCGGCTGCATCCACGAGAGTGCGTGTAGAAGCACTCAATCCATTGTAAAACGTCTGAATTTGTAACCAGTCTGGAAGGCCGTGATGAGGGCATCTCCGTAACAAATCTTTATATCGCTCCCAAGCCTCGTGGAGCGATTCCATATCATGCTGACCGAAAGTGGTGATCTCGTTTCGTAATCTCGCCGTCTTAGAAGGTGGGAAGAATTTGGCAAGGAAGGCTTGCGCTAACACTGCCCATGTTGTAATCGACCCCTGCGGTAAGGAATTTAACCAGAATTTCGCTTTATCCCTCAAAGAGAAAGGGAAAAGCCTCAATCGGATGGCATCGTCGGTGACACCATTAGTCTTGAACGTGTCACATATCTCAAGGAAAGAAGAAATATGAGCGTTTGGGTCGTCATTCGGCAATCCACATAATTGGCTCGCCTGCACCATCTGAATGATCGCAGGCTTGATCTCAAAATTATTGGCTTGGATCGTGGGACGCCGAATTCCCGAAAAGTTTGCGTTGACCTGCGGCATGGCATAGTCTCGAAGAGCTAGTTCCGGTTGCACATGCTGCACATGGTTATCTCCTCCTTGAATCTCGATATTCTCGGCCATGTTGACCGTCGTCTGCAACTCTCTTTTCTCCTTCTTGCTCCTTCGAAGAGTGCGCTCGAGCTCGGTATCCAAAGGTAGTAGGCCTTCGTTACCGAGTTTTCTCATGCACTACACGAAAGGTCCTGAAAGGAAAAACAAATAAACGAAATTAAATACACAAAAATAAAAGTAAAAACGTTCAAATTAAGACTAGAAATACTTAAATCGATATTAAAAAATTTCAGTCCCCGGCAACGGCGCCAAAAACTTGTTGCGATATTTCTTACACGCAAGTGCACGTTATCGTTTACAAGTAATAAAGTGATAAGTAGAGTATCGTTCCCACGATGACTGAATCTCTAACTACCGATCTTTATGTATTCCAGTTTTATTTGAACAATCGAATTTGGGTTTTGCAATTAATAACTAAAAGAATTACTAAAAGACTAAACAGTAGAAAACGATAGCTTGAATAAAGGGAAATAAAATGATGAATAAGTCTAGGATTCTGAATCCACCTCGGTTTATCCGAATTTACTCTCGATTATCCGTAATAAATAATTTTCCCAATTTATTGAAGGCGGAGATTGCTAATATATTCTACCGCCTCTCCCGAGGTCAATAGATTTATCTAAAGGCGAATAACGCACTCTATCCCTAGGTGAATTAATTCGTCAATAGGCAAAAAGCATAAAATCTCCAAAAGGCCACGTAGTTCCTATGAGTATATTCCTATCTCACAGAATAAAACGGTCCTCACCAATAGTTCCTCACCAATTCTCCTCTCCCGATTCGAATTGAATGATTAAATCAATACAACTATTGGCCAGATAATTGCAAGCATTAAACACAATTAGGAAAACTCAACAAAAAGGTAATTAATTGGATAATCTCAAGCAATTCGTCAAAACATAGGTTTCATCAAAACCCTAGATTAGGGTTTTAGCCTGACATACTAATAAATATAAATACAGAATAAATGAATGAAAGGATTAAAATCAAACGCAGATGAAGCTCGGATTCCTCCGTTCTTCGGCTTCCGCCCTCTGCCCTTGAAGTCTTCTGCTTCCCTCTTCTTCTGCCGTCTCCAATCTTAAGCTCCAAAAGATAAAAGATTCAAAGATTCCCCGATAATTAATTAGGGTCTTAAACCCTATTTATAGCTCAGCACATCCTCCAAATCGCGTCCGTATGAGTAGGTCGAAAACTGGCTTCGAAACGGCCCAAATCCATGCGGACATACAAAAACCGCCAAGTGTGCCGCAAAGACACCGCTTTTCACTGATGCTCAGGCGTCCTTAAATCTTTCGTGCCGCGGCTCACAGGATCAGGCCGCGCACAGTACGCTTTACTCTGCGATCGGCTGGGTGTCTTCCTGTGCCGCGGCCCTGCTTCCTTGTGCCGCGGCTCATAGCCTAGATTTTCCTTTTTCGCCCGTTTCGCCTCGTTTCAGCTTCCGGACTTCAATTTCCTGACAAACATACAAAATTAAGGCATTAAAGACTCATCTAATCAAATTCACTCTCCAAAATAATACAAAATAATGATAAATAAGCGTATAAAAATACGCCTAACAGTGGCTGCCTTGTGTACCCTGGCTGCAGCCTAGACTTGTGACTTGGCTGTTGCCTATTTTTAAATATCGGTTTGTATGTAGGCTCAGCAGTCGATACAATTGTTTCTTCCTTGACGAAAGTGGTTTTGGAACTAGAGGGAGTGTGAAGATCATATCCAAGGCCTGATCTGGAATATAGTGGCCTTTTATTAGTACACAATTCGTCCAGAGTTGAAGACGCCTTCAGGGAGGTTATTTCCTGCGCCTGAGTCTTATTTGCCTGAGTCAGCTTAGTAAATTCGGCTTTGACATGAGCAAGTTCAGCTGATTTTTCTTTAAGTAAAATAGTTAGTCGATTTATCTCAGTTGTATTGACATCAGCCTGATTTTGCATGTTAGCTGCAGTTATCTCAACTGTATTCAGTTCTAGGCTGAGTTTTTCAAAATCATTTTTCAGCTGCCTATTCTCATCTTGCAGCTGAGTCTTCTCGGCTGATACAGATAGGTGTGCAGATTTAAGTGTCTCAAAATCTTTAAATAGCTGATTTACAGATTCGTGCAGATCCATATCTTGTGACATGGCTGAACTATTATTTGAACAAGAGGGTTTTGATGTTACCTCTTCATCAGCTAGATTGGCCATCAGACAGTCATACTCTTCATCATCATCTGAGAAGAATCCGCTGCTTGATTCTACATGCTCTTGATCTTCTCCGATGAGGGCCTTCCTTCTGTCTTCTTTTCTGCCCACCTCCTTCTTGCTCTCGTCCTTCTTAAGATCAGGATAGTCGATTTGGATGTGTCCTGTCTTGTGACAATTGTAGCACTCCACCTTCTAGCTTGCGGTTTTCTGGTTCCTTCTGGGATTCTCCTTATAATTTTTCTTGTATTTGGAGTAGTTTTTCCAGAAGTTGCTGAACCTTTGCATTATGAACGCCATTTCTTCCTCAAAATCTAATGGATTTGGAGGCTTTACATCAGATAAGCTCTTGGCGGGGGACTCGGCTGCAAAGGCTATTCCCTTCTCTGCAGGCTCAGTTGAGGATGAACTTGGAAGCTCGAACTCATAAGCCTTCAGATCAGAGAACAACTCTTGGATCTTTATCTTATTGAGGTCCTTGGATTCTCTCATGGCCACTGCCTTCATGCTCCATTCAGGATTGAGAGATCTTAGAACCTTCAGTGCCATTTCCCTGTCGCCATAAGATTTGCCGAGGGAGTTGATCTCATTGATAATCTCAGTGAACCTTGTGTCCACTTGGTCTATGGATTCGCCATTCTTCATTTTGAAGTTGTCAAATTTTTTAATAGCAATTGACAACTTGTTTTCCTTGATCAGCTCCATTCCTTCACACATTAGGGCTAATGTGTCCCAGATTTCTTTGGCATTCTTGCAATTCTTGATCTTGACCATGGTGGATTTATCAAGAGTTTGATATAGTACATCTCTGGCCCAGTTATCAAGATTGACCAGCTTTCTTTATTCGGGAGTCAGCTTTGTCCTCTTCTTTGGGATCTTCTCTGGCTTCCCTGCTGCGATCTCCTCTGGAGTGTTGTCCTTCTCGAAGATGAATGGACCATCCTCTATGATGCACCACATGTCATCTGTTGGGATTCGGTGCCTAAAACGAAGGCCCAGCGGAAGCGGTAAAACGAAAATTAATTCGATCCGAATCCCTACGAGGATCGATCGAGCTACGTATATACGAATATATAAACGAAAAGCAAGAGTCATAAGAAACTAACCCTCGAAGTCCGTTGATTAAATGGAAACCTTCTCTTGAGCTATTCCCCAAGCTCTTGAACGATCCAACGCCGAAAGTACCGCGTCTCTACTTGCCACGCCACGAGAAACGACTGAACGACGATCACCTTGTTATCCTCCGAGGATACGGCTAGAGCTAAGTGATGAAGCTTCCAATATGAGATTATCACACTCTAAGTGTATAACTCACAACTCTCATTTATTTCTTGATTTTTCTCCAAGAATCACCAAGAACAAGTTGAAGAAGAAGATGAAGATAAGTGTTTGAACTCAAAGTCTCACTTTCTCTCTCTCAATGTATCTCACGGTTGGCACAATGATCATTTTAGAGAGTGACAAGTCTTCTCTTCTTATTCAATTCCTTTCCACATGAGAACAACTCATGTTTAACCCCACCTTGAAAAAGATATCAAATATCTATTCATTAAACACCTAATCAAGATTCCAATTGATTTAAAAATCAAAGTCTTGTCAAGGTGTGGGGAAGGGGGGCGGCTATGATGAAGAAATACGACGAGTTCGGTTCGTTTCGGACTCCCGAGAGTCCAAACAGATAAACTCCGATTCCGTTCCGATGTATTTATATCGATCAATTAATCCAATTAATTAATCATATCAAATACATAATAACATAATTAATTTCTCCAAGAAATAATTATATCCATGAATTAAATTAATCACCCAGTGATATATTTAATTCATTAAGCCGTAAATCAATTTATCCGATAAATCGATTTAAATATCCAATGTCCCAAATTAGATATCCAATATCTAATATTCATAATGAGAGAATTAGCTTAATTCATTCCGTCGTCAATCCTAATGCGCGACTCGGTAGGTCCGTCTCAGTCAGCAATGGGAGGAACCAAAGAGTAGTAGCACCACCTAGCTGCACTGGTGGCCTACACTGCACTTAATCGAGAACGAATGATTGGGATCATTCAAGAACCATTCTGTAGTGAATACCAAGATACGTATAAACCCTTCTTTCAAATGTCCAGATCAAGTTATAGGGTCACGGTCGACCAAACCCTATCTCGTACTTGACGCTATGCATGCGTTAATGCAAATCGAGATCATCGAGCCGCCGTGTATCTAATACAACTAGCTCCAATGCTTTGGCCAAAGACTTATGATCTCATCTCGCCAATAACCGCATAGGACATATAACCCGCTCACTAACGGGAGAAAGAATTCTATCTTGGTATTCGAGACTGCTACTTGCCCGTCAAGATGCACGCCGAGGTTGACCCCGCCTTCCGGTTTACTGGTCGAACTACTCTAATGAAAATCTTGACGTCACAAGCACATCCCTACTAAATCCTCAAGTCTAAGGTTCACGAATACCTATCACAACCTTTCGATTCCGTCATTGATCGTCCCGGAGTGAAATCCATGTGACGAATCGAGGGTGAGTTTCGAGTATACTAATCCAATTAGCATACCTATAACGTGTGCTCCCACTAACCATTAGTGTTCGGTGCACTCTCCATGTCAAAGAACACGTCATACAAGTCTTCACATAAACTTAACGCCGGTCAAGTTTCATTGACTTGCGAACGATTAAGTATTTGAGCTATAACCTTTCCAAAGGCCGACTCCCTTATCCAATAAGGAGTGGAACGCTTTGCTCTCAAATACACGGACTAGTTTCTATATGTTTATTTACGAGTTAGAAATGCCAAGAACTACCAAGAAATAAAGAAACATTCATTTGCCTTATATAATTGGTTTACATAATTACAAGTACAATGCCCTCACTCAACAACCTCGAGTGGCATTCGAGGGCATACTCCTAACAATCTCCCACTTGCACTCAATGCCACACACTATGGTATCTAATACCCATGTTCTCTAGATGACGCTCCAAGCTAGTCCGAGAAAGTGGCTTGGTCAGTGGATCGGCGACGTTGTCGGCCGAGTCTACTCTGTGCAACACAATGTATCCCTTGCGAACAAATTCTCTTACGAGATGATACTTCCTCTCAATATGTTTGGTGCTGTTGTGAAACCTCGGCTCCTTGGCCTGCGCTACAGCTCCGTCGTTGTCGCAGTATAGCGGAACAGGCAGCTCAGCACATGGTATCATTTGAAGTTCTCCCAGAAACTTCTTAATCCAGAACCCTTCCTTGGAAGCCTCCGAGGCTGCTTGATACTCAGCCTGACAGGTGGAATCAGCAGTCGCGCTTTGCTTGGCACTACGCCAAGATACTGCTCCTCCATTAAGAGTAAATATATAGCCAGAAGTGGACATCGAGTCGCCCTTCGCCTTGGAAGTCCGAATCAGTGAATCCCACCACATCTAAATCTCCACCGCCATACATAAGAACCATATCTCTCGTTCTTCTCAAGTACTTGAGAACGTTCTTTACAGCAGTCCAATGTTCCCTACCTGGGTTTGCCTGAAACCTACTCACCACGCTTACAGCATGCGCGATGTCAGGTCTTGTACACAACATAGCATACATAAGGCTATCCACGGCCGAAGCATATGGTATATTACTCATTTCCTTGCGTTGTTCCTCACTTTGAGGACACATCTTCAAGGTGAGTTTTATTCCATGTTGCATCGGTAGGAACCCTCTTTTAGAATCATCCATCTTAAATCGCTTTAAGATCTTATCTATATAGAGGGCTTGGGAAAGGCCTATTGTTCTCTTCGATCTATCCCAGAGAGCCGAATACCAAGAATATAGGTTGCTTCTCCCAAGTCTTTCATGGAGAAATTACTCAAAGCCAAGCTTTCACGTAATCGAGCATTCCCACATCATTTCCTATTAGTAGAATGTCATCTACATATAGTACTAAGAATGCGATCTTGCTCCCACTAACCTTCTTGTATACACAAGGTTCCTCTTCATTTTGCACGAAGTCAAACTCTTTGACCGCCTCGTCAAAACGAAGGTTCCAACTACGCGACGCTTGCTTCAGACCATAAATGGAACGCTGAAGCTTGCACACTTTCTGAATATCGACTTCGGACACAAAGCCTTTAGGCTGCTCCATATAGATTTCCTCCTCGAGGAATCCATTAAGGAAAGCCGTCTTTACGTCCATTTGCCATATCTCATAATCGTGGTAGGCAGCTATAGCAAGCATCATGCGAATAGACTTGATCATGGCTACGGGCGAGAAGGTATCGTGGTAATCGATCCCTTCCTTTTGGGTATAACCCTTTGCCACAAGCCTGGCCTTATAGGCGTCAACCTTGCCATCACCATCAGTCTTTCTCTTGTAGATCCACTTATTCCCAATGGGCACTATGCCCTTGGGGCGGTCTACTAGAGTCCAGACTGATTTACATGCATCGAGTCTATCTCGGCTTCCATAGCTTCACGCCATTTCGCGAGTCTACATCCACCATCGCTTGGTCATAGGTCGTCGGGTCGGTCTCTTGGCTATCACTTGGAACCTCATGGAGACCCAGCTCCTCCAAGTGCACAAGCCCATACCTCTCAGGTAAATGAGACACCCTACTAGACCTACGAGGTGGTTGTACTTGTGTTTCGAAAGTTCGGTTCCAGTTTCTTGCAGTGTGTCTCTCGAGGAGTTTCATTGTATTCTTCTAAAGAAATACTTCTACTCGCTCCGCCTTCCCGAATGAACTCATCTTCCAGAAGTGTGCTTGTAAAGAAACAATGATCCTTCGATCTTCGGGCATGTAGAATAGATATCCCATCGTCCTGCAGGGAATCCAATGAAACGTCCCTTCGCTGACCTAGCTTCCAACTTTTCCACCTTAGTCTTCTTGACATAAGCGGGACATCCCCAAATCCTAATATGATTAAGACTTGGTTTCCTTCCTTCCCACATCTCATGTGGAGTTTTAGGAACGGATTTGGAAGGACATCTGTTCAAGATATACGCGGCGATCAGTGCATACCCCCACAGGTAAATCGGCAAGTCGGTATAGCCTAGCATGGAATGGACCATGTTCAACAGGGTCCAGTTCCTTCTTTCTGACACACCATTTAACTGAGGAGTACCTGGAGGTGTTAGTTGTGAAACTATTCCATGTTCCTTAAGGAACTCGTCAAACTCCGTACTCATATACTCGCCACCTCGGTCCGACCGAAGTGCTTTGATATGATTACCAGTTTGTTTCTCGACTAGGGCCTTGAATTCCTGGAATTTCTCAAAGGCCTCGGATTTATGTTTCATTAGGTATACATAACCATACCTAGTATGATCATCTGTAAACGTAATGAAATATTGATATCCGTCACGTGCTGCTTCCAAAGCACCACAAACGTCAGTATGGATTAATCCTAGTTTATCAGCGGCTCTTTCAAAAGTCCCTGTGAAGGGGGACTTAGTCATTTTGCCTTTAAGGCAAGATTCACAAGTAGGAAAGGGATCCGATCCCAATGGACCCATAAGTCCATCTTTTTCCATCTTGTAAACCTTGGTCTGACCAACATGACCAAGTCTTAGATGCCATTTCAAAACTTGATTGGTTTCATCCCTACCACGTTTTCTAGTCATAGTATTCACAACTACTTTGTTGCTGAGATTTAGATGATACAATCCATTCAACAATGTAGCAGTACCCACTAGTTTATTTCTAAAATAAATTTTGGCAGAACCATCACCAATGAAAAATGAAAAGCCTTTTCGGTCCATGACCGAATGGATAGAATGTTTTGTGCCCCTTGGGCAAAACAAGTACATCTTCTAAAGTCAAAACAAAGCCGGATTCTAAACCCAAAAGAAGTGATCCTATGTGGTCGCCTCGACACTATGCCCGCTTCCGACCGTGATCATAACTTCTCCGACTCCAAGCTTCCTACTTTGTTCCAGATCCCGATTCACGGTACAAATATGAGAACTAGCACGAATCCAATATCCAGAAGTAGAAAATACAAGAGCGAACAATTTGTTTCCAAAACTAAAAGTTCTCAGACGAAGTGCCATGAAGAATCTGGATGTCTCTAGCCCAGTGGCCCACCACCGCACTTGAGACAAGCATCCTTCTTCTTCTTGTTCTTTGGAACCATCGGGCCTTGCCCTTTCCCTTAAGGTCCTTAGCTTGTGGTCCATCCGCTTCTTGGTCTTTTTCTTCTTATTCTTAGACTTCCGAAGTCCGTAAGAAATCACAAGTGCACTCCTTCATCCGCGGAGTCTTCATCTCGAGATCGAGCGGTCACTAGTTTGTTCATTAGCCCGGCCATGCAATTTCGTTGCGGTTGAAGTTCATAACAAATCGTGAGAAGGAATCGAGAGAGACCGTAGGATAAGGTCGGGCTGGAGAGAAGCATCCATTTTGAAATCAAGAGCCTCCAATCTCTCGATCATGGATATCATTTTGAGGACGTGTTCCCCAACCTTCTCACCTTCCTTCATCCTAGCACCGAGCAGCTTGCTTGGATATCTCATATCTAGCGATTCACGTGCTCACCATAAAGCTCGGTTAAGTGAGATAGAATCGCCAGCGAAGTCATTTTCTCATGAGCTCTCTGAAGCTCATTAGACATGGAAGCCATCATATAAGCACGGACTTTCACGTCATCCTTAACCCACTTTTCGTGGTTTTCAATCTCTTCCTGATTGGCTCGGGTCCGCACAGAGGCGCCGGAATGTCCGTCTCCAAGACGTATCCAGGCCTCTATACCGAGGACAATCATCGACATGGAGCCAATCCACAAAGTTAGGTCCCATTAAGGTGTTCTTTTCGAGTAGAATTGCGAGTGGATTCATTGTCATATTGAGATTTGTCTGCATTAAGTATAACAGATTAATTAGTGACTCATTCAATTATGTTCGAGTATAGAATTTAAGGTCTTTTCTATTCTTGTTACCCGGCTCCCACTATTTTTATCGGAATAACACACCCCCATGTGATATCCTAAGTATCGTCGCTCTACTTCATAGTGGTGATCGAGTTCTTTATAAATCTTAATAGAGGGCAACCGAATGTGTTTCTAGTCTATTAATTTTCATAAAGTGGTGTCCAACACCAACCCATCTAATGGATGATTCGATCTTCTTTTTTCCCCTTGTTCACTCCCTCAACCTATACGATTTCTATGGTTCGTGAACAAGTTAAGTTTATACCATCGACGCAAATCGGTTTCACAATTGAATCTTATCCGCAACCTATCGTGTTTCTAAGGATAAAATTTGCTCCAACCGAAGGCATCCAATGCGCTCTCGGTAATTTATCCGTCCTCCGACGACTACCCGATAACTCGGAAGCATAGCACATCCGGTTTGGATTTCAATTTCGAAAACTCGATGGAGGGAAGGAAAACCTTGAAACCTTATAAACTTAATTATTTATAGTGGGAGAATTTTCGCGATTAACGTTACACTTTGCACATTAATCATATTAGCGCGTTTGAGGCATTCATACAATATGAAACAACCATTCACAACCTAGTTGCTACCAACATGTGGTTCATGGACCGTTCCTAGAAAACAAAAACTCCGTAATCTAATTACAAGTCTTCGTCTTGAATCTTCGTCTTCTCGAAATGGATCTTCCTCCGGTCTTCGTCATTACATATAAATTTTACATTGAAAATTGCATCCTAGATACAAATTTTTCTAGTAAAATAAATAGGCTCAAAACGGCCTTTACAACCCAATCGAATAAAACGAACGATTCAAAAACTAAGTCCACGAACCACATCCCCATTCAAAAGCATTCATTCAAAATACTAAATAAATGGAAAGCGTAGAGATACATTGATCCAATCAACAATACGAACCGATCCAATCGATTCACAATCGGTAATATAATAACGTTCAAAATAATTGATCGACCATAAATATTCCAATTAATCAAATTTCCCTTATAAAATGAAATACCATAAATCATTTTAATCATATTAAATCCAATTTAACATGCGGGAGATTAATTTTCAAGAATACGAAAAATCGAGCCGGGCGAAAATGGCTGCCATGGCCGAGTCACTGCCGTGACCTTCGCCGGCCCGGCTGGCATGGCCGAGTCACGCTCGGCGGCTACCGGCCGAGCACGGCCCGTGTCTCGACACGGTCGGGTGCACTGGCGGTGGCTCGAAATTTGCTGACACGGCCGTGTCACGGACACGGCCGAGTCACCTGGCGACTTCACGCCCTTTGTCCGAAAAGTCGTCCGACGACGATTCGGAGCTCGATTTTCGACCGGATATCCAATATCAATATTTTTCAACATTCATATCTTCAATATAAATCATATTTCCAAGAAATTAAGATTTATATTTAGACATAAACTTACGAAAAATATAACTACAACGAACGTAAAAATATATACCACGATTATGACTAAAATGATTCCAAATCATTCACCATCTAATCAAGCATTCCAAATGCCAATATCGTATATACGATCGCAAGACCTATTCTCCGATACCACTGTTGGGATTCGGTGCCTAAAACGAAGGCCCAGCGGAAGCGGTAAAAAGAAAATTAATTCGATCCGAATCCCTACGAGGATCGATCGAGCTACGTATATACGAATATATAAACGAAAAGCAAGAGTCATAAGAAACTAACCCTCGAAGTCCGTTGATTAAATGGAAACCTTCTCTTGAGCTATTCCCCAAGCTCTTGAACGATCCAACGCCGAAAGTACCGCGTCTCTACTTGCCACGCGCCGGAGAAACGACCGGAACGACGATCACCTTGCTATCCTCCGAGGATACGGCTAGAGCTAAGTGATGAAGCTTCCAATATGAGATTATCACACTCTAAGTGTATAACTCACAACTCTCATTTATTTCTTGATTTTTCTCCAAGAATCACCAAGAACAAGTTGAAGAAGAAGATGAAGATAAGTGTTTGAACTCAAAGTCTCACTTTCTCTCTCTCTCAATGTATCTCACGGTTGGCACAATGATCATTTTAGAGAGTGACAAGTCTTCTCTTCTTATTCAATTCCTTTCCACATGAGAACAACTCATGTTTAACCCCACCTTGAAAAAGATATCAAATATCTATTCATTAAACACCTAATCAAGATTCCAATTGATTTAAAAATCAAAGTCTTGTCAAGGTGTGGGGAAGGGCGGCTATGATGAAGAAATACGAGTTCGGTTCGTTTCGGACTCAGAGTCCAAGCAGATAAACTCCGATTCCGTTCCGATGTATTTATATCGATCAATTAATCAATTAATTAATCATATCAAATACATAATAACATAATTAATTTCTCCAAGAAATAATTATATCCATGAATTAAATTAATCACCCGATGATATATTTAATTCATTAAGCCGTAAATCAATTTATCCGATAAATCGATTTAAATATCCAATGTCCCAAATTAGATATCCAATATCTAATATTCATAATGAGAGAATTAGCTTAATTCATTCCGTCGTCAATCCTAATGCGCGACTCGGTAGGTCCGTCTCGATCGGCAATGGGAGGAACCAAAGAGTAGTAGCACCACCTAGCGGCTGGTGGCCTACACTGCTGTACCCCAATCGAGAACGAATGATTGGGATCATTCAAGAACCATTCTAGTGAATACCGGTATACGTATAAACCCTTCTTTCAAATGTCCCGATCAAGTTATAGGGTCACGGTCGATCAAACCCTATCATGCTTGACGCTATGCATGCGTTAATGCAAATCGAGATCATCGAGTATCGTGTATCTAATACAACTAGCTCCAATGCTTTGGCCAAAGACTTATGATCTCATCGCGATAACCGCATAGGACATATAACCCGCTCACTAACGGGAGAAAGAATTCTATCTTGGTATTGATAGGACACCTACTTGCCGTCAAGATGCACGTCGAGTTGACCCCCGCCTTCCGGTTTACGTGGTCGAACTACTCTAATGAAAATCTTGACGTCACAAGCACATCCCTACTAAATCCTCAAGTCTAAGGTTCACGAATACCTATCACAACCTTTCGATTCCGTCATTGGTGTCCCGGAGTGAAATCCATGTGACGAATCGAGGGTGAGTCGGTTCGAGTATACTAATCCAATTAGCATACCTATAACGTGTGCTCCCACTAACCATTAGTGTTCGACAGGCACTCTCCATGTCAAAGAACATGTCATACAAGTCTTCACATAAACTTAACGCCCAGTCAAGTTTCATTGACTTGCGAACGATTAAGTATTTGAGCTATAACCTTTCCAGTGCCGACTCCCTTATCCAATAAGGAGTGGAACGTTTTGCTCTCAAATACACGGACTAGTTTCTATATGTTTATTTACGAGTTAGGAATGCCAGTAACTACCAGTAAATAAAGAAACATTCATTTGCCTTATATAATTGGTTTACATAATTACAAGTACAATGCCCTCACTCAACAACCTCTGAGTGGCATTCGAGGGCATACTCCTAACATCATCATGGATTGAAGATAAGTGTGCCTGCATCCTTATATTCCAAAGATCATACTCGTCAACTGAAAACACAGGTAGTCTAGAATGCATGTGTTCCATTATAAAATGAGAGTAAAGATATATCTCTGATATAGATCTGGTTCGTGAAACAAATGAACCAACCTCTCTGATACCACTTTTAGGTCACAAGTCGTCCAGGAATAAGTCTAGAGGGGGGTGAATAGACTTATTGAAACTCTTAAACTCTTTTTCTCAAAGAGTAAGTTTCTTCAGCTGATAGGTAAACAAATGACTTGGAGTCGTTTGTTCTTAATACGTGCGGAAGTTAGCTGATGACGAATACAAAACAACTAATGAAACACTTAACAATGAATGCAGCAGTTAAAGTATGATGCTATAAAACAGTAAAGTACGCAGGCAATTATAATGGTCTCAGAGGTGGGGTAATCCTCTACTAATCCACTTTTCTCCAAACCAGTTGGAGATGAATTCACTATAATTTTCAACCAGTGATAAATATTACAGTGATTCAACCAGATTACAACAGCTTCCAACCAGTGGAAATCCATGCCGTTGTAACACACTTGACTGCCTTGCACCTCTTGATCCTCGATCATTGGATGCCTTTATAGTCTCGAACTTCAACCAGTGAAGTACCCCGAACTTAGGATTTAAGACACGAGTTTTTGTCTTCTCCAACTAAGAGCTTCTTCAAGTATTAACTTTTTAGAACTGCTCTTTTCACGATGCTGTATTTCGTTTTAGATTGCATGAATGCTTTGATCGCTTGTTCGCGCCGTTTGTAATTGTTGTATCTGCTCAGCTTCAAATCTTCAGATATATATAGGTCACGATCTCTGAGCTTTTTCTTCATAGCCGTTGCAATTCTGTAACAAATCAGTCCGTTGGAGGGAGACTTCTTTGTTTATTCTTTCTGAACGTTGCAAAGCTAGATTCCCATAATTTAATCCATCTTTCGATCGTTGTGAAGACTCTGCATGTGAGGCGCCGAATCTTTTGAATATAATACGATTAAAGTCTTCAAGGTGGGTCTGGATGAATTATTTAATTCATATCCTTTGTGGGAATCTCTCCAATTTTTCTCTTCACGTTGCATGTGACTTTCCGTAATACTTGACTTTTCAATGCATGCTGACGTGGACTTGGAGTACTTTGTTGATCTCGAGTAGGCTGATGTAAGTTAACTTCTCTGCAGTTCTGGACCTCTCTGATGTTCACTGTTTAGGACTCGCCTGATCATATGACTTGTCTGAGGTATCTTGACTGCAGTCTGGTCAAACATCCCTGATGATTTTTGTTGACCAGGTCTTCTCTGAAATGACTCGGCTGTACCTCTCTGATGAACTTAGCTGTTCTTTTGTACTTAGCCGATTTTCAGCCTAACTTATATTTGGCCTATAGAAGATACTCATTTGGTTCTTCTTTACATTTTGCCAAGTTTTTCACTTAACATAATTTGGCCTATGGAAGATACTCATTTGGTTCTTCCTTACATTTTGCCAAGTAATAAACATTTGAATTTATATTAATGACATCATCAAAATCTAACAAGTATTCCTAACAATCAACCATCAGGAAGCGCGCGCTAACGCAAGGTTAACGCACACTAATAAGAGACGATTAGCACACGCTACCAAAGTACGTAGCGCACGCTATCGATGCAGGCAGTGGGTACTGGACTACCCGGTAAACCCACTAGCATACGCTAAGCACAGGAGCTAGCGTGCGCTAAACTGGTTTTACTATATATAGGACAGTTCAGTCTGGTTTTCTTCATTTCAGCATATCTTCTCCTCCTTCCGTCGGTTTTGGGTGATTTTGGACATTCCGTGAAGTGTTCTTCGAGCTGCATTCAACTATCATCATTTTCAAGCTTCTAGTTCGGATTATTTGTCATCTAGTCCTCTCCAACACACCAAATCAAGGTAAATAATTTTTAAATCTAGAATTTTGGGATTTGAGTGTTTTCCTTCCGATCTCTTCGTGTTGGCTTGCTATTATGTTGGAATATATTAGAGATGGATTATCTACCTTGGATACATGTATTCCTATGAATTTATTGGTGTATATTTCAGATTTGATGAATATTTGGGGAATTATTCAAGAACCCTTGGTGTTTGACTTTGGTTTTTGGGGGGGTTTCGATTGATATTGTCGTAATCTTGAGTTGTGGTTTCCTATTGGATCATTGATGTCATTAATGAAGTTTTGTTGGATTGATTTACTTTTGAAGTTTGGTTTTCGATATAATTGGGGGTTAGTTGTAATCAACAGGAGAATGTTTGCAACGTATCCGTTAGAATGTCCCGATGAGTTTTGGTTATTGTTGTAACGACTTTTGAGTTGGTTATAATCGTGCTTGATATGTATATTGAGCGTTTGTTGGTAATTATGTTATTCAAGGTTGTTCGAGCGACCGGTATTTTCCACTTAGGACGTTTGTTCGAGGAATGACTTTCTTCACCGGTATTTGAGTAAGTTAATTCTTACTCGGTTAAAAGGATACTCATTCCTTTCGTTGTTGTTCATGCATACATATAATTCATTCATAATATATCAATCATGTTGAGATGTGTAATTATCAAGCTAATCATTTAATTCACGAGGAACGACGGTTCCAATCATCTCATTTGAAGTTATCACTCATTGCACCATTATTCGATCTCGGTAAGTCATTATTGACCCTTTACGGATTTTTATTCATTATTCCTCATCTCGGTCGTTTTTGTTCTTGTGACCTTCCGAGATTGTATTATGTTGCCGGGTGGTGGATATGTGGAATTTTTAGTCAGGCACATGATGGTCATGTGTATATGCGGGACTCCAGACACATTGGACTGTGTACACGGTAACATGCCTCCATGAGATTAATTAGGCCAAGTTGCAGGTGTATATGCGGGACTCCGGACACTCGGCTACTTGTGCACTCGCACATTCCATTCGAGCGTACTATGATGCCCATTATTCAACTCAATTCCTTAATTCATTCATGTGATTATTGTATTTTGTTCAACTCTTGAGGATTGTTGTTCTGTGTAACTGATCCCGTTGGGCATATTGTTTTTAGGTCATGGCAAGGCAAAAGCACGGGAAGAAAATGTTGACGGCGAGGAGTCCCAGTGATACTAGTAGGGGGCATAGTCTCTTTATTTATTCATGTCTTCTTGTTGTGTATTTTTCACTGCAGTCCGTTTGGATTTCATTTTAATCAGTGTTGTATATTTTATCTTCATATAAAATATATATGTATTCTGTATTTCCTGGTGTTGTTACCCAAAATATTATCCGGAGATGATATTGCTGGAATGGTCGAGTAACAAACAAATGTGAGAGCACGTCCGTGGGGAAAGTAAATAACACAAGATTTGCCGGGGTTGTTAGTCCCGGGCTTGAATGCTCTCGCGAGATATTATTAATACAAATACTTGGGAGTACAAATATTAATGTTAGAGTACAATTATAATGAGTGTAAAGACCCTAGTTATCTTAGCTATCGAGTGTTGAAGATTGCCGGAAGAACCAGAGATGATGCTCTGTGAGTTCTTGTAACAATAATGGAGTGTTGTACTGACTGTGAGAAATCGACGGTCTCTCACTGTGTGAATTACCTGAGTATCTGTGCTTCTGAGCTTGTGAGTCTCTTCGAATCTAAACTGTACGGAGTTCTTGCCTCTGCCGACCGTCTTTTGAGGTGCTGAGAGAAATCCTAAAATAAATTCAAGAGAGAAAGTCGAGAAGAGAGAGTTCTTCTGAATTTTTCTGAACGTTTTCCGGAACCCTTTTCCAGTTGCTGGAGGTTCTCTATTTATAGGACTGGGAGTCGCTGGGCGATCGCCTCTGTTGTATTATAATTAGCGGGCGATCGTCTTTAGCACATGAGTTGGTCTCCTTAAAGTCCGCAGAAGTTGCTGGCTGCCAGAAGTGCGAACCAATGAGAGGCCAACACGCGTCTGTGTCGCTGTCTTGTGAGGCCCTACTTAGGACCTTTCGGCAGGTCTGTCGGTAGGTGAGGCCGTTCTTGTCACTGACAGCTGCTGATGGGCTGGAGTCAACGATCCATGTTCTGCGGCGCCTTTCGCGGATCTTCACATGGGTCCTTGCTTTGTGATCCAGTCTTCGTAGACTTTGACAGACGATGGCCTTGTTCGTGCCACAGGACGGTCGTCCTTGGTCGGGCACCAGAGTCGATCGCTAGGTGCCAAAAGGCGATCACCTTGGGAGTCGATCGCTAGATACTCGAAGGTGGACTGTTACCTTGATTTTGACAAGTTCGTCGTAGCTCATTTGGTCATGAACTCGGTCTATCGGCCCTTATACCGATCACAGGATGGTCGTCCTTGGTCCGGCACCAGAGTCGATCGCTAGGTGCCAAAAGGCGATCGCCTTGGGAGTCGATCGCTAGATACTCGAAGGTGGACTGTTACCTTCGTTTTAACAAGTTCTCAATAGCTCATTTGGTCGTGAACTCGATCGCTCGGCCCTTATACCGATCGCCGTCGAGGCGTATATATCGCCGCACAACAATTGCCCCCCAGCTCGCTCTGATGTTGGAGACGTGGGGTGAGGTGGTTCTACTGGCAATCGCTTAACTATGACGAGTGACTCAGCATTTTACGGAACAGGCGATCGTCTTTGAGCGGATTGGTTTTGAATTTGGACGACCTTGTCGGTTGCTGAAATGAGCGGGAATGGACAGCGGTCGTGGAAAAGTCACCGGGGCACGTGTCGGGTTCCTGTTGGGGGAGACTGACGGTTAGTTAAGACTCCTCGTCTGGTGTGTCCTTGAAACGATGCATACACGGGTTTCAAGGGAGGCACTGATTGCGACTCTAACCGACGGTTGCACTTCAGCCCTCGAGATTCTCCTTATTTGCACGGAAGTCCCCGCCTTCTCATATAAAAAGGGTCTGGGTTACGGAGTTAGAAACCGTATGCGATTTCATCGGAGAGGAAGATAGCCAAAAATTTTCTGAAGCTTTTGTCTGCCGATCGTCGATCGACTCAACCCTTCGGTAAGAAACACTCCCCTTTTTCCCTTTTCTTTTTGAGAATGTCTGGAGTACCTTCATCGTCTGAAACGGGAAACACCTCCGCCGCCGGGACTTCGACTGTCCGGGGAGGATCCTCCGTGGAATTCCATATGGAGACGGCCACCGAGGCTATCCGCGCCGGTATTAATCCCGCAGAAGTCGAGGCACTATTCAACGAGGCCGATGCTGCCAGGGGGGCAGCGGCTGAGCAGAAACGTTTGCTGGTGGAGAAGGATTTGGTGTTGAGGGCGTATTGGGAGCAACATAGCGCCTTTGGCCAAGCCTATTTGTCCTTCGCATAAATCATGGAGAAGTTGGCCGGTCCGTGTCCAAAGTTCGACTATCTGGAGTACTCGATTGCCCATCCCTATCAATCCGCGAAGCGATCGCTGTTTCGGGCCACTCAGCGCTCTCATTGGTCCCTTGGCCAGATCAGGAGCTCGGTTACCAGGAAGGACCTGGCCATCTAGAGGGCGAGGTATCATGTCCCTTCAGATGTGGATCTTTTCGCGCTGGCCGAGAACGAACGAGCCGACCAACCTCCGGATGGTATGGTCGTCGTGAATGAGGTGATAATGGAGGTCGGGCTACGGTTCCCTCTGTCTTTTGCTGTCTCCAATATGCTGGTCGCTTGGAATGTGGCGCCGCTTCAGCTAACGCCAAACGTCTGGCTCCAGATCGTCTGTGCCCTCACCTTGTTCAGCGATCACCAACTGTACTGCCTTCCCTCGCCATTGTAGATGAACCACCTATTCAAGCTGACGGTTCAGAAGGGGTCCGTCGGTGGCTATCATATCCAAGGTCGTTCCGGTCGGGTGATCCTTGGGGTCCCGAACAAGGTGCGGGGCGATCCGGCGAAATGGTTCTGGGTCGATAGTTCATGGAAGGCATCTGCGAGCAACAATCCTACGGGCGAGCTGGATGTTCCCACCGGCTTTAGGGAGAGGAATCCGAGTAAGGGTTATAACTCTCCTTTTATTCGGATATGTTTTGAACTGATCTAATTTGGTCTTCCTTTTGCAGGTTTCCATATTCCGGCGTCTGACGAGCTACCTTTCAATTTTCTGGTCGTCTGTGAATGGATACGCAGTCTTCCAGACGATGATCTAGACGCTCGCCGGATTAACAAAGAGAGCCATTGGTTGTCTGCTCGGTTATTCTGTTTTCCGCGACATCTTTCGGTCCCAGGTATGAATTCCCACGATCTCCTTTTGCTTGGCGATCGTCCTGTTCGAAGAATGTGTCTAACCGTTGTTTGATCGTTTCTTTTTGCAGAGGTCCATTTCCCTCGCTTCTTTAAGCCTTTGCCGGAGATTGCCATGTCGAACCCCGGAGTTTTGGGTCGCCTGCGCCAGAAGAAGTCGAGTCGAGTTCCTCCAGTGGTGCTACCTCTTATCCCGGAGGTGAGGCCTCACGTGAAGCCAATCGCTGCAGGGGAGGAGGTTCGGGATGAGGGACTCCGGGTGAACAGCAAGTGACAGAGGTTGGGGGAGTCCCCAGTCTCTGCCCCTGTTGGTGAGCCTCCGATCGCCGCGCCTCCGCTCACCGCGGTCCCCTTGGTGGACGAGCCTATGTCTTCGTCGGCTTTCCTGCAAGCCATGGCGATTTCCGAGGCCGAGACCCCTCGCGGGAAACCGTACTTTGGTCGCGACCCCGAGAAATCCGAGAGGTAAACTTTGTTGCCATGGCGATTGCTGAGTTTTTGTCACTTGCTTAGGAGATGTGCTAACTCTTCTGTTCTTGCAGGATCCGCTGCACTAACCCGGCTTGCCGCCGCTGGTATTGGATTTTCTCGCGAGTCGATCTCCTCGCGAGGCCTGTGACGTCCTGCAATACGTCACCCGGGCTGTTTCGCTCTGCCGAGGGCCTAGACGACCGACTTGGATGCGATCACCCGCCAGCGATCCGAGGACACGATGCAGGCTGCCTTCGCTCTCTCCCTCTAGGCGGCGACGATGGATGCCCAATATGTGAAGGAATTCGAAGGGTGTCCTTCTACTTCCCATCTTCAGGCGGACCTCGAGGCCGCTCAGAAAAAGAACTCCGAGTTTGGTGACAGGATCGTGGCTATGGACAAGGACTCCTTGGACGCGGCTAAAGGGGCAAGTCAGGATCTTGAGCTGGCGAGATAGGATTCTGAGCGAGCCCGGTCGACGGTCGACTGGCTTCGGTATCAGATGACAGAGGCCCGTCGGTCGTACGCGGCTGCTCAGAAGGAAGCCGATCAGCTGAAGGTGACCGTCGCTCGGCTGACTAGCGAGCTGGCATCGTCGAGGGGAGAGACGGATGCTAAGGAGTCCGATCTTCAGGGTGCGCACCAGGCGGTTGCGGAGTTGAAAGGAAAGCTGGAGGCGACCGAGGCCGATCCTTTTCTCAATGTGGAGTTCGTCAGCGAGTTTGCCTATTACATGGCGTTCGCTGACTCACTCCGCGCCGCTAAGAGGGCTGGAGGTCGGCCCTCTGGCTGAAAACTTCAAGGCTTATGCGCTGGAGCATCCTCTTCATCCTCCCCTCTCCGTGCCGATCTTGGACCTCTCGGATATCGGCGTAGACCTAAGCTGGTACCCGACTCCCGAAAATCTCGTTCATCCAAATGCCCCGGAGGACGGGGAGGCAGCTCCGGAAGCCGGTGGGGGAGCGCGGGCCGATCCAGCGGTCGAAGGTGAAGCCCAGGCAGGGGCACCCTGAGGTTTTACGTCCTTTTTATTTTTGTTTTTGGCTTGTAATTATTGTAGCTTTCCTTGTACTTTGGCCTTCGAGCGGCCGTGTTTGTACTTTGATATTCCAAGTAATGAAATGAAAGTTTGCTTCTTTGATGTATTACTTGAATGATTGTCTTTCTGAGTCTTTTGCATGACTTTATACAAGTGTGTGAGGAAAGATTGTTGCGTGTACAGCTCCAAGTGAATTGATAAACTCATATAGATAACTTTTACAACAAAGTCGATCGCTGCACATACATCTGAAAAACGCCGATCTCCGTATGTAATTGAATAGGGACAATCATCGTATACATAGCCCTGCCCTTCCCCCTTTTTTTTTCTTAGTGAAAGTAAGGGGATGAAAATAAATTGTTGAGTGAGCGGTCTTCAATTTTGCAGATTCCTTGAGGAAGTCCGACCATCCCGGCCTAGAGGAACCGTGCACGATCGTGGAGTTCGATGGAACCGACCTTCATGACCATGTCTTGTGTGCGAGCGACATTCAGTCTGATGGCCAGGTTCTCGCGACTCACTTAATTGTGAGGGTCCTCCGTAGGCTGCGCCCGCCTCGTATTTAAATGAAGGGCGTGCGGTCTTGGTCTGGAGAAGTCCTTGTGCGGGGCATCATCGGATTAATCGACTCCACGACCGCGACTTGTTAGCACTTTTCTACCTCGGACCGCCATGTTAGATGGCGATCCTCGACGGTATACGTTGTGACGGGGGGAGGGACGCGTTGCATTGTCCGGATCCACCGTGTTAGGTGATGGACCTTTGAGGGCGGGCGAACGTGTCCACAGATCTATTTTGGAGGGCCCTTAGGCTATGCCCGCCTCATATTTAAACGAAGGGCGAGCGATCGTGGCCCAAAGGGACCTTGCACGGGCACAGAGAACGATTCCATCATCTTCCACATCCATGTCGACACTCTTCTACCTCGGACCGTCATGTCAGATGACGATCCTCGACAGTATACATTGTGTAAGGAGAGGCGATCGCTTGCCTAGGCTCTTCATATTGATGACGAACTTTAGAGGGCGAGCGAGTAATCCTCTGATTTGTTTTGGAGGGTCCTTCGGCTACGCCCGCCTCGTATTTAAACCAAGGGCGAGCGATCGCTGCCCAAAGGAACCTTGCATGGATGGATCGTCGGTTCATCGATCTTCGCGACCATGGCAGCACTTTTATACCTCGTATCGTCATGTTTGATGGCGATCCTCGACGGTATACGTTGTGCTAGGGCAGGCGATCGCTGCCTAGGTCCATCATGTTAAATGACGAACTTTAGAGGGCGAGCGAGTCATCCAATTTTTCGAAGCGTTAGGCGGGAATTGGGGAGAGACTTCCAAAGTTCCCTCCTCTTGATTGAAGCATGTAGATCCGGTCGCCGAGGTTGATCGAGGGGTCGGCTCGTATGAGCTTTCCGGCCTGTTCGCATTCGACTCTAGCGACCGTATCGGGAGATCAATGGGGCTCCAGCTAAGCTAATAAGCTGTCCAGCTTGCCCTCCTCGAACAATCTCCAGAGTTGTCTGAGGTCGCGGCATTGGTTGGTGCTGTGACTGGGACTCTTGTGGTAAGCACAATATTGATTGTGGTCCAGATGACTGTTGTCCCTTATTGCCTTTGGCTTGTTTAGCGGTTCACGCCCCTTGATGGCGTAAAAAATATGAGCCGAAGTTCGGTTGAACTTGTGGAGAAGATGGGCTTCCACATCCTCGAAGGCCTCGAGATCACTGGGTGGCTTGGCAACCGTCTTTTTGGTTTTGACGATCGCCGTCTTTCGGACAGGAGGTGGCGTCCCCTCGCCTAGGCTGAGGGTGAGCAGCTTCTGTCTGGCTAGAAAATCGGCAGCCTTAGCGCGGAAGATAGCGTAGGTCGGGGGGATGTCCTTGGTGAGGTGCCTAAACATGGGCGAATGACGATAGAATCCCCCCAGGACTGAGTAGAGAACGAGCTCGTCGCTGATGGGCTCACCGGTGAAGACTATTTCATCCACCCGGTCGATGTAATCTGCGTTGGATTCGTCTTCCCCCTGCCTGATTTTCATCATGCGGTGGGGGCCTTCTGGTCTGGCGACCTTGGTGGCGAAGTATGACGTGAAGTCACTCGCCAGTTTCTCAAAGGAAATGATTGATCGCGGTGGTAGTGAGACGTACCACCTATGGCCCAGCTCGCCCAAGGTTAACGGGAATATTCGGCACTTGGTCGCGTCTGATGCCCCACACCCGGTCATGTAAATCCGAAACTTGCTTAGGTGAGTCTCGGGGTCCGATCTCCCTTCATATAAGGGTGTTTTGGGAGGAGTGATTCTTGGTTGCACGGGGGCAAGCTCGATGTGGACCGCGAGTGGCTCAGTCGGTCCGATGATCTTTCTACTCGCGCTTGCCCCAGTTTCCAAGAGTGTTTTCATCTCATTGAGCTGGCGTTGCATAGCGGCCATCGCCGCGGCATGGCTGCTCGCGGCTAGGCGCTCGGAGCGGAAGTTGAGGCGATCAAGTACTGACCCCCTGGCTCCGCCGTCGATGATGTCCCTGCCGCGTGGCTCGACTCTTTGGTGGATGGGGGCCAGACGGCTGATCTGTAATTGGTTCGGAGTTGGGTAGGCCGAACTCTTGGTGACGGACTCGGATTCCGTTGTCTCGTGGATGGGGCCAGAATGCCCCGGTCGCCATGATGGATCGCTTCCCAAGCGACTGAAGATGGAACCGTCCTGCCTCGCGAGAGCCTTTTCTCGCGAATCGGGGCTTTCTGACGATCGCTCGACCAGTAACCCCTTGAACTTCTGTTTGCCCGCGCGGCGGATGGCCGAGGGGCGCGGCGACGCAAGACTCTCGATCCCGCACCTGAGGGACGGCCTCAGCCATTCGCTCGACCAGTTGTTGTTACGCAAAATATTATCCGGAGATGATATTGCTGGAATGGTCGAGTAACAAACAAATGCGAGAGCACGTCCGTGGAGAAAGTAAATAACACAAGATTTGCTGGGGTTGTTAGTCCCGGGCTTGAATGCTCTCGCGAGATATTATTAATACAAATACTTGGGAGTACAAATATTAATGTTAGAGTACAATTACAATGAGTGTAAAGACCCTAGTTATCTTAGCTATCGAGTGATGAAGATTGCTGGAAGAACCAGAGGTGATGCTCTGTGAGTTCTTGTAACAATGATGGAGTGTTGTACTGACTGTGAGAAATCGACGGTCTCTCACTGTGTGAATTACCTGAGTATCTGTGCTTCTGAGCTTGTGAGTCTCTTCGAATGTGAACTGTACGGAGTTCTTGCCTCTGCCGACCGTCTTTTGGTTGAGAGGTGCTGAGAGAGAAATCTAAAAATAGATTCAAGAGAGAAAGTCGAGAAGAGAGAGTTCTTCTAAATTTTTCTGAATGTTTTTCGGAACCCCTTTCCAGTTGCTGGAGGTTCTCTATTTATAAGACTGGGAGTCGTTGGGCGATCGCCTCTGCTGTATTATAATAAGTGGGCGATCGTCTTTAGCACATGGGTTGGTCTCCTTAAAGTCCGCAGAAGTTGCTAGCTGCCAGAAGTGCGAACCAATGAGAGGCCAACACGCATCTGTGTCGCTGTCTTGGGAGGCCCTCCTTAGGACCTTTCGGCGGGTCTGTCGGTAGGTGAGGTCGTCCTTGTCACTGACAGCTGCTGATGGGCTGGAGTCAACGATCCATGTTCTGCGGCGCCTTTCGCGGATCTGCACATGGGTCCTTGCTTCGTGATCCAGTCTTCGTAGACTTTGACGGACGATGGCCTTGTTCGTGGCACAGGACGATCGTCCTTGGTCGGGCACCAAAGTCGATCGCTAGGTGCCAAAAGGCGATCGCCTTGGGAGTCGATCGCTAGATACTCGAAGGTGTACTGTTACCTTCGTTTTGACAAGTTCGCCGTAGCTCATTTGGTCATGAACTCGGTCGCTCGGCCCTTATACCGATCGCCGTTGAGGCGTATAAATCGCCGCACAACACCTGGGTGTTGTACTTAAACTCCCTGTCGGAGTAATTGGTATTATAATGTTGTTCGGTACTACATTTATATTATTTAATTCACTAATTTCATTCGCTGGGTGGGTCCCAGTTGGGAGTCCACAGCACTGTAATATCCGCCTCATCTGGGGTGTTATACTTGTGACGTTAAGATTTTCATTAGAGTAGTTCGACCCAGAAAACCGGAAGGTGGGGGTCAACCTCGACGTGCATCTTGACGGGTAAGTAGCAGGTTCTACTAAATACCAAGATAGGATTCTTTCTCCTGTTAGTGAACGGGTTCTATGTCGTATGCGGTTATTGGCAAATGAGATCATAAGTCTTTGGCCAAAGCATTGGAGCTAGTTGTATTGGATACACGAGAGCTCGATGATCTCGATTTGCATTAACACATGCATGGCGTCAAATACAGATAGGGTTTGACTGACCGTGACCCTATAACTTGATCGGGACATTTGAATGAAGGGTTTATACGTATACTGGTATTCATGATAGAATGGTTTTTGAATGATCTCAATCATTCGCTCTCAGTTTGGGTACAGTGTAGGGCGCCAGGCTGGCTAGGTGGTGCTACTACTCTTTGGTTCCTCCCATTGCTGACTGAGACGGACCTATCGAGTCGCGCAATAAGATTGATGACGGAATGAATCAGGCTTATTCTCTCTTTATTTATATTAGATATTGGATATCTAATTTATTGTACATTGGTTGTCTAATTAATTTTGGGATATTGGATGTCTAAATTAATTTATTGGATAAATTAATTTACGGCCTAATGAATTAAATAAATTACTGGGTGATTAATTTAATTCTTATATATAATTATTTCTTGGAGAAATTAGTTATTATATTGTAGTTGATATGATTAATTAATTAGATTAATTACTTGATATAAATACATCGCAATGGAATTGGAGTTTATTTGTTTGGACTCGTGGGAGTCCGAAACAAAATGAACTCATCCGATTCCTTCTAGAGGCCTCCCCACCCACCTACTTCCCTATGTCTTGGTCTTTTTTCTCCACCTTAAGTGGTGGAAGACCAATGACTTATTGAGGGGACACAAATCTCTTGTGATTTGGAAAAAGGTGATTTGGTCTTATAAGATAAGAAAGAGAGGGAGACTACCACACTCTTGCAATTGAGAGCATTCATCCGTTAAAAGAAAGAGAGAGAAAATAGTTTTCTCCAAGTCTTCTTCTTCTTCATTTGTTCTTGAGTTTTCTTGGAGAAAAATCAAGAGATTATTAGAGAGATATAGATTAAACACTTAGAGTGTAATAATCTTAATTTACAAGCTCCTACAACCTTGCTCTAGCCATATCCTTGGAGGATAGCAAGGCGTTGTTATTCCAATCATTTCTCCGGCGCGTGGCAAGTAGAGACGCGGTGCTTTCGGCGTTGGATCATCCAAGAGCTTGGAGCGGATTCGATTCGTGGATAGCATTTAAAGCTTGGGAATCATCTTCAAGGAGTACACCATTTAATCAACGGACTACGAAGGTATGATTTCTAATCTTCCTTGTTTTCGTTTTATATTTGTATATACGTAGCTTGATCAATCCTCGTAGGGATTCGGATCGAATTAATTTTCATTTTACCTCTTCCGCTGGGCATTTGTTTTAGGCACCGAATCCCAACAGTGGTATCGGAGCGTAGGTCTTGCGATCGTATATACGATATTTTGCATTTGGAATGCTTGATTGGATGGTGAATGATTTGGAATCATTTATAGTCATAATCGTGGTGTATGTTTTCCGTTCGTTGTAGTTATATTTTTCGTAAGTTTATGTCTAGATATAAATCTTTAATTTCTGGGAAATGTGATTTATATTGAAGATATGGAAGTTGGAAAATATTGATATTAGATATCCGGTCGAAAATCTAGCCCCGAATTGCCGTTGGACGGCCCGAGAATGGACCGAAAAAGGGGGCCGCGGCCCAGGGCTCAGGGGGCCGCGGCCCAGGGCTGTTGCAGCCCTTATCATGCGGACTGGACTGGGGGCCGCGGCCCAGGGCTCTAGGTGCCGCGCCTGTGGCTGCAGCAGCTCGCCGATGTGTTTTGGCGCGGTCCAAATTTCTTTCGGACTGCTTTTGCCGTTTTCTTCGTGTATTCCTGAAAATTAATTTCCCGCATTTTAAATTGGATTTAATATGATTAAAATGATATATGGTATTTCTTTTTATAAGGGAAAATTGATTTATTGGAATACTTATGATTGACCAAATTACTTTGAACGTTTTTCATATTACCGATTGTGTGAATTGATTGGATCAATTATATTTATTGTTGTTTATATATTGGTTGGATCAATGTATCTCTACACTATCCATTTATTTAGTATTTATTGGATGAATACTTTTGAATGGGGATGTGGTTCATGGACTTAGTTTTGAATCATTCGACTTTATTCGATTGGGTTGTAAAGGCCGTTTTGAGCCTATTTATTTTAATAGAAATATTTGTATCTAGGATGCAATTTTTCAATGTAAAATTTATATGTAATGACGAAGACTGGAGGAATATCAAGAAGACGAAGATTCAAGACCGAAGACTTGTAATTAGATTACGGAGTTTTTGATTCTAGGAATGGTCCATGAACCACATGTTGGTAGCAACTAGGTTGTGAATATTTATTCATATGGTATGAATACACAAACGTGCTTAAATGAATTAATATGCAAAGTGTAACATTAATCGCGAAAGTTCTCCCATGACAAATTATTAAGTTTAAAAGGTTTCAAGGTTTTCCTTCCCTCCATTGAGCTTTCGGAAAATTGAAATCCAAACCGGATGTGCTATGCTTCCGAGTTATCGGGGTAGTCGTTTGGGGAGGATGGATAAATTACCTGAAGCACATTGGATGCCTTTGGTTGGAGCAAATTTTATCCCTAGAAACCTGTTCGGTTGTCGGATAAGATTCAATTGTGAAACTGATTTGCGTCGTTGGTATAAACTTAACTTCTTCACAAACCATAGAAACCGTATAGGTTGAGGGGAGTGAACAAGGGGAAAAAGAAGATCGAATCATCCATTAGATGGGTTGGTGTTGGACACCAGTTTATGAAAATTAATAGACTAGAAACCTGTTCGGTTGCCCTCTATTAAGATTTATAAAGAACTCGATCACCACTATGAAGTAATGCGAAGGATACTTCCGGATTTCACATGGGAGTGTGTTATTCCGATAAGAATAGTGGGAGCTGGGTTAAAAGAATAGAAACAACCTTAATTCTATACTCAGATCATAATTGAACGACTCACTAATTAATTTGTCGTACTTAATGCAGACGAACATAACTCTCAATATGACAATGAACCCGCTCAAAATTCTACTCGAAAAGAACACCTTAATCGGACCTAACTTTGTGGATTGGCTCTGCAATCTGATGATATTCCTCAGTATAGAGGCACTGGGATACGTCTTGGAGACGGACATTCCGGCGCTTCCAGTGCGGACAAGAGCCAATCAGGAAGAGATTGAAAACCACAAAAAATGGGTTAAGGATGACGTAAAAGTCCGTGCTTATATGATGGCTTCCATGTATAATGAGCTTCAGGGAGCTCATAAGAAAATGACTTATGCTAGGCAGATTTTATCTCACTTAACCAAGCTTTATGGTGAGCACAGTCGAACTACTAGATATGAGATATCCAAGCAACTGTTGGGTGCTGGGATGAAGGAAGGTGAGAAGGTTGGGGACCACGTCCTCAAAATGATATCTATGATCGAGATATTGGAGGCTCTTGATTTTAAGATGGATACTTTTCTTAAGACCGACCTTATCCTACAGTCTCTCCCTGATTCCTTCTCACAGTTTGTTATGAATTTCAACTGTAATAAGATTGCTTGCAACTTAGCAGGGTTGATGAACAAACTAGTGACCGCTCAGTCTCAGATGAAGACTCCGCGGATGAAGGAGTCTGCTCTTGTGATTTCTTTTGGACCTCAGAGGTCTAAGAATAAGAAGAAAAAGACCAAGAAGCAGACGGGACCACAAGTCAAGGACCTTAAGGGTAAGGGCAAGGCCCCGTTGGTTCCCAAGACCAAGAATAAGAAGGATGCATGTCTCAAATGTGGTGAGCTGGGCCACTGGGCTAGAGACTATCCGATTCTTCATGGCGCTTCAGGTACAAAACTTTTAGTTTTGGAAACAAATTGTTCTGCTACTGTATTTTCTACTTCTTGGATACTGAATTCTGGTACTAGTTCTCATATTTGTACTGTGAATCAAGATCTGGAACAAAGTAGGAAGCTTGGAACTGGGGAAGTGATGATTACTGTCGGGAGTGGGCATAGTGTCGAAGCAACTCATATATGATCACTTTTTTTGGATTTGGAATCCGGCTTTGTTTAACTTTAGATGATGTACTTGTTTTGCCCAAGGGTCATAAAAACATTGTATCCATTACGGTCATAGATCGAAAAGGCTTTTCATTTTTCATTGGTGATGGTTCCTGCAAAATTTATTTTTGAAATAAACTAGTGGGTACTGCTACATTGTTGAATGGATTGTATCATCTAAACCTTAGTAACAAAGTCGTTGTGAATACTATGACTAGGAAGTGTGGTAGGGATGAAACTAATCAAGTTTTGAAATGGAATCTTAAACTTGGTCATGTTGGTCAGACTAAAGTTTACAAAATGGAAAAGGATGGACTTATGGGTCCATTGGGATCAGATCCCTTTCCTACTTGTGAATCTTGCCTTAAAGGCAAAATGACTAAGTCCCCCTTCACAGGGACTTTTGAAAGAGTCGCTGATAAACTAGGATTAATCTATATCGACGTATGTGGTGCTTTGGAAGCAGCACGTGATGGATATCAGTATTTCATTACGTTTACAGATGATCATACTAGGTATGGTTATGTATACTTAATGAAACATAAATTCGAAGCCTTTGAGAAATTCCACGAATTTAAGGCCCTAGTCGAAAAACAAACTGAAAATCATATCAAAACACTTCGGTCGGATCGAGGGGGCGAGTATATGAGTACAGAGTTTGATGAGTTCCTTAAGGAACATCGAATAGTATCACAACTAACACCTCCAGGTACTCCTCAGTTAAATGGTGTGTCAGAAAGAAGGAACCGGACCTTGTTGAACATGGTCCGTTCTATGCTAGGCTATACTGACTTACTGATTTACCTGTGGGGTATGCACTCCTGATTGCTGCTTATATCTTGAACAGATGTCCTTCCAAATCCGTTCCTAAAACTCCACATGAGATATGGGAGGGCAGGAAACCAAGTCTTAATCATATTAGGATTTGGGGATGTCCCGCCTATGTCAAGAAGACTAAGGTGGAAAAGTTGGAAGCGAGGTCCGTAAAGGGATGTTTCATTGGATTCCCATCTGGGACGATGGGTTATTTATTCTACATGCCCGAAGATCGAAAGATCGTTGTTGCTTTGCAAGCACACTTCCTGGAAGATGAGTTCATTCAGGAAGGTGGAGCGGGTAGAAGTATTTCTTTGGAAGAATACAATGAAACTCCTCAGGAGACACATGTACAAGAAGTTGGAACCGAACCTTCTCAAACACAAGTACAACCACCTCGTAGGTCTAGTAGGGTGTCTCATTTACCTGAGAGGTATGGCCTTGTGCATCTGGAGGAGCTGGGTCTCCATGCGATTCCAGGTGATAGCGAAGAGACCGACCCAACGACCTATGACCAAGCATTGGTGGATGTAGACTCCGCGAAATGGCGTGAAGCTATGGAAACTGAGATAGACTCGATGCATGTCAATCAGGTCTGGACTCTAGTAGACCGCTCCAAGGGCATAGTGCCTATTAGGAACAAGTGGATCTACAAGAGAAAGACTGATGGGGATGGCAAGGTTGACACCTATAAGGCAAGGCTTGTGGCCAAGGGTTATACCCAGAAAGAAGGGATCAACTACCACGATACCTTATCGCCCGTAGCTATGATCAAGTCTATTCGCATGATGCTTGCTATAGCTGCCTACCACGATTATGATATATGGAAAATAGACGTAAAGACGGCTTTCCTCAATGGATTCCTCGAGGAGGAAATCTATATGGAGCAGCCTAAAGGCTTTGTGTCCGAGGTCGATATTTAGAAAGTGTGCAAGCTTCAGCGTTCCATTTATGGACTGAAGCAAGCTTCGCGTAGTTGGAACCTTCATTTTAACGACGCAATCAAAGAGTTTGACTTCGTGCAAACTGAAGAGGAACCTTGTGTATACAAGAGAGTTAGTGGGAGCAAGATTGTGTTCTTAGTACTATATATAGATGACATTCTACTAATAGGAAATGATGTGGGAATGCTCAGTTCTGTGAAAGATTGGCTTTCGAGTAATTTCTCCATGAAAGACTTGGGAGAAGCAACCTATATTCTTGGTATTCGGCTCTACCAGGATAGAGCGAAGAGAATGATAGGTCTTTCCCAAGCCCTCTATATAGATAAAATCTTAAAGCGATTTAAGATGGATGATTCTAAAAGAGGGTTCCTACCGATGCGACATGGAATAAAACTCTCCTCGAAGATGTGTCCTCAAAGTGAGGAACAACGAAAGGAAATGAGTAATATACCATATGATTCGGCCGTGGGTAGCCTTATGTATGCTATGTTGTGTACGAGACCTGACATTGCGCATGATGTGAGCGTGGTAAGTAGGTTTCAGGCAAACCCAGGTAGGGAACATTGGACTGCCGTAAAGAACGTTCTCAAGTACTTAAGAAGGACGAGAGATCTGGTTCTAATGTATGGCGGTGGAGAACTTGATGTGATGGGCTTCACTAATTCAGACTTCCGAGGATAGAAGGACGATTTGATGTCTACTTCTGGCTACATATTTACTCTTAATGGAGGAGCACTATGTTGGCGTAGTGCCAAGCAAAACGCGACTGTTGATTCCACCTGTCAGGCAGAGTATCAAGCAGCTGCCTCGGAGGCTTCCAAGGAAGGGTTATGGATTAAGAAGTTTCTGGGAGAACTTCAAGTGATACCATGTCTTTGTGCCTGTTCATTGTCTTTGCGATAATGACGGAGCTGTAGCGCAGGCCAAGGAGCCGAGGTTTCAGAACAGTACCAAACACATTGAGGGGAAGTATCATCTCGTAAGAGAATTTTTTTCGCAATGGATACATTGTGCTGCATAGATTAGACTCAGTCGACAACGTCGCTGATCTACTGACCAAGCCACTTTCTCATATTAGCTTGGAGCGTCATCTGGAGAACATGGGAAGTAGATACCATAGTGAGTGGCATTGAGTGTAAGTGGGAGATTGTTAGGAGTATGCCCTCGAATGTCACTCAGAGGATGTTGAGTGAGGGCATTGTACTTGTTATTATGTAAATCACTATCGAAAGGCAATTGTATGTTGAGAGCTCGATGATCTCGATTTGCATTAACACATGCATGGCGTCAAGTACAGATAGGGTTTGACTGACCGTGACCCTATAAATTGATCGGGACATTTGAAAGAAGGGTTTATACGTATACTGGTATTCATGACAGAATGGTTTTTGAATGATCCCAATCATTCGTTCTCAGTTAGGTTATAGTGTAGGCCGCCAGGCTCGCTAGGTGGTGCTACTACTCTTTGGTTCCTCCCATTGCTGACTGGGACGGACCTACCGAGTCACGTAATAGGATTAACGACGGAATGAACGAGCGTATTCTCTCTTTATATATATTAGATATTGGATATCTAATTAATTTTGAGATATTGGATGTCTAAATTAATTTATTAGATAAATTAATTTACGGCCTAATGAATTAAATAAATTACTGGATGATTAATTTAATTCATGGATATAATTATTTCTTGGAGAAATTAATTATATTATATTGTATTTGATATGATTAATTAATTGGATTAATTAATTGATATAAATACATCGGAACGGAACTGGAGTTTATCTGTTTGGATTCGCGGTAGTCCGAAACAAACCGAACTCATCCGATTCCTTCTAGAGGCCGCCCCACCCACCTACTTCCCTTTGTCTTGGTCTTTTGTCTCCACCTTAAGTGGTGGAGGACCAATGACTTATTGAGGGGACACAAATCTCTTGTGATTTGGAAAAAGGTGATTTGGTCTTATAAGATAAGAAATAGAGGAAGACTACCACACTCTTGCAATTGAGAGCATTCATCCGTGAGATTGAAAGAAAGAGAGAGAAAATAGTTTTCTCCAAGTCTTCTTCTTCTTCATTTGTTCTTGAATTTTCTTGGAGAAAAATCGAGAGATTATTAGAGAGATATAAATTAAACACTTGGAGTGTAATAATCTTAATTTACAAGCTCCTACAACCTTGCTCTATCCGTATCCTTGGAGGATTGAAAGACGTTGTCATTCCGATCGTTTCTCTGGTGCGTGGAAAGTAGAGACGCGGTGCTTTCGACGTTGGATCATCCAAGAGCTTGGAATGGATTGGATTCATGGATAGCATTTAAAGCTTGGGAATTATCTTCAAGGAGTACACCATTTAATCAATGGACTACGAGAGTATGATTTCTAATCTTCCTTGTTTTCATTTTATATTCATATATACGTAGCTTGATCGATCCTCGTAGGGATTCAGATCGAATTAATTTTCGTTTTACCGCTTCCGCTGGGCCATCGTTTTAGGCACCGAATCCCAACACTTTTAAGAACTCATCAAACTCGGTACTCATGTACTCACCAACTCGGTCTGACCGAAGAGTCTTAACACGGTTACCTATTTGATTTTCAACTAGGGCTTTAATTCCTTGAATTTATCAAAAGCTCCAGACTTGTGTTTCATTAAGTACACGAACCCATACCTAGTATAGTCATTAGTGAATGTAATGAAATACTGAAATCCATCTCGTGCCACTTCAAAAAATCCACAGACGTTGGTATGGATCAATCCAAGTTTTTAAGCAGCTCTTTCAAAAGTCACTGCGAAGGGTAACTTAGTCATTTTGCCTTGAAGGAAAGATTCACAAGTTTGATAGGGATCTGATCCCAATGGACCCGTAAGCCCATCTTTCTCCATTTTATGAATCTTGGTCTGACCAATATGACCAAGTCTAAGATGCCACTTAAGTGCTTGGTTTGTTTCATCTCTACCACGCTTCCTAGTTATAGTGTTCACAGTTGTTTTATTATTTATATTCAAATGGAATAAACCATTTAATAATGTAGCAGTAACAACCAATTTATTTCTGAAATAAATAAGACATGACCCATCTCCAATAAAGAAGTGAATCCCTTTTGGTCCATGACCGGAATTGATATAATATTCTTATGCCCCTTGGGCAAAACAAGTACATCATCTAAAGTAAGAATAAAACCAGATTCTAAATTCAACATAAGGGATCCAATATGAGAAGCTTCGACACTATGTCCACTTTCGACGGTGATCATCACCTCACCTGAATCCAGCTTCCTACTTCATTCCAGATCCTGATTCATTGTACAAATGTGAGAACTCGCACCGGAATCAAGTATCCAAGAAGTCGAATATACAGTTACAGAACAATTTGTTTCTAAAACCAGTAGTTCCGTACCTGAAGGCACATTACGGTCAAGCTTTGGACAGTACCTCTTCCAGTGGCCTAGCTCACCGTAGTTAAGGCACACATCCATTTTCTTGGCCCCATTGCTCTTTTGAACCACTGGGGCTTTGCCCTGTCCCTTATCGATCTTGGCTACTGGACCTAGCTGCTTTTTGTTCTTATTCTTCTTATTCTTGTACTTCCAAGTCCCAGAAGAAATCACAATTGCAGCTTCCTTTCCCTTTATCTTCATCTGAGACTGAGCAGTCGTCATAGTTCATTAGCCCAGCTAAGTTACATGAAATTTCATTGCAGTTGAAGTTCATGACAAATTGGGAAAAGAGGTCAGGAAGTGACTGCAGGATAAGGTCAGTTTGGAGAGATGCATGCATCTGAAAATTAAGAGCTTCTAATCTCTCAATCATTGAGATCATCTCGAGGACATGCTCCCTAACTTTCTCTTCTTCCTTCATCTTGGCGCCGAATAATTGCTTTGATATCTCATATCTACCAGTTCGAATATGCTCTCCATAAAGCTCAGCCAGGTGCGCTAAGATGGCTCTGGAAGATGTCATATTTTCATGGGCACATTGAAGCTAATTAGTCATTGAGTCTAACATGTACCCGCGCACTCTTATGTCGTATTTTACCCATTTCACACGGGCATCGACATCTTCTTGATTGGCTCGGGTCCTTGTAGGAGCCGCTGGGATGTCCGCCTCCAAGACGTATCCCAGAATTTTCATAGTGAGGACAATCCTCAAGTTCTGAAGCCAGTCGACATAGTTCGGACCAGTCAGGACGTTCTTTTCAAGCAGTATAGCGAGTGGGTCCATTGTCATTTTGAGAGATTTTGTTAACTGCAGAGAATAATTTAAGATTCGTTAGTGTTTGTTTAATTATGATCCGAGTAAAGAATTTAAGGAATTTCTTTATTCATAACTTGGCTCCCACTATTTTTATCGGCATTTACACACTCCCATGTGAAATCCGGAAGTCGCGGTTGACTTCATAGTGGTGATCGAGTTCTTTTCAAAGTTTAACAGAAGGCAACCCATAAGATTTCTATTCTAGCATTCTTTATAAAGTGGTGTCTAACACCAACCCATCTAATGGATGATTCGATCTTCTTTTACCCCCAGTTCACTTGTCCTCAACCCATTCGGTTTCTATGGCTCGCTGAACTATCTAAGTTTAAACCGTCAACTCCTATTAGTCTGACAATTGAATCTTACCCGGCAACCCATACGGTTTCAGGGAGTTTGATTTGTCACAACCAAATGCATCTAATGCACTCTAAGAATTTATCAACTTTACCCAAAAATATTACAACTCAACATACTCGGAAGAATAATATTCTGGTTTAGATTTCAATTTTCCATGAGTTTGACGGAGGGTAGGAAACCTCATAGCCTTTATAACTTAGTGTTTATAAATGGGAGTATTAACGCGATTATATGTTACACTTTGTCGGTTTGTTTGTTTTGTCATACAATATGAAAACATACACAACCTAAAACCAACAGCATGCAGTTCATGGACCGTTCCTAGAATAAAAACATCGTATTCTAATTACATGTCTTTGGTCTTGAATCTTCGTCTTCTCGAGTGGATCTTCCTCCGGTCTTCGTCATTACATATAAATTTTACATTTTAAAAATTGCATCCTATACAAATTTTCTAGTAAAATAAATAGGCTCAAAACGGCCTTTACAACTCAATCGAACAAAACAAACTATTCAAAACTAGGTCCATGAACTACACCCCCATTCAAAATTAATGAAACAATCACATTAAATAAATGGTAAAAATGATTAATATAAATATTGATCTAATCAACAAAAATTAATCCAATAATTAGAATTAATCCAATTAATTCATGTAACAGTTAATTTTAATTTGTTTCAGACAAAATAAATATTTCATTAAATTAATTCCCTTAAAAATAAAATTACCATAATTATATTTTAGTCAAATTAAATCCAATTTAATTTGTGGAAAATTAATTACCGAACAAAATATAAAAAATGGAGTCGAAAAACACAAGGCCCAAAGCCGGAGTGCCGCCGGAAGGTCTTGGCAGGCGGATCGCGATCCATCTCTTTGGACCGCAGCGGCGCCGGCCACTCAAGTCGCCGTCCGTTCTCATTTTCGGCTCGTTTTTTTCCCCGATTTCAAAATTAATATTTTTATAATCTTTATATTACACATTTAAATCAGTTTTTCAAAAGAAAATAGATTTATATTGTAACCTAAAATCATGAAAAATTAATTTTTAGACGAACAATTGAAATCAACGATTAAAACGATTATGATTCCAAATCATAAGAACATCCAAACAAGCATTCCAAATGCTAAATATCGTATATACGATCACAAGACCTCGCTCTGATACAACTGTTGGGATTCGGTGAATAAAAACGATATACGCAGTGGAAAATAAAACTGGTCTAACTGGATAAAACCAAACCCCAAAACGGATTGTTCAAGCATCGTATAATCTAATATAAAATTAACGAAGATGAGAATCAAAGAATACTTACCCTTGTAGTCCTTTGATAATATGATCTTCGAAGGAAAAACCCGAGCAAGCCTTTTCCGGTTATCGACACGAACACGAATTTAATTCGTTGTACCTTATGGAATGATCCAACACCGAAATTGCCGAATGTCTCTACATTATTACGCGTCGGATATTGATCGAAAAAATAGTATATCAATTCGTTCTCAAAGAACACGGCTAGGAATCGACACAATATTTTTCTTCTCTTATCTTCTTCCTTTTCTTTCTCTCTAAGATGAACAAGAAATGAAAGAAAGATTTTCTCTCTCCTTCCTCAGCACTCACGGCTGAAAATGTGTGTTTTACTGTGTGTGTTTTTCTTATCTACACATAATGAGAAGATATTTCCATTATATAATGGAGATGGGATCAAAATGATGAGATATGAAATCTCATCCTTTTGTCCTCAATCCATTTAACAATTAAACACACCACACACACCACATGGAAGGAGGGGGGCTACATATTTTGGTGAGAAAACGAGCCGAGCCACTCGGTTCGTGTACCGAACGTTCGCGTGTATAGTCCGTTAAATACACTTCGTTTTATCCCAAATGTATTTATACTTAATTAATTAATCTAATTAATTAATTTTATGAAATACAAAATTATAATAATATATTTCCAAGAAATAATTATTTATGAATTAAATTAATCACCCGGTAATTAATATCAATTCACTAGACCACATGATTTATCAAATAAATCAAATTAGATATCTAATATCCAATATTAATGAAGAGATAGTCAGTACATATTTATCCATCAAATTGTAACACCCCCAAGACATTCAGGGCATATTACAGCGCCGTGGACCCCACACTGTGGAATCCACCAGGCTAACGTACCAAACAAGACATTCGACAACGACAAACCATCATAAATAAAACGACAAGCTAAATAAAAGACTATAATCGACAAATAAAATTCTGACATCAAGCCATTATCCCAAAACGGGAACACAACAATAACAAGTTTAAATAGGAAGTACTCGAGTACTTAAACCAATTTTATAATACATAGTCCCAAAATCAGACATCAATAATAACCGACGGACGTAACTCCGGAAATCAAATACTGGACAATATCATGCTTGCTCATCATCCTCATACAGCTCGGGTGCTCGCTTATCCCCACGATCAGTACCTGAAATACAAAAAGTATTTCCCTCATTTAAGGGGTTAGCGACAACTGCTAGTGCAAGTACAATCCATTTGAACTACATTCTAATCAGATGAATATATGCGCCAAAAAATCATTTTAGAAAACATTTTATATTCCGGAATATTTATGATGTACAAACACAAAACACATCATCTCCAGCAAATCATAATTCAATGTTAACCATTGGCACGAGACTCACGGCCACCGTACCCCGCAGAGCCCCGTCGGACATCCCTGGGTGGCTAACCACAGTTCATGATACGCACACTCACGGCAATACGTATCCCTAGAGGCCCCGTCGGACCATCCCTAGGTGAACATACACATAACCATCCACAACAACCACGATACAGCCATAATTCAAATACTAGAACATGTAAACAAATGTAAAGTACTTGCCTTTGAGACATTCTTGAAGAAACGGAAGTGAAACGCGACCACGAACGGTCCGGGTGGAAAACGACGGTTCTTAAACGAAGGATCAACACAGCTCAGTCCCAACGGACAACAATACTCTAGTGGAAAACACCCATAACCCCAATTACATAATACGACAATGGACGATCAATTGATACGGGCGAGGGTTTACGCAAAATCTCCCCGTATCGATGATTCGCGGATTAAAATCAAAGAATTTGGATTAAGAGTCGCTCACTAACCACAATTGGTGAAGAATATCGTAACATAATTGAATAATCCGGAACTAATCACTAAAATCCCGAAAAACCCCCAAATTCGTCAAAGTTAGGGTTCTTGAGGAGTTACCTTGAATTCGGACGATGGAGATGGGTTTAAATGGTGGTGTGATATGCTCGAGACACAAGAATCGGACTGGAAGGGAACTCCACCGATTATTCTTCACAATCTGTTCTGAATCGCCAAAATCGCCCGTAGGAAGGGAAGGAAAGGAAAAGAATGAAAAATAACGCTGAATCTAAACTGCTGCTGGTCTTAATAATTGTGAAGTTAGCGCACGCTAACTATCATGTATAGCGCACGCTAACGGGGCTGAAACCGGGTCCAGTGGCTACTGCTGCCACTCGCTAGCGCACGCTAACAATAATGAGTTAGCGCACGCTAACTGCACATTGGTAGCGCACGCAAGGCAACAGGTGTAGCGTGCGCTACCTACGCAGCAGCTTCGATCTTGCCGCTCATGTCGCCAGATCTGCTGTCGAAGGTACCAAAACACGAAATGCACGACGAGGTCAGAATCCGGAAACATAGACGCGAAGCATATAAGACAACGGAGCTAAGCGCTGAAAGAAAATACAATTCCGACCACCGGAGGGTCCGTAATGCGACAACGAAACTAAGATTCCCGAAACTATTAAGAAATTACAAAAATGGCCCAAGTGCCCGAAAATCACGAAACGACGTCGGATTTACAAACCGAAAGTCTCCACATGACCAACTCAACCATACGAACTTGTACAAACCAAGAAACAACGAAAATGAACAAGTTTTACAAGAATCGAACGTTCATACGGCAAAACATGTCATAAAATGAAATTACGTGAGAACATCATCAAAACTCGTCCAAATGGAAAAACTCCAAGAACAAAATAGATTCAAAATGTCGAAACGGTTACAAGCGAGTCGATAAAAATAGACATACACCAAAATTGGAAACTGCTAAAAATGGAAAAATTACGGATATTACATTCTCCCCCTCTAAAATAAAGTTTCGTCCCGAAACTTAAGAATCAAAAAGCTCGGGGTATCTCGAACGCATATTCTCCTCTAGCTCCCACATCGCTTCTTCTACTCCGTGCCTCGACCATTGCACCTTAACCAAAGGAATGGTTTTGTGCCTTAACTGCTTGTCACGATGCTCCAAAATTCTGACGGGCCTCTCTTCAAACGTAATATCCTTCTCGATCTCCACGTCCCCAAAGTCAATAATGTGGGACGGGTCCGGAACGTACTTCCTCAACTGGGAAACGTGAAATACGCTATGTACATGACTCAGCGACGGAGGTAAAGCCAAACGGTACGCTAACTCACCGACTCTCTCCAATACCTCGAAAGGTCCAATATATCTCGGGCTGAGTTTCCCCTTCTTCCCAAAACGGAAAACTCCCTTCGTCGGAGACACTCTCAACAGAACATGATCTCCCACCTCAAACTCCAAAGGTCTACGCCTAACATCCGCGTAAGACTTTTGTCGACTCTGAGCAGCCAACATCCTCTTTCTAATCAATTCGATTTTCTCCCTCGTCTCCAACACAAGGTCCGGCTCGGTGCCAACCAAATCGGACGGCTCATCCCAACATATCGGTGATCGGCAACGTCGGCCATAAAGTGCCTCATACGGTGCCATCTTAATCGACGCGTGCCAGCTATTATTATAAGTAAACTCAATCAAGGCCAAATGATCCTCCCAGTTACTACTCCAATCTAACGCACACGCACGCAACAAATCCTCGAACGTCTGAATGGTACGTTCGACCGCATCGGTCCGGGATGGAACGGTGCTCAAACGTAGCCGAGTCCCCAATGCCTTATGCACTGCCGAAAATGCGATACAAATCGCCATCTCTGCGAAATAATGGTCCTCGGCGTACCATGAAGCCTCACTATCTGAGCGATAAAAATACGAGCCAACTTTTCTGGACCCCAAGTATCCTTGATGCCCAGAAAATGTGCCGACTTAGTCAGTCGGTCTACAATCACCCACACCATATTCATACCAGTCTTCGTCCTCGGCAAACTCGTGACAAAATCCATAGAGATGTCCTCCCACTTCCATTCCGGAACGGGAAGCGGTTTCAATAATCCGGCTGGCCGCTGATGCTCAATCTTGACTTGCTGACAAGTCAAACACTTAGCTACAAACTGAACTACCTCCTTCTTCATATCGTTCCACCAGAAATTTTTCCTCAGATCTTTATACATTTTACTCGAGCCCGGATGGACTGAGTAAGGTGTCGCATAAGCCTCTCGCATAATACTCTGTCTCAATCCCGAGTCGTTTGGAACACACAACCGACCTCGGAATCTCAACACTCCGTCCTCATGAATAATGAATCCCTGGGCTTTCCCCTTCCCTACACTCTCTCGAAGCTGAATAAACATCGGGTCCTCTAACTGTCCCGACTTAATGTCCTCGACCAGAGATGAAGAAATCTCAAGAGTACGCAACTGCCCGGAACTCTCTGGCAGTACAATCTCAATGCTCAACCTCATAAACTCTCGCTGAAGTCCCGTCTGGGCCGTGAGCAACTCAAGCGCCCGAAGCGATACCGATTTCCGGCTCAAGGCATCTGCTACCACATTAGCCTTGCCCGGATGATAAAGGATCTCAAGATCGTAATCCTTAATCAATTCCAACCATCTCCTCTGTCTCATATTAAGCTCCTTCTGCGTGAAAATGTACTTCAGGCTCTTGCGATCGGTGAAAATCTGACACGACGAGCCATACAAGTAATGACGCCAGATCTTCAACGCAAATACAACTGCGGCCAACTCAAGATCGTGCGTAGGGTAATTCAATTCATACGGTTTCAACTGACGGGAAGCATAGGCAATCGTCCTCCCGTGCTGCATAAGTACGCATCCGAGCCTTTGGCCCGAAGCATCACTATAAACAGAGAAACCATCATTACCACTCGGTAAAGCCAAAACGGGAGCGGTCATCAACCGCTTCTTCAACTCCTCAAAGCTCTTCTGCCTCTCCTCGGTCCACACAAACTTCTCTGACTTCTGTAACAACTGAGTCAGCGGTCGAGCGAGTTTAGAGAACCCCTCGACGAATCTACGGTAATACCCGGCTAATCCCAGAAAACTGCGGACCTCCTTCACGTTCTTGGGCGGCGCCCAATCCAACACTGCCTCTACCTTATGGGGGTCCACACGAACACCCTCGGCCGAGATCACATGACCGAGAAACATAACCTCCCGCAACCAAAACTCACACTTTGAGAACTTCGCAAAAAGATGCTGAGTTCTCAAAATGTCTAACACGATATGCAAATGACGGGCATGCTCCTCCTCACTCCTCGAGTAAATCAGGATGTCGTCGATAAAAACGACTACACACTTATCGAGGTACTCGATAAAGACTTTGTTCATAAGCTGCATGAACACGGCTGGTGCGTTGGTTAGACCAAAAGGCATAACCACAAACTCGTAGTGACCGTATCTCGTCCGAAAGGCCGTCTTCGGAATGTCGGTATCCTTCACTCGGAGCTGATAATATCCCGATCTCAAATCAATCTTCGAAAATACAGTTGCCCCTTGCAACTGATCAAACAAATCATCAATCCTCGGGAGCGGATACTTGTTTTTGATGGTCACTTTGTTCAACTCTCGGTAGTCGAGACACAAACGAAGTGACCCATCCTTCTTCTTCACAAACAGGACCGGTGCGCCCCAAGGTGAAGCGCTCGGTCGAATATACCCCATGTCTAGCAACTCTCCCAACTGTTTCTTCAACTCAAGCATCTCGGCAGGCGCCATATGGTATGGCGTCTTAGAAATCGGTGCTGCACCCGGCTCTAAATCAACGGTAAACTCAACTTCTCGATCCGGCGGCAAACCCAGCAACTCGTCTGGAAAAACATCAGGATACTCACACACTACCGGAATAGACGAGAGCTCGACTCCCCATTCTTCCGATCTCAAAGCGTAACACCAATAGCCCGTGCAACCTCCTCGAAGGAGTCTCACCGCTCTCAAGGAGCTGATCAGTAATCTCTGGCTACTCCGCTTACGCCCCATAAAAGAATGCTCAGTACCATCAGAAGCTAACATCGATACAGTCCTCGTTCTATAATTCATGATCGCTCCATGACGGTCCAGCCAATCCTCACCTAGAATCAAATCCTCATCTCTAATATCCACCGCAATCAGATTAGAAGGCCAAACCCTCCCCGCGATACTTACTGGAAAATCCCTAATCTCACGATCCCCCACGATGCTATCCCCGCTAGGAAGTTTAACAACAAAAGGCACAAGCAACAAGGCAATCAACATGCAGACGACGCACACAATCCATAGACATAAAAGAATGCGTAGCACCAGAATCGAACAATACGGAAACAGGATGATCAAGGATGTGGACGGTACCTGTAGCCACCGTCGCGTCAGGATCTCCGGCTCGCCTCATCTCATACACACGGGGCGGAATGCACCCGCACTAGAAGCTCCCCTCTAGAAGGCCGACCACGACCTCGACCTCTACCAAAACTCATTGCTGGGAACTGTCGATGCCCGATTCACACTCGGCTCTCCGCTGGCCGGGCCGATATCTCGAGTAATCGAGCCCGAGCCGCATCCGTACAAAACTTAGCACGATGACCCATACGACCACAAGCAAGACACGAATCGGAGGCCTATCACACTCACTCATCATGTGGCCTTGACGATCAGCAGCTGAAGCACGTAGGACCACGAACGGAACCCGGCGAGAGCAGACCTAGAACCGTTTCCTCGACCAACTGATGGCGACTGACTCCCGAAGACTCGCGAACCAGACTGGGCCTTCGGATACCCTCCTGACTTGCCTCCCGAAAACTGACCAGAGGTCTTCTGCTTCTTTCCTTCGGTTGCCGTCTCTGTCGCAGAAAATGACATCTCGTAAGCCATCGCTTTATTCTGATATTCCTTCAAAGTCGTGCACCCCAGACCAGACATGTAGTGGCGCACCCTCGGTTTCATCCGCATGTCAAAGTGGCGGATCTTATCAAGCTCATCGTGGACTCGGTTTCTCACATAGTATAACTGTTGATTGTAGACTTTGATGGCTTGAGCTATAGGTACATCTTGGGGCTTAGACTCAAAGAAGGCTCGGATCCTCCCCTCTTTCACTGGCCACGGACAGAATTCGTCTTCCATCAGATCCCGGAACTCTGCCCACGTAGTTGCCCGGTCATGCGGTTTCACCGCTTGCCACCACGTTGCTGCCTCCTTGGCGAGGAAGTACTGAGCAATGGGTACTTTCCTCTCCTCGGAACAATTAGCAGCCTCAAACACTTTCTCCATCTCGAACAGCCAATTCTCCCAACCAGAAGGGTCGGAAGCACCATCAAACTGCGGAGGACGCATACGAATCACGTCCTGAAGTAGCTTATCATTGCCGGACCCAGTAGGCGGAACCGGGTTGGCATTAGCATGGCCGACCAGAACGGCCTGAGTCAGTAGCGTCATCTGGTTCGCTACCTGCTGTAAAATGTTGGCCACTCCAACATTCTCATGAGCATTACCGGAGCTAGCAGACTGGTCCTGCTGACCTCCGGAACTAGGGGGAACATTGTTCGACAAGGAAGGCATCGCCGAATCAGTTCCCGAGTGATCGGACATGGCCGCCCCACCGGCTGCGCCACGTCCCCTACCGCGTCCGCGACCGCGTCCGCGTCCTCTACCAGCAGGAATTCTGAAGAAGCAACGGGTAAGTACAATTCAAACGCAAAACGCAATAAGATACTAAGACAGGAATAGAACATAACGATGAAATGAGTCAAGTTAGGAAAACTTACGAGCACCGGCGTACTGAGATGATGGCATAGCAATGATCGTCCCAAAACGACACTTAACTAGACCCGAATAACCGGCACCTAGGTATCCATAAACCTAAGCTCCGATACCATATTCTGTAACACCCCCAAGACATTCAGGGCATATTACAGCGCCGTGGACCCCACACTGTGGAATCCACCAGGCTAACGTACCAAACAAGACATTCGACAACGACAAACCATCATAAATAAAACGACAAGCTAAATAAAAGACTATAATCGACAAATAAAATTCTGACATCAAGCCATTATCCCAAAACGGGAACACAACAATAACAAGTTTAAATAGGAAGTACTCGAGTACTTAAACCAATTTTATAATACATAGTCCCAAAATCAGACATCAATAATAACCGACGGACGTAACTCCGGAAATCAAATACTGGACAATATCATGCTTGCCCATCATCCTCATACAGCTCGGGTGCTCGCTTATCCCCACGATCAGTACCTGAAATACAAAAAGTATTTCCCCCATTTAAGGGGTTAGCGACAACTGCTAGTGCAAGTACAATCCATTTGAACTACATTCTAATCAGATGAATATATGCGCCAAAAAGTCATTTTAGAAAACATTTTATATTCCGGAATATTTATGATGTACAAACACAAAACACATTATCTCCAGCAAATCATAATTCAATGTTAACCGTTGGCACGAGACTCACGGCCACCGTACCCCGCAGAGCCCCGTCGGACATCCCTGGGTGGCTAACCACAGTTCACGATACGCACATTCACGGCAATACGTATCCCTAGAGGCCCCGTCGGACCATCCCTAGGTGAACATACACATAACCATCCACAACAACCACGATACAGCCATAATTCAAATACTAGAACATGTAAACAAATGTAAAGTACTTGCCTTTGAGACATTCTTAAAGAAACGGAAGTGAAACGCGACCACGAACGGTCCGGGTGGAAAACGACGGTTCCTAAACGAAGGATCAACACAGCTCAGTCCTAACGGACAACAATACTCTAGTGGAAAACACCCATAACCCTGATTACATAATACGACAATGGACGATCAATTGATACGGGCGAGGGTTTACGCAAAATCTCCCCGTATCGATGATTCGCGGATTAAAATCAAAGAATTTGGATTAAGAGTCACTCACTAACCACAATTGGTGAAGAATATCGTAACATAATTGAATAATCCGGAACTAATCACTAAAATCCCGAAAAAACCCCAAATTCGTCAAAGTTAGGGTTCTTGAGGAGTTACCTTGAATTCGGACGATGGAGATGGGTTTAAATGGTGGTGTGATATGCTCGAGACACAAGAATCGGACTGGAAGGGAACTCCACCGATTACTCTTCACAATCTGTTCTGAATCGCCAAAATCGCCCGTAGGAAGGGAAGGAAAGGAAAAGAATGAAAAATAACGCTGAATCTAAACTGCCGTTGGTCTTAATAATTGTGAAGTTAGCGCACGCTAACTATCATGTATAGCGCACGCTAACGGGGCTGAAACCGGGTCCAGTGGCTACTGCTGCCACTCGCTAGCGCACGCTAACAATAATGAGTTAGCGCACGCTAACTGCACATTGGTAGCGCACGCAAGGCAACAGGTGTAGCGTGCGCTACCTACGCAGCAGTTCAGTACTGCTGCTCATGTCAGCAGTACGCTGCTGTCGAAGGTACCAAAACACGAAACGCACGACGAGGTCAGAATCCGGAAACATAGACGCAAAGCATATAAGACAACGGAGCTAAGCGCTGAAAGAAAATACAATTCCGACCACCGAAGGGTCCGTAATGCGACAACGAAACTAAGATTCTCGAAACTATTAGGAAATTACAAAAATGGCCCAAGTGCCCGAAAATCACGAAACGACGTCGGATTTACAAACCGAAAGTCTCCACATGACCAACTCAACCATACGAACTTGTACAAACCAAGAAACAACGAAAACGAACGAGTTTTACAAGAATCGAACGTTCATACGGCAAAACATGTCATAAAATGAAATTACGTGAGAACATCATCAAAACTCGTCCAAATAGAAAAACTCCAAGAACAAAATAGATTCAAAATGTTGAAACGGTTACAAGTGAGTCGATTAAAATAGACATACACCAAAATTGGAAACTGCTAAAAATGGAAAAATTACGGATATTACACAAATATCCTTGTGCGCGACTCCATAGGTCCGTCTTAGTCGGCAATGGGAGGAATCAAGGAGTACGTGTAACACTTAGCCAGTCTAGTGTTCCGTACCGTAACCCAACTAAGAACGAATGATCGGATCATTCCAAAACCATTATGTCGTGAATGTCGTATATGTATAAACCCTTCAATTATATGTCCCGGTCAAGTATTAGGGTCACGGTAAAGTCAAACCCTACTGTAACTTGACTCTATGCTTTCTGTTAATGCAAACCAAGATCACCGAGATCTTTTGTATCAAATACAACTAGCTCTAACTGCTTTGGCCAAAGACTTATGATCTCCTTTGCTATTAACTGCATAGGATATTTACCTGCTCACTAACAGGAGAAAGAATCCTATCTTGGTGTTCAGTAGATACTGCTACTTGCCAACTAAGTTGCATTTCGAGGTTGGCCCCACCAAACGACGATTAGATCGAACTACTCTAATGACTAACCTAATGTCACAAGCACATCTCCTACTGAAACCTCAAGTCAAAGGTCCACATATACCTATCACAACCTTTCGATTCAAACATTGACAATCCCCGAGTGATATCCATGTGACCGAATCGAGGTGAGTCGTGTTCGAGTATACTAATCCCATTATCATACCTATAACGTGTGCTCCCACTAACCCTTAGTAAAGACAGGTGTTGTTACCCAAAATATTATCTGGAGATGATATGCTGGAATGGACGAGTAACAAACAAAATGCGAGAACACGTCCGTGGGGAAGTAAACAACACAAGATTTGCCGGGGTTGTTAGTCCCGGGCTTGAATGCTCTCGCGAGATATTATTAATATGAATACTTGAGAGTACAAATATTAATGTTAGAGTACAACTACAATGAGTGTAAATACCCTAGTTATCTTAGCTCTTGAGTGCTGAAGATTGCCGGAAGAACCAGAGATGATGCTCTGTGAGTTCTTGTAACAACCATGGAGTGTTGTGTTTTGTAGCTGAATGTCTGAACCTCTGAATTTCTGAACCTTTTCTTTTTGAACCCTTTTTCCAGTTGCTGGAGGCTCTCTATTTATAGGACTGGGAGTCGCTGGGCAATCGCCTCTGCTGTATTATAATAAGCAGGCGATCGTCTTTAGCACATGGGTTGGTCTCCTTAAAGTCCGCAGCAGCTGCTGGCAGCCGGATGTGCGAACCAATGAGAAGCCAACACGCGTCTATGTCGCTGTCTTGGGAGGCCCCGCCTAGGACCTTTTGGCGGGTCTATCGGTAGGTGAGGCCGTCCTTGTCACTGACAGCTGCTGATGGGCTGGAGTCAAAGATCCTTGTTCTGCGGCGCCCTTCGCGGATCTGCACGCGGGTCCTTGCTCCGAGGTCCAGTCCTCGTAGATATGACGGATGATGGCCTTATATGTGGCATAGGACGGTCGTCCTTGGTCGAGCACCAGGGTCGGTCGCTAGCTACCAAGAGACGATCGCTCCGGGAGGTCGATCGCTAGATACTCGAAGATGGACTGTTACCTTCGATTGGCAAGTTTGCCGTGGCTCATTTGATCATGAACTCGGTCGCTCAGCCTTATGCCTATTGCCGTCCAGGCGCATTAATCGCCGTACAACAATTGCCCCCCAGCTTGCTCTCATGTCGAAGACGTGGGGTGAGGTGGTTCCACTGGCGATCGCTTGGATTTAGACGAGCGACTTTTTATGAGTTTAGACGATCGTTTTTCGAGCGGACTGGTGTTGAATTTGCATGATCCACTCGGTCGCTGAAAAGAGCGGGAAATAATAGCGGGCTCGAAACTCTGCGGGGATACGTGTCGCGATGCGATTGGGGGAGTCCGACGATTAGTCAAGACTCCTCGTCTGGCGTGTCCTTGAAACGACGCGTACGCGGGTTTCAAAGGAGGCATTGACTGCGACTTTATCTGACGGTTGCACTTCAGCCCTCGAGATTCTCCTTATTTGCATGGAAGCCCCCGCCTTCTCCTATAAAAAGGGCTAGGGTTACAGTATAATCCCCCTTACGCAATTTCGTCGGAGAGGAAGATAGCCAAAATTTTTTGAAGCCTTGTCTGCCGATCGCCGTTCGACTCAATCCTTCGGTAAGAAACAATCCTCTTTCTCCTTTTCTTTTTGAGAATGTCTGGAGTACCTACAATGTCTGAAACGGGCACCACCTCCGCCGCCGGGACTTCGACTGCCCGGGAAGGAACCTCCATGGAATTCCACATGGAGACAGCTGCCGAGGCTATCCGCGCCGGTATTAATCCCACGGAAGTCGAGGAACTACTCAACGAGGCCGATGCTGCCAGGGAGGCGGCGGCTGAGCAAAAATGCTTGCTGGTTGAGAAGGAGTTGGCGGTGAGGGCGTACTGGGAGCAACATAGCGCCTTCGGCCAAGCCTATTCAGCCTTCGCAGAAATTATGGAGAGACTGGCCGGTCCGCATCCCAAGTTCGACTATCGGGAGTACTCGATCGCCCATCCCTATCAATCCATGAAGCAGTCGTTGTTCCGGTCCGTGCAGCGCTCCTCGTGGTCCCTTGGCCAGATCAGGAGCTCGGCGACCAGGAAGGACTTGGCCATCTGGAGGGCGAGGTACCATGTCCCTTCTGATATGGACCTTTTCGCGCCTGCCGAGAACGAGCGAGCCGACCAACCTCCGGAGGGCATGGTCGTCGTGAATGAGGCGATAATGGAGGCCGAGCTGCGGTTCCCACTGTCGTTTGCCGTCTCCAATTTGTTGTTCGCCTGGAATGTGACGCCGCTGCAGCTAACGCCGAACGCCTGGCTCCAGATTGTCTGCGCCCTCACTTTGTTCGGCGGTCACCGATTGTACCGCCTCCCCTCGCCGTTGGACATGAACCACCTATTCAAACTGACGGTTCAGAAAGGGTCCGTCAGTGGCTACTACATCCAAGGCTGCTCTGGTCGGGTGATCCTTGGGGTCCCGAACAAAGTGCGGGGCGATCCGACGAAATGGTTCTGGGTCGGCGGTGCATGGAAAGCATCCGCGAGCGACAATCCCACTGGCGAGCTGGACATTCCCACCAACTTTCGGGAGAGGAATCCGAGTAAGGGTTCTGACTCTCCCTTTATTCGGATACATTCTGAACTGATCTAATTTGGTCTTCCTTTTGCAGGCTTCCATATTCTGGTGGTTGATGAGCCATCTTTTGACTTTTTGATCGTCTGGGAGTGGATACGCAGTCTTCCGGACGACAATATAGACGCTCGCCAGATTAACAAAGAGAGCTGTTGGTTGGCTACTCGGTTATTTCGTTTTCCGCGCCACCTTTTGGTCCCAGGCACGAATTTCCACGATATCCTTTTGCTTGGCGATCGTCCTATTTGAGGAAGGTGTCTAACCATTGTTTGATCGTTTTCCTTTTGCAGACGTCCGTTTCCCTCGCTTCCTGGAGACTCTGGTAGAGATCGCCATGTCGAACCCTGGAGTCTTGAGTCGCCTGCGCCAGAAGAAGTCGAGTCGAGTTCCCCCGGTGGTGCTCCTCTTATCCCGGAGGTAAGGCCTCATGTGGAGCCGATCGCTGCGGAGGAGGAGGTTCGGGAGGAGGGACTCCGGCTGAGCCGCAAGCGACAGAGGTCAGGGGAACCCCAAGTCTCTGCCCCTGCTGGTGAGCCGCCGATCGCCGCGCCTCCGCTTACCACGGTCCCCTTGGTGGAGGAGCCTACGCCTTCGTCGGCTTTCCTGCAGGCCATGGCGACTGCCAAGGCCGAGACCCCACGCGGAAGCCATTCTTCGTCCGCGACCCCGAGAAGGACGAGAGGTAAGTTTTGGTTGTTCTGTTGAGTTTTGTCACTTGCGTAGGAGATGTGCTAACTCTTCTGTTCTTGATGCAGGATCCGCTGCACCAATCCGAATTGCTCGCCGCTGGTACTGGACTTTCTCGCGATCCGATCTCCTCGCGAGGCATGTGACGTCCTGCACTACGTCGCCCGGGCTGTCTCTGCTCTGCCGAAGGCCTGGATGACTGATTTGGATGCGATCGCCCGCCAGCGATCCGCGGACACGATGCCGGCGGCCTTTGCTCTATCCCTCCAGGCGGCGACGATGGCCGCTCAAGCTGTGAAGGACTTCGAAGGGCGCCCTTCTACTTCCCATCTTCAGGCAAACCTCGAGGCTGCTCGGAAAAAGAACTCCGAGTTTGCCGACAGGATCATTACTATGGAGAAGGATTTCTTAGAAGCGGCTAAACGGGCAAGTCAAGATCGTGAGCGGGTGAGATAGGATTTTGAGCGGGCCCAGGCGACGGTCGACCGGATTCGAGACCAGATGACATAGGCCCACTGGTCGTACGCAGCTGCTCAGAAGGAAGCCGATTAGTTGAAGGTGATCGTCGCCCGGCTGACTAGCGAGTTGGCGTCGTCGAGGGAAGAAACGGCTGCCAAGGCATCCGAGCTCCAGGGTGTGCATCAGGCGGTTGCGGAGCTGAAAGGAAGGATGGAGGCGATCGAGGCCGACCCTTTTCTTAATGCGGAGTCCGTCAGCGAGTTTGCCTACTACATGGCGTTCGCTAACTCAATCCGCGCCGCTAAGAAGGGAGCGCTGGAGGTCGGACCTCTGGCTGAAAACTTCAAAGCTTACGCGCTGGAGTATCCTCTGCATCCCGCCTTCTCCGTGCCGATCCTGGACCTCTCGGATCTCGGCGTAGACCTGAGCTGGTACCCGATTCCCAGAAATCTCATCCATTCAGATGCCCGGGAGAACGAGGAGGCAGTTCCGGAAGCCGGCAGGGGAGCGCGGGCCGATCCAGTGGCCGAAGGTGAAGGCCAGGCAGGGGCAGCCTGAGGTTTTACGTCCTTCTTTTTGTTTTTCGCTTATAATTTTTGTAGCTTTCGTTGTACTTTTGCCTTTGGGCGACCGTGTTTGTATTTTTATTCCAATTGATGAAATAAATATTCGCTTTTCTGATTTCTTGCTTGTATGATTGTCTTTCTGAGTCTTTTGCATGACTATATACAAGTGTGTGAGGAACGATCGTTGTGTGTACATCTCCAAGTGAATTGATAAACTCATATTGATAACTTTTACAACAAATTCGATCGCTAAACATACATCTGAACAATGCTGATTGGCGTACGTGTAATTGGGTAGAGATGACCGTGGTATACATAGCTCCGCCCTTCCCCCTTGTTTTTGTTTACTTAGTGAAAGTAAGGGGACGAAAATAAATCGTTGATTGAGCGGTCTTCAATTTTGCAGATTCCTCGAGGAAGGCCGACCATCCCGGCCTAGAGGAACCGTGCACGATCGCGGAGTTCAATGGAACCGACCTCCACGACCATGTCTTGTGCGCGAGCGACATTCCGTCTGATAGCCAGCTTCTCGCGACTCACTTAATTGTGAGGGTCCTCCGTAGGCTGCGTCCGCCTCGTATTTAAACGAAGGGCATGCGGTCTTGGTCTGGAGGAGTCCTTGAATGGGGCGTCGTCGGATTAATCGACTCCACGACCGCGGCTTGTTAGCACTTTTCTACCTCGGACCATCATGTTAGATGGCGATCCTCGACAGTATACATTGTGATGGGGGGAGGGACGCGTCGCATTCTCCAGATCCACCATGTTAGGTGATGGACCTTTGAGGGCGGGCGAACGTGTCCACAGATCTGTTTTGGAGGGCCCTTTGGCTACACCCGCCTCGTATTTAAACGAAGAGCGAGCGATCGCTGCCCAAAAGGACCTTGCACGGGCACAGAGAACGGTTCCATCGTCCTCCACAGCCATGTCGACACTATTCTACCTCGGACCGTCACGTCAGATGGTGATCCTCGACGGTATACGTTGTGTAAGGCAAGGCGATCGCTTGCCTAGGTTCTTCATGTTGATGACGAACTTTAGAGGGCGAGCGAGTCATCCTCTGATTTGTTTTGGAGGGTCCTTCGGCTACGCCCGCCTCGTATTTAAATGAAGGGCGAGCGATCGCTGCCCAAAGGAACCTTGCATGGACGGATCGTCGGTTTCATAGACCTTCGCAACCATGGCGGCACTTTTCTACCTCGGACCGTCATGTTAGTTGACGATCCTCGACGGTATATGTTGTGCTAGGAGAGGTGATCGCTGCCTAGGTCCATCATGTTAAATGATGAACTTTAGAGGGTGAGCGAGTCGTCCTCTTTTTCGAAGCGTTGCTCAGGCAGTAGTCTTTGGTTTGACGTGCTGGGAATCGGGGAAAGACTTACGAAGTTCCCACCTCTTGATTGAAGCATATAGATCCGGCCGCCGAGGTTGATCGAGGGGTCGACTCGTATGAGCTTTCCGGCCTGTCGCGTTCGACTCTGGTGACCGTATCGGGAGATTGATGGGGCTCCGGCTAAGCCAATAAACTGTCCAGCTTGCCCTCCTCGAACAATCTCCAGAGTTGTCTGAGGAGGTCGCGGCATTGGTTGGTGCTGTGATCGGGACTCTTGTGGTAAGCACAATATTTATTGTGGTCCAGATGACCATTGTCCATTATCGCCTTTGGCTTGCTTAGCGGTTCGCGCCCCTTAATGGCGTAAAAAATGTGGGCCGGAGTTCGATTGAACTTGTGGAGGAGATGGGCTTCCACATCCTCGAAGGCTTTGAAATCACCGGGTGGCTTGGCGATTGCCTTGTTGGTTTTGACGATCGCCATCTTTTAGACGGGAGGCGGTGTCCCCTCGCCTAGGCGGAGGGTGCGCAACCTCTGCCTGGCCTAAAAATCGGCAGCCTTAGCGCGGAAGATCGCGTAGGTCAGGGGGATGTCCTTTGTGAGGTGACTAAACATGGGTGGATGACCATAGAATCCCCCCAGGACCGAGTAGAGAGTGAGCTCGTCACTGATGGGCTCGCCGGTGAGGACTATTTCATCCACCCGGTCGATGTAATCTGCATCGGTCTCGTCTTCCCCCTGCCTAATTTTCATCGCTCGTAGTTTCCCAAATGAATTGACCGATCGCGGTGGCAGTGAGATGTACCACCTATGGGCCAGATCGCCCAATGTCAACGGGAACATTCGGCATCTCGTCGCGTCTGATGCCCCGCATCCGGTCATGTAGATCCGAAACTTGCTTAGGTGAGCCTCGGGGTCCGATATCCCCTCATACAAAGGCGTTTGGAGAGGAGCGATTCTTGGTTGCACGGGGGCAAGCTCGATGTGGACCGCGAGTGGCTCACTCGGTCCGATGATCTTTCTACTGGCGCTTGCCCCAGTTTCTATGAGCGCTTTCATCTCGTCGAGCTGGCACTGCATAGCGGCCATCGTCGTGGCCTGGATGCTCGTGGCTAGGCGCTCGGAGTGGGAGCCAAGGCGATCAAGTACTGATCCCCTGGCTCCGCTGTCGATGATGTCCTTGCCGCATGGCTCGACTCTTCGGCAGATGGGGGCCAAACGGCTGACCTGTATTTGGTTCGGAGTTGGGTATGCCGAACTCCTGGTGACGGACTCGGATTCCGTAAACTCGTGGTTGGGGCCAAAATGCCCCGGTCGCCACGATGGATCACTTTCTAGGCGGCTGAAGACGGAACCGTCCCGCCTCGCGAGAGCCTTTTCTCATGAATCGGGGCTTTCTGACGATCGTTCGACCAGTAACCCCTTGAGCTTCCGTTTGCCCGTGCGGCGGATGGCCGAGGGGGTTATAGCGAGCGTTGCGCATGCTCTCCGTCGCTCCCTTAGGATGGCCATAGCCTCCTCGATCTGTTCCGCGGTTTGGAACTGGTCGAGCGAGAGGCTGGGGCCGTCCCTCAGGGGCGGGATCGAGAGTCTCGCGTCTCTGCGGCTACCCTCTGTCGTAGGTTGGGGCTCGGATTGAGCCAGAATATGATGTCCGGCAGTCCTGAGAGTGGCTCTCTTCGCTGTGGTGGCAGACGCCATTATTCTGAAGGTTTTTCTTTGAAGAACAGTGAGTGTTTCTTCAAGTATATGCCCCGGAGAACAGTGAGTGTTCTTCGAGACGGTAGGAAGAAAATGAAGGTTAAGGCCCCCTCCTTCTAGCGCCAATTGTTGTTACCCAAAATATTATTCGGAGATGGTATGCTGGAATGGACGAGTAACAAACAAAATGCGAGAACACGTCCGTGTGGAAGTAAATAAAACAAGATTTGTCGGGGTTGTTAGTCCCGGGCTTGAATGCTCTCACGAGATATTATTAATACGAATACTTGAGAGTAAAAATATTAATGTTAGAGTACAATTACAATGAGTGTAAAGACCCTAGTTATCTTAGCTCTTGAGTGATGAAGATTGCCGGAACAACCAGAGATGATGCTCTATGAATTCTTGTAACAACGATGGAGTGATGTGTTTTTTAGCTGAATGTCTGAACCTCTGAACTTCTAAACCTTTTTTTTAACCCTTTTTCCAGTTGCTGGAGGCTCTCTATTTATAGGACTGGGAGTCGATGGGCGATCGCCTCTACTGTATTATAATAAGCGGGCGATCGTCTTTAGCACATGGGTTGGTCTCCTTAAAGTCCGCAGCAACTGCTGGCAGTCGAATGTGCGAACCAATGAGAAGTCAGCACGCGTCTATGTCGCTGTCTTGAGAGGCCCCACCTAGGACCTTTTGGCGGGTCTATCGGTAGGTGAGGCCGTCCTTGTCACTGGAAGCTGCTGATGGGCTGGAGTCAAAGATCCTTGTTCTGCGGCGCCCTTCGTGGATCTGCACGCGGGTCCTTGCTCTGAGGTCCGGTCCTCGTAGATATGACGGATGATGGCCTTATACGTGGCATAGGACGGTCGTCCTTGGTCGGGCACCAGAGTCGGTCGCTAGGTACCAAGAGACGATCGCTCCTGGAGGTCGATCGCTAGATACTCGAAGATGGACTATTACCTTCGATTGGCAAGTTTGTCGTGGCTCATTTGATCATGAACTCGGTCGCTCGGCCTTATGCCGATCACCGTCCAGGCGCATTAATCGCCGCACAACAACAGGCACTCAATATGTCAAAGTACACGTTATACAAGCCTTGTCTAAACTTACTGCCCAGTTAAGTTTTATCGACTTGCGAACCAGTTAAGTATTCGAGCTCTAAACACTTCCAGTGCCTATCTCCTTATCTCTATAAGGAGTAGAATGTTTGATCTCAAATGCAATGACTATTATTCTATATACCAAATCACAATGCCAGTGATATACAATAATATAGAAATAATAATTTCCTTAAATATAATATTCATAATTACAATACAAATGCTCTCACTCTCTCATCCTCTGAGTGGCATTCGAGGGCATATTCCTAACACCTTTGTGCACGGATCATCACCATTTCGCGTAACTTGAGATTTCTTCCAAGCTTCCAGGTCGATTTTGCATAGGATATTAGAGATTGAATGAGTAGTTTAGTGGGGATTAGGGTTCTTCCACGGATTTAATTATTTTGGAGATTAATCCATTGTTTTTCTTGTGATATTAAGTGTATATTGATTTTTTTTTCTTTGAAAAACATCAAAACGCTTTAGTGTGTTTGTTTCTTTTTTTTTTCTTTTTTGGTTTTTTAAGCAGATCACGTGCCGACCACGTGACATTTGGAGGAAATATTGGCAAATTACACCCATATGCCCAGCACGTGAAGATTCCGGCGCCGGAGGACCAAAATTGCACCCTTTTCCAAGTTAAAGGACATAAATTGCACGGTGTTAAAATAACAGACTACTTTTTCGTTTGGGCCAACTTACCGAACGAAAATTGCAATTTGGCCTCAACAAACCACAAGCTTCTCTCATCATTCAATCCGATTAAATGGCATATTCTTATCAAGAACACTTATAAATCCGAATTATCACAAGCCTAGCTTCAATATAATCATCTAATACTACTGGAAACATGAAAAAAAAACATCCATAGGATTAACATATGGAGTAAATTACCTCATGCGACGAATTCAGGCAACAACTCTTACAACCTTCAAGAATTCTAAATGATTGAGCAATACTAAATCCACTCCAATCCTTAGCTTTGATGAAGCCAATCCAGTCTACTTCAAGACTATGCACACATGCATTGCATATGCTATTTATATGTAGTATGTATCAGGTAAAAAATTGATGTAAAAATAATACTTTGTTATTATATGTACGAAGAATAGTTTTCTTCTTGAATATATTGCATATGATCCTTTGAGAATTAAATAATATTATATGGGATCTCTCTTTTTTAGTACCAAAGCATAAAAGTAACAAGTTATATATCCCCATTCATAAAACTATAAGTTTTTGATACCAAAATGTGTTAAAATACTTTATTACCCTTAAAGTCTATCAATAAGAGAAAAAAAAACTAAAAAAGAAAAAGGAAGATTATTAAAACGAAACATCAATAAAAAAACGGTCCCACAACTCAATATTTTCCTCTGCCAAAAAACTCTCCTCCTCTCTGCAAAAAAACTCCCGTCGTGAAACCCTTCGCCGGCCAGAAAATGTCGACCTCCGACTACCACAGAGAATCTAAAGACGCCAGAAGTTCCGCTAGTGACACTCCATCTGAAGAGCAATTCGTCAATGAGCCGCCTATGAGTGTATTTTCATTCACACACGATCGTGCCACGATGGTTGTTCATCTTCCCACGATCGTGCTGAAGAAGATGAGACCATCGTGTACACGATGGTCTTTCGTGGGCACGATGGTTACACACGACGGTCGTCGATCGTGTGTGCCGTCGTGTGCTAGAAGAGCAAAAGCTCCTGCCTTGCACACGATCGCGAGCACCGCGATCGTTGCCGTCGTGTGAACCGTCGTGTGGCACACGATGGTCTTCACACGACGGGCATCGATCGTGTGCAAGCGAGCACTTTTTTCGTTCTCTTAAGCATTTTATCATATTCTTATGAGTTGTATGTCCATATTGCGGTATCGTTGCGTATGGAAGAGACCTACATTGCGTTTTGTTACACGTCAAGTGAATCTTTACATACGGGAGGCGGTATTTAAAGACATCAATGAGACATAAAGAAGAATGGGCCGCAATTCATTGCTTGATCGAGCTATCGAGAGCTTGGCCGAGGGGTCTGGGCGCTTGATTAAAGTTAGGAGGAATGGGAGTTCAAATAATGCCCTACATCACTTGATTGCTCGTCAATTGGAGGGTGATCAAATCCCCCCGGATGAGTCGTGGTTCCAGGTTTGCGGGAGGACCATTCGTTTTACGGCCCGTGATTTTGCCTTGATCACGGGACTCCATTTTGGAAACTCTACCTTCCATCCCCAGGACGACCATCTCCTTCCGTTTGACGGTATTTTCCACAGAATACTCCATGGCAAAAATATTAAGGTTAGTGTTCTGCGGAAGAGGTTCAATGCTCGAGATTTTGGTAAAGACATAAGAGATTATGTCAAGGTTGCCAATTTGCTTATATACTACTACTTTATCCTATGCCGTGACGACATGATGGTCGAGACATGGGCATGGGCATTAGTGGAGGATTTCGAGCAGTGGGATATGTTTCCTTGGGGTTCTTATGCCTTTGGGGTTTTATCTTACTACATAGGCAACGTTGCCATGAAGGAGGGACAAGAGCACAAGGACTATCACTTCTATGGTCCTGTTTGGGCTTTACAAATATGGTCGTATGAGATGATTCCTGCATTGGGAGCATTGTGTGGTATTCGAGATAAAACTGTCCAAGTCCCCCGGTGTTTGATGTGGACTACGAGGAAGATGTTTTGTGATTTCACTCATTTCTTCGACGATAAGGTACATAAATTTGTAAACGTATTTTCTCCTAACTTCACTGATCTCTTCAACATTATGTGATTGCCCATCTAATGGTATGCTTTAATGACTATTGTTGCAGCACAAAGTACTGCCCTCTTTACCGCATCTGGAGGAGGATGAGGCTGAGTACTACTACCTAAGCTTTGAGAATGGCTCACCATATGACGTTAAGTTCATTAAGCCTGTAAGAATAGCTGTGAGGAATAAGGAGGATGAGCCTGCGCCGATCCAGAGGAAGAAAGTTATGGATAGGTTGAAGAAGGCTGCTGGAAAATTGATTACATATGAGTCGGCACATAAAGTGTCGAAGCGACGCCGGCAGAGTACCCCACCAGTACATGGTGCAGAGACATCGGACCGGGAGAGGCAGCCAGAGAGGGTGTGTTGTGTCCACGGACTTCCTTGTCCGGACCACACCCAGGACATGAGCAGGGATGAGTACTTCGATCGCCGTTTGAAGGCGATCTTGTACGACGATTCTGAGTCCGGATTTATTGCTCGAGTTTCTCGCCGGGTGCTTTCTGGGATCGTGGATTTCTTCGTACCTATGCATAGACGTTCTAGGAGCCTGGTACACTACTCAGCTGGGAGCCATGATAGGCCTCGTCATTCTGCATCTGTTAGCAGCGCCCAGGGAGGATTCTTGACCCTCCACGTCACTCAGTCTCTGGCGCAGCACACAGTCACCATTCTCATCGTCAGCCTAGTCATCATTCTCAGCGTCAGCCGAGTCACCATTCTCAGCGTCAGCCGAGTCACCATTCTCAGCATCCGCCTACCCACCATACTGAGGTCCAGCACAGTCACCATTCTCAGATTCATCATTCTGTTGAGCGGACTCAGCAGCCCTTTGATTACGAGCAGCAGTATGAGCCATTTGAGGCGTCGTTTCAGAAGTATGGGATGATGTTCGACTGGTTTCAGGACGAGCATCATTACAGTGCGATGTTTCGAAGTGAGGGTGGTGGTCCTGAGCAGCAACCTCCATTTCGGTCAGCGGCGATTTTGAGATCGAGCAGCCGGATGTACAGCTCTCTGATCGTTATAGTTGTGAGAGGGATGCTGAGGGTGACGAAGATGGTGAGAGTGCCGGAACGCAGCATTTGGGTGAGCGTAGTCTTCCACCGCGAGTGAGTCGACCATCTGCTGCTCTTCGGGAGCCTTTTGTGGTTGCGCCTCCCAGAGATAGCGAGGCTATGAAGAAGTTGTACCTACAGTTTAGGAGGGAGCAGCCACGTGATGCTATTGTCCGGTGTTTGGAGACTGGGCATGCTCTCACCCAGGCGTTATTTGACCGGATAGAGTCTAGCCGTGAAGACTTTGATGCCGAGGTGATAGACTATTATGTGCTTTCGACTCGAGCGAGGCTTCGGAGGGGAGTCCGTAGTGTTGGTGTCGGTAGAGTTGGCACTGTACTTGCCGGCTCTCTATTTTACGTAAGTTCTATAACCTATTCACTTGTATATCATTGGTTTGATATCGATTTTTTTTAATTTTGTGGTTTGGCTTTTTGTAGTTAGTTTTGGCCAACGAGTTTGCAAGACTCCATCCGGATGATCCACTTGGTATCAAGGTGACGGGGAAGCCGGTTTACAAGGAGTGGAAAATTCCTAAATGCATCGAGGACTACATGACAGGTCTTGATACACCACATGCGGTTCCATGGTTAAATTGCAACGAAGTAAGTTTGAAATTTATATTTATAAATAATTGACGATTTGTTGCCATTTGAAATTTATATTTATAAATGATTCGCTATGTTTGATGTGATGATCTTATATTATTACATATTTTGTTTGAACAGATCATTGCCATTTGTTGCCTCGACCAAAGCCACTGGGTGACTATCAAGATTGACATCATAGCATGGATCATGGAGTTATGCGATTCCTTGTCACACCACCACGAAGATGGTCGATCTTGATTCAACCAATCTGCGACCCGATTATGCGTCTGATGCCTCGTGTGCTAGCTCAATCCGGGTATTGGATGAACAACCAATCGAAAACGAAGTATGACACGGAGATGAGTTTCAAAATTATGCCACGAGAGCTACAGTTCATACAAAACGACAATCACAGTTGTGGTCCCTTCGCGTGCATGTACTTGGATCGACTCGTCTCTGCAAACCCAGGAGAAAGGCACCAAATCAAGGAACTTAATGAAAAATATATTAAGAAATATCGATATGGTTTAGCTGCTAAAATCTTTATGTTGTCTTTAGACATGTAGAATGGTTTATGGTGTGTTGTTAAGTATTTATGTTGTATTTACAGTTTTGGCAATATGAATGTGTCAGTGTTGTTAAATCTTAATGTGTTGGCTCTGTGTTACACACGATGGATGCACACGATCGTGGCCATCGTGTGTTACGATCGTGTGCAACCTACCCACGGTCATGGGTTGATGCTGTCGTGTGCGCACGATGGCTGGCATGACCGTGTGCACACGACCGTGAGTACTTCGTGGGCACGGCCGTGCACACGATCGTGTGTTCCATCGTGCACTCGGCTAGACACGACCGTGTACACGATCGTGTGCATATGAACTTTTGGTATTTTTGCAAATTTGAACTATTGTGTTATCTAGAATGATGTTTTGTGATTCAAACATCGCTTGTTCAAACATTAATTACTATATAGCTTCTTATACAAACTCCTATTTGTCATTTCGTTGTAATTCATTAGTATATGAGGTAATTCATCCAGATGATTGAACTTATCCGTACGTACTAATACACTGAGAACAATTGGACGACACATGATATGCAATATATTATGTTAATTCAATCAATAACTTTTTAGATAAGTGTATCATTAACAAATAATTGTTAATATATAAGTAACAACACCTAAATTGACGAGTAATTTGAGAAATTGGTGAAAATTCTTGATGTTCTTGTGCACACGATCGTGTGTTCCATCGTGGACACGACCGTGTACACGATCGTGTGCATATGAACTTTTGGTATTTTTGCAAATTTGAACTATTGTGTTATCTAGAATGATGTTTTGTGATTTAAACATCGCTTGTTCAAACATTAATTACTATATAGCTTCTTATACAAACTCCTATTTGTCATTTCGTTGTAATTCATTAGTATATGAGGTAATTCATCCAGATGATTGAACTTATCCGTACGTACTAATACACTGAGAATAATTGGACGACACATGATATGCAATATATTATGTTAATTCAATCAATAACTTTTTAGATAAGTGTATCATTAACAAATAATTGTTAATATATAAGTAACAACACCTAAATTGACAAGTAATTTGAGAAATTGGTGAAAATTCTTGACGTTCTTGTGCACACGATCGTGTGTTCCATCGTGGACACGACCGTGTACACGATCGTGTGCATACGTGGATACAGCGCCAATTTGACACCTGGTTGCCAACATGTCACACGATTGGAACACGCGATCGCGGCGATCGTGTACACGATCGTGTTTACTTCAAAGGTCAAATTATTTTATTATAAAATCCCATCGTGGGTCGGTCCCCCCCCCCCCCCTTTATTATAAAATCCCATCGTGGGTCGGTCCCCCCCCCCCCTTTTATTATAAAATCCCATCGTGGGTCGGTCTCCCCCCCCCCCTTTTTCACTTCAAACCCTAATCAATTAACATCAGTTAAAATTCATTAAAATCAAATACGTGAAATGAGCGGCCGATTACGAGAAACCGATTTAGGAGGAAGCGAAGCACCACCACCAAAAAGAAGAAGGAGGATACCTACTCCCAACCCACCATACAGAACTAGGCCGAGAGGAAGATACTCAATGCTCGAGTAAGTTTTTGATTTTGTTGTATGTGTAGTGACTATCATTGCAAATTAATGTGTTCCATCAAAAAGGGCCTATTAAAAAACACTGCGAGCACTCCAGTCATACTAGATGGTGATGATGATAATGATTTGGAGATTTCTGAGAATAAAAGCAAAAAAGTTATTTTGGAAGAGGAAGTTCATGAAGACGGTGATACAAGACTAAAGATACAGCAGCAGATTGGGGAAAAGGGATCCAATTGATTTTTTTTATGTTATTATTAGATATTTTTGTGTGATGGTGATTAAATTTTGTTTTGTAAAGTTATATTCTTTGGAACTGTAAACTATTGCTCTTTGAAGTGAGCTACTTTGTTATGGTTAATGTTTGGCTCCATAATCACCTTTATTTGCTTTACATAACTGAACACTTAAATTTCAATTCAAAGGTAAAGAAAATAGACACAAAATTATGCATTTCAACTAATAATCAGAATACTGAATCAATACATGGTCCATCAAGGATCAAAATATCAGCACATAATTGTTGCTAGTAAGTCACAAAATATAAAAATACATAAGCAATTTAAGTTTCACGGTATGGACATCCCCTTATGTCATGGTCATCATTACGGCAATTGCTACACCTCTTCTTCTGCCGGCGCCTTTTCCTCGTTTGTTCATCGATTCTTAAGTTTCTTCAGGGATATTCAAATCCACACCACCTATGGGAATGAATGCTTTGCAAGATTTTCTATTGTGGCCGGTTCCTTTACACCTACCGCACACTTGAGGCCGTCCACCTGCGGGCAAATTTTCAACAGCGGACCGTGCGCGACTCATCCTTGGTCGGCCGGCTTGTCGTACCCCCTCTGGAGGTACACAAACGATGGATGAGATCTCCGGTGGGACATTCCACTCATCAGGATGTGGGATGGGACTAATATGATCCTTATAAGTCTCTCTACGGCCTTGTTGCTTCAAATAACGACTAACAAAATCATACACGGACAAACCATTGCCGGCACGCCTGTTACAATAAGAAATTATGTCAAGGATGTTGTATAGGATAATGTATTTTTGATATTGATGAGGTGATAAACCCAGACCATCCCTATTTTGCAAATGATGGCAAAACACGATCGCCCCGATCGTGTGTTACGATCACGGTGATCGTGGGGTTACGATCGTGCCCATTGGGTTACGATCGTGCCCATCGTGTGTCCCATCGTAGGTTACGATAAGGGCGATCGTGGGTTACGGTCATGGCAACCGTGGGGTTACGATCATGCCCATCATTGGTTACGATCGTGCCCATCGTGGGTTACGATCGTGCCCATCGTGGGTTACGATCGTGCCCATCGTGGGTTTCGATCGTGACCATCGTGAGTTACGATCGTGCCCATCATGGGTAACGATTGTGCCCATCGTGGGTAACGATCGTGCCCATCGTGGGTAACGATCGTGCCCATCGTGGGTAACGATCGTGCCCACAATAGCATAGACATGTACCTTATAGCGGCAACGGCATGACGACATGGAATCTGATCCAAATCAAACTCACGACAACAACATGTCCATGTTCGAAGGTCGACCTCATAAGAAACTTTGTTTTCTTCGACTTTATAAACAAGTGGGGTGGTAGCTCGAACGGTAAGAGTCAGACTGGCTTGCACAGAGTTAGAAAGCTTTTCAAAAGTGTGCATTGTCAACTCATGGTCTCTTGACGTAGCTTCTCCCCGCTTCTCATCAAACCAATTCTCCAAAATTAGGCGAAATATCTCAAGTAACGAGCAAACAGGTAAACGCCTAGCCCACAACATACGATTATTAAAGCATTCAACAGCATTGGATGTCAAGAAGTTATAGCGTCGTACCGGACACTTCGACCTATCCCACCTCTCTGGCCCAATTTCAGAAAGGCGCCTGTGCGCCCCATTAGGGCTTTCGATATGTAGTTTTGAAAAGTAGTTTTCAAAAACTTCTTCTCGATGCGTGTAGGCAGCAGTTCTAAAGAGTCTTATAGCATGCGCACCATAGGAGGTCAGATTTTTTGCAAGATGGTGATAGCAAAACCCGTGGAATGCATTCGGATAGACGGCTCGAACAGCATTCTGAATGCTCTTATGTTAGTCACTCACAATCAGTAAATCTTCCGTCGGATTGTAGCATCTGCGCAGGTTATACAGAAAATAAGTCCATGACTCGTCGTTCTCTATCGGACCGAGACCAACAGCAAGAGGAAAAACTTGCTCGTTCCCGTCAAATGTGATGGCCGCAAATAGAGTTCCTTTATTCCTTCCCTTTAGGTGGGTCCCATCAACTATAATCACTTGTCGAAGGCACGTATCAAATGCCCTAATACTCTGTCCGAGTGCAACGAACATGTGGCGAAACACTCCCTCACGAGTCGTATGCAAATCATAAATTGTCCCTGGATTACGCTGTTTTAACAAATACAGATAAGATGGGAGCCTCTGATACGACTCATCGAAGCCGCCATATGTATTCTCTATCGCTATATTCCTCGTCCGGAGAGCAAAACTGTATAGCATGTCAATGCCGTACTCCCTACACATCTCTGCAATCATCTCCTTTGGCCTCAAAGTGACCCCCTCACCGGTCAATCTTTTAGCAAAATAATGGGCGGCAACCTCAGAAGTGACCGATCGTGCGGCAGCACGGTTCAAATCAGGGTAACAGTTGTGCTCCAATGTCAACTTAGTAATTCTCCAAATAGTTGCACCCTCAATAGCACACAACCTAAACTGACAATTTCTTCGCCCACTCTTACAGACAAACACTATACGTTTATCGGCGGAATGATCAGTGATACACTGTAGCATGTTTTCCAAATGATACATTCCTACAGTTATCCTCAACTCTGTCTTCGAACGAAAGGTGGACCCCACCTCTAGGTGGCCGTGCTTAGGTGGAAGGTGCTCGACCCAACCCAAAGTCCCGGCACTACCGGGTCCGAAATGGAATGATCGATTACGCATTGATTGTAGATGCTCATGCTCGCTCGCAGATTGATGGTCGGATGAGAAGTTCCGACGACTCATAATCCTATCCATTTGGGCCGGTTGGCGAACCCAAGTAAGAAATTCCGCAGATAGTGACTCAAGCAAGTCTTTACAACAATCTTCATCTTCGGATGTATGCACCTCTTCATCTTCCTCATCTTCCTCGTCTTCCTCATCTTCCTCGTATTGATACTCTTTGGAAGGCATGTCATAATTTATGTTGCCGGGCTCTACTCTCGAGCTGCTACATCCCATATTAACCTCGGGAGTGGAGGAGCTGCTGTTCTCAACATAGACCTCAGGATCCTCTTTGTATTCTACTAGTAATCGAAGTATCTCGGTATCGCCCCGTAATAGGACTTTTACTTTGTTTCCTTTGGCCATGTGTGTCAAGTACCATAATTTGTAATCGGAATCATTTGGAACACCCAAACCCTCTCTGATAACCCCCACGAGGTTTGCACGACTAACTTTGCTCGTGTCGATATAGACAAAAAAGGAGTCCCCGTCTACATATGTCGATCGCTCCCAATGACCACCGTGATGTATCAAAATATGCTGCCACGACATCTGATTACAAAAAGATGAATAACTATTCAGAAAAATGAGCGAACAATATTATAAAACTGTCTGCCTTGGACACGACCGATGCACACGGTCGTATACTACCGTGTGCAGTGATCGTGTGCAAGTTTCTGTCCATGAACACGATCGTTGGACACGATTTTAGACGATCGTGTTAAACGATCGTGTACACGTTAGTGTTGCGCACGATGTTAAGGTCGTTGCGCACGATCGTTGCACACGGTGGCTTTCCATCGTGTGCAGCGATCGTGTCCGTAAGAACAGATCTGGAATTTGTTTTTCATCGTTCAAATAATGATGCATACCTTCTTTATGAACTCAGAAGCACGACAAATGAAGTCCTATTTCAACGTCAACTTTTATTTTCGAACAATCTTGTGATTTCTATAAGATTTTTTGAGAGACCCGTTGTCAAAAATAAAATGGTTGTGTTGTTTTGATGTATATGTTTGTAGTTAAATTTTAGTTCTTGGACATTAATATCGATCGGAGGAGGAAAGTAAAAAAGAAAAAAGAGAAGAAAAGTAGTTTAAATTAAATAAATAAAAAAAAAAGAGAGAAGTCAACAATACAACAAAAGAGAGGACATTTTAGTCTTTTTAATCAAAATGGTACCAAAAACTTATAGTTTTATGAATGAGGATATAGAACTTATCAATTTTATGCTTTGGTATTAAAAAATTGATTCCCACAAAATGGAATAATGCGAATATTAAGAAAATTGGTGAGCAAATGAAAATGGCCAAATGTTAACTTAAATGGTGACGGGGAGGAGTCTTATTTATGCATCTTCACTCTTTAAAACTTAAATGGCATTTCAAAATAATGAAATTTCAGAAGTTTTGTCAGTAGTTTTGATAGTCGTCGTAGTAGTAGTGGTGGTGGTAGTAATAGACTAGTAGTGATAGTAGTGATAGTGGCATTAATAATAGTAGGGGTGATAGTGGTAGTAATAGGAGCGGGAGTGGTGATGGTGGTGGTGATAGTAGTAATCCTAATGATTCTTCTTATTACTATTTACTATTATATTTGTAACACCCCCAAGTTATTCAGAGAATATTACAGCGTCGTGAGCCCCACCGTGGGACCCACAAGGCTAAACATATGCGGAACTATAAATTTTGACCGAGAAGGTCTACATACAATGGAATGAAGAACAATACAAGGGGTATTCAAAACATGTCCAACGTATCCAAAGACATCACAACACAAAACAATACATCGGCAAACACCGGCCGGAACATCAAGAAAAATGGAAAACCATACTCGAGTATTCAATAACCATTCCAGTACAATAACACTGAATGGAGAACACAAAACATAACCAGATGAAAGACACAGTATCACGCTTGCCCATCATCTTCATGCCGACCCGATACCTGCCTGTCCGCTCTCCTGGAACCTGAAATACATGAAAAGTATTTCCCCCATAAAGGGGTTAGCCGTTGAATAGCTAGTGCAAGTATATCAAGTATGAAATACAATACTCCTTGACAATAAAGTAAATGTAATCCGTCAATTCATCAATTCAAGACTAGTATTCCGGAATAACTAAATCTCATAGCATCACATCAATACATATATGAATACCGTGGAACCGCACCAGAGGCTACGGAACCCTCAGAGGACCCGGCGGTCCGTCCCAAAGTGGTTCGTTCATATCATCCGTGGAATCGCACCAGAGGCTATGAAACCCTAAGGGGACCCGTCGGCCCGCCCCAGAGTGGATATAAGTAATCATGCCATTAATATAACTTACTTTCAAAGTCGAGAACGTACAATCATAAATATATACTTGCCTTTGAGACATCGAGAAAATGAACGGAAAGGAATATGAGTTCGGTAGGTCCAAGAACGCGCTTCCGGCACCTAAACGATTCATAAGGGATATGGTAATCAATAATCCATACTCATAATTCATGAAGAAACTCCCAAAATCCGTTTACGATTCACGAAAATACAAGAGTAAACAACTAGAGTTTGGAAAATCACCCAAACCCTTACAAGTCCAAACACGGCACAAACCAATCCGTAAAATCGTAGGGAAAGCATGCATACAGGATAGATACACCATAATCTCAGGGTTCTCAAGCTCCAAAACAGATCAATCGGAGGAATCTAAGAAAATCCCCAAAATTCCCAAAAACTAGGGTTCTAAGGAATTTACCTTGATTTGGAGGATAGCAATGTATTAGATGTTGTATAACCCTTGTTATCCAACCCAAGATGACGATATCTGAAGAAGGACGGCCTCAAATCGCCCCAAATCGCCTCTCCCGAGCTCTCTTGATCGGAAAAAATGGAAATGATGTGAAATGACAAGTGCAGGGGTTCACTGTCCCCTTATATACTGTCCCAGTCTAGCGCACGCTACGCCTCAATATTAGCGTGCGCTAACGGGTCACCCGGTAGTCCAGTGGCTACTGTCATAAGACGTTAGCACGCGCTACGAAACATCCCTAGCGTGCGCTAACTGGTGTCCTGCCAAAATCTCAGTTCACTATCTCAGTCCGCTAGCGTGCGTTAACACTGAGCACTAGCGTGCGCTACGCAACACATATAGCGTACGCTAGCCGCTGCCTAGCGTGCGTTACCTGCTAGTCCAGAAAGTCTGAAACCTCACTGCCTCTTCCGACTCAGTTCGTTAGCACGCGCTAAGGCTCAAAACTAGCGTGCGCTACTCACGCAGAATTAGCGTGCGTTAGTATCGGCCTAGCGTGCGCTACCTCCCTGACCCAGAACACTTCCTAAAGGTCTAACCAGCACGATCATGATCCAAAGAAGGCATGAAACTCTAGATCAACACCGACTACATCACAAAGAGTTTACAGAGCACAAAACAGGAAGAACGGTAAGGGCAAACAGTCAATAAAAGTACGGGTATTACATTCTCTCCCTCTAAAAAGAAGTTTCGTCCCGAAACTTAAGCAATAAAAAGTTCGGGGTACTCCGATTGTAAATTCTCTTCCGTGTCCCAAGTCGCCTCCTTGACTCCATGTCTCGACCATTGCAATAAAACTAATGGGATGGTTTTGTGCCGAAGCTGCTTCTCGCGACGTTCAAGAATCTTCACTGTTTTCTCCGGATAGGTAACATCCTTGGTTACGTAAATCTCACTATAGTCAAAAACATGACTTGGATCCGGCATATGCCTTCTCAACTGAGAAACATGACAAACGATATGAACAAGATCCAACACAGGGGTCAACGACAAGCGATAAGCTAAGTCTCCAACCCTGGAGTAGGACATGGTCCCCAAAATTGAATTCCAAAGGTCGACGACGAGTATCGGCATACGATTGATATGTTGAAGGGCATCTCAAAATAGGAAAAGAAGTCAACTAAAATCGTCTGTAGTGTATTCAACAATACCAAGAATTCTCAGAACATTATCATAACTCATAAGTGTAACATGAACTGTCTGTGCCGAATCCTGTCCGTCGGATTGTACCGATAAAGCTCAATATGGACAACAACCAATAACACACAAAACAATGACAACAAGTCCCGAAACACTGACATACAATCCGAACGCTCACACTGTCAATAACAATGATCAACCCATAAACCAACCGAGAATATCATCGACATGATAAACTCCAATGCTATCGGCGAAAGATCCACAATAATCGAGAATACCATCAACATGATAACCTCCAACACGATCAATAAGGGAACAACAACGACCGAGAGTACCATCAACAAGGTAGCTCTAAACAATCAACAATAATGGATCTCAAAGAAATAACCCCGACTGTCGAACAAACCCCTCGGGCTATGAACAACTAGTCACAAACAGTCAAACATATCCAATACAACATGGACTATGAACGACCACAACAATAAGGCTCAAGAGGGACATCACAGTACGCCTGATCCGGAAATGTGTCCGTGCACATGTCCACCCCGTATACGGAATCCAGAATATACGTGGGACAATGTACCTAATTAACCTCACGGACTACGTCCCGTGTGCACGGTCCAATACGGAAACATCCACGCATGACCATCGTGTCTGGCTAAAAATCCTACACATAACCAATCGGCACGCAGATATGATTCCAGATATATCACGATGCAACATGACAACGAAATTCAAAGGATAACACATCCAATACGGATCATACGACTCACCAAAGTGAACGATGATACATGAATAATGAAAGATCGACACGACCAACAATATCCGACACAACCATCCTGGGATCACAATCCCTAAGGACCGATTAACACGAACAACAATCTGGAAATCCTCAACCCCCAACGATCACAAAATTACCGAGTTCACAAGAAAGATAGTGTGCTACCTTGAGTCGGCCAACACGACAATAATAACTCATGGATGGGCACCGTCCTCGGCGATCCCAATTCAATACCTCGATTGTCTTAGAACGACCAATCGATAACGACTCAATGGATGGGAACTATCTTCGACAGTCCCAATTCAATACTTAGATTACTTTAGAATGGTCAATCGATAACAACGATACAACGGATGTCTCGGCACCTTTAATCGGTTACCGATAACGAAGATGATAATTGAATACATCAATGCCTTCAATCGGCCAATACAATATCAATAGAAAACACCGATATCAATAACGATGATCACCACAATATCTCAATGGAACATCAATCACAATAACAATCGATACGTCGATACCGCGAACCGGCTATCGACAGCAACTTTACCAACAAGCATCGCAATGCCTTGAACCGGCCATTTACGAACCACAATAACATTTGTCATAATTTTCCGATGGGTGTCGTATCGAACAATACCCTGATATCAACAAAATCATAAAGAGACCAAGTCTCGAAATGATACACACATTCGTACACCTACATGATAACATTAATCTCATTGATTAGTACAAGTATAAAACTTGCCTCAATATCAATACAACGAACTGTTACCAACTTAGTTGATTTCATCTACGAGTTCCTCAGTCCCAACCAAGGTAATCTATGAACTCCTCAACTTCAACCGCAACACAACAGTCATAATCCACGATCAAACATCATATCTTATTGTAAAACGAAGGATTAATAATCAACAGGTTCGATGACGATCAATATCAATACAACCAGGCTACAAACTCATCGGTTCCACAATATCTCGATTAAACACAGTCTGAACTATCTAACTCAGACCTTCACGAATCCATGTCCACAATACGAGCTGAAATCCGATGATCATATCAGCAACCACTTCGGACCAATAATAAGGGTCTAAATGTTATCGGTTCCAAACTCAATTCTTAAATACGAATTGACAAGGTTCCCTTCTTGTAAATCCATCGTTAAAATTTACTTATGACCGTCATCAATTCAAACCATCCGACTGGTTCAAAACAATAGATAATCATATTAAAAAGGTTATCAAACAATCCAATCATTCGACTTGAATATTTGCTCCATACGTATGGGCTTCCAAATTCAGAGATGAATAATAGTCTCATCAAACTCATAATCACATTCGTATTCCTATACGAATATTATTTCAAACACATAATTTAGCTATAGATATGAATATTCCATATTCATATTCAAAACATCAACACTTCTTATAAATTTTCATCACCTTGTATAATTCAAGAGTTCTTCAAGAACATGAAATATCCGAAATCACGTTCAGAACAACATGTCCGAGGTATATATCTTCATGTTACCATTTTCTTCATCATATGAAGAAGATGTCAATAATCATATCAACATCCGAAATCCCTTATTACAATTCCAATAAATCTCATATAACATTATCACATGATGATCCCAACATGCTCCCTCCCAAGTAGTAATCCTTTAAAAACGAACCACTATCAAAGGGATACGTGGATTACCTTGTATGGACGAACCACGAAGAAGAACAATTGAACTCCATTCCAAGAATCATCAAAAACTTCAAGAACAATACTTAAATCCGAGCTCTCCATCTTAATCTTGTTTAAGAGGATCATCTCTCAATGTTTAGGAACTTCAAGTACCTCCCAAGGCTCTCTCTATCGACTGAAGGAAGGAGAATGGATAAAATACCTCTCAGCACTCGTCTATCCTCTTTATAAAACACATCACTAGCGCGCGCTAGACCTTATATTTAGCGTGCACTACAGAACTAGCGTGCGCTATCATTCCTTGATAGCGTGCGCTATCGGGCAGTCTAGAAGCTACTGCATTGCTTCGAAATTCATCTAACGTACGTAATTTCCATGCATTAGCGTACGCAAACAGGCGTTAACTTGCTACAGTGAAATGCTCAGTAGCGTGCGCTATTCCTCGACCTTAGCGCGCGCTAATCGTTGTTGACCCGACAACCTGTACCTTCCCAGAAGATGTCCGGGTCCTACACGCCGAAAGCAACCAATAAAGCCAAGATTCCCTGTTGACGATCTGGAATTAGCGTGCGCTACCAACGTGCATTAGCGTGCGCTAATCGCCGATAATAAACAGTCTGGGCCTACCTGTCGGCCACCTTCCGGGCCTTATACAGAATACCTTACGTACATTAGGGGTCCTCCTTAGCGTACGTAACTCAAACCTCTTAGCGTGCGCTAAGTATGCACCGTAGCGTACGCTAAGTATATATCTTAGCGCGCGCTAGGCATACCTTGTAGCATACGCTAATGTGGCTGTACTTAGCCATTTTCCGCTATTCTTGTCCGTCGTCTTGATATACTAGATGTATATACATGACATACTGAATACATATATACAACCTGATAATATTCACATATGATATACCCAATATCAAAAGTACGATAACATGATACACGATATCTTCAAATGTAATTTTCGACCAACTACGACAATTATACTAATACAGCTGTCTCAGTCTTCCAATTATTTTATCCATACTATATAGACACCAATCTATCCAGTATATATCAGATAAAATAACGCGAAAAATTTATACTGAAATCTGGATATTATGTACTAAAAGTCGGGATATCACACTGTACCCCCCTTGAAATAAGTTTCGTCCTCGAAACTTGCAATCCCGTCACAGCAAACAAATCAACCAATATTTCCAAACTCATCACGAGAGCAATCGTCGGTCGCCACAAGCGAATAACCAAGACAGTATTCTGTAACACCCCCAAGTTATTCAGGGAATATTACAGCGCCGTGAGCCCCACCGTGGGACCCACAAGGCTAAACATATGCGGAACTATAAATTTTGACCGAGAAGGTCTACATACAATGGAATGAAGAACAATACAAGGGGTATTTAAAACATGTCCAATGTATCCAAAGACATCACAACACAAAACAATACCTCGGCAAACACCGGCCAGAACATCAAGAAAAATGGAAAACCATACTCGAGTATTCAATAATCATTCCAGTACAACAACACTGAATGGAGAACACAAAACATAACCAGAAAAAAGACACAGTATCACGCTTGCCCATCATCTTCATGCTGGCCCCAAATAAAGTCTCAACACAGTACCGATACACACCAATATCGCAATCAGCAATTTGACAAAATCTCAAGGAAGAGTTCGCGACCGTGACCATGGCCACGACTCTGTCTTCTGTCAGCCAACATTCTGAAGGGCACACACGTGCGTAAGTATAAACCAAATCGCACATTCTCGAAGTGACAGATTCCCAAGAATACCAAGCTAAAAACGAAACGATTAAGAAAAATACAAGAAGAGTGAAAGGACTTACAAGTATCGGTCGCACTGTGATGATGGCAAAGTAGTGATACTGTAGACAAACGATGACTCAATCGACCCAAAAGACCGACAGCCTAGGTATCCATAAACCTAGAGCTCTGAAACCATATTCTGTAACACTCCCAAGTTATTCAGGGAATATTACAGCGCCGTGAGCCCCACCATGGGACCCACAAGGCTAAACATACGCGGAACTATAAATTTTGACCGAGAAGGTCTACATACAATGGAATGAAGAACAATACAAGGGGTATTCAAAACATGTCCAACGTATCTAAAGACATCACAACACAAAACAATACCTCGGCAAACACCGGCCGGAACATCAAGAAAAATGGAAAACCATACTCGAGTATTCAATAACCATTCCAGTACAACAATACTGAATGGATAACACAAAACATAACCAGAGGAAAGACACAGTATCACACTTGCCCATCATCTTCATGCCGACCCGATACCTGCCTGTCCGCTCTCCTGGAACCTGAAATACATGAAAAGTATTTCCCCCATAAAGGGGTTAGCCGTCGAATAGCTAGTGCAAGTATATCAAGTATGAAATACAAATGTAATCCGTCAATTCATCAATTCAAGACTAGTATTCCGGAATAACTAAATCTCATATCATCACATCAATACATATATGAATACCGTGGAACCGCACCAGAGGCTACGGAACCCTCAGAGGACCCGTCGGTCCGTCCCAGAGTGGTTCGTTCATATCATCCGTGGAATCGCACCAGAGGTTACGAAACCCTCAGGGGACCCGTTGGCCCGCCCCAGAGTGGATATAAGTAATCATGCCATTAATATAACTTACTTTCAAAGTCGAGAACGTACAATCATAAATATATACTTGCCTTTGAGACATCGAGAAAATAAACGGAAAGGAATTTGAGTTCGGTAGGTCCAAGAACGCGCTTCCGGCACCTAAATGATTCGTAAGGGATATGATAATCAATAATCCATACTCATAATTCACGAAGAAACTCCCAAAACCCGTTTACGATTCACGAAAATACAAGGGTAAACAACTAGAATTTGGAAAATCACCCAAACCCTTACAAGTCCGAACACGGCACAAACCAATCCGTAAAATCATAGGGAAAGCATGCATACGGGATAGATACATCATAATCTCAGGGTTCTCAAGCTCCAAAATAGATAAATCGGACGAATCTAAGAAAATCCCCAAAATTCCCAAAAGCTAGGGTTCTAAGGAATTTACATTGATTTGGAGGATAGCAATGTATTAGATGTTGTATAATCCTTGTTATCCAACCCAATATGACGATATCTGAAGAAGGACTGCCTCAAATCGCCCCAAATCGCCTCTCCCAAGCTCTCCCGATCGGAAAAAATGGAAATGATGTGAAATGACAAGTGCAGGGGTTGACTGTCCCCTTATATACTGTCCCAGTCTAGCGCACGCTACGCCTCAATATTAGCGTGCGCTAACGGGTCACCCGGTAGTCCATTGGCTACTGTCATAAGACGTTAGCGCGCGCTACGAAACATCCCTAGCGTGCACTAACTGGTGTCCTGCCAAAATCTCAGTTCACTGTCTCAGTCCGCTAGCGTGCGTTAACACTGAGCACTAGCGTGCGCTACGCAACACATATAGCGTACGCTAGCCGCTGCCTAGCGTGCGTTACCTGCTAGTCCAGAAAGTCTGAAACCTCACTGCCTCTGCCGACTCAGTCCGTTATCGCGCGCTAAGGCTCAAAACTAGCGTGCGCTACTCACGCAGAATTAGCGTGCGTTAGTATCGGCCTAGCATGCGCTACCTCCCTGACCCAGAACACTTCCGAAAGGTCTAACCAGGACGATCATGATCCAAACAAGGCATGAAACTCTAGATCAACACCGACTACATCACAAAGGGTTTACAGAGCGACAAAACAGGAAGAACGGTAAGGACAAACAGTCAATAAAAGTACGGGTATTACAATATTAACGTAAGAAACATGGACCATTATATATATTTTTAAGGGGAAATTACAACCAACTACCGTATTAGATGGCTTCTTTACACTTTAGTCCCTATTGTTTCATAAATTACAGCGAAGGACAAAAATCTGAATTGGTGTTGACTTCTATTAAAAAGACGAAAATGTCCCTCTATTTACTTGAATAAAACATTTCTTTTAAAATACATTTCATATTAAACAAATAGCTTATAAGTTATTAAAGTGTTTGGCTAATACATTTCTTTTAAAAAATATTCTTTTTTCAGAAAATAATTTTTTTCCGAAATATAATTTTTTTTCCAGAAAATATATTTTTTTTTCAAAAATATTTTATTTTATTTTTTTTCAGAAAACAATTTTATTTTTTCGAAAAAATAATATTTTTTCAAGAAAATCTTTTTTCCTCCAGAAAATATTTTTTTAATTTTTTCGAAAATATGTTTTTTATTTTTTTCCAGAAAATAATTTTATTTTTTCGAAAAAATAATATTTTTTCCAGAAAATAATTTAATTTCGAAAAAATATTATTTAGCCAAAAAATACCTTTTTCTCCAGAAAATATTTTTTTGATTTTTTCGAAAAAAATATTTTTTTTTATTTTTTTCCAGAAAATAGTTTTATTTTTTCAAAAAAATAATATTTTTTCTAGAAAATAATTTTATTTCGAAAAAATATTATTTTTCCCAAAAATAATTTTTTCTCCAGAAAATATTTTTTAATTTTTCGAAAAAGATAATTTTTTTCCCAGAAAATAATTTTTTTTCGAAAAAAACAAATTTTAATTCCATAAAATAATATTTTTTAGAAAAGATAATTTTTTCCCCAGGAAATAATTTTTATTTTATTTTTTCGAAAAATAATAATGAGGTCCAGCATGTGCCACCCACGTGAGGCAAAAAATAAATGGGTAAACAAGAAAAGGAAAAATAAAAGGGCAAATTCGGAATATCAGTACTCTCTCTCCAGTGACATTTTCTGAAAATTTGACTTTTGTCCTTCGTTGTAAATATAGTTTCTGGACAGTGCAAAGTGTGTCCTTCATTGTAATATCTGAAACAATAGGGACCAAACTGTAATTAGGCCATCTAAAAAGGTAGTCAGATGTAAATCGCCCATATTTTTAATACTGGATTACTAAACACCGCCCTAAATTACTAGTCACCACCTTATAATATTACATTTTTGCCCTTACTTCATATTCAGCAGATTTGTAAAATTACCTTCTCACTACTTTTCTCTCTCGACCTACTCTAAAGAAGCTGTCGCACAGCCGCCGTCCGCCGCCATGTCTGGAAAAGGAAAAACTTCGGTAATTTTTTTTTCAGGTTTTTGCTACTTTGGGCGCCGGGCGCCGTGTCGGAGTGCACGACGGATGCGGCGGTCGGATTTTTATCACAGGCGTCCAGACCAGACGCCCCAGCCTTAGTATAGACGTCCTGGTCGGACGTCTGAACCATGGACAAGCGTCCAGATCGGACGCCTATGCGCTGGAATCGGCGTCCTCATTGGACGCCCTAACCACGGCGTCCGGACCGAGACGCCCTGTCTTGGTGCGGGCGTCTGGGACGCCCACTTTTCCGAAAAAATAATATTTTCAATTAATAATTAATAATGTGTATTGTTTGTATGATTATTACTCATTAGTTGTATTGTTTGCTAAATGCATATGAGAGGAGGAGCGGGCAAATTTATGCCGCTAGTCACAGAGTTGATGGGTTCTAGAGCACGTCACACCAGAGCTCGCGGTGTTGATGCTTCCGACTTCATCGAGAGCGTATGATTGTTGAATCCACGCAGTCTCGAGCTTCTACATGGAGTGTCCAGGCTGAGGGTAAGGACGAGTACCGACTCCAGTCTTTGCGTCGCCGCATTGATCAGTTGACAGCCGCAGAGGTATAACGATTCCTTCTAACAATCTCACAATTCATTTAAAAATAACTTATTTAATTTGTTGATTATATGTACGCAGATACAGTGGTTGCCTTATGGCCCTGATCCAGTAAGGGATGTCCCGAGGACCACATTCATTGGATGGCTACGATATCGGGATATTATCGAGTCATACATGTCTGGTCGGGCATTACGGCAGCTCGGTTATGTGCAGACCATCCTTTTCCCGATCACCAGATCGGAGAAAGCGGTTCGGGCGTGGATGAGCAGATTGTACCGAGTTGAGTATCCCATTCGGATGTCATCTGATGCTTGGATGATGTTTCCGGGCACATACAGGCTTCCTCTCGCTGACTATCAGGCTGCTACCCATGATCTGGCTACATGCGCCGATGATTACATTGAGTGGTATTATCGGTATTCGCACCATCAGCTACTGAACGACGGTGCTGCAGCTGGATCAGTGATCCCTTCTCGTTCTAGCAGCGATTACGTATGTTGTTTAACTTTGCACTTTGTTTCATTTCATCATACATTACTCATTGTATTATATTGTCTATATTTTTTACAGTGGGTGAGTCGATTGGCCGATATTACCCAGCACTGTATCAGACACCTTCCCCCAGACCAGGCGGCAGAAGCGACGACGATGCTTGAGGAGTACATGAGGGATTGACATTTGGCCAACTGATTTTTTTTTCATCTGTAACATTTTTTTCATCTGTAACATTTCATCGGACGCCCAGATCATGGTACAGGCATCTGCATCGGATCCCAAGACCGTGGTCTAGGCGTCTGGTCTAGACGCCTAGACCAAAGACTGAGCGTCCGTTGCAGACGCCTGTACCATGGTCTACGCGGAATCTGTAGACGTCTTGGCCATGGGTCAGGCGGAATATTCAGACGCCTGTACCATTTTCTCTGCGTCATTCTCGCCATTTTCGTGGTTGTCGGTTATATTGACGATATATATTTGATTGTGTGTTGGGTAGAATAAATGGAAAATTGCTTTTAGATTTCAATTCGAAAAACTTGTGTGTTGGTAAAGAATTGTGTGTTGGGTAGAAATAATGAAAGATTGTCAAATGGGCAAAAAAAGTAATTTTTAAGGGTGGTGTCTAGTAATTTAGGACGGTGTTTAGTAATCCCCAATATTAATATGGTGGTATATGAAAACAAGAGATTTGAACTATTTATATATATTTTTAATATTAATATGGTGGTATATCAAAAGTACAAGAGATTCTCTTACTGAAAAGTTGGGGGGGGGGGGGGTTGACACTAAAGCACAATTATTATATATCTACTAAAATTATATATTAAAGATAAGTGTTTTATTATATTATTAGTGAAAAAGATATTTTTTTTCATTTAATATAATTACTATAAATCCCATGTATTAACAATTCAATTAACGTGGAACATAGTCAATTGGAGATTTATTGTTCAAGAAAGAGTATAATTATCCTTAATATATACATAATTTTTAATAAATATGAACCATTATAATTTACTATTTAATATATTTAATATTAATATGATGTCACCAAGCCATACAATTAGAAAAATAATTTATAAACCTACATAATATACCTACAACTAGGCCTACAACTATGATTGGTGAAATTAAAAATTTGATTGGTTAATATGAAGAGAGAGAAAGTGTTTGAAACTTGTTAAAATGTGAATGGTGCAGGCCTATTTGTAGGTCTATTATGTAGGCCTACAGTTATATACTCCATCCGTCCTACAAAACTGTGCTCATTTTGACTTTGACCGGTCTCTCCAAATACAACTTTGACCATTAATAATTTTAATTATATATGAATAAAAATTATAAAAAAAATATTTGGAGAATACACATTAAGACAAATCAAATAAGTACTTATATTACTATAATTTTTTATATATTAGTTGTAATTCATGGTCAAAATTTATATTAACCAATAAAAGTCAAAATGAGCACAGTTTTGTGGGACGGAAGCAGTATTAGAGATAAAGAGGATAACTGTTATGCACAAAACAAAAATAAATGACAAAATATCAATAAAAAAACACATTTAGGACAGATTTTGGGCTCGAAAAACAGGCCCGAGCTGAAAAAATTCAGAAAGAATCCGGACCCCGCAGAATTCAACAAAAGGGCTCGGGCCGAACCCAACACAGAAATTTTTTAAGTCGAGCTCGGTTCTCAGTTTTAGAAAGCTTGGAGAAGCCTGCATTCACATGTTGTGCGACGCAGTGTGTCCTCGAAGAAGCCCAAATTTATAGATTGTGCTGCATCTTTTTGGAACATGTCCACGGAAAATTCAAATAAATCATCATTATCATCAACTGCACTTTAATTCCAATTACGTTGGCTGTCGATGTAATGAAAATTATTATACCAAAGAAATAAAAATAATCTAGAGAAAACTCGAAAAGCACGAAATATAGTTTGTCATATTTTTTTGAACATGTCATCGACACATGTCTTATTTTCAATAAGCCCCAAGAATTCCGAAGCTCGGAAAGAACCCAAACGAGCCGAACTCACTTAGGATTTACACTTTCAAGAAGCTCGGCTCGGGTCGGTCCGAATGTTTCGAGTTAAGTTTGGCCCTCAATAATTTCGGCTCGAGTAGGCTTGGTCCAAACCCAGCCCTACATTTAATATCCTCAAACACCAACTGCAGATGGAACCAAGAATAGAAGAACTTCATAGGAGAAGAATCCTTGTTTACATATATGATCATGTTTCAACCAACATTACAAGTGCGATAAATACTAATACTCCAAATACGATTAAGGCAACCTAATTGCTACAGTGTCTACAATAACAACTATTTTTTCAGGATTACATCATTCATCCTTTCGAGACCCTGAATAGTTTTCATTTTCGAACATTTCTGTTTCTCGACTCCGGTTAGCAAAATCCAGGTACCCCTGCAATGCACCAATATGTCATTAGCTGCAATGCACCAATATATCCTAGAGAAAGGTAATCGATCATCATCATCATCATCATCAACTGCACCATAATCCCAACTATGTTGGGGTCGGTGGCATGAAGATTATAGTGTCAACTGATTGTATAAAATTAATTAACACTACAATTCATGCAAAAAAACAAAGTGGCAAAGTTTTATGTCGGGTGCCCTTTCTGTCCCAACTTTCATATGAATGAGAAGTGAGATGAAATTCCAAAACTACTATCATCATAGGTTTTTCCAGTTACATGGAAAATATCACGAGACGGTGATAAGTCGAGATAATTGCTATAGTCATGTCACGTTACGTGATTGATATTGTAATCAATACGTACATTATGGAACATGACTACAGAAAGGTAATCGATGAAAGATCCTAAATTGCAAGTTATTATCTATTTCATTTTGTTTCCCAAGAAGACAAGAAAAGTGATATTATTCGTACGCCAACTAATAACGCCACTTCAAATGCATTTGAGAATCTTCACTGAACCAAATTGTTAACCTCGTTCAAGTTATAAAATGAAGCCAAAACTCACAGTTCCACATTCCATAAGAAAATTGTATTTAGTTTTGAGAATATAATGGACTTCAGGAGAGAACTTCTGTTAACCGTTCGATTCTTTTAGGTTGTGTTTGGCTTCAGAGATTTCAAATACCTAGGGATTTTAATTCCACTGGTTTGACATTTCTTGTTTGGATATAATGTGAACTTCTGAAGATTTCAGGGTCATTACAAAATTTTTAATCTCTCTTCTTTTTCATTTTTATTTAAAAAAGTTAAAGAAAAGCAAGGAATTTTATAATAATATATAGACTTTATAATTTTTTAGTGCATGTATGTGGTGTGTGTGAAATGTGTGTGTGCGCAAAACGTGTGTGTGTGTGTGAAATATGTGTAATGTGTGTAATGTGTCTTCGTGTGTAGTGTGTGTCCACGCGCGCGCGAACACTACATTGACTCGCTTTGATGCGAACATTACATATTACTTTTACGCATTGGATTCAGCTTCATGTAATCATTCATAAGATTGACCAAAAGTGCCACCCCTAAAGAAGAATGCATTGATACCTGAAGGATTCCAACGGCAGCGAATTTGTCGATAATTGTCTTAAATTGCACTGGATGCAATGCCAAAGGTTTCAAGAGAAATTCGACATTCTGAAACATCCATTTAATGCATCCATTAGGAACTTCACCTCTTACAAATGAATCTTTACAGATTCCATTTATAAATTATGGACATAAATACCAAATGTTTTGCAACACCAGAAAATACAACAACACAATAATATGATTATTATGACATGAGGTAGAAACAAGAAGCTTTCACCTTTGATGTGAAGCACTCGTCCCAGAAGGTATACTTCAAATCATGGAATTTCCCTGTTTTCGCAAGATCATCAATAAAAAACTTCACTTGCACGGCCTGTAAAATAACCCTCAGAATAAAATGAACGAATTTAAGTGAATGAAAATTTATAAATGAAAATGACGTGTACGAGATGGTAACACACATCTGGGCTGCTCCTGCTCCTATTGAAAGGGTAGCCAATCACCAAGCCCGACAGTGATAGTTTAGAGATCTGCATGAGTACACGAAATAATCAGCAAATTTATGCTACAGCTTCTGCAAGTAACTTTAAATATACGATCCGAGCTACAGTGCAAATTGTGACTCATACATAAAAAGGGTAAAGTGAAACAACATAAAAAATTTGAGGGAAAGTTGCAAATACAATAATCACTTAAGAAAGTAATATGACGGTAATATACAGCGGCCACAAGTGAACCGAGTTCGAATATCGGTGTGTCAAAAGTATGATTGTGAGAAATGATTAGTTTCAGATATTGACAATCAAACTTGCACAGATAATCTACTACTACCATGCTAGTCTTACAAAAATACTCATCACATCAACCCATCATTTCATATAAAATTCCAAGAGCAATTAAATGCTAAGCAGAAATGAATACTGCACCAAGAAAAGAGAGAGTAAGTACTCACCAAACTTTGGAAATCATCAGCTATCAAGTCCATATTCATTTTTGTCCGAACCAGGACACTGCAGGTAATCGGAAACCACATTGTATAATTCATTATATGCAAATCTGAAAATGACCATTAAATAAGTAGTGGATTAGGTGGAAACAAAGATGAAACAGATCAGAGCAGCCTCATTAACCTTAAGGGTGATGCGATTTTGTTGTTAGCATCAGAAACAGAGAGACCCACATACTTATCACCGACATCCAAGCCAAGCAAACGGTTTCTTTTGAGCTCATTTGATTTCAATAACTCATGGTACAGTTTCATTGGCTTCAAGTACTTCATCTGCACAATTTGTTTCCATCAGTCTAATACCATTACATACAGAAACAAACAATTGGGAGTTTCAGGAATTTGAAGAAAAACAATATTATACAGGTAGGAAGAACTGTTGGAATCGTTAATGATTTTAATTTTATTTTGTAAAATTAAATATCATAGGATCGATCTACGTTCCGAGTAGATGATCGTGGTATATTCACTTTCTCTAAACCGATTCCCGGTGAGTGGGAAATAGTGAATTAAAGTTTCAGTTAATTGTGAATTAATAAGGGATGGAATCCCACATTGAATAATGAACCATCATTATTCTAGTATATAAGGAGTTACATTTATGCATGTAATAATTAATGGCACATGTGTATGGGCTTAAAGCCCACACGCGCGCACACGCGCGCGCCGCCGCCGCCCGCCCGCCTCGCCTCGCCTCGGCCTCGGCCGCGTGCCGTGGACCTTGGACCTTGGACCTTGGACTTGGATCTTGGCAATTGGTCTTTGGGCCTGTTCGTGGGCTTGGCCGTGAGCTAGGCCTTGGGCTAGCTAAAGAATTTTTTGGACAAGCTTACATCCGTCAAATGGTTAAGGAGCTGAATACAGTTCAAATTCAGTCCAACCCGGAAGTAACCTCCCAGGTGTTATGAGGAGGAGTAATTGGCAGATTTGAATTCTGTAACTCCTGCCAACTTTTGAAATTCGAAACTCCTGTGTTTAATGCAGGCATGAATGCCTGCATTATGACAGCCTTAAAGGCTGTGTTTAAATCCCCTGCAGGTGAGATGGCCTATAAATAAGCATGCATCTCATATGCATCTGACACACAGAAAAGCACGAAAATATATTCTGCATACTTGCATTTCATAAGTCAGTTCAGTTCTCGACTCGTTCTTGTTCGCCGGAGCTCGCCGGAATTGTGGTGCTACATCCGTCGAGACGAAAGTCGTTTTACCTTTGGAGACAAATTGCTAAACCGAAGAGCACTACCGGGGCAATATTTGTCTTGCGGGAAGAGGTCTCCTCGACTCGACTTCATTTACGGTTTTATTAATTTTCTTGTATTTTCAATTATGTTTCGAGTTCTGTAATTTTCTTCTTCGTTGAGTCCTGTAGTTTCTGGTTTTCGAGTTGTAATTTGTTTTTTTCCAGTGGAGATGACGAATTTAACGAATTCAACAAGCGCAAGACAAATATTACTTGCTAAATCCTACAACTGGAGATGACGACCGTTGCTTCCACCGACTCCGCCACCGCCGCTACCTTTGCCTCCGCGACCGAAGCTTCGACCGTGCCAAACACATTTGCCGCAACCTTGTCCAGCATGTTGAGCTCGACTACATCATCAACAACTCCATGGGTGTTTTCGAACCCATTTCTAACTACCGGTGGATCCACCTCGAGTGGCACCGTAGGTTCCACTTTTAGTGGTACCGTTGGATCCATGTTAGGATCTAGTGTTGGAGCCTACGGGTTCAACACGAGTGGTTCCTTTTTTGGAACAACCTCGGGGCCAAGGATGATGCCTGCCGCCGAGAAGCCGCCAAAGTTTGGTGGAGCCGACTTTAAAAGGTGGCAACAGAAGATGTTTTATTTGACAACATTAGGCTTTGCGAACTTCCTTAAGGAAGATGCGCCACCGGCGCCAAGTGCTCAAGAGACTAGTTTCACATCTGTAATGACAATTAGCACAATGGAGACTATCTTTGTAAAAACTTTATTGAATTCTTTAGAGGATAGTTTGTCTGATGTATACTCATTGTAAACACATCAAAAGAGATGTGGGAAGCACTTGAAAAGAAGTACCGTAGTGATGATGCGGAGTCAAAGAAGTTTGTAGTCGCAAAGTATCTGGACTACAAGATGGTTGACTCAAGGCTGTCATGGAACAAGTGCAAGAGTTCCAACTCATCATTCATGATGTCAATGCCGAGGAATGGTCTGTAGGATGCTTTTACCGTTCTGTTGTGATCGAAAAGTTGCCCCCCAGTTGGAAAGACTTCAAGAGCTACCTTAAGTACAAGCGAAAGGAGATGACTCTTGAAGACTTGATTGTGAAATTGTGCATCGAGTCTGATGTGCGCAAAAATGACCACAAACCAAAACACCTGATTGATGCTAAGGCCAATCTGTTGGAGCATGGCGGTCCTTCCAATAAAAGGGCTCGTCCAAGTGTCCAAAACAAGAGCAAAGGGAAGCAACCAGTCAAGAAGTTTGATGGCGATTGCTTTAACTGTGGCAAACATGGGCATACGGCGAAAGACTGTCGAAAGCCGAAGGCCAATAAGAAGAAGAAACATGTAGCCAACATCGCCGAGACTAACGGCGAATGGAAAGAGGATGACCTTGCTGCTGTGGTCACCGAAGAAGTCAACCACGTTGAGAACCAAGGTGGTTGGTACGTCGACAACGGTGCGACCGCCCACGTTGGTGCCGATAGGAGCCAGTTTAAGAACTATCAAGCTGTTGAGGGAAGGAAGCTCAACGTGGGGAATCCAGCTTCATCTGGAATTATCGGAGTTGGAGAAGTGGACCTCAAACTTACGTCCGGACAGACTCTCACCTTGAAGAATGTGCTTCATATTCCGGACATGAGGAAGAATTTGATCTCAGGCTCTATACTAGTTAAAAAGGGGTTTAAACTAGTGTTTGAGTCGGATAGAATTATCATAAAAAAGTTTGATAGGTTTCTTGGTAAGGGTTACCTCACGGAGGGACTCTTTAAACTTAATGCTTTGGTTAAACGCCATGTAACCAAGTCCAGTAATGCTAATGAAAATGCTACTGCTTCCTCTTACTTGACTGAGTGTTCTGATTTATGGCATTGTAGATTAGGTCATGCGAATCTAAATGCTATAAAAAGATTAGTAAACTTAGATTTACTAAAATTAAATGAAGTCATTACTCAAAACAAATGTGAAATTTGTGTTGAAGCAAAAATGACGAAACTTCCATTTCATTCGGTAAAACGGAATACACAACCCCTTGAATTAATTCACACAGATGTGTGTGATTTAAAGTTTGTGCAAACTAGAGGTGGTAAGAAGTACTTTATCACTTTTATCGATGACTGCACAAGATATTGTTATCTTTATCTTTTGAGAAGTAAAGATGAAATTTATTGAAGCTTTTAAGAACTTCAAGAATGAAGCCGAAAATCAATTAGTGCCCGTATCAAGATGGTTCGAAGCGATAGAGGTGGCGAATATGTAGCCCGTTTGAGGAATTATGCAACGAAAGTGGTATAATTCATCAAACAATGACTCCATATGCACCACAATCTAATGGCGCTTTGAACGTAAGAATCGAACCCTTAAAGATATGATGAATGCCTTATTGATTAGTTCGGGGTTGCTCGAACATGTGGGGGAGTCACTGACCCAACTACATATTGAACAAGATTCCACGCAAAGGTAAGGATATTACCCTTATGAATTGTGGAAAGGTAGAAAACCTTCATACAAATATCTCAAAGTGTGGGGGTGTTTGGCTAAGGTTGAGGTACCTCTACCTAAACAAGTTAAAATCGGACCTAAGACGGTCGATTGTATCTTTATTGGGTATGCACCGAACAGTGAGTGCTATCGGTTTGTTATCCACAAGTCAAGTTCTGAAATGATCGTGGGAACAACAATTGAATCAAGGAATGCAGTATTCTTTGAAAACATATATCCTTGTAAGGATAATGATAAAGTTGAGAACAATTCTAGCAATAGAGTTGAAGATGAAGGAACAAGTTCAAAACTGTGGATGTAAATCCAAAGTCACGTAAGTGATCGAGATCTAATCTGTAAGATGTAGAACCGAGACGTGGTAGTAGGATTAGGACACCAAAGACATTTGGACACGACTACATACCTTCATGTTGGATGAAGAACCAACGTCGATTAAAGTAGCTTATGCCGGACTGACGGGTTGCTGCGGAAAGAAGGCATTCGAGTGAAATTGACTCGATTTTACAAAACCAAACTTGGGTTTTGGTTGATTTACTGAAGGTTGTAAGCCCTTAGGATGCAAATGGATCCTTAAAAGAAAGTACAAGGTGATGGGTCAATTGACAAGTATAAAGCTCGTTTAGTAGTCAAAGGTTTCAAACGAAGGAAAGTACGATTTTTCGATACCTATTCACCAGAACGAGAATTATATCTATTCGAGTGCTTCTCGCGATTCTTTGCTTTGCACGATCTAGAGATTCATCAAATGGATGTTAAGGCGCTTTTACGAGCGGTGATCCGGATGAAGAAATCTATATGGAACAACTGAAGGGTTTGTAGTACTGGACAAGAAAAAAGGTATATCTGGCCGGTTAAGTCTCTATATGGATTGAAACAAGCTCCACTACAGTGGCACTTGAAGTTTGATAATGTAATGTTATCAAATGGTTTTAAAATAAATGAGTGTGATAAATGTGTTTATATTAAGAACACTAATAACGGCTATGTTATTGTGTGTCTTTATATAGATGACATGTTAATCATGGGTAACAATATACAAGTGATTAACGATACTAAGAACATGTTAAAAAGAAATTTTGACATGAAAGACATGGGGTTGGCCGATGTGATTCTTGGAATGAAAATTTTGAGAAAATCAGATGGAATCATCTTGACACAATCTCACTATGCCGAGAAAGTTCTCAAGAAGTTTAATGCTTTTGATAGCTTGCCGGCTAAGACCCCAATAGATTTAAATGATCACTTGAGCAAAAATCGAGGGGAGCCCGTTGCACAAGAAGAATATGCACGAGTCATTGGGTGTTTAATGTATCTTACAAATTGCACTCGACCCGATTTAGCTTGCGCTGTGAACAAATTGAGTCGTTACACGAGCAATCCAAGCAAGGAGCACTGGAAAGCTCTCGTTAGAGTTTTGAGGTACTTAAAGTATACTCAAAACCTTGGACTACACTATTCGAGATACCCCCGGTACTTGAAGGGTACTGTGATGCGAATTGGATATCCGATACGAAAAGTTCATTTTCTACAAGTGGTTACGTGTTTACCATTGGGGGTGGAACTGTCTCGTGGAAGTCCGCGAAACAAACGTGTATAGCTCGATCCACCATGGAATCGGAATTCATAGCATTGGACAAAGCTGGTGAAGAAGCCGAATGGCTCAGAAACTTCCTAGAAGATATTCCATGTTGGTCCAAGCCAGTGCCTGCAGTGATGATTCACTGTGATAGCCAAGCTGCTATTGGTAGGGCAAGAAGTAACGTGTATAATGGAAAGTCTCGACATATTCGTCGACGCCATAATACCGTGAGACATTTGATCAAAAGTGGAGTTATCTCTATTGACTATGTGAGGTCATTGGATAATCTAGCGGATCCGCTAACCAAAGGGTTAAACCGTGAAATGAATAAATTGCTAGAGGGAATGGGTTTAAAATCCACAAATTGAGAATTATCATAGTGGTAACCCAACCAAGATGACTGGAGATCCCAAGAACTTGGTTCAATGGGAGAACTAAGCTATGAGAGTTCGTGTGAAACACTCATCTAAGTTTATTCCCTATAGAGCAATTGAGTGTTGAAAGCTTGCCTAGTGGTGAGGTTAAGTCTATGACTTTTAATGATTCCTAAAGATCTCGAGGAGGTTGAGTATGGCAAGATACTCGGTAAAGAATCACCTATATAAGTGAGAAGTGGGGGCCGCTTCATGAAAATCACTTATGAATCCAAAGGGGTGTCCAAGGCCCGCAAAGGACACAAAACGTGAGAACGGATGAGGTTGAGGTGTTCAAGTGTTAGCACCATTGTCTCGGTGCACGCCGTGGGGGAATAGTTCAAAGCATCAAGCCACTAATCCGCCTGTGTACCCGATGATGTTAACTATGGAAGGTTCAAAGTCACGAACTACCTATCCTTATACTTTAACGCCTCTTGAGGACTGAGCTTGAGTCTGCATATTGCATTTCGGCTATTTTCACTCATGTGGGGGATTGTTGGAATCGTTAATGATTTTAATTTTATTTTGTAAAATTAAATATCATAGGATCGATCTACGTTCCGAGTAGATGATCGTGGTATATTCACTTTCTCTAAACCGATTCCCGGTGAGTGAGAAATAGTGAATTAAAGTTTCACTTAATTGTGAATTAATAAGGGATGGAATCACACATTGAATAATGAACCATCATTATTCTAGTATATAAGGAGTTACCTTTATGCATGTAATAATTAATGGCACATGTGTATGGGCTTAAAGCCCACACGCGCGCACACGCGCGCGCCGCCGCCGCCCGCCCGCCTCGCCTCGCCTCGGCCTCGGCCGCGGCCGCGAGCCGCGTGCCGCGTGCCGTGGACCTTGGCCTTGGCCTTGGCCTTGGCCTTGGACTTGGACTTGGATCTTGGATCTTGGATCTTGGATCTTGGATCTTGGATATTGGCAATTGGTCTTTGGGCTGGTCTTTGGGCCTGTTCGTGGGCTTGGCCGTGAGCTAGGCCTTGAGCTAGCTTAAAGAATTTTTTGGACAAGCTCAACAACGTAGTTGGGCTCGTATGTGCACATAAGGATGTCCAGGTACATCCGTCAAATGGTTAAGGAGCTGAATACAGTCCAGGTGCGTCCTGACTGTTCAAATTCAGTCCAACCCGGAAGTAACCTCCCAGGTGTTATGAGGAGGAGTAATTGGCAGATTTGAATTCTATAACTCCTGCCAACTTTTGAAATTTGAAACTCCTGTGTTTAATGCAGGCATGAATGCCTGCATTATGACAGCCTTAAAGGCTGTGTTTCAATCCCCTGCAGGTGAGATGGCCTATAAATAGGTATGCATCTCATATGCATCTGACACACAGAAAAGCACGAAAATATATTTTGCATACTTGCATTTCATAAGTCAGTTCAGTTCTCGACTCGTTCTTGTTCGCCGGAGTTCGCCGGAATTGTGGTGCTACATCCGTCGAGACGAAAGTCGTTTTACCTTTGGAGACAAATTGCTAAACCGAAGAGCACTACCGGGGCAATATTTGTCTTGCGGGAAGAGGTCTCCTCGACTCGACTTCATTTACGGTTTTATTAATTTTCTTGTATTTTCAATTCTGTTTCGAGTTCTGTAATTTTCTTCTTCGTTGAGTCCTGTAGTTTCTGGTTTTCGAGTTGTAATTTGTTTTTTCCAATTGTATTTTATTTTCCGCCCACCAAAGTTTGTAACACAAATTTAAAGAATTCAACAAGAACAAATGCTGTCAGTCGGACATTTTCTCAAACATATGAGGTACGATGTGGTCACTTGAAAATATGTACAGAACATAAGCGAATACACGCAGTAGTTATACCACAGGATAAAGCAGGGATTGTGCAGATAAAGAAGGAGAAGGAAACTGGGCACCTTTTTGCAGGAGAAGGCACAGAAGATGAAGACTGCAAAAAAATACTGTGATTTCCTTTGGAATCAGAAATTATGGGCAATGGTGTGAAATTACCAGTACGAGTTAAATTATTATTATTACTGTATCAATAAATGGGTCTCGAGTTTTATGAAGAAGAAAGGGCCTAGGCCCATAACTCCGACCACGAGCCCAAAGTTCTATTGTTTTTGTTCATTTGAAAATGGGGAGTTTACATGTATATACAATATATACATTTTATTTACAAAAATAAGACACCAAACAAAATAATTACATTCATAACAAAAAACAAAATTAATATATAGATAATAAAAGGCAATCGTTACCAAAGAAGTGTCCGCTTTTACAGGGGGATTCTTCTGAAAAATGGAGAGAGATATCTATTCCGAAAAAATCGACCTCTTTCCATATAGAAAACCGATTCCAAACACGAAGAAAAAACCCCAGATCTACCAACAGATAAGAACACAAGAAGAATTAGAGTGCAGATTTTGGAATACTGCGAAGTTGATTCGGAATAGAGGTATGAATTCGGAAATTCTTATTCATCCAGTAAAATATTATATGTTTTAGTGATTCATGTATAGATAAGCATATTGAGTCATTTTACTATTGGTTACCCTTTCTGTAATTGAGTCGGCATAATCTTTGATTATAAATTTCAGCAACTACACGTATAGATGAGCATATTGAGTCGTTTTATTGTTGTTTACCCTATCTTGTAATTGAGTCGGCACAATCTTTGCTTATTTGTTTCAACAACTACACGTAAAGTTGAACATATGGAGTCATTTTACTGTTGGTTACCATGTCGTGGAATTTGGTTACTCTATGTATGGTGATATATAATTGTGACTAAATTTGTCCATATCTGTAAAATCATATTCACATCATTATAGCATCCCTCAGTTTCTTATAACTCTGAGTTAATTTAGTAGATTTGAATTTTTAAACAATTTATTATATATTAATAATAATGGATACCATCTAGTAATGGTCATATTGAACGTTTTACTGTTGGTTACTCCGTGTTGGTACTTGGTTACTCCATATATGGTAATATATAATCATAACTGAATTTAGTCCTTGTTACTCTATGATGTTACATTGTGTTGGTACTTGCTGGTTACTCCATGTATGGTGATATATAATTGTGACTAAATTTGTCCTTATTTGTAAAATCGTATTCACATCATTATAACATCCCTCAGTTTTGTATAACTGAGTTAATTTAGTAGATTTGATTTTTTAAACAATATAAAGTATATATAAATAAGAGTACCATCCAATGATAAGCTGAATAATCAGAACTAATCTTTGCTTGTATAGTAATTCATTTATAAATGATGACATTGTACATTTTACTGTTAGTTACTCCGTGTTGGTACTTGGTTACTCCATGCATAGTAATATATAATCATAACTTAATTTCTCCTTGTTACTCTATGTTCTGTGTTGGTACTTGGTTACTACATGTATGGTGATATATAATTCTGACTAAATTTGTCCTTATTTGTAAAATCGTATTTACATTTTTATAACATCCCACAGTTTCTTATAACTCTGAGTCAATTTAGTAGATTTGATTTTTTAAACAATAAATATATATATATATATATATAAATAAGAGTGCATACCATCTAGTGATAAGCTGAATAGTCAGGACTAATCTTTGCTTGTATAGTAACTCATTTACAAATGATGGCATTGAATGTTTTACTGTTGGTTACTTTGTGTTGGTACTTGGTTATTCCATGTATGGTAGTGTATAATCATAACTGAATTTGTCCTTGTTTGTATGTTAGGTCAAGTGAAACATAAGAAAGATAAAGATGCTTCTGATGTTTATCTGTACGTTAATTTGAATCAGTTGTAATTATTTTTCCTTTGATAATACAATTGATTATTACAACACTCTTTAAAAACATGATTATATTTGGGAAACATTGCTGATTATATGATTACTTGTAACAATAAATGTCTTTTGGTAAACACTAATTTATTGTTTGTATACTGTTGAAATTGTACTTTTATTTCCAAAAAAAAAAAGATTATGGAATAAAACTTAGTATTGAATTAGTGACCTCTGTTTAATATTCTAATTACCAAATACAAAGTCATTGGCTACCTTTCTGAAGCTGTTCATTGATGTTTAATTAAATTGTTTCTTATCATGTAATGAAAGTGATACCATTGTTTTTGTATTTCAATGGAAAATGGTACGAAAAAAATGAATACAAAGACTTCAAGGTGACAGGCATATTAGTTTCGCCAACAATTTCCTTCTGTGCCATGGAAAATCTAGTGCGCCAGTCACTAAAGATGCTCAGTTCAGCCACAATGACAATAAAATTTCAAATCCATAATCACATTCCACCTATTGAAATTTCAGATGATGCAACATGGAGTTTCTTTATGGAAATTTCTAGAAAAAGCCCAGACTACGGAAAGTATCCAATTATAGTTGAAGAAGAAGACATCAGACAACTAGCCATATGTTGTGTAGAAGATATATATACAAACAATGCAGTGAACTCAGAGAACCAAAGCTCTGCTATCTTCCCTTTATTAACTGAAGATTTGGGCAACAAACTACATGCAGAAAGAGTGGCACAATATATCATTGGAATAGGAAATACAAGCCAGGCACTGGTCGAATGCAATGAGGAAAAAGAAATCCAGGTCATTACAACAGCAGGAAATATTGTAGTCAGGAAAAATCAAATATATGCAAACAAGGACATTTTGTCCAAAACTTTGAGATTGCAGTCAATGCTAAATAATCGACAGCATAAGGTACAACGATCTTCTTCGAGAGACTATGTGCTTATTTGCATAGACAACCAAAAATGTGGGTGGAAGGTCAGGGCATCTAGAGTGGGCCACACAAGCTTGTTTAAGATAAGAGAATTCAACAACATACATACGTGTTCATCTGGTATCTTGATGAGTTCTCATAGGCAAGCAACAAGTGAACTTGTCAGCGAATGCATAAAAAACAAGTTTACAAATCTCAAGAGAGTATACACTCCAAAAGACATCGTAGATGACATGATGGAAGAGTATAATGTCTCTATCTCCTACCAAAAAGCATGGCGATCAAGAGAAAAGGCAGTGACAAAAGTACGTGGAAATCCTCACGACTACTCATTGATACCTTCATGGTTGCACATGACAACAATTGCAAATCCAGATACGTAGTTAAATGTACCATATATGTTGTATCACTTGTGACTACCATTATTTGCATATTTGGTTACCCAATTATACTGATCTGGTTATTTTTATATTAGCAGTATTAATTTAGAATTCATGTGCCTAATTATTGAAATACACAAAAAATATGACCCAGTACCAAGGTCAGAGCTAGTGACAACTAGTTATGAGTATATGAATTGAAATAATTTATCTGAAATATATTATTGTCAATTTAACAGGAACTATCACAGACTTGTCACTGGATACCAATGGCAGTTTCAAGTACTTGTATTTTGCCCTTGGCCCATCGATAGTTGCATGGGATAATTGTTTCCCCATTATAGTAATTGACGGCACATTTCTTTGTTCTACGTATATGGGAACCTTACTCACAGCTTGTGCCCAAGATGCAAATAGATATATTGTTCCGCTTGCATTTGCAGTCGTTGATAGTGAGAACGAAGATTCATGGACATGGTTTTTTTTCTAATCTGAGGAAATCATTTACAGTGCGAACTGGCTAGTGTATTGTATCTTACCGACATCATGCCATTGCAAAAGGATTGGACACCATATTTCCAGATGTTATGCACGGTGCATGCACTTATCATGTTCTTAAAAATATTAAAAAAAGATTCAAGAAAGAAGGAGTGGATGTGAAAAATGCCTATAATGGTGTATGCAGAGCATACAATTTACAGGAATTTAATGAACACATGGCAGATTTAGATTCCATTGATAAACAAATAAGGCCATTTCTGGAAAATGAGGTTACATTGAGTAAATGCATAAGACTCCATGGACCAACAAGTAGATATGCAACAGTGACTTCAAACATTGCTGAATCCTTGAATAGTGCCATCAAGTCAATAAGAGAGTTGCCAACTTCCACAATGATTGAGTGTCTCCGTTGTTTAACTCAACAATGGTACTTTGCAAACAAACAAGTTGCGTTGTCTACCTTCACTACTCTCTCAACATATGTCGAGAAGAAACTTGCGGCAATCATCAATGACTTCAAAAAACTCAAGGTTAGTATCACTTACAAGATTAAATATAAATTTGAATAATCTTACATGTATAAAAAAAAATCATTACTTACTAATAATTTCACATAAATAATATTAAGAATTTAAAAAGACAAGTACATTTTAACTAATATAAATTTTAACTGACAAATAAAATTAGTTGGTAGTATACTCTGAACAATTCTTTATAATTTAATACTGCACTAGCCTAAAATAATGTATAGCATACCATTATAACAATGTATAATATACCTTATGTATGTCTCTTTGTACAGGTTGTAAGCTCAAACTTGGTTATATTCACAGTATATGATGTCAACAAACAATATTGTGAATATATCAGAAAGAACTTGTACATGCGAAGAATTTCAATATCATGAGATGTCGTGCACACATGCCGCAGCAGTCATTAGAAAGAGAAATTTTAGCTGCTATGATTTTTGTTCAAAATTGTACAGCAAAGATGCTTTGGTAGCGACTTATTCATCAGCTATCATGCCAGTCGGAGATACAGAAAATTGGGAGGTACCAGAAGATATTAGGTGTCTAAAGGTGTACCCACCGATCACAAGAAGACCTCCAGGTAGACCAAAGGTAGGAAGATACAAAAACTCAATGGAGCAACAAAGCCAAATCAGATGCACCAATTGCAAACTCAAAGGCCATAATAGAAAAACTTGCAAAAACCCACCCTGTTGTGTAAAACAATATTTATCCTCGTAGTTTGAATAATTAACTATCCTTTTATATAAATGGTTTTTTTGGTATTCTAGTATCTTTTTAATCGCTAACTAAAAACCTAGAATCAAGAATATATAAGTTTAAGTATCCAATTATACATCATAATTGAATTTTTCCAATTATATACATCATAATAAGTTTAAGTATCCAATTATGCCTTTTCCAGTATCCATACATGGACAATATTTTACATAATTGAATCTTGCATACACCATACATATATATTTATATATATTACATTATCTATAGGATTGTTAAATGATACATACATTCATAAAATAACTGTTAAATGAAATATAGTTTCAAAACTAGTCTAAATTTAAGTATCCATTTATGCTTTCCCCAGTATCCACACATAGAAAATAGTTTACATAATGAAAACTTGAATAATGAAATATTATAATGATACATTGTGCAAAAAATAGTAATAATAAATAATTCTTATGTGAAATGAAAATTTTACAAATTCTCTAAATTTAAGCATCCATTTTTTCTTTTTCCAGTATCCATACCTAGACAATAGTTTAGGTAATTAAATATATTCCATACACCATATATATATATATATCATATTATCCCTAGCATTGTTTATTGATACATAAAATCGCAAAAATATATTAATAAATAAATAATTATTATGTGAAATGATAGTTTCACAAATGCTCTAAATTTAAGTATACATTTATGTTTTTTCCAGTATCCATACATAGACAACGGTTTACATAATTACATCTTGCATACAAAATAAATATTAAGTTATCTATAATATAATACTAATAAAAAAAGTATTCCCTAACGTTTTGTTTGGTATCTACAAATAAAACATATTATGTATCTAGATTCTACATACAACACATATATACAGTTCATATAACATTGTTTAATAAAACATATAGTTAAACCAAAATAAACTTCTTACAAATCTGGTAACCAAAATAACTTCAACGATATAACATAATAACCGAAATAAAACTATTCTCATCAACATAACTAAATATTCCAACCAAAAAAAAAAATTCACATAATAGTAAGTACTCAATCTCATCAACATTCAAAATAACCCAAATAAAACTACAATTAAAGGCTTCACACAATATTCCACTAAACAGCCGCACTACAATTTTTAAGAGATCTTCTACCAGGAAATTCAGTGTCCGACTCATAACCACTCATTTCCTTACTTCTCCCATGCAGAAAAAGGTAGACACATAATTTACTGCGATACTCCTTCACTTCAAATCTTCGGCACAAGTCATCCATCCTTCGCCAGATAAAATACTCCGCAAAACCAATGGTAAAAACACCACAATCACTACAAAAGATAAAAGTAAGCTATCGTAAAAACATCATACAGATCCTCACAATCACTAAAAAAGGAGAATTTCATACCAACTTAATAAACTCACCATTGAACCTGCTCTGGGACAGACTTTGCAAATTCCAATTCAATTGCATCTTCAAAACCTTTATCACAGTACCAGGGCGTAGTGAAATCAACATCATTTCTTCCCTTCCAAAAACCACAGTGAGACAAAATTATAGGGAGCCCAACAATATAAGATTCACAAACATCCATGATCTTGGTCTGCATAGTGATACAATTTGGATGGAATGTGTTGTACACAACAACGCGCCGACGATGCACATCAAATACCAGTAAAAACCAATGAGCAGGACCATCCATATTAATAGGAAATAAAATGTAGTCAACCTCAACCCAAGGTGTGTTAACGCACATCGAATAACCAAGAATATAGTCACATATATCATTATCTCGGGCCAACACATTAGTATCTCCAAGCTTCTCACAGTACTCATTGTACAAGTTAGTCAACTTGGCATGAAACCATGAATCAACTGTTGTAACCTTAATCAAAACATGAGGAGAATGTCGCGCCAACTTCCTCAAGTAGTAAAAGCAAATGTTGATATGCTGCCAGGGAAAAAAAATAACCCAACATAACATTTACTAGGTAATACAACATTATATAATGGAATGACATATTTGTGAATAAACTTACATCATGATCAAGCCATTTGTTTGGAGTCAACAAAGTATAAAACCACAATTTACTACTAACACAGGTAAACCCAAAACTGAGTGGAGGATCAATAATATCACTGCTCCCAGGAAATTTATAAACCCTACAATTAAAATAGATAAATCATTTTTCCCATCAATAAATTATATAATAATTGTTAGTGGCAAAAAAGTTAAACGAACCTCTTTCGAGAATTGAACCAATCCTGAACTACTGTTCAAAAGTTTCAATCTCATCCCTTCTAGGAATTTTCAAACATTCCAACGGAAACGCACACATCCCTTTCCGTATATCTCTTGCATATGGAACAATTTCCTTGCACTCAGCCGAACCAAATTCTAGTAAAAGGACTTTTATAAACTGCACTCTTAACCACTGCACGCTTACCTCTGGTAACAACTTTTCCAGCACTTTGCTCTAAATCATCAATAATTTTGATATCTTGAGTAGTAAAAATTATGTCATCCATTAGATTACTACTCTTTATATCAGCGTCATCCTATAGTGTGAAACATCCAGAAAAATTAAATAACAAGTTATAGGATACCAAAATAAGTAAGATTATTATCATCTCTAATACCTCTTGACACTTGGATATTCCCTGACTAAGAAGATCAAATGAGGGATATTCTTGAATGATTGGTTCCTGGAATAAAATACAATTGTATAAACAGCCTATTATACACAAAATATCAAGATTGTAACATTCAAACTCACATCACAACTCAAATATTTAATGAATAATTAATAACTCATATGTAACCTTATAAACTATTCAACCAAACAACTTTTAAGTTCTACAAAAAATAACAATAAACGTTATTACCAGATCGGTAACTAGGAAAATATTGGCAAATAACTAATTATGCTAATAAATATCTTATACAATACACATATCCAATCTAATTAAATAATCTAAATAACAAAATCAATCGAACACAAAATCAAAGTAAAGTACCAAATTTTTACAGTGGAACAGATAAAACTTTTAACACCTAAAATAAGTTTCCACAAACCACACTAACCTTCCCAGAAGAACCACCATTTTCCTGATTGACTACTTTCTTAATAACTACAACCTCATCTCTGAGTTGATCTCCAAATCCCATCTTTCCTATGGACACAGTTGATATATTCTGGGAAAAAATAACACTGTCATACATATATGTAACCATAAAAATGATACTCAGGTAACTAAATTGTGCAAAAATAGTATCCTACAATAATATGCATGGATATGTTACCAAAAACTGGTGTCCTAATTAACCAACTATAATAATACAAAATAAATAAAAAAAACAGCCTTGACAATATTATCCAAATAAATAGTAATACTACAAAAAGGAGGTTGACAACAATAAAAATAACTAATAATACAAAAAAAAAAACAAGAATAGATAAAAAAGAAAACCTGGATAGTATTATCCACATCAGCCATGTTTTTTTTATAAACTTCTCCAGGTGAAGAAGGTCTGCCTTTAAATGTCCCTGAATGTGCACCACCACTACGAGAAAAAACATCAACAACTCCAATAAATCCTTCAACAGATGCATTTACTCCGCCATTTGACTTCATTTTATCTTCACGACCAAACTGAACTTCTTTCAGTAAACACTTAACTTGAGTAATTATCTGAGTCTGGGTACTAAGCAACTGAGCCACAAAATCACACCTCAGCTTCCCAATTTCTTCAATTACTTTCACAATACTGGATTCTAGTGAATTTACCCTTTCCTCAACTAATTTTTTAAATTCAAAATTCATAAAAGAACTTCCAATAAAAACCTTCTTCGGTTTTGTTACAAATTTCTGCTCTACTCCAACACCTCCATCAGCTATTTGTAAACCCTGCTAAAAAATCCATTCTCTCCAACTCCTCAACAGTGGGTCTAAGAAACTCAATTCTCAACTGCAAAAGCATTATTAAGTACATAAAAACCCAAATTAACTGCATAGACATGATGACATAATATCACATAAAACCATATGATATACATATATATATATATATATAGTTGTATGATCTTAAGTGAAAAACGTAAAGACCAAATGATACCTGTCCAGAACCAAAAACATAATCATTCAGTTGATCGTTAGTTGGAGTTTTACTACTTTCAATCCAAGATGATATCCTCAGATACGATTTATCTTTCAGAAGACATATTCCACGATCCTTCAAAGTCGGAATGGTTTCATACAAAAAAACTTGAAAACAATACGGAAAACCACACAACTTATACAGTTTAGTGTAATTATTTTTAAAAAAATTATACTCCACAAAACCATTCTTCAACCGTCTTGGAGATCCTTTCACAGCAACAGATAAGGACTTCAAAGTCTGCTCAAAACATAACTTACCCCAAGGAAAAACATTCAAATCACTAGACGCTGCATAAATCAATATTGACCTATCTACAAACCTAGGAGGCAAAGAACTAACAAATAATTAAACAGTAAATAAATTACTGAAAGCCCAACTGCCTCATTATCATCTTCAAAGACGGCATCTTTATACGTATAATCAATTAACGCTCTAGTAACACGATTTCCACCAAAGAATTTATATATCATATCATTATGTTGATTCTCAAACGCAGATAATTCAGAAAAACCATCCCCACGCAAGCCAGTTATTAAACAAAACTCTGGTAACTCAAAACGAACTCGTAACTCCCCAAACTCAAACCACATTTCTTCATTATCCCTTTGGTAAATTTCTCTAACAAGGGCTTGATGAATAATTTATGAAAATATTTTCGGCGGTTTAAGATCAAGAAACTGTCCAAAAGGAGTTTCCATAAACAAATCACGTTGAACAATCGTCAACTTATCATGAATAATTTGCGGAACGTCAAAATCATTCCAATAAGTTGCTTTCCCATGAAAGTTTTTGTCACTTTCATCATAATAAAAATTCCATTTTTGCAAAAAAAAAAACAAAAAATTTAAAAACATAATTATTTCAGAAACACGTAAATTAAGATAAAATACAAATCCACAAACAAAATATTTTCAAAAAAATGCATACTTGAATGTTAAAACGTTGGTATATATAAATATAAGTAAAATACCTTCAAAAACTTCGGACGAAGAAAGACCTTTGCTTCACCATCGGGATGTTTTTGCTTCTTCAATTCACCAACAATTTTACCCTTGCCTTTGTCGATCGGAGATTCAAAATCAGGGTCAAGACATCGTTTAACAGGACCGATTGACTCACCTTCCATTCGAGTCTTCTTCCGAAGTTCTTTTTGCACGGGACTAAGGTATCCGCCAAATATTTTCTGACCAGATCCAGAACTACGCAAATCTACGGCATGAAGAAGAATTTACCCTTCTCAAGCCTTGCGGATTTTCTCCGATTATCGAAATTGGTAACCTCCATAAAAAGAACTAAACAAGTTTAGGATTCCAATCAATAAAAACGAAAATATATATCAATATACCAAGGAGAAATTTTCGGAAAGAAAACAAAGAGATAGAAGGAAAAGAGAAGAGATAAGCGCTGAAGATATTCTTCAGCCGGTTTCTCGCTCATTAGGGTTAGGAGGGGGATATGGTTACAGGATAAAGATAATAAAACGCTATATCGTAAAACCTACCTTTTTTAATACCTGGTAGACACATATAAAAAAAAGGTAAACAGTTGTCAATTTTGTAATTACTTTTAAATTGTTGTATTTTTGTAATTAAATACACTAATGTAGTAGAATATGTAATTTCCCCTTTGAAAAATGACCCAAGCCAAACGCTTTCTCAACCCAAATAGTAGCTTCCTCAGCCAAAATCAGTATTTGTTGAATACATAATAGCTTTTCTTAACGACTGATTTTAGGACTATAATTTGTATTCTCTTCGTTCACAAAAAGTATGATTTTATTATTATTTTTAGATCGTTCATAGAAGAGGTGGCTTTTCCATAAATAAAAATAATCTTACTTAAAAATATTACTTTTTTGTCCTATAAATATTTAATAACATTAAATCCCTAACAACCCACTAATATTAATTTAAGTCACTAATATAAATCCTAACACTACCCCAAAATCACCCAAACACCCATGATACTAGCAAACTCGTCATCTCAAAATATTTACTTCACCTCGCAACAAAATTTTTGACGTCTTCCTTGAATCGTCATCTCAAAATATTTTCTTCATTCCTCATATTCATGTTTGAGACATCGACTAAACCCTAGTCAATGGTTGGAATCAGACTCCAATTTACTCCTAAAGTCCGTCGTCCCTTGCACTGAAAAAAATACACACAATTTCTTAGCAGTAAAAACAAAATTTCACTAGAATCTGAACGGAATCCTCTCAAATGTTCATGGAATTCCATAAGTTTTGCTTGTTTTTTGCAGGAAATAAGCGGAAAGAAAGAAAGAAAAATATAAGAAAATTAATATTTTTCGGAGAAATAGATAAGGGCTCGTTTGGTAAACATTAAAAAATACTTTGAACTAAAATTCGAGGTCCGGAGGAAATTAGAGGTTTGACTTTTCGAACCTCAAATTTGGATATTTGGTTGAGAACTTTTTAACTTTGATGATTTAGTTCAATTCTCTAATTTTCGAAAAACTCATTTTAGAATTTTCTATAATTAGCTTATTCAGTACATGAATTGAGAGGACGTATTTATCCCTACAGTTTTATAAAATCACAATATTTGTTTTAGTTATAAATCTCAAGGTAAAATTTGAATTAATAAACTAATATAACACGAATATGAATATATTTATACATTATAAAAAAGTATTAATGGAATATAAATATAACAACATAAATCAATGTTGGTGGGACTCCCTTCCTATCACAATTTTACAGAATTGTACTTTTATAATAAATTAGTTAATATTTTATTATTACTGCGTCTAATATTATTAGGGGAGAATTTTATCTTACTAAAACTAAAATGATAGAGCAATTTAGTTTTTCTTACTTCAACTAAATTTGTTCAAATTGAAGAATTTTTTTTCCTATTTCATTGAAACATTTAATTTTAAGAAATAATTTTATCTAAATGAAATGCTTAGTTAAATTTATGTAATACTTTTAAATTATTGTCTTACATTATAAGAACTAAGCTATTAATTTACCGAAATAAAAAATTTAAAAATAAATGAGAATAAAAATCATCAAAACAACGAATAGAGTCAATATTCTTGTTGGTTATTTAATACAACTAAGTGGCTATTATTTATTAATTATTTACCAAATATTTTTATATAAACAGTTAATGCAAGACGCTAGACAAACTAGCTAGCACAATCGACTATTAAAAACACCTAATCAATTAACTAACAGCTAAATACTGGTTGTCAAACAAGGTCACCGTTTAAATTTAAAAGTCCATAAAAATCATGTTATTTCATACTAGAGTTTCCTCTTCAAGAAGATAGAACACTCTTCATTCTTTTTAATAAATCAAAATATATAATAAGAAAGAGTGTTTGTCCGCATAAAAAAAACATCTATCCTTAACCTACCACTTAAAGTAAAAATTAACCTCTAAATAAAATTAGCTTTTGGGGTAGTTCTTGAAGGTAGAATATAGTTTAATTTATGCTTTTACTACTTTACCAAATACTGCTAATTAATTTAAAAATTATTTTAACAACTAACCACAAATATCTAAACAGCTAACGGCTAGTACAACAATTAACAACTATTTCGACAGCTAACAACTAAGCACGTCAACTATTTTGCCTACGTTAATAATATGCATAGGATATTTGTATATATATGTGTGTGTGCACGCGTATAATTTTTTATTAATAAAGAGCTTAATAGTTAAGATTTTCGTCTCAATAATACGAAGATTTTGATTTTATATATGATCAATAATTTAAGCTGACTAATTAATCTCAAAATATAATGGTAAAATATTTAACAAAATTATATTCTAAAACTTCACCATCTAAAGTTTCATAATATAATTTTGTTAAATATTTTACCATTATAGTTTGAGATTAATTTATAGTCAAACTTAAAAATTATTGACCATATAAAATTAAAATGCTCATATTAGCTGAGACGGAAAGAGTATTTTATACCAAGTGCCACGTTTTACTCTAGAAACCACCGGAAATAATCACATGGAGCAGAAGAAGTGGAAGGCAAGTGTCCCCCTACATTCCATACCATAGAGCTGCAATTTTACTATATTTGTACTTACCAAATTAATATATAACCTTAGGGTTCCGTCCACCGAGAGACCTCATATAGTGCATTTTCTGTCGGATGCACTACGCGTAACGTATATAAACGGTGTAGATTGATGTACTAAATGGTGCATCGATCTGCACCATCCATGCACGCCACGCGTAGTGCATTCTACGTTGGGTGTACCATGAACACTACCATAACCCTAGGGAGAAATTTAACACAGTAATGCAATAATATGTCGGTGTACACGTTACATTACACCCTACGCCTTCAAAATAGATCTAACATTTTAAAAACACACACACACAGTGCAGGTACACATCTGCGCATATCTGTATCTATTTAATATGTTTATATATTTATGTTAAACCTGTCTCTACATATGCCCCCCTGAATCATTCTCTCTCTCTTTTGAGTTTTGAGACTCCACTCGAGCCACATCTAACACACATGCATATATACATAAATAAATACACCAGACACGGATAATCATCAAACCACTTCCACTTTGTGCTTTGACCAAATTAAAGCCTAGTCAAAAAACCTCTTTTAAGGTTCTTTCTTCTTGCTGCTTCATATTTGCCAAATTCCAGATGTGGGTTTTCTTGATATATATATATATATATATATATAGTGTTTATGAAACTGGGTTTTGTTTATTTTCAGTATTCTGCTAATGGGTTTCTGTTGATTTTCTTGGGGATAGAGGGTTTTGTTAGATTTTTGTTTTCCTTGGTTTGGGACATTGATTTTGATGGGAGTAAAGTTTATTTATTTTATATCAGGTGAATAACAAAGTTAGAATTGCAGAAAAGGAAGTAATTCTGGGAGTCGTTGCTAGAAAGTTGGAAGCTTTGGATTAAAAAAAAAATGATGGTTTGCCTCGGAGTTGACTCAGATTCAAATCTTTAGTAAAGGTAACTTTCTCTAATTTCAGTCTATTTTACCATTTTATTTACTAGTAAATTAAATTTTGATGAACCGTCCGCCTTTCTCTACTGTTTTTAGAAGCAAATTGAAGTGTAATGGCTTGCATTATGTCACCGTGCGTCATTGAATTAGAATAGTTAGTGTTTGGCTCTTTTGCTTTCCGAATATGGGTTGACGTGTGATGACTCGCAAATAAAAATGTCGATTTTGCGAAGATTAAGTGTGGTCTTATGCTGCAAATATCCCAACATGTAGTGCAAATCTGACTTTGGACGCGAACGTTTCTCTTACCTTTCGTACTGATATGTTTTAATGCATTATAATTAGGAAATTACTATATGTAAGCTGCTGGTCTGTTTTGATGTTTCATTTCAAGATTTTACTAGAGGCTGGATGTTTCTTCTGTTTTCATTTCTTGATGTCTGCAATGTTGAGGAAACTCAATCAACATTATTATTTAAGGTTTCTTAATTGTATGAAGTATACAATTTAAAATATATAGTTGGTGTCTGGAAATAGATGAATTGCCTTTGAGCGACGGAAATTGTCGAAGCATCGTGGAAGCTTGAAGTTTCTTATTCTGTTCGAATCTGAGTTGTCATATCAGGATGGGCTGTTTCGGCTCAAAATTCTCCCCGTGTTGTTCCGAGAATGGGCCGATCGATGAAGCTAATAATGCTGGTTGGTCGAACTAATTCTCGTATTCCTTCTTGTGTTCGTTATTATTATCTTAAATAGTAATAATAATGTAAAATATGAAAAAGATTGCCAACCAGTCTAATCTGATATGTTGTACTTTACTTGCAGAGGATGATGAGAAAGGTGAATGGATCGACATATCTGCATTTCGTGAATTTTCAATCGAGCAACTCCGGACCGCCACATCCGGGTTTGCCGTGGAAAACATAGTTTCGGAACATGGGGAGAAAGCTCCAAATGTGGTTTATAAAGGAAAATGGGAGAATCAGAAACGGATAGCTGTCAAACGCTTTAACAGATCCGCATGGCCTGACGCCCGTCAGTTCATGGTAAGTAGAGAAACTTTCTTCTCAAGGAAGGTCTTTCGTTGAAGTGTTACTCGTTTAAGCCCAGTGATACTTGAAGATTCTGCATATTCTACTTAATTCTGCATGGTCTTTTTCGTATTCTTATGTTATCAACTTTATCGAAACAATTTCTACTTTATATCTGTATAATCTTAGTTGAGCACTTAATGAACTTCAGGAAGAAGCCAAAGCTGTTGGCCAACTCCGAAACTACAGATTGGCAAATTTACTGGGCTGTTGCTGTGAAGGTGATGAGAGGTTACTGGTTGCCGAATTTATGCCGAATGAGACTCTCGCAAAACATCTATTTCACTGTAAGTACATCTCGAGCATTATCAGGTAGCTGGTTCGAGTTCATATTATTCTGTTAGTTCTTTATGAGAAGTTCTGACATCCATTACTATAAACATATTCCGATAATACGTCAGTCTCTCTCTTGCCAAACGGCTAGTTTGGGACATTGAGATGGATGAAAGAATAATAATAATTGGGTTATGTGAGGATCCATTTCTGATTTAGAAAAATTGACCGTTAGTAATTAGTTATCCCCTCATGCTTTTGTAGGCTGCTGGGGAAGGCCTTTGAATTTGAAAATCATAGTTGAGCTGTGGTTTCTGTATGAAACTAAGTGGTTTCTGCACGACATAATACTGTTCTCCATTTATGTTGTTTAGCTTATAAGTTGATGCTTTCTTTCTCTGCTATTTCGGTGTAGGATGTTTGACTTGTAAAACACTAGTATTTGTATAATACAGTTTCATCAATTTAAATCTTAAACTCTTAGTTCATCTATGAATGCTAGGATTCACTAATGCAACTGTATTTTACTGTCAAATATGAGTTGCTAATCGAGATCTCAAGAGCTTGAATGCTTGATTCATTTACTTTCTCCAACTACTTTATTGCTCCTTCAGTTCCTAATAAATAAATACAAAAAGAAATATTTAAATCTGAGTTCTCTATTATACTTCAGCTTTTGCCTATCGCGGAGATAATTCTGAAGATGCCAGATTTGTTTCTTTTGTTGTCACGTCCATCTAAAGAGGGTGAATGGCAGATACCCCATTTGTTTTTCAAAATGAGCAATTTATTCCATGTAATTTAAATAGGCTCGTTACCCTCTTTGTTTTTAAAAAAAAAAAAACCCTGTGTAATTTAAATAGGCGCATTACCCCCTGTATTTTAGATTTTGGTGCATATTTTTTGACCACCCATGTTTATTCAGCTAGTGCAAATTACCCCTTGTGAATAGGGCGACAGATGGGGTAGGACGCGTCTTTTTGAAAATACAGGGGGATAATTCACCTATTTAAAATTACACAGGGGTTAATGAGCCTTTTTAAATTACACGATGGGTAAACGGCTGATTATGGAGAACACGGGGGAAATCTGCCAAAAACCCATCTAAAGATTAGTACTTTATACCCAGGCAGGTTAGGTTCCAATATGTTCTCTAGTTCTTTCCCTTTTCTTCTCTTTTTTTGCTTCTTCTATTCAAAGCCTATTTCATTCAGCTGTTTATCCTTTTTTTGAATTATACACTTCATTTCTATGTGAAATCAGGGGAAACACAACCTATGAAGTGGGCAATGCGGTTAAGAGTTGCTTTTTATCTTGCACAAGCGTTGGAATATTGCACGAGCAAAGGGCGCGCTCTTTACCATGATCTTAATGCCTACAGAATTGTCTTTGATTATGTGAGTATCAAGTTTCTGGACCGTTAGTGGTTCTTCCTTTTTTTTTAATTGACATTTCTGCATTATGGTGTGTTGACAAGACTATGCTGGTAATTCTGTACGTATGTTACAGGATGGCAATCCGAGACTTTCGTGCTTTGGTTTGATGAAGAATAGTAGAGATGGAAAAAGCTACAGTACAAACTTGGCATTTACTCCTCCGGAGTATCTAAGGACTGGTATCAAACTCTCACTCTAACACAGAAGTATTGAACTTTGAAGTCTTTAATGCACGAGTTATAAGATAACACTTGGTTTGTATTTTATATGTTTTGGTATTCTGTAACGTTAACTTACTCATTACAGAATAATAGACATGCATAATATTAACTTGAAGTTGTTTTTAGGAGTGAACCAACTTTATCAATATTTTGGTAAAATTTACTTCTTGATATTATGATGTCCCCGCTCAGCAGGACGTGTGCTGCTCATTTATTTATTTGTTTGTTTTCAAACGTACATATTTATATGCAACTTTAGGAAATTTATTTTTCTCTTTATTCTTAGTAATTATTTTCTATGATTTGTTGAGCCACTTTATTATATGTCCCATGCAGATGACATCTGTTATGTCTTAAGATATACAATTTTGTGAACGCTGCGACTACTGGCTCGTCTGTTATATGAAGCTCAGAACACTCCGGGATTTTTGTTTTTGCAACTGATTTTGATTATTATTCCCTTGTTTATAGGAAGAGTTACTCCGGAGAGTGTAATTTACAGCTTTGGCACACTTTTGCTTGATCTTCTCAGTGGAAAACACATTCCACCAAGTCACGTAAGTATTTCTTGTGCTAACATGTTGAAATTGTGGGTTTCGGTTTTGTAGTAATATGTAATAACTACTTCACAAGAAATATGTTTGTCAGTCGAGAAGTTTCTTCCGTACTTCACATTCTTGTTTTGCATTTGAAAACTCGTCACCTGCTTCAATATAGGAAGTTTTTAATTTTTTCGTGGGTCCATCTCTTAGTGGTTTGCCATACATACGTTCTTCTGCGTCCACTGTTTTATTCTCCACCTTCACAATGCCATATTCAGTTGCACCATGGTTGTCAAGTCGTCGACTAGTCGACCGGTCGGAAACCATTGAACGACTGGGTCACTCGATTAGAGCAAAGATGGATAGTCGATCGACTAGTCGGCGATTAGACAACCATGACTAAAACTTGTGATAGATTCTATGTGTTGAACCTTGTGTTGAACTTATTTTTTTGGGACATATTTGGCAAGTTATTTCAAGCTACTAGATGTGCGAAGCACTAGATAGAATATTTTGTTTTTTAAAAATTATTCTCTCCATTCCCCAAATTTATTTTTGAGGATCTTCGATACGGATTTCAATAAAAAAGTTAATGAGTGGATTATGAAGTGTAATCTAATTGGAGGAGTCTCACCATAGTGTTAAGTAAATTAATACTTCCTCCGTTCTCTTATTATTGCAACGTGTTGACTATTACACTGTTCACATACTCTTCTTTGACCATCTTTTGTGATTTATACATATGAAAAAATATAGTTGTTAGATTCATCTCGAAATATACTTTCAAAATATCAACTTCTTATAATTTCTAAAGATAAAGAATTGAAGATATTAATAGTTAAAGTTGTGCATTGGCAAGCGTGAAAGTTCAGATGTTGCAGTTATAAAAGAACGGAGGTAGTATTCATTATATGAATAATTTTGGGGGACAGAAGTAGTATGTGATTAAGTTATAATATATGTATGTGTGTGCAGTATGTTTTACTATTTTTAGTTATTATGATTAAGTAAATTTCATAATTTATATTTTCTGTAAGTAATATGAGTCTTAAAAGTGAGTTAATTTGTTTTTATTTTGCATCAATTAATTATACTGAAAATTAATATCCATATTTTTTCTAATATAAATCTTGTTGTGCGATCGGCCATTAATGTCAATCCATCAAATTTACCATGTTCAATATGGATGTCCATTGAAGATCATGAAATAATAATTAATTTAATATATTATTAATGAACTTGATACAAGAAAATCATAAATAATTAGTATTTTAAGCTAAAAAAATAAAGATTTTTTTTCATTGGTAGATGAGTGTAAGTTGTGGAATAAAACTCTCACAACACATATCCATCCGGATTTTTTTTTTATTTTTCTGAAAATTTAAGAAGACATCTCTCTTTATATATATATATATCTATATCTATATATAAACTATTAAAAAATGACACGTATCGCGACTCTTTTGTAATTGAAGTTTAGATTTGATTACATGCTCATGTATAAATATATCTACTCCATTAGTTATTAGTTTACTATTTTTGACTTACCGACTAGTCAACGACTAGTCGGGCCTCTGTCGACTCGACTCTACTTACTGACAACTATGGTTTCCACAATAATAATATGCTATTGGATATGAATTTACTAGATGAACTTTTTTCTTATTTTTTTTATTCATTTGGCTTTTTCTTTGTCTACAAATGGGTTTTAGTTTAATCCAATCATTGATATTTGAAATCTCTTAGTTCTGAATAGCAGTGTGACTGTGTGTTGCAGCCTTACGAATAATATACTGAGGAGTAAATGTTCAATTTAACTGGTACAGGCCCTTGATTTGATAAAGGATCGGAATCTTCAGATGTTAACTGATTCTTGTTTGGAAGGTCAATTCTCCAACGATGATGGAACTGAGTTGGTGCGTCTAGCTTCAAGATGTTTGCAATACGAACCCCGTGAGAGGCCGAATCCAAAATCTTTAGTTTCTGCATTGATTCCTCTTCAGAAGGAAACCGAGGTCTGGACTTCTCTATAAAAATAGGAAATGCATTTCATATGATGAAACAATAAATTCTTAAGTGCACTGTTGATATTTTGCCCCTTGTGAATGATTTATGTTCCCATACTCTTTTTTATGTACAAAATGTGGTGGTCTAGGATGAATATTTTAATTACGAAAGCTGTGTGTATTAAATATTATGTCTTAAATAGCATTCCATAGCGCCCTGTAGCGCCTTTTTTTTTTCTTCACAAAAATGCGATATAGCTTGTTGTAAATAGTGTGTGGAACAAAAAGAAACTAATAAAAACGCACAACATAGCGAAAATGCGCATGCTATAGTGAAAAACATAAAAATAAATTAATAAAAACAATTATATTTTTTGTTATATAAAGTGTTCCATAATTTTTTTTGGTAATGTTCTTTAGTCGTCGTCATCATCATCAACTGCACCTTAATCTCAACTATGTTGGATTTGGTGGTATGAAGATTATAGTGCTAATTAATTATCTAAAATTAGTTAACACTATAATTCGTCTGAAAACAAATTGCCATAGTTTTATGTTGGATGCTCTTCAGTCGCAACCTTCATACGAGGAGAAATGAGATGAACTTTTAAAACCATCAATCATAGGTTTTTTCACTTACATGGAACATATCTAGATAATTGCTATAATAGTAATGTTCTTTAGTATAATATTATTTTTTGTTTTTTCATTATTAAGCTGTTCGTGTTCCGAGTAGCATACGCTATACGCTGCCCGCTATGCTCTCGCGCTATCGTAACCAAAACGCTATTGGCTGGCTATTTAGAACATTGGCAATATTGATAGTATTAATTACATCTACCACCTGTTCTACAGGTTCCTTCTCATGTTTTAATGGGTATTCCTCATGGTGAAGAGATGTCCCTGTCCGCCCTTGGTGAAGCATGTCAAAGAAAGGATTTAACTGCCATACACGAGATTTTGGAAAAACTTGGCTACAGAGATGACGAGGGAGCCGCAACTGAGGTTTGTTTGTTTGTTTATTTTTTTACTCTTACTGGGAAGTAACATTTGATTTTCCCAAAGGTCGTATAAATCAACAACTAATCGCCTTGCACGCAGCTTTCTTTCCAGATGTGGACGAATCAAATGCAGGAGACACTGAACTCGAAGAAGAAGGGTGATGCCGCTTTCCGGCATAAAGAGTTTAGGGTCGCAGTCGATTGCTACACGCAGGTTATAATAGAACCATTACTATTTCCATTACATTATTTCCAATCACCATGCCATTATCATATTGTGGCACCGCCCTGCCATTGCTTTCCTGAGGTTTAGCCTGATTAACCAAAAAAAACCCCGTTATTTTTCAAAATTACATATACCCCCCTCGGGTTATTACTAGTATTACAAAATACCCCCTTTAGGTTTGTGCTTTTTCATTAAAATAATTTGAAAGACAACTTTTTTTAATACTTCCTCCGTTCTTTTATTATTGCAACGTGTTGACTATTACACTGTTCACATACTCTCGTTTGACCATCTTTTGAGATTTATACATATGAAAAAATATAGTCATGGGGGATCTTGTTAGATTCATCTCGAAATATACTTTCAATATATCAACTTCTAATTTTTAAAAGTAAAGAATTGAAGATATTAATAATCAATGTTGTGCATTGGCAAACGTGAAAGTTCAGATGTTGCAGTTATAAGTGAACGGAGGTAGTATATAGGACTGAGTCTCACTGATAAATCCTATACACCTTTGTTACATTGTGCCGTGCAGTTTATCGATGTTTGAACAATGGTCTCCCCAACAATTCATGGGGGCACCATTGCTTTCCTGCGTTTTCTATAAATTTTAGAAACTACCACTGGGTTTCTAGCCTGATTAACAATAAAAGTTATTTTTCAAAATTACAAATAACCGTTTTTTTTTGTCTTTTAATAAAATAAGACTGATTTTCGATGTCAAATCCCATACACTTTTGTTACGCTGTGCAGTTTATCGATGTTGGAACAATGGTCTCCCCAACAGTATTCGCTCGTCGTAGTTTGTCACATCTCATGAGTGATGAGCCGCAGGAAGCCCTCAATGACGCGGTGCAGGCTCAAGCTATATCCCCCGTCTGGCACATAGCTTCCTATTTACAAGCTGCTGCTCTTTTTGCTTTAGAGAAGGAAAACGAGGCACAAATTGCGCTCAAAGAAGGTACCCTTCTCGAAGAAAAGAGGAATAAAACTTCATGAGACCCGTGTCTGGGAATCTATATTTTTTCTTGCCTCCATATTCGCCCTCTCATTATTTCCTGGACACTTGTCGAGTGACAAGAAGATCGAATGTCTCCGCAACTCTCTCTCTCTCGCTATATATATATATATAAAGAAGCAAAACATTTTTATATCGGACCAGTCGACTAACCTTTTCCAATAAGGCAATCTAGATAAACGAATATGATGGGGTGGAATTGAAAGGCATCATTGCCATCACATGTTGATAAAAAAAAGGGATTGTTTTAGGGTGTTTGGGGGAGGGGTGTTGCCATACAGTGATTTGTGTACAGTACTATATGGCTTTGCTTCATCTGGCTGTTGCTTTTTTTTTTTTTTTTGGGTTGGTACTGAACCTGGTTGTAATTGGAAGTTGTCATTAGAATTGATGCTTGCATGGATTGTTATTAGGAATAACTGTTGTATAGATTCTAATGTTGTTATTTTTCTTTTAAAAAAATCTCGCGAGGCTAAAATGTACAAAGCATATTCACTTGGAAGAGACAAATATCTCTGACGACCGGTCATTGGTTTCTTTTTATGCGGGCTGTCGGCGTACCTCAGACAACTAGTATTTTTTTCCTTTTTTTTTTTACGGCCGTCGGCAGAGCTCCAGCTATGGGTAGTTTTCTTTGGTCTCTGGCAACCAATTTGTTCTTTTTCCTAGTAAGATAATCTGTTATATGGTAATTGTAATTCAATTATGGCACCGCCAACGTGTGTTATTGCATTAGTTATCTGTTAGTCTATAATATAAAGACACCAAATTTTTTAGTCGTCTTGGTAGTGTCCACCTGAGAACCAATATGCCCCTCTGTGGTACATTTATATCACAATTTTAAAACCGATAAACGTCTAAAAGAGCATTAGAATATTAATTAAGTGGATAATTAAATTTTTTAAAAAAAATTCTTGATGGTTCTTCGGCGTACCTCTGATTGGTTGCGCACCTCCATCCATCGGACAATTTTCCTTTTTTGTGGCCGTCCCAACTTGTTCTCTTTTGGGGCCTCTAACGGCCGCTTGCACCTTCGTAGGACACCCGCCAGACCTTCGGCGATCGGGTACTTTTTTTTTCGACTGTCGGCAGGTCTATTTTCTGGGGGACCCTTGTCAGCCATCGGCGGGTCTCTTGGCGATCGGTCAGTTTGCTTTTTTTTTTTTTGTGGCTGCCTGCCGATCTAGTCTATGGCTGGCTGATCATTGGTGAACCTCCATCAATCGGGCAACTTATTTTTTTTTTACAACCATTAGAAGATATTCGGCGATCTTTAGTTTTGTTTGCCTGTTTCGGATGGCCAACATATTTTCTATAGTGAGGTAATTTGATAGTTTGATAATTTTAATGCAATTATAGTATCAAACTGTGCCATTATGGCACAAGTTATACTCTACTAAACGTATATAAGGTAGAAAGAAGAAAGTTATCGACTTATCTATAATCGAACTATTGTTCTAAAAGCAACTTTAGAAGTGCATTCGCTCTAAACAAGAAGCATAAAATGGATTATTAAAAATGTTATTTTGATAACCAAAAATAAAAAATAAAAGACCTCTTGGTGCATGCTCATGTGTTTGAAAATACCCTTTGAAAAACATTCAGAGCCCAGTTCACACTCCAGACACCTCGGTGATCAGCTTTGTGAGAATCAAGTGGATTGTTTGGTCGTTCAAGCTAAAGTGCATAAGTTGTTAATTGCTTCGTGATCAATCCTAGTGCAGGGAGAAAAGTACCGAAAATATCGAAATATCATAAATATCGAACCGAAAAAATACTGAAACTATTGAAATTCTCGGTATATCGATTTTTTGGGTATAGTATGATACTGTTAATGGTATGAGTTAAAATTTTCGGTATACGGATTTTTTCGGACATATACCGAAAAGTACTGGTAACTTTTCGGTATACCAAACTTTATATACTATTATTGAATTTTTTTATATATATCTTAAACTTTTCGGTATACCTCAGAAGTCTCGGCATACTAAAAAATTCACGGTACACCGACTTGATGTCGGTATACCTATATTTCGGCATGCATGACAAGAAAATCTGCCGCCAAATTTCCTTCTCTGAGGAGAGTACTACTTTCAATACTACTATAAGTATTTCGCCTTCTTATTCCTTATACTCCACTATTTTAATGCAAGATTACCACATTGCAATTCTGTTGTGAGAGATTGAAGTCTATTAATTTATACTCATTCAACAAAAAGCCAATAAGATTTCCAACTACAGAATTTCTTGATAATTTATTTATCAAGATTTTTTTTCCCTGTTTGGAGGTTCATTCAACCTCGTTATAAACCTCTTTAGTAAAAGATCAGCAAAACATGTTGAAGAAAATGATGTGAAGCCCATGTGTCTGAAATGCGTTTTCTATTTTCTCGGGTTTTTTAAATAGACCATTTAGCCATCTGTTTAAATTAAATAGTCATATTATTATTACTCCCAGTATTTTTAAAAAATGGACCAAATACCTCTATGTGTAAATGAAACAGACACATTACCTCCTATATTTTAAAAAAAGGTGCATCCTGCCCCATTTTATCTCCAAAAGGGTGATTTGCATCGTTTGAATAAAATACATGAGATTGATCTATATTTTCTTGATTGGTTATAAATTTTAAGATATATACAATTAGGTTTTTTTTACTTAGTCAGGAGTTTTTATAATTTTTGGTTTTCTTGATTTTGGGGCCCCCAAGCTAGATTTGAGTTTTTGGGCCGCCAATAGAGATTTCGTTCTCTATAAGGGTGTCAGCACATATATGTGTATTCATAGATAGGCTTCAAAGGCTCAAAAAGATCGGCTTTTCTTTCCCTTACTTAAGCCTTAGATGTCACCTTCACTCGCTACTTCTTTAGCCTTCAGGCACTAAAGGCTCTGAAAGACCTTCAACCGCTCGAACTTACAAATGGTCTTTCGCTCATTCCTTCATGACGGCTGATAGATTCAATGGTCGAACTGGTGGACATTCCACAGCCCGGACCGGTTCATGAAAAGCAAAGGCTCTGACAAGACCTATTCCCCTAGGACAGTTACCAGATCAGCGCAAGACGCATAAAAGACTTAAATACACATATATGTGCTGACACCCTTATAGAGAACGAAATCTCTATTGGCGGCCCAAAAACTCAAATCTAGCTTGGGGGCCCCAAAATCAAGAAAACCAAAAATTATAAAAACTCCTGACTAAGTAAAAAAAACCTAATTGTATATATCTTAAAATTTATAACCAATATATAGATCTTGAAACTTTTTCGAAAAAAATAATGACATAAAATATAATAAATTATTTAAAAAATATATCGAAAAAGTTTCGATATAAATGAGAAATAAGTGAGCATCATGGTGAAACAACTAACAACTACTCTTAACTCTCGTAGAGAAATTCGAATGGAGAATCGTCTCTATGACCGCTTGATTATCCTGGTCAAGGAAGTGGTCCGGAAAGGATTAGACGACTCCACTCTGTCTTGCGCGATAAACTGTCTTGAGCCCTAGGCGTTTGGCTTCTTCCTCGGACATGAAGTTATGAGATGCTCCAGTGTCGAGTAATGCGCTAACGGTTTGACCGTTAATAGTGGTGCGAGCAAACATTAGCCCTTTCTTCGGAGTAACGGGCGCCGGGGCTTGTCCCTTAAGAGCGGACATGTACTGAAGAGAACCCATGCTGTGTCGGGGTTCCTCTAATGGAGTGGCCGAGGTATCATCGGCATTGATTTTTAAGTGGGCAGCAAGGGCGTTTAAAGTCTTTTTCTCCGGACAGTCACGTATCCAATGATTGCCGTTGCATATGAAGCAAGGGCTTTTGGGCTTTGATTGCTCCTTCTTTCCTGGGAATTTTTGTTGCCCGATCTTGCCGCTTGGGGGTCGGTTAGTTCCCCAATTCTTGCGATTACCGCCATATCCTTCCTTGCGACTTTCTCCCCCACCTTTGCCATGAATGGGCCGTTTATCTTTACCTTGCCCAGAGTAGTCAGTGAGTGATTCAGCCTTGGCGATAGCTTCGTCAAGGGTCTGAACACCATGCCTATCCAGCTCGGTTTTGGCCCAATTGTTAAGGCCATCGGTGAAATAGAAAAGTGCATCTCTATCGGACATTTCAACTTCAAGCATGAGAGTTGTAAATTCATTGATATAGTCACGAATCGCACTGCCTCGCTTGAGTCTTCGGAGGCGAGCTCTCGCATCTCGTTCAAGCATTGCTTGGGGCAAATTGTTTTCGGAGTTCTCTTTGGAAGTCCGCCCAAGTGTCAATGGTGCAGATCCCTTTGCCCATATCGCCATACTTCCGACGCCACGAGTTGTGCGGCACCACGCAGTAATTTGGTGCGCCGCCGACCTTCTGCTCTCATCTTTACGCCCATAGCGTCAAAGTAACGTTCGAGCCGAATAAGAAGTTATCGACCACGGTGGCATTCCGAGTGCCATCATAGGTTTCGGCTTCGGCACATCCAAGCGGCGCGCATCAAAAGCGAACGGGCAATGGAATTAAATGATGCGGCTCGCTTGTGTTTAGCCCATTCCGACCGAACTTCAACCACATCCCAGCGAATACAGCGAAGCACTTCTAGGACAAAGCCACCGATACCATGAAACACCTAATCGAATTAAATAACATGCCCACGCAACATATCCGATCGTCCATCATAAGTTTCTTCAAGACGCCCGATGTCGGCGTATTCCGTCTCCAGTGTCGAACTGTCATGGACTTGATCAAGGTTCTCCTCCAAGCTAGCCATCGAGGCTTCCGGTGTGGCAATCCGAGGTTCGAAGGCGTCAGAGGGTCCCTTGGACTTGCCTCGGACCTTGTTACCTCGTTGCTCCTCACGACCGCGTTGCTGCTCTTGAGTAGCATCAATAGGGACATCCTGAGTGTTGGCCATTGTTCTCGTGTGATATGAGTCGGTTGTGTGCAAACCGTGGCAAAAATACACATATATGTGCTGACACCCTTATAGAGAACGAAATCTCTATTGGCGGCCCAAAAACTCAAATCTAGCTTGGGGGCCCCAAAATCAAGAAAACCAAAAATTATAAAAACTCCTGACTAAGTAAAAAAAACCTAATTGTATATATCTTAAAATTTATAACCAATATATAGATCTTGAAACTTGTTCGGTATATTTTTTAAATAATTTATTATATTTTATGTCATTATTTTTTTCGAAAAAGTTTCAAGATCTATATATTGGTTATAAATTTTAAGATATATACAATTAGGTTTTTTTTACTTAGTCAGGAGTTTTTATAATTTTTGGTTTTCTTGATTTTGGGGCCCCCAAGCTAGATTTGAGTTTTTGGGCCGCCAATAGAGATTTCGTTCTCTATAAGGGTGTCAGCACATATATGTGTATTTTATTATATCGCCTTTGATCAGATATTCGAGGGGACCCCATTGGTGGAGCGAAGAAAAGAACGTAATCGGTCCTTTACCTTTTCGGAAGCCGTGCGACATTCGATAGAACATCCGTTGATAGGCTCCGGAGATAAGGACGGAAAGAGCTTCGAACACTGGAATGTCTCGAGGATGCGGCTGAGTTATCGCCCTGAGTTCCCCGGGCTTGTTAGCTTTAGGGATCCAGGACCGGAACATGGCCGAGAATTGATAGGTGTGATCTTCCAGTTCCCTGAGGAGGCAAAGGCTGGCTTCCGGGGTTGGAGTGGAGTCGTCTAATCCTTTCCGGACCACTTCCTTGACCAGGATAATCAAGCGGTCATAGAGACGATTCTCCATTCGAATTTCTCTACGAGAGTTAAGAGTAGTTGTTAGTTGTTTCACCATGATGCTCACTTATACTATTGTTGGACGAAAAATCAGACAATAACAGGACGGCCTTCGGGGCAGGATTCGATCCCGCCGCTGCCTCCTCTCGACAGAGACGACCTTGTTCGAGCTTGACCCGCGCTTTGCCCTGAGGGAAGGGAGCCCTGGTTGATGGGGCGTGAGGCGCCTCGAATCGGGGCAACCGGCCATCTGGCTAGATGGGATTGCTGGGACTCGGTCTTCTACCTTCACCGAGAGATCTTTTCTTTCTATCTTCCCGGGCCCAATGGCTGGGATGATTGCTAGTCATCCTCTTGCGGCGAGGTAATCCCTTATCGTTGGGGATTGATGTTTGATTAAACGCTCTGGTTAGCCAGACCAGTTGGAAGAATTCGCTCTCCCTCTCTACCTCCGCCATCCCGGGTAGAGGCGCCGTCCTAATTCCGACCCCGACCGAAGGGGACCGGCCTCCCCTGCCGAGGAGAGCCGCAACTGTTTCCCAAACCAGTAGGACGGGTTATCGTATCTCAAAGAAAGAGACAAGAAGCCACCTCATCCGAGTCAGAGCTTTCAGTGACTTCCCCCGGCTAATACGGAGGTTGTTTAATGCTTGCATGTCATTCTCCATCACGAGCGTAACTGCATAATCGGAAAGACTAAAGCGTTGACAGGAATGCAGGGATTTAGGAGCATGCCCATTACATCAGCGGACAAAGACGGTGGAAGACTGGGCTGCATCGAATGCCATGGTTATTGTGAAAGATGAAAAGTGCTTTTGCTAACTCTTTCTCGTCTTCAAAAAAGTATCAAAATACACATATATGTGCTGACACCCTTATAGAGAACGAAATCTCTATTGGCGGCCCAAAAACTCAAATCTAGCTTGGGGGCCCCAAAATCAAGAAAACCAAAAATTATAAAAACTCCTGACTAAGTAAAAAAAACCTAATTGTATATATCTTAAAATTTATAACCAATATATAGATCTTGAAACTTTTTCGAAAAAAATAATGACATAAAATATAATAAATTATTTAAAAAATATATCGAAAAGTAGCATCAATAGGGACATCCTGAGTGTTGGCCATTGTTCTCGTGTGATATGAGTCGGTTGTGTGCAAACTTTTTTTCCCACGCACCTCTGCCCTCTTTCACCGAGGAGGAAATAAAAATCTTCCAAGGCGAGCAGAGACCTAAATTTCCATTACATTCCTAAGCTTGCTTTCTTGCAGCAAGATGATCAGTCCGAGAGTGCTGGAGAAAAAGATAAAGCGGTCAAAACCTCTCTGATTCGGTCACCGAGCAATGGACGACTCTTCGCAACCCAGATGACCCGACCCTTCGACGCTTCTTTCGCTCTATACCCCTTCTGAGGTGGAAGAAAGGGTACTACCCATTTATATTTATATATAGTAGGGCCCCGTAACGCCAAAAGGTGGGGGAGCAAGAGTTGTCACGATATAAAAGAGAAATAAATGACTCGTGGAACCAACGATTCTCTCTTCTTAAAGAACCTATATCCTCCACACTTAATCAAGATTTGATAGATTATCCAACCCCGAGCAATCTTAGTTATTGGTGGGGCTTCTTCGTTAGTGGTCTTTGTTTAGTCATTCGAGATAGTGATCGGCGTTTTTTAGCTATGCATTACACACCTCATGTGGATCTAGCTTTCAACGGCGTAGAACACATTATGAGAGATGTTGAAGGGGGTCAAGGTTGCTCAGTTATCTGCATGCTAATGGGGCACGAATGATGTTCATTGTGGTTCAGCTGCATATATTTCGTGGTCTATATCATGAGAGTTATAGCAATTCTAGGAATTTGTTCGGTGTATCGGAGTTGTAATCTTCCTATTAATGATTGTGACAGCTTTTATAGGATATGTACTACCTTGGGGTCAGATGAGCTTTTGGGGAGCTACAGTAATTACAAGCTTAGCTAGCGCCATACCTGTAGTAGGAGATACCATAGTAACCTGGCTTTGGGGTGGGTTCTCCGTGGACAATGCCACCTTAAATCGTTTTTTTAGTCTTCATCATTTACTCCCCTTTATTTTAGTGGGCGCCAGTCTTCTTCATCTGGCCGCATTGCATCAATATGGATCAAATAATCCATTGGGTGTACATTCAGAGATGGATAAAATTGCTTTTTACCCTTATTTTTATGTAAAGGATCTAGTAGGTTGGGTAGCTTTTGCTATCTTTTTTTCCATTATAGAGAACGAAATCTCTATAATGGAAAAGTAGCATAATCAAGCGGACCACTTCCTTGACCAGGATATTCGAAAAAAATAATGACATAAAATATAATAAATTATTTAAAAAATATATCGAAAAAGTTTCAAGATCTATATATTGGTTATAAATTTTAAGATATATACAATTAGGTTTTTTTTACTTAGTCAGGAGTTTTTATAATTTTTGGTTTTCTTGATTTTGGGGCCCCCAAGCTAGATTTGAGTTTTTGGGCCGCCAATAGAGATTTCGTTCTCTATAAGGGTGTCAGCACATATATGTGTATTTTTTTTTTTTTTAAATAAAGGAAATAATTAACTATTTAATTTATACAAGGGATAAACGACCCACTTTGTAAAAATGAGAGTGATCCGTCATTCATCCTTTCTTTTTGGTAGATTCTTTTTCTAGTTTTTATTAATACAAACATTAAAAGGTTGTTAACTTCTAAGTGCCATGACGTCTGAATTCCCCAATAAGATCAAGAATAGAGAGGAAAAAAGGGTAAAAAAGTAAAAACAGGTTGCATTGCATCAATGGAAAATTCAGCTTGGGGGTTCTTATGGTTCTGGTCTGTTATTAGCATCACATTCTTACATCTTGGTTTCAACGCTTTAGACAAAACATACCTTTCCAAACTCAGTTTCAACTGTCATCATGTCTCTCTTCAAGCACACTCTAGCCATCTCCACATGCTGTTCGTCCCCTTACGCTCTCATATTCCGTCGTCGGATATGTTTCGGTATCCTTTGTGTCGTGGGTAAGGCTGATTTTCACCAGTACCGTTGATGACGCATTCTTATGCGGCCCCATGATATGTACCTTGATCAACTTCTTCGCTCGGCCAGGTTTTTATCCACCGTTGAAGACTTTAGCAGAGAGGTATTCGATAATAACAGCATTCACGTTTCTTTCCGACATGCTGTTTCCGCGGTACTTGCACGTATTCACACTATTAACCTCCTCATTTATGGGGGTGCATTTTACTTGAGCACTCAAGGAAATATAACACGGCTATAGAGTCGTCGCTTGTCATCATAGGTGATGAGAAGATGGAACTCTATCCAGTTGTAGGATGTTCATTTCATATTTCATTTCTGGCATTTTGGCGGACTCTCGGGGCTCGAGCTTTACTTGACCGTCTCTTGGGAAACAGAGCCAACAGATGAGAACTTCGGGGAGGTGTTGGTTCTGGCAGCTAAAGTAAATGAGAAATTGTCAGTGTTGGTGGAGAGAGATTGGGAAGATGGTTAAGTTTGGATTTGGGATGGTCGACTTTTCTTTTTCCGATTCTTTTTCAGACAAACATCGTTCGATCATGTGGAGACATTTTTATACCTAGTGGTGGCATGGGTGGGGAATGTGGTGCTGCTCGGGGTTTCCAGTGATTATGGTGTTCTTAATTTTTTGATTGGGAATGCGGTCGTCAGTTGCACGGTGAGCCAGTTCGGGATTGGGGGTACAACTTGGATTGAGTATGATGCTTCACTTGTTCTGTATGGGTTGCGTTTCAACCTCGAGGCTCTGACTATTGTACAGAGAGAAGGCCGACAAGACCGTCTTACGGAATACATCTCATAAGGGCTTTAATCGCAAATATTTAAAGGTTGAGCTAAAATTCTGAAAAATATCCAGAAGTTTCAGTATTTTACGATAATTAGCTCTATTCTGAACTGCATAAATCTATATATTTAAAACACGATACATTTAAAACACGTCAATTTCTTTTTCTATCATCATATTAATGATGGCATTGTTAAGAGTTTCAACTGATTATTTTACACAAGCAGCTTAGCTTAGCACCAGGAAGGATCATGTTATTTATCTGAAAAACACCGCTTAACTCAAAAGTCTACCTGAGGATATCTCCACATATGGTTATGATATACAATAATAAACTGTACCAAGTCTGTACGAGATTCTAAATCACCTTAAAGAGGGGTTGAAGAAGCAAAACAGAACATAAAAGTTGGCCGGTCATAGAGAAGCAGCATGCTAAAGATCCTCAGTAGAGCAGCTCCTCAAAAACAGGATCTACATTTTGTCCCCACTTCCCATGGTACGATTCGAGCAGCTTTTCGGCTGGAGTTACACCTGCCATGAATAATATTCACAAGATACATCGGATAACGTGAAGGCACAACATTACAGAAAAGAACGCACATACTAAAAATAATGTCAAATATAACCAACCCTTGAAATTATGGGGACATGATTACACGGCAATTTTCTTGTACATAGCAAACTACTACCCTTGAAAATTCACTTTTATTCGAGATGGGACATAACATAACAATTACCTCAACTCATCCGATATTTTTTTCGTGCAACTGGAAAAACCTATGATGGTGATGGTTTTTGGAATTTCATCTCGTTTCTCTTTCATATGAAGGTTGCGACAGGAAAGCATCCAGGGTGGTAGTTTGCTATTCGCTTTTGAATGAATTTATAGTCTTAGTTATTATTTTCAGGGTACTAACGCAAACATAGTTGGCATTGAGGTGCAGTTGATCATGATGAGGAGGTTTAAGATTTAAGAAGTTTATATTCCACAGGACTACAACAGTCATTTTATTAAGGTGGATTGAGCGAGACCGACATTTGACTCCACAGTAATTATTCATGGCAATTTCATTCAAATAGTTGGTCAAAATCATACATGACGCCTCAAACTTTTGGAAGAGACAGTAGCAAATTTAAAAGACAATTTCAAATCAGTTGAATATGAACAACTTGAAAATAAAGTAAGATAAGATAACTCTAATTTTTTTACCTGTATTAACCACTTCAGTCACTTCATTGAGAAACCCAGTTTCCTTGAAGCCTCTTCTTTCCAAGCCATCCTATAAGAAAGAAAATTGGAAGTGAATAAGCAGATAGGAAGAAATTAAATGAACATATTTCACAACCTATTTACTGTCACCGGGTAATAACTGTCATTTAGAGCTACTACAATTAAACCAAGCAAACTAGCAAAATAACCAATAACTGTTTGGAGTCACCTTAGCAAATTTCACAACTTCTTGTGCAATATGCTTCAGCAGTCCATCCCGAAATGGCGTCTTTAGACCACTCTTTGGCACCTATTACATAGTTTGGGGTTAAAATATCATCTTTATGGGTGAAAGAAAACATGCAAGTGCAGAAATAGTATTGCAGGACCAGAAGAGATATCATCTCAAAGATTATGTTCACATTTAATGTTTTCTTGCAAAAACAAAACAGGGCGCCAGCCAAAGTCATCAAAACATATAACAGGTGATAATAACAAATCGGAATGTTCGTTCAATGCAAATATTCAATGTTGTACTAAGATTCAAATAATTTGCCGATAACAGGTCTTGTTGCAGCCCGCAGGAGGGAATCCCTCTTTTCTCTATTTCTTTAACAAGTACAAACATGCTTGTTGAATGACCATTAGAGCTGGGATATTCAACCGAAATCGAATTATATGAAGAACCGAACCGAAAAAAATGGTCCCGGTTCGTTTTTTTTATACTAATCGGTTCCGGTTTCCAGTTCGTTTTTTTTTTTCAACTAATTGGTTCCGGTTTTCGGTTCCTATATTCTAATATGTATAAAAACAGGTTATACTCGAATACATATTTATATAATTTAACAATGTAAATGTATTACATATATCACATAAAGTAGAAGATATAAAGTTTTGGACATTATTCCATATGAATTTCGTATTTTGGATGTTAAAAATATGAGTTTTTAGTGTATGTAGATAATATTTGAAGTTAACAAAAATTTCGTAAACATGTGCTTAAACAAGTTCTTGACTAGATTTCGATTCCATTTGAGTATTCGGTTATTATATGATAATTCGGTTCTGAAACATAACTCGTTTTTTTACAAATTCGTTTTTTTACAGAATCCGGTTTCTATCGGTTCCTGTTTCTACCGGTTCATCAGAAAAATCAGACAAAAACCGGACCGATTTATATATTTTAAAACCGGTTCCGGTTCTTTAAAATATTAGTAAGAACCGAACCGGTCCCGGTTGCAATGACCACCTCATATAAAAGCCTAAGTGGTTGTGAGCCATTTAATATTTAATTACCCTAACACCCTTCTCACGTGCATGGGGTTGTTTATGAAGCCTTGCATGTGAGTTATTTTTATATGGGTGTCGAGAGATTCGAACTCAGGACCTCTTTTTTGGCCTGGCCCATGACCACCTCTTAAAAACTTAAGCTTTGGAGAGCTAAGCCATTTAACAGTTAATTACTTTTAATAATGCTAAAGAGCATGCTGACAGAAGACTGAATGCATTTTGCATTATAGAACTCATTCTAATTGTTAATCCTAACTTAAAATCATATCTACGACCTAGGACATATGACCACAAAGCCACGCGCTCACAAGAACATTGTAACCACCTTTGCGGGGGTTAGTTTCTCCTTAGTATTAGTACAAATAATATTCCAGATTTTCTGAACCTTAAATGAAGGCACTTGTACGTTTCAATGACTATAAAATCAGTCAATATGCACCTTTCCTGGTAATGATGTTAGGATCCTGTGTTTTGATTATCAAAAACAAATGATTAGACGTTTCAATATCAGAAAGAGATGACAATGATGACCAACAACAACAAAAGCGGGTAAGTTCACATGCATGGAAATAGAAGAGCAGCTGCAACAAAAATAACAATATAGAACGATATAAATAAATAAGCCACCGAGAAAAATAGAGGTAGCTGCCATGAAAGGCAGCATTGATGGGCTCCTTTGGTTTATTATTTTCTTACCAGTCTTCTTCGGTTATTAAGCACTCAAATTGACCAAGTACTTTAGATACCAAACAATGCAATGGTGTTAAAGATACTCCAAGAAACCCAGAAAGAAGTTTATCCTATAAGGAACTATATTAGCCTACAGCACCAGTATGATGCAAAGTATAACAGCAGTAGTATGAAGCAAAAATTACATGCCTCATATCTCAGAATGAAAAACTCTGTTACGAGATTCACGTTAAATGAACCAACGACCACATAGACAATTTTACCGTTTTCGAATATTTAAGTTATAGATATCGATTAAGATCAAATTCACAGTTTGCCACATGAAAATGTCACCTTATTCCTAAGCATCTGTCTTTCTTTTGTTGTCCAATCTGCTGTCATGTCCAGGACATTTTGCAAAGACACCTCATCATACAAGAGACCCACCTGGAATGAATGATCTCAGTTTTAGACCTCCATAAGTCACCAAAATCTGGTGATACAGAAACACTAGAAAGAACATGACAAAGTGCTAATGCTGCTGAACATATTTGGACATAATTTACAAATAAATAAATAAAAAATATGCATTCTGCAGTTGACTATAAGGGCTTGCCCCACTTCTCGACACCAACAAACACTTCACCTTTGGTTGCTAAGGAGATTAAGAACTCTCAAAAAGTACACAGTTCCATCATTAGTTCTTCAACAAGAACATGTAAAGTACTAGGTATACCCGCAAATCCAATTTTCCTATTGTCATAAGTTGATAAACATAGTCATAATTTTAAGCCAGATAAACAGAACAAGATACATGCTATGCGATTTGAGAGGACATACCCAGAATGCAGGTAGTGCGCACAGCCTCCTCCAGGGTCCTCCATCAGCACCTCTCATCTCCAAGTATCTTTTAAGCCTAACCTGGAAAACAAATGATGCAATTAATTATGAAAAATCATCAAGATGAATGTGCCTTCATCCAATTAACCACAATATGTACCTCTGGGAATATTGTTGTCAAATGATTCTCCCAGTCATTCAGATTCGGATATTCACCCGGAAGACAAGGAAGTTTCCCAGCCATAAAATCCTTCACCAGATTCAAATAAAAAAACTAGTAACACAACATAGCAGCAGAATAAACAACGAAGAAATATATAGAGAGAGAATCAAGTAAAGATAAAAACCCGGAAGGACATCCCAGTACAGTCAATGTACTTTTTGTTCCGATAGACGAAGTACATTGGGACATCAAGAGCATAATCTACATACTGTTCAAAACTGTGCGGACAACACAAAAAGAAAAAATCTCAAGTATGAAATAGTCCATCAATACTTTAATCCAAATAACAAGTCCTCTAAATTCTAAATGGAAATGATGCAGGAAAATGAAAGACAATATATTGCTTTTATTAATTCAGCAGCCCAGAGGTAACATAATATTATTACCACCACTCGGATTCAACTTGTTAAGCAGAGTAAAACCATTTCAAAAAAATGAAGAAAAAAATGAAAGAAAAGCAACCAGCAAATGAGAGATGACTGAAAATTGCATCAACAGGGATCTTTAATATTATAAACTTCAAATATTGTGTGTAACAAGGTGAAGTTTGACTGGGACATGGTTCTGCCTGTGGTGACCAAAAGTTAGATGGCTTGATAAAAGATGTAAAGTTGACAGAAATAAATTCGAGGTTGTGCCATCAGAGGATAGAACTGTGTGGCTAATGGAGGTAATACTGGAATGCTGCATTAAGTATGTGCAAGGTAGGTGGTAAATCGGTGACATAGTGATTATCATGGTGGCCTCCAATAATAAGGCCAGCAAGAATAAGCTGGTGATTAAAAGTTTACTGAATGTTTGGGGTGACGGAGAGTGTACAGTTCCACTGACTACAGCTGTTAGTATGTACAAATTGGTAGACTGACTCGACCCAATGTGGTAAAAAAGGCGAGAGAAATCTGCACATGGTTTGCAAAACATTTTGCAGTTAAACTGTGCAGCTAGATTTTGTGAGGGGTAGTCGAGGGCAATTTATATCATGGACCCGGATCCATGATGCATTATGAATCCGGAATGATGAATATGCATTAGTTCTTTAAATTTTTCTTAGGATTTTTCAGTTTTTTATTTTTAATTCTATTTTTTTAGGTTTTTTTGTTTTTCATCTTTTTATTTTTCTTCAGTTTTAGAGTTCATTTTCTGTTTTGTAGGGTTTAATTTCGGTTTTCTAGAATTCATTTTTTAGTATTTTAAATATTTTAGTTTTTTTTTTCTGTTTTTAGGGTTTATTTTCAGTTTGTAGGGTTTATTCTTTAGTATTTTCAGTTTTTTAGGGTTAATTTATTAGTATTTTCAGTTATTTAGGATTTAGAGCATTTTCAGTTTTTTAGGGTTCAAGGACTATGTCGCATCATGGGCCCGGGCCCATGATGTAACAATCCTTCGAGGAGGAAGGTTAAAGAAGTGTTCTTTATGGGGCCAGTCAACGATTTAAAGGGACAAGAAAACTAATTTTCGCCGAGCAGTAAATTAGCTCCAACGATTATTACAAATGTTCCATCTTCTATCAGAGAGTTGATTCTAGAAGGAACTTACCCAAAGGAGTCATCAAAGACGAATGGAAGCATCCCAGCCCGGTTATTATCAGTGTCTGTCCAGATTTGGCTGTGGAAGAAAATGACTAAAGTCAAATCAACCTCTCAAAATCCTTGATCAATGAAATACAATCTTAGACCAAAATCTGGGGAAGGACAAAGATGGAAACTGAAGCAGCTCAATCATGAAAAGAGAGAACTACCTTCTCATGCTAAGATAGCCGTTTGGTTTCCCTTCAGTGAAAGGTGAATTTGCAAACAGTGCCGTAGCTATCTGTTTAAAAAACAAGTTACAATGACGTAATCAAATAATTGCCTGCCCAATATATGACCAACTTACGGGCTGTAAGGCAAGACCAGCCCGAAACTTCCTTATCATATCAGCTTCAGAATGAAAATCCAGATTCACCTGTATAACACAAAGCGAAGCGCTTATAACAAAATATCGTATAGCAACTTAAAAATTGAGAAGTTGGAGGAGCCAAATAAAGGACGGCCACAACCAAATAATTACCAATGAAAAGCCACAAAAAGAAAATTTAAAATACTCCTCACCTGGACAGTACAAGTTCGAAACATCATATCGAGTCCAAGGGACCCAACTTTGGGCATGTAATTTCTCATAATATCGTATCTTCCCTGAGCCAAATGCATAGCAGCTCATCAGATCTTATATAGTTGGACTATCATTGAAAAGACATCAGGAGACACTAAAGTTATGTCCAAGTGATTAAAACAACTCATATCAATTTTGTAAAGACTAAAAGATCAACACGCAAAGAGAGTATCAACTCCCGTATATGATCAGCAGTGACAACAAAAAGGTTATATTTAACTCTGCCCAAATCAATGACTCAACTTTACAAGTTATTTTGCCTTCTCAAGGCCCAGTTAACAATCTGTTTCATCAATATTTTCTCGTACTCTGCATAGAGAGGAAAGAATGGCATAGGTTTGTCTTTCAAGTGTATCATATGATAACTTAACAAACAACTATATTATGCAGAGGCATTTCCTCTGCATAACAGGCATGTCAGTCCCTGAGACGCGAGTATGAACAGTGATGTAGCTTGAAAATGTTCTCAGGGTGGAATTTAAGTAATATTAGTATCACATTATTTTTTTTAAAAAAAAAAACTATAACATTATATTATATGATATTTATATTATCAAAAAAATATTAGCTAACATAAGACTACACAAAGTGCCCAAATTAACCCAAAATATGGTTTCGCTGATTGAAAAACTCAAATATAGACACAATTCTATGTTTCTTCAAGTTTATTCATTGTTTTTCGTTTCATAAGTGATATCCACCTATTCCTTACTGAAGTTTCTCCCATATGCAACAAATTTCAGTTGCCAAATTTCTCAGGTTTGTTGACAGCTGTGACCACAATAAAATTGTCAATTTTGTCAACTTCAGAAATTTGTTTCGATTGCAAAGATCTTGATCACAGATGGGCAGAATGAGGCATGAACAGTGAATACTCTATATTAAGAGATATTGAGTTCAAGCCCCGTCTATATGTAGATATTTGTCTACTTCAGCTTATTTACTAGAGTAAAAATGACTTCAGTTGGAACTTTTCTTTAGGGGAGAACAAAAAGACTGATGCCAACAGAGGATAATTCGCCCACTAACTTAATAATAATATATTTTTTAAGACATGAATTGACCCCCCACTCACTTGGTAATCGATCTGCGCTGTGCACAGATCAAAAGAAACCAGTATATTGCACATGAGGCAGCAAATGATAACATTTTTTTCAGCTATGTAACAGTCCATTAAAATGCAGTGACACACGATCTTGGATTGAACACCGCAAAATCTGACGACTCCATTAAAGTTTAAGTCCAAATTTTTTGAGTTGATATAGACATTACCTTGGGCATTACTGGTATGTCTTCACGTCTCCATTTGGGCTGAAATCCAATTCCTAAAAATCCAATACCCATCTCTTCCGCAACAGCCTTAACCTGAAGTATCTCATTAGAAGAGCTGTTAAGTAAAACAAAATTGTTGGAACCTGATATGGCTGGCTGAAGTGAGTTGTCTGCAACTAAAATATAACAAATGGGATGTCCCCGACACACACACAAACGCACAAGAGAGAGAAAGAGCGAGAGAGAGAGAGGTAGGGGGAGGGAGGGGAGGTCACATTCTCCAGCATTCTACCTTGAAGTCACAGAACCACTTGTCGAAGGATTCTTAAAAGACAGAAGAGATAAGCTACGGTATGCAGTGGAAGGAATAAAAAGTTACTAGCAGTGGAAATCCTACAAGCTGTATAAGGATTATATAAGCATACTTTACACTTCTGACAGAAGTTTTTACACTTAAGATTCAATCTCCACTCACTCTGATTCAATTACAACATGTTAGCAAACGAGTTTAACAGATTAAATTACTCCTGAAAATGAAGTGAATAGAAAAGAACATCATAAATGATTCAACACTGTACGTCATCTCATGTATTAGAAGAAAAAACATGCATGCTGCGAGTGTCCCAAGCTAAATCATAATATTTCGAGAATCTTTAGCACCAATACTCAGTGCAAGAGAAAACTCAGGCCAAAATACTAGATTACTCATGCTGCATACCATAAATATCAAAGTCTACCAACCTGGTAAAGATGAGAATTGACTTCCGCACAAGTTTGATGGAGAGTTTCAAGAGGTGCACCACTTAGTTCAAACTGGCCACCGGGCTCCAGGGATATACTTTGTTTTCCCTGCCAATAGTAGTAAAATTTTGATTGAAATAAATTACACCAAGTGAAATAAAGGACTGAAATTTCAACAAGAACTGTAACAGCATGGTTTGAGAAACGGGAAGATGCTACTGATATTAGGCTTATTTTCAACTTACACCATAGAGGCTAGCAAGTAGCATCATATATGATGCAGGGGCATCCGTGTCATTTTCCGCTAATACAAAGTCAGCCCATTTCATGACTCCAGCTCACCTGGAGCCTGATTTAGAATGTTATTTTGGGTTCAAACCACTTGAAGAAAGAAGTATAATTTTCTGGCAGCTGGAGTTGAAGAGTCATACTAATCAACTCATTATAATTTCTGACAGCCCGAAGGAGTTGAAGAGTCTCCTAATCAGCTCATTATTGCTTCACTAAATGCTTCATTATTGCTTCCTTAATGGTCTTTAATTGTCTTTTAATTATTTTCCACCTTTTGGGTTTCCTTTAGTCTTTTCATTTTTCCAAGAGTTATGTTTGTTTGTTTGTTTTTCAGCCCTATATAAGGAGCTCCAAGTTGTAGCATAAAATTATCTTTTGAATAATAAACTTACAAAGCTTGTGAAGCTGTTTTGAGTGTTCATACACGGAGTCGATTCTTGATTGTTATTAGTGTGGTGGTGTTGCTTTATCACTAGTATCATCAACCTTCGCCAATTTGGTTAATTTTGGTGGTGTTTAATTACTTTATCCTTGATTTAATCAGATTGTCATCTTTACCCTAAGTCGTATTCCTCTTATTTCTCTTTTACCCACCCACCTACGCATCAATTGGTATCGGAGACAACCCAGATTGTCCTCGGTTGTTTTCTTATTCTTTTATAATTTTTCTAGTTTCTTCACTCCCAAAACATCATGGCATTTCCTCATGGTATGACCACAGAAGAAGCTAAAAACCACTGAACTCATAACTCAACAGCTTGCAAAGCTGCTGGATGAAAAACCACGAAGGGGCAATCAGAAGCATCAAGAAGATTATGCAAGTGGTGATTCAACCGACCCTAGCCATTATAGTTCAGATGAATCTGGTCAGTCTTTCGTTCACAGAAGAAGGATTAGAGATGATCTTAGAGATGTCAAAGCAGATGCTCCAGAGTTCCATGGAGGATCAAATCCGGATGATTTTATTGAATGGTTGAATGAAATCGAGAACCTTTTCGATGTTAAGGGGTATTCTGATGAAAAAAGTTACAAAGTTGCTGTTTTGAAACTTAAGAAATATGCCTCGTTATGGTGGGAGAACATGAAAGCCAAGCGAGAACGAAGTGGCAAGTCTAAGATCCAGTCTTGGAGAAAACTCAAGAAACTACTCAAGGAGAGATTCCTTCCAGATTCTTACAAGCAAGACCTCTACATCAAGATAACCAACTTCAAGCAAGATAATCTTGGTATTGATGATTACACTCGTGAATTTGAACAACTGGTGTTACGTAGTGGGATTCAGGAGAAACCAGAACAAACTATGGCTCGTTATGTTGGCGGGTTGAACCATGATATTGCTGAGAAGCTTGAATTGCAATCTTACTGGTCCTTTGAGGAGGTTTGCAAGTTAGCTTCTAAGATTGAGAAGCGTACTAAGAATAAGAAGGCAGAAAATGCAACTCCCAAGTCGTTCTCAAGGTATAACAATTCATTCCAGAATCCTTTTTATAAAGAAAGTTCTTCAAAGGGTGAAAACTCTAAGCAAGACAAGGGTAAAGGTCCTGCTGATCCACCAAAGAAGAAGTGCTTCAAATGCCGGGGTCTAGGGCACTTTCAAGCTGAATGTCCTAACCGGTGAGTCATGACTTCGAAAGAGGTTGAAGAGGCTAACGTTGTCGAAGATGGAGAAGACGAGATGCCAATTTATGATGAGGAATGTTACTTTGAAGAGAGGGTTAAACCTGATGAAGGAGAGCTTCTGGTGATACGAAGAGCCCTCCATGCAAAAGAGGTGGATCCTAATGATGAACAAAGAGAGCAAATATTCCCCTCCAGGTGTACGATCAAAGGGAAGATATGCAGCCTTATTATTGATAGCAGTAGTTGTACAAATGTTGCATCTACAACTCTTATCAATAAACTCAGAATTCCGACCTCATCTCACCCGAATCCGTACAAGCATCAATGGCTAAATCAGGAATCCAACATGAAAGTAACCAAACAGGCCCTACTCTCATTTTCTATTGGTAAGTCTTATCAAGATCAGGTTCTTTGTGATGTTATACATATGGATGCTTGTCATATGTTGCTTGGAAGACCTTGGCAATATGACAGACATGTTTTGCACGATGGTTATCAGAATACCTAATCTTTTGTCATGAATAAGAAGAAGGTAATCATCGAGCCACTACCATCTCCCTCACCACATGAACAAAAAGAACCACGGCGGGTTACTCAAGTTGACAAACAATTATTTGTGAATGAAGCACGAATAGAGAAAGATATATGCAAGGGTAAACCTGTTTATGTTTTGTTGCTAGTTGGAAACAGGTTTGATGATGTTAAAACTCTTTTGCACGCTGCTGTTCGTCCACTTCTGGAAGAGTTCAAAGATGTTTTCCCCCCAAAATTACCTCCACTTAGAGGTATTGAGCATCATATCGACCTCATCCCAGGGGCACCCCTCCCTAACAAACCAGCCTACCAATGTGATCCCGAAAAGACTCGAGAGCTACAACGTCAAGTCCAAGAACTCATTGACTGTGGCTACGTGCGTGAAAGCATGAGTCCTTGTTCTGTTCCAGCTTTGTTAGTTCCAAAAAAAGATGGGACCATGAGAATGTGTGTTGATAGTAGAGCCATCAACAACATCACGGTCGAGTATCGCTCCTATTCCAAGATTGGATGACATGCTTAACGAACTACATGGCTCAACTGTGTTCTCGAAAATTGATCTTCGAAGTGGCTATCACCAAATCAGAATGCGTGAAGGAGATGAATGGAAAACCGCGTTCAAAACAAAAAGTGGGTTGTATGAATGGTTGGTAATGTCATTCGGACTTTCCAATGCTCCTAGTACGTTCATGAGGCTGATGAATGATGTTCTTAGACCTTTTCTTGGTGAATTGGTTGTCGTATACTTTGATGATATACTTGTGTACAGCAAAGGAACACTCAACATTTGACAAGAGTATTTGAAGTGCTAAGAAGTCAAACTCTATGGGAAGTTGGAGAAGTGTGAATTCTTTTCTCTAAAAGTGATCTTTCTTGGTTATGTTGTTTCTAAAGATGGAATTTCAGTGGATGAATCAAAGGTGACAGCACTCAAATCATGGCCAGTACCTACGAATGCAACAGAGGTAAGGAGTTTCCATGGCCTTGCTTCATTTTACAGGAGGTTTGTCAAGAATTTCAATACTATTGTTGCACCTCTCACGGAAATGTATCAAACAAGGCTCATTCAAATAGACTCAGTCTGCCCAAAATGCCTTCGAGAAGATCAAAGAATGTTTGTGCGCGTCACCTATCTTGGCCCACCCAGATTTCAGCCAATTGTTTGAAGTTGAATGTGACACAAGTGGAGTTGGCGTTGGGGTTGTTTTGCTACAAAGTAAAAGACATATAGCCTATTTCGGTGAAAAATTGAATGAATCAAAGATGAACTACAGCACCTATGACAAGGAGTTCTATGCTACCGTACGTGCCCTAGATCATTAGAGTCATTACTTGAGGCCAAAACAGTTTGTTCTACATTCTGATCATCAAGCCTTGAGGCATATAAATGGCCAAAACAAGTTGAATCCAAGACATGCAAAATGGGTAGAATTTCTCCAATCGTTTATCTTTGTTTCAAAGTATAAAACATGAAGTTCTAACATTGTTGCAGATGCCCTCTCAAGGAGATATGCCATGCTTACTGTTCTTAGGGCAAAAGTGCTCGGCTTTTCTTTCATTAAAGAATTGTACCTAGATGATCCAGATTTTTCTAAAGTTATTCAAGACTGCAAAGAACGAGCTTGTGGTTGTTATTTCATCCAAGACGGGTTTCTTTCCAAGAACAACAAACTTTGCATTCCTAAGGGATCCATAAGGGAGTTACTGATTAGAGAGGCACACGGAGGAGGATTGGCCGGTCATTTTGGCATCAACAAAACCCTTGGTGTATTGCAATGGCCACACATGGAAGGTGATGTTACTACTCTTATTGCTAGATGTGCAACATGTCATCAAGCTAAAAGCAAGTTTCATCAAGGCTTGTATACCCCTTTACCTGTCCCTACTCAACCATGGGAAGATATTTCTATGGATTTTATTGTGGCTTTATCTCGTACGCAACGTGGGAAAGATGTTGTCATGGTTGTGGTGGATCGTTTCTGCAAAATGGCACACTTTGTTCCATGTCACAAATCAGATGATGCCATTCATGTTGCTGATTTATTCTTTAAAGAAATTATACGTCTTCGTGGAGTTCCTAAAACCATAGTTTCTGATAAAGATGTAAAGTTCTTGAGCTATTTCTGGAAATCATTATGGAAGTTATTGGGCACAAAGTTACTGTTCAGCACTGCTTATCATCCGCAAACGGATGGACAAACAGAGGTAACTAATAGAACACTCACAACCTTGCTAAGAGGTAAAGTGAGCAAGCCCTTGAAAGATTGGGATATCAAACTTTCCTTTCTTGAGTTTGCTTATAACCGATCTCCAACTTATGCTACTGGATGCACACCGTTTGAAGTGAACTATGGAGTGAATCCTCTCACCCCTATTGATCGGGTACAACTGCCTAAGGGTAGTGAAGCTCACAGTGAGGCATCAACCCGAGCCAAAGAAATGAAAAAGATTCATGAACAAGTCAAAGCAAAGATTGAGCATGTCAATGACTTATACAAGAAAAAGGCCAACAAACATCGCAAGAAGGCTCTCTTTGAACCTGGAGATCTCGTATGGTTGCACCTAAAGAAGGAAAGATTTCCTTCAAAGAGGAAAAACAAGCTAATGGCAAGAGGAGATGGACCATATAGGTGTTGGAAAGGATTGGAGATAATGCCTACAAACTGGAGTTACCAAGGGATACAAACATATCAGCAACTTTCAATGTTGGAGATCTCTCTCCTTATCTTGCAGATGGTCCGCTGGAAGATTTGAGGGCAAATCCTTCCCAACCAGAGGAGGTTGATGCAGGGGCATAGAGATGTTAAACGGGCTCGGGCCCGGCGGGCTGGCCCGTTTAACCCGCCAAAAAACCGGGTTAGGGCCGATATTTCCTAGCCCGTTTAAATCCGGGCTTTTTGGGCCCGGACCGTTTAGCCCGAAGTCTGCTAGTGGCTAGCCCGAAACTCCGCTAGTGGCTAGCCCCGATATATATATATATATATATATATATATATATGTTATTAATTTCAACTTATAGTAATACTATATTTATATAGCATATATTAATATTATATATAATATATATTAATATTATATATGTAATATATATTAATATTATATAAAATATATATTATTACTCTATTTGTTAATATAGTGTATATATATATGTGATATACATAAAAGTGTATTTTTTGTTATATTTATTATAGTATATTTGTTACTATATATATAAATATATTGTTACTGTTTTTTTTTTGTTTATGACTTATAAAAAAATAAAAAACATATTTTTAAATATTTAGCCCGTTTAGCCCGTTTAGCCCGAAGCCCGTTAGGGTTAGGGTTAGGGCCGATATTTCCTAGCCCGTTTAAATCCGGGCTTTTTTGGCCCGGACCGTTTAGCCCGAAGCCCGCTAGGGCTAGCCCGGAACCGCTAGGGCTAGCCCGTTTAACATCTCTACAGGGGCATCCGTGTCATTTTCAACTAATACAAAGTCAGCCCATTTCATGACTCCAGCTCACCTGGAGCCTGATTTAGAGTGTTATTTTGGGTTCAAAACATTTAAAGAAAGAAGTATAATTTTCTGGCAGCTCAAAGGAGTTGAAGAGTCATCCTAATCAACTCATTATAATTTTCTAGCAGCCCAAAAGAGTTGAAGAGTCATCCTAATCAGCTCATTATTGCTTCACTAAATGCTTCATTATTGCTTCCTTAATGGTCTTTAATTGTCCTTAATTATTTTCCACCTTTTGGGTTTCCTTTAGTCTTTTCATTTTTCCAAGAGTTATGTTTATTTTATTTTTTTCAGCCGTATATAAGGAGCTCCAAGTTGTAGCAGAAAATTATCTTTTGAATAATAAACTTACAAAGCTTGTGAAGCTGTTTTGAGTGTTCATACACGAAAGGAGTCGATTCTTGATTGTTATTAGTGTGGTGTTGTTGCTTTATCACTAGTATCATCAACCTTCGCCAATTTGGTTAATCTTGGTGGTGTTTAATTACTTTATCCTTGATTTAATCAGATTGTCATCTTTACCCTAAGTCGTATTCCTCTTATTTCTCTTTTACCCACCCACCTACGCATCAATATAATTTAGATTATAGAGTTTGGTTAATATAATTACTAAGAAACCGTATATTGTCCATTGCATAGAATAAACAGTATACTGGGTATCAACCACACGTCACAAGGAAATAGGAGAAAGTAACTGGCGTACCTGTTTGAGTCCAATAATGGATTCACCTTCCATTATTTTATCCCAATCAAATCTCTCAGATATGCCATTAAGAAGCTCTGCAATCTGTTCGTACTTCATGGGTCTTAATGTTCCAATTTCAAACCCAAACTTCTCGTGTTCAGTCCCTATCCTGTATGAACCAAATATATATATATGGTTGTATTAGATATCAAATCACTTTGATTATATGAGCCATCCAACACTTGCAACTATTTGGTTCGAAACTATAACTGCTTCAAGAGAAAGGAAAAATAACCCAAACTGCTGGATAAGACTTCGGAAAATGAAACAAGCCTTCATAAACTTTGAAAACCCTAAAGTCCACTTCGGAGCGCCATTAAGAGAGAAAATGAGAACAGTGAGTACATTCAAGTAAACAAAAGTACAAACACCAAGCACCTCCAAGACTATCATGAAAATTGATATCAGATTAGTTGAGTATGAATCTGACCCTTCCCAGCAGCCGAATGAACGAAATCAGAAAACTAAGCAGTTTCATAATTAATCTGCTAAAAAAGATCAACTCACGTTACAAACTTGGCAGATAAATTCTTGAAAGCAGAATCTTGCAGATAAATACTAGTGGTAGTTTTCCTTAGAGCACGTTTTCAAACCCGATGATCTTTTTACAAGAAAAGATGCAATCAAAATCTAAGTACCAATAAGAACTGCAAATTCAACCTCCATTTCTCCTTAGGCTTGCAACCAGAAGCAAGGTAACCTACGAGATCTTCCATTGTAAGCGGCTCCGATGCAGCAACAGTGTCTTCTGTAGGAGGACTGGCAGCAACAGTTACCCGTTGCCCTCGCCTCCGTCTCACTTCAATGCCATCTAAACTCCAACTTTGCGTCAAATTCAATGAACTCCATGAACGGGAGCATAAACCAAATATCGTTTCCTTATTTTTGGCTGACTCCATGATGTTAGCAAAGCCATAAACTCCATTATGTCTAGATTTGCGATGTATAATCTCGGAATGGATGCAGTGCGCTGAACTAGGATGGGACATCAATGCCATGCCTAGGAGCTGAAAAATCAACCATATAAAATATTTAACCACCTTCAAGGTCAAAGGAGAAATGGAAAAAAGGAATAAGAACTGTTCGTTCACCACACATTGAACAATTTAAAACAGAAAACCAAAATCAACCCTACAAGCCGAAAGACTAAAATGCATTTGGACGCTGTCCAAATAAATTAAAAAAAAAAAAATCCAGAAAAACACAGATACGATAACCAATAACCTTATAATCAAAGCCAGAAGCAATGCTACAAAACACAAGATTACTCATATCGGGCTTGGGCTTAAAGAAAAAAAGACGAAACTACACTACAAATACCTTGTAGCGGCTTCAGGAAAACAAACAAGGAATTGTCAGTCTTGGTCTTGGGGAATAGAGAGAGAGAGAGAGAGATTGTGGGAATAGCGTACTGTATCATTCACTACCATTTACTGAGCAGAGACTGATTCTGTGAATGAGGAAAGAACGGTGGAGGCGGCACGGGAACTGCTGTATGCGGCAGCATCCACTCTCTTTCCTGTGGTCCCTTCCACTTGTCATACACCTCATCTAGTCGTTTTTTAACGGAATGAATCTGAACTAAATTGAGTGGATCTTAACTGAAATAAATTGAACTGAACTGAATGGACCTGAACTGAACTGAATCGAACTGAATTGAACTGTAATATATATTAAGAGTAAATAATAATAATAAATAATAATAATAATAATATAATAATTATTAAAAATAATAAATATAATAAAATAATAATAAAAATAATAAAAATAATAATAATATATAGTATAATAATAATAAATTAATTACAATCATAATAACAATAATAATAATACTAATAAATATGCCCCAAATGTCCCAAATGTCACAAAAGTATCAAATATCACAAATAATAATAATATTAATAATAATAAAGAAAATGTGAAAGATGCTAAAAAATATGCCCAAATGTCACAAAAGTATCAAATGTTAATTATTGTTTCCACTCTCACACTATATAATTTCATAAGAATGCACACACTTGGGATACCAATTATACAACATGATGCAAATGGTCAAGGAATAGCAAATTCACTTGTGTTTGAAGACGATCGTAAAGAAGCCATATCTAAGGTCTGAAATGCTTTAGCAAAACAAATTTGGCGAGCATATCGGACGGAGAGTGATCATGAAGACGACGACGAAGATGGCGTGGAAAAAATGATGAGGGTTTTTTATATTTTATAAGTAATAATATGCTCTTGAGCATTCTCATGACTACTGATGACTTTTGATTCTCACTAACAATGGACAATGTCAACTGATTATTCTTGTAAATACCTTTTTTTTTAAAAAAAAACTAGTATTACTAATACCGCATTATTGTATTATAATAATATTAATGATAATAATAATAATAATAATGAAAAAACACTTTTTTCGCACACAGTTTTGCCGGTCGGTCTTTTGCTGATTCCGGCGCCGTCTGACCTCCAATCGACGGCGCGCCACTTGCATTAGATTCCTGCTTGTATTCCGGTCAGAAGCCCTCTAGGCGCCGCTTCCAATTCCTCCTCCACGGCGTCCGGTGACGTTTTAGACTCTTCTTCTTCCGATTGGTCAACGCCTGATTCCGGCCATCTCCGGCCAAACCGCGATCGCGGACCATCGGAAAAAGCTTCCCCTCGTCTAGACGGTCAGTTTGCGCCCATACACGACCGGTGACTTTCTCATTTTCCGGTCGGCGACGAACCCAGATTCTGGCCACCTTGCGCCGCTAATTCCGGCCAACTCCGGTTGAATTACGGCGACTGCGATATATCGTTCAGTTCGCCTCGTCGATACGGTTCTTTTGCAACCAATCCCATCAGCTGTCGTTGCCTATTCGGAAAACCCCCAATTTCTAGGGATCCGAATCTCCCTCGGCAAATTCAGGTGCCGTCAATCTCCGAATCCTTTGGGTTGTTGTTACGTTCCCATGCCTGATGTCGTTCGGTTTCACTGTCCTTTTGTGGGTCTTTCTGGTTGTCGTAATGGTGGAGGCCATGGCCTTGTTCGCACCTCCCTGCTTACACATCTTCGTGACCGGCATTGTACTAGGGACGAACGGGTTATTACGCGCCACTCCCTTTCCACTTCTCTTTCGGTTTATTCTGGCGCTGAGCTTACTTTTAAGCGTATGGGTATTTGGTTGTGGGGTTTGCTTTGAGACTCATACTTTTCGTGCTAAATGTCGGCATGGTGGAGGTCCTGATTTTGTCCCGCCACCTGATTGTGGTGATGGTGTTGTTCATTATGTTCTATATGATTTGCTGCGTCCGTCGGCTCCGTCTTCCTTGTCTCTTGAGGATGGTGTTGTACCTTGTCTTTTGAATGTTACTACCCTTGATCGTTTGTTATCTAAGGGTTGCGCACTGTCAAATCCATTCCTCCTAAGTGTCGTTTGGGGTTTTCTCGGGTTTTAAAGGAGGCTCTTGATGCTGTGGCTTCCTCTCCTGGTGACGTCACTTGCTGGGTTAGCTTGCTTGTATTGCCTCTTTGTTTACTTAGGACCTTCTCCCCTAGGAGCAATCTTGAATGTCGGTCAGCGATCTTGCGTCAGCGTCAAGAGGAGATTATTACCAGTGCCATTCGTACTTGGGGCGAGCCCGGTGGTAGCCTGCAGCTTCTGCGAGAGGCTTTAGCCGAGGTTTCTCCTTCGTTTGGGGTGGACGTGGACGGCCACTTGGAGGAGCTTAATATTCGACAGTGTAGGCGGAAAATTTGTGATGGTCATTATACCGCTGCGGTTAGGGTGCTTTCTTCTTCGGGTGTTGCTCCTTGCTGTGATGATACTTTGGAGGCTTTACGAGATAAGCATCCACTTTCTCCATCCCCCGTATTGCCGTCTTTGCCCCCTGATCCTCCTCCTCTTGTTGTTTCGGTGGCTGTTGTTTTGGACATGATTAGGAGTTTTCCGCGCGGCACCTCTTGTGGGCGGGATGGTCTTCGTGCTCAGCATCTTTTAAATTGTTTCAGTGGGGCTGTTGTTGCTATTTCTGATGATTTGATCACCTCTATCTCTCAGGTGGTTATTATTTTCCTTGAGGGTCGGTGTCCGCTGGTCCTGGGTGAGTACATTGCTAGTGCTCCTCTCACCCCGCTCGTTAAACCAGGTGGTGGTATTCGTCCTATGTGGGCACTGTTTGGAGGCGTCTTGTCTCTAAGGTTGGTGCTTTTTTAGTTGGGCCGTCTTTGTGTGGTTATTTTGATGGTCTGCAGTTTGGTGTCGGGGTGTCCGGTGGAGGAAAGGCTATTCTGCATGCTTTGAACCGGTTTGTTGAGGAGCGCGACAATGATGTGGGCCTTTCCATGTTGTTGGTTGACTTCCAGAACGCCTTTAACATGATCGACCGCGGGGCTATGTTACGTGAAGTTCGTCGTCATTGCCCTGTTCTCTCCCGTTGGGTTGAATTTTGTTATTCTGCTCCTGTCCGGTTGTATTATGGGGATCATAGTCTTTTGTCTTCTCACGGGGTTCAGCAGGGAGACCCCTTGGGCCCTTTGCTGTTTGCTTTAGTTTTGCATCCCTTGGTGTGTTCGATCCGAGACTCCTTTGATTTGTGTTTACAGGCTTGGTACCTGGATGGTGGCACTATTGTTGGCGATACTTAGGTCTTGGGGAAGGTCCTGGAGCTAATTATGGAAGTTGGACCTCAGTCGGGTCTTCACCTTAATGTTGATAAAACTGAGGTTTTTTGGCCTATGGAGGATCCCCGGAGTCGGCTTCCTGGTATCTTCCCCCCTACTGTTGCTCGGCCCGTCAGAGGTGTCAAGGTCCTGGGTGGACCGGTCAGTATGTGTCCTACTTTCGGCAGTGCGCTCGTGCTGAAGAGAGTAACCCGGACCGTAGAGCTTATGGACTCCGTTGATAGGATTGGTGACCCTCAGTGCGAGTTGCTGCTTTTTCGTGCTTGTACTAGTATTTCTAAGCTCTACTTTGCACTGCGTACCTGTCCCCCTCTGGTTTTTGGGATGGCCCAGTTGTCTTTTGATGCGGCACTTCGTTCTAGCTTGGAACGTATTGTCACCGCGACCGGGCCTGACTTTGGTGATTGGCAGTGGCGGCTCGCTACTTTCCCCTTCTCTTTTGGGGGGCTTGGTATTTATGCTGCTGCTGCTGATGTTCTTCATTTTGCCTTTCTTGCGTCCCGCCTGCAGTCTGATGCGTTGCAGGCTAAGCTCCTTCATCCTTCTGGGATTGTTGCCCCGGGAGCTTGTTTTGATGTTGCTGTGAGAGTGTTTACTGAGACTACGGGTTCGGATATCCTACGCCGTCCGAGTGAGATCGCTGCCCCAAACTTATGAAGAAATGGGCAGATATATATTTCGCGAAGGTGGCCGCTACCGCTGAATCCGACTACTCTTTAAACACTCGACAGGTTGCATTATGGAAGTCCCAACAGTGTGGACACACTTCTGATTGGATTCGTGCGGTTCCTATTTCTGGATTAGGATAGACCATGAATGGGCAGACTTATCGCGGTGTTCTGAGCTATCGGCTGGGTATTCCCCTGTTTTCGGTATCTCGGTCGTGCTCAGCCTATTCTCGGGTCTTTCATGGCGACGTCTTCGGTGATCATGTCGTGTCCTGCTCTGGTACTGTTGGGGTTAAGCATCGCCACAACCTGGTTCGTGACACCCTTTTGGATATCTGTTTTCGGTCTGGGATTTCGGCGGCTAAGGAGATGGATGTTGGTTTGATCGACGGGCATGACAAGCCCCTTCGTCCAGCGGATTTGTTGTTATATTCCTGGGACAGGGGCCGGGATGTGTGTGTGGATTTGACTGGTTCCTCCCTCTTAACCCAGTCTGCTATGGCTGACTATGCGCCTGGACGAGTTGTGATTGATGTTGCTCGGCGTAAATGTGCCAAGTACCAGGACTTGTGTGAGGCGCGGGGATATTGTTTCTTACCCTTCTCGTTTTCTTCGCTGGGGGAGTTGGAGACGAGTGCTATTGCATTACTAAAAAGGGTTCAGAAGATTTCGGTGTCTTAGGATGTTGGGAGGAGTGCTGCTGCTCATATTTTTACTCGAGTTGGTTTTGTTATTGCAAAAGGAGTGGGGACCCAGATAGTATCTCGGTTTCCCACTAATTTCTTGTAAAATGTTATTCATCTAATAAAATTTGTTTTTAAAAAAAGAAAATAATAATAATAATAACAATGATAATAATGATAAATAATAATAATAATTGTACATTTATGTATCTTATAGTTTTTTTATAGTTGGGAGAAGTAGTTGGAGGGTTGAAAATGTATACCCAAGCGCTAACGAATTTAATATTTATAATCGTTACCGTGAATTAATTTTTATATATATTAAGACCAATAATATCATAGAAATTGCACGATAATATTTGGACATATAAGAGGTAAACATTATTAACAAACATTATTAAAATCTTGTAAATATCAAGAATAGTAATGTAGGCATTTGCACAATCATGCTTGAACAGGCAATGTAACCATTAACATTGAAAAAATATAAGCTTTGCATTGATTATATAAAAATCATGAATTATATGTTATTGTAAAACGATTTGAGATGGAACTCAAGATTTAACACACAACATGTGAATAATGAGCAAAAATATTATTATTATTATTTTTTAAAAAGGGTATAATTACATATAATATTTATTCAAAATGAAACAATATTAATAACAATAATTTAGACAATTGTGAAATTATAAAATTAAAAGACTTCTTCTTATTCAATATTTTGACCTCATTTACTTCTCTTATCCATATATATATGAAAAGTGGTGATAAAACTGAAAGAAGAGACATGCCACATAGGACAAAATCCTAGGTGGCGAATTCCAGCAAAAAAAAAATTATTTAAAATAATTTCAATTATATTTTGCCATGCACCGTTAGTTTGTTGAGTTTCCCATATTTTTAGGCACAGAAAATAGACTGCCCCGAATTCCAGCAAAAAAAAAATTATTTAAAATAATTTCAATTATTTGTTGAGTTAACCATATTTTTAGGCAGAATCTAAGCTTACTTGAAAATGATGGACTCTTTTCAAAAGCTTACGTGAAGCACGACTCTTTTCAAAAGCTTTCTTTAAATTATCATTTGTTGACCTGCTTATCTCTCTGGATCTTTAAATATTCGCCCGAACTCTGCATTTATCATCCGTAAGCTTTGAATATATATCTTGGGGCGTAAAATAGCTAATATATTTTCCATATTCAATTAGGTTTAATCCGATTTTAAGAGCAGAATTTTTATCACAAGAAAAACAGAGTGCTATATAAAAGATTCAAAATGTTTGACTATCTCAAAATGTTTGATTCGAAGAGAAAGATGATTATCCGTAGCTACGCAGTTACAAATCTGCCACAGGATTTAATCATGCGCATTATGGAAAAGCTTGCAAGTCAATCGGCAAACAGCTGGGCTAACGCTACCGCCAGGTAATTTGCAGTTTTCTTAGGCTCTTCATTCACTTCGCGTTATTGTGTATATATATAAAATTATTGTTTTCTAACCACAAACAATACTATGTTCCCAGCTGTCGGCTCTTCTATGAGTTGGGTAACACAGCAAGCATTTTGCAGCAGCTTAGTTTTGACTTGCAACATGATATTTCTCCTTCAATGTTAGATAAACTGGTGGCTTCTAAAAATGCTGAAGCACTATTCAGAAAATCATTGGTAAATTAATATCTAATTAGTTACTAATTATTTCTCTCTCATCTTCTCCTAATTTTATTACCATCTCATTTTTTTGTAGTTGAAGTTCTTCGTCGAAGAAAATGAAGACGAAGCATTTGAATTAATGATTATCGCCCTAAACCTCAATCACCATGAAGCCTCATACTGTTTAAACTTCATGAAGTTGTTTAGTGGTGATGAAAAACACAGAGAAGAAGGAATTCATGGGTTGTCGATGTTGGAGGATAATTCTAAGACCGCATACTATGTGACATCATGCAGATGGCAAATTTGAAAAAGACTTTCAAAAATGAAATTTAAGCTTCCTAACTACCTTAGTGTTCCACTTTCATTACGTAATACAAGTGACGAAGAATTTCTATCACATCTAGAAGGGCAACTTCCGCACAACCAAAGGCTACTAGATGTGTTGCTGATATTGAAGTGGTCTATATGAATGCTTTAGTACATGCGAGCACAGCACTAAACCCTAGGAGTATTTCAATACCATTGTAATGTCTCGATTCACATTACTAAAACAACTTATATTTGTGAATCATATTCACTTATCTTGGGTTTCAAATTCTCACTTTTCATTTCGTGCATGATTCTATTATTTCATAAACTAAAATTCGGATACGCTTAACAATTCAGCCGTATAATACATTGTTTTATAAGCATAAAACTCTAGAAAGTTGATCCGATTTTATTTTATTTAAATAACTAAAATTCGTTTAATCTTAATAATTCAGCCGTAAAGATACTAAAAACTCTAAAAAATTAAAATACAAAAATTAATTAACTAAAATTCGGATAATAACAACACTACTTAAAAACCATATCCTAAAGTCTGCGACCGAATCAACTTTCTAGAGAACTTGCGTTTATGGATTCCAACTAACCAACAAAAGAAACCAGTTTTGGGATAATCACAACACTAATTAAAAACCATATCCTAAAGTCCGCGACCGAATCTGTAATACCCGTACTTTTATTGACTGTTTGACTCTGTCATCCTCCTTATTTTTTGTCGCTCTGTAAATGCTTGGAGATGTGGTTGATATTGTTATTGAGTTTCGTATCTCGCTTGGTTCTTTATCATGTCGTTTAGACCTTGCGGAAATGTTCTGTGCCAGAGATATAGCGCACGTTAGGCCTAGGCTAACGCACGCTAATTCAGCTTGATTAGCGCACGCTAGCTTCGAACCGTAGCGCGCGCTAAGGGGGCGGTCAGTCGGAACCGATGCTTTCGCTCTCTGGGTGGCGGATTAACGCCGCCAGGAGTTCGTTAGCGCGCTATTAGTGGTTAGTAGCGCACGCTAACACCCGTCCGTAGCGCACGCTAATGTCCGGTCGGCAGAGGCGGTGAGGTTGTCGGGTTTACGGACTATCAAGTAGCGCACGCTATGCTTGGCTAAGCGCGCACGCTAAAGCTATACGTAGCGCACGCTAAGGCATAATGGTAGTGCACGCTAATGTTTTGGTCGGTAGAAGCGGGGAGTTTGGACTTTACGGACTAGCGGGTAGCGCACGCTGGCGGCGGCTAGCGTACGCTATATGTGTTGTGTAACGCACGCTAGTGCTCGGTGTGCCTTGCTAGCGGACCCGAGCGATGGCGAGATTTTGGCGGCGTGATTAGCGCACGCAAAGGATGTTTCGTAGCGCGCGCTAACATCTTATGGCGTAGCCACTGGACTACCCGGTAACCGCTAGCGCACGCTAATGAAGGAGGAGTAGCGTGCGCTAAGTCAAGCGGATATAAATATGACAGTTGACTTCCATTTCGTCATTTCTCACCTACTTCACTCCTTTTCGACGGAAATCGCTCGGGAGAGACGATCTTGGGCGATTGGAAGCAATCTTCTTTCCAACAACAACATATTTGGTTGGAGAACAAGGATTTCTCAACATCTAATTCCTCCTAGCGTCCGAATCAAGGTAAAAATCTTTAGAACCCTACCTTTTGGGAATTTTGGGGTTTTTCATAGATTCGTCCGATTTACCCATTTTGAAGCTTGAGAACTTTGAGATTATGGTGTAGCTATACCGTACACATACTTTTCCTACGGTTTTACGGTTTGGATTGTGCCGTTTTCGGACTTGTGAGACTTTGGACGATTTTTCAACCTCTAGTTGATTATCCGTTTAGCTTTATGAATCGTAGATGGGTTTCGGGGGTTTCTTCGTGTAATTTGAATATGGATAATTGATTATCATATTCCTTGCGAATCGTTTAGGTGCCGGAAGCGCGTTCTTGGACCTACCGAACTCATACCTTTTTCCATTCGAATTGTCGATGTCTCAAAGGCAAGTATATATTTATGAATGTGCGTTCTCGACTTTGAAAGTATGAAATATTAATGGCATGCTTATTTATATCCACTCCGGGACGGACCAAGCGGAGTCCTACGAGGGTTTCGTAGCCTCAGTGCGATTCCATGGATAATATGAATTAACCACTCGGGACGGACCGAGGTCCTCCGAGGGTTCCGTAGCCTGCAGTGCGGTTCCACGGTATTCATATATGTATTGTTGCGATGCTATGAGATTTAGTTATTAGGAATACTAGTCTTGAATTGATGAATTGACGGTTACCTTTACTTTATTGTTGAGAAGTATTGTGTTTCATACTTGATATACTTGCACTAGCTATTCGACGGCTAACCCCTTTATGGGAAATACTTTTATGTATTTCGGAGTTCCGGGAGAGCGGACGAGGCGGTGTATCGGGTCGGCATGAAGATGGTGGGCAAGTGTGATCTTGTGTCTTTCTTCCGATTATGTTTGGAGTTTCCCGTTCGGTGTTGTTGTCTTTGGATTGTCTATTGAATACTCGAGTATTGTTTTCCCTTTTCCTTGATATTAGGCTGTGCTTTGCCGAAGTATTGATTCGAGTTGTGATGTTTGTGAATACATTGGCTATGTTTGAATACCTTTGTATTGTTTTTCATTCCATTGTGTGTAGACCTTATCGGTCAAATTTTATGGTTCCGCGTATGTTTAGCCTTGTGGGTCCCACGGCGGGGCTTACGGCGCTGTAATATCCCTGAATAACTTGGGGGTGTTACAGAATATGGTATCAGAGCTTAGGTCTATGGATACCTAGGTCCGGTCTTTTGGGTCGATCGGGTCGTAAATTGTCCATGATATCACTACTCTGCCACCATCACAGTGCGACCGGTACTTGTAAGACCTCTCACTCTTCTGGTGTTTCCTTATACGTTTTGCTTCCTTTTTATCGGTATTCTTGAGAATCAGACACTTTGATGATGCGTGATTGAATTGTGCTTACGTGACTTGTGTGTTCTTCAGTATGTCAGCTGGTAGGGGCCGTGGCCGTGGTCGTGGCCGTGGACGAGGAAGAGGTCGTGGCGCGGCCGTTTCCATCAGTTCAGTTGCGGGGTCGACCAACCCCAGTTTGTCGAACTCGGTGCATCCCGACACCGAGAGTCAGCACGACCAGTCAGACGGTCAGGGGAACAACGCGGACGTTGGAGTGGCGAATGCACTTCAACAATTGGCTACTCAAATGACTATTTTGGCCCAAACGGTTCAGATGAATAACCCGAACCCAAACACGGATGCCTTGCTTCAGAATGTGATCCGTATGCACCCTCCACAGTTTGGCGGTGCCACAGACCCGTTAGTCTGGGAAGATTGGCTAGCAGAATTGGAGAAGATTTTCGAGGCAGTTGATTGCCCCGAGGTGAGGAAAGTACCGATTGCTCAGTATTTCCTCACTAAGGAGGCCGCTACTTGGTGGAAAGTTATCAAGCCACAGGATCGTATTGCCTCTTGGGATGAATTTAAGGAGCTCTTGGAGACCGAGTTTTGTCCTTGGCCGATACGAGAGAGCCGAATCCGAGCCTTCTTCGAGGCTAAACCACGAGATATTCCCGTTTCGCAGGCGATCGTGGAATACAACCAACAATTGATCCATGTGAAGGATCAAGTGCGTAACGAGCGTGATACGATCCGTTATTTTGATATGCTGATGAATTTGGACTTACGGTACATGGCGGATTTGCTTGTACCACATGAAGGAGTATCGGGCGAGCTTTAGCCCATGATATGTTGAGCCGACAACGATACCGTGGAAGAATCAAAGAAGCGAGAAAGTAGCGGGAATTTTTCTAACTCTAAGAGTGGCAACTTTCGAAGTCACGGACAACTAGCAGATACTGCTCACGACAAATCACGTTCTAATAAAGGAAAGAGGGGTTCCCGTCTACTTGGTACCACCAATCGCGCGATGACTTGCTATAATTGTGGCGTTCGGGCCACATTAATTTGGAATGCCACTTTCCACCGTTGAAGTGTCACACGTGCGGACGGATGAGACATAGAGCGGCTTATTGTTCCGAGCCGAATCGGACTTTGGACACTCGGGCTTCACCGGTGGTCAACCTCGGCGGAATTTCGGCGGGGCCGGGGACGGGGGTCGAGAATCTTTGGAGGAAACTCTAGCGTCGGTTCGGTACAACCACGAGTTTATGAGATGCGTCGAGCGAGACGAACCCGACGGCGGTGGCTTGAGTACCATTCATATCCTATCTCATCCATCAGTGTACTTTTTGATTTGGGTGCTACACATTCTTTTATTTCTTTGGAGTGTGTACGCCGTTTGAATATAACTTGTCGGCCTTGCGATCCCTTCATCGTGAGGCCCTGCGGGGATAGAATTGTGGGAAACCGGAGATTAGAGATTTTCCGGTGATTATATCCGGTATGGATTGGTTATCGAATTTGATTGTAGTTGATATGGAAGGCGAGGAAGTGATCCTCGGCGAGGATTGGCTTGATAGGCATCAGCGATTATGAACTACCGTACCAAGGTTATCACCATGATGACTAAAGACGGATCGGAGTACTCATTTTTGGGGTGTAAGTCGGGACTACCCAAGTTACTTATCGGTGCCATGAAAGCCGTAAAACTTTTGAATAAAGGTTATGCGGGCTATTGGTGTTATGCCTTGAAAACGGAAGGAAATGAAATCGATTTCTCTTCGATTAGGTTGTTAGTGAGTACCCGATGTTTTTAGGATGACCTCCGGGATTACCGCGGATCGAGAGATAGAATTTACCGTGGACTTGGAGCCGGATGCGGCTCCGATTTCTAAAGCACCTTACTAGGATGGCACCTTGAGATGCAAGAATTGAAGAATCAATTGGGAGAACTTGGAAAAAGGGTACATCGGACCGAGCGCTTCGCCTTGGGGCGCGCTGTTGTTTCGTGAGGAAGAAGGATGGTTCATTACGTTTATGCATCGACTACCGCGAAATGAACAAAGTAACCATCAAGAACAAGTACCCTCTACCTCGTATAGGCGATTTATTTGATCAATTGCAAGGAGGCTGCGGTTTTCTCGAAGATTGATTTAAGATCCGGGTATTATCAACTCGGGGTGAGGGAGTCCGACGTTAGAAGACGGCGTTTGGACGAGATATGGACATTATGAATTTGTAGTCATGCCTTTTGGGTTGACTAATGCACGGCGATTTTCATGCGATTAATGAATAAAATATTCATCGAGTACCTCGGCAGTGTGTGGTCGTCTTTATTGGCGACATCTTGATCTATTCTCGGGATAAGGAGGAACATGCCCGACACTTGCGTTTGATATTAGACATTTTGAGAACCGAGCACCTTTATGCAAAATTCTCGAAATGTGAATTTTGGTTGGAAGAAGTTATGTTTCTCGGCCATGTGATTTCTAGAAGGAGTTCGCGTAGACCGCGAGAAGATAGAGGCGAGTGCTAGTGGGCACCGCCTAAAAATGTTAAGGAAGTTCGTAGCTTTTTGGGCCTTGCTGGGTATTACCGTCGGTTTGTCGAGGGGTTCTCGAAACTCGCTCGACCGCTTACGAAATTGCTCCAGAAGACCGAAAAGTTTATCTGGACGGATGAGAGACAACAGAGCTTCGATGAACTGAAGAGACGATTGACTTCAGCGCCGATCCTAACTTTACCACATGGTAACGAAGGCTTTGCAGTTTATAGTGACGCTTCGGGTCAAGGCCTGGGCTGTGTTCTTATGCAGCATGATAAGACAATAGCTTTTGCGTCACGACAATTAAAACCTTATGAGATGAATTATCCTACTCACGATTTAGAGTTGGCCGCAATTGTCTTCGCACTCAAGATTTGGCGGCATTATTTATACGGTTCACCGTGTCGGATTTATACCGATCACAAGAGCCTGAAATATATTTTCAGTCAGAAGGAGCTAAATATGAGGCAGAGACGTTGGTTAGAATTGATAAAGGATTATGATTTGGAGATTCTTTACCACCATGGAAAAGCCAATGTCATTGCGGATGCTTTGAGCCGCAAATCGGCGTCTCTTCAAATGCTCGAGGTTCTTACGGCTCAGACGAAGATTCGTCAGGATTTAATTGAACAAGGGATCGAAGTTTGGCTTGGAGTACGGGGGCAGGTTGTGTACTCTCGAAATTACTTCGTCCTTGGTTGATGATATCAAAGGGAAAGCAGTGGAGTGACCCGATGATTTCTCAAGCGAAGGAAGATGTAATTAAAGGAAAAGCTCCGAGCTTTATGGTACACGAAGATAGTATTTTGAGATTTGAGGCGAGGCTTTGTGTTCGAACGATTTAGAGTTGAGACAGAGAATTCTCCGAGAAGCGCATGCTACGCCTTACTCAATCCACCCGGACGAGTAAGATGTACAAAGATTTGAAGCGTAATTTTGGTGGAATAACATGAAGAAGGATGTTACGGAGTTTGTACTACGGTGCTTGACGTGTCAACAAGTCAAGATCGAACACCAACGACCAGCGGGATTGTTGAAACCACTCCCCATTCCCGAGTGGAAGTGGGAAGACATCTCGATGGATTTCATCACCGCATGCCGAGAACGCGACTGGAATGAATATGATTTGGGTAATTGTCGATCGGTTGACCAAGTCTGCACACTTCTTGGGTATTAAGGATACTTGGGGACCGGATAGTAGCTCGAACCTTTATTGCCGAGATCGTGAAGTTACACGGTACCCCCAAGACCATTGTTTCGATCGAGGCGGCCGTTTCGTATCGCATTTTTGGCGAGCCGTTCATCGGGCTTTGGGTACGGAATTGAGATTGAGCACTTCCTTTCATCCTCGGTCGGACGGTCGACAGAGAGGACGATTCAGACATTGGAAGATATGTTACGGGCTTGTGCCTTGGATTGGAGTAATGATTGGGAGCTTCACTTGCCGTTGATCGAGTTTGCTTACAATAATAGTTGGCATGCGTCGATCAAAATGGCACCCTTCGAGGCACTCTATGGTAGGCGATGTAGGACGCCATTATGTTGGGACGAGGCTTCTGAGCTAGTCGGGACGGAGCCGGATATGTTGATGGAGACTAAGGAAAAGATTTCTATTATCCGGATCGATTGCTAGGCCCAGTCGTCGAAATCTTATGCCGATACTCGTCGTCGACCTTTGGAGTTTGAGGTGGGAGATCATGTCTTGCTCAAGGTGTCGCCGACTGCAGGAGTTTTCCGCCGGGAAAAAGGGGAAACTTAGTCCGAGGTATATCGGACCTTTCGAGATTTTGGACAGAGTTGGAGATTTAGCTTATCGCTTGGCGTTGCCTCCAGCGTTGAGTCACGTCCATAATGTTTTCCATGTGTCTCAGTTGAGAAAGTACATACCGGATCCGAGCCACATTATCGACTACAGTGAGATTGACGTAGCCGAGGATATTACCTTTCCAGAGAGGCCCGTGAAGATCCTTGAGCGTCGCGAGAAACAACTTCGGCATAAGACCATTCCACTGGTTAAAGTGCAATGGTCGAGACATGGAGTCGAGGAGGCAACTTGGGAGACGGAAGAGAAGATGCGGGTGGAATACCCCGAACTATTTATTTCTTAAGTTTCGGGACGAAACTTCTTTTTAGAGGGGGAGAATGTAATACCCGTACTTTTATTGACTGTTTGACTCTGTCATCCTCCTTATTTTTGTCGCTCTGTAAATGCTTGGAGATGTGGTTGATATTGTTATTGAGTTTCGTATCTCGCTTGGTTCTTTATCATGTCGTTTAGACCTTGCGGAAATGTTCTGTGCCAGAGATATAGCGCACGCTAGGCCTAGGCTAACGCACGCTAATTCAGCTTGATTAGCGCCGCGCTAACCGAACCGTAGCGCGCGCTAAAGGGGGCGATCAGTCGAACCGATGCTTTCGGTGCTCTCTGGGTCGGCGGATTAACGCACGCTAGGAGTTCGTTAGCGCGCTATTAGTGGTTAGTAGCGCACGCTAACACCCGTCCGTAGCGCACGCTAATGTCCAGTCGGCGAGGCGGTGAGGTTGTCGGTTTCGGACTATCAAGTAGCGCACGCTATGCTTGGCTAGCGCACGCTAAAAAGCATTACGTAGCGCACGCTAAGGCATAATGGTAGCGCACGCTAATGTTTTGGTCGAGAGAAGCGGGGAGTTTGGACTTTACGGACTAGCGAGTAGCGCACGCTAGGCGCGGCTAGCGTACGCTATATGTGTTGTGTAACGCACGCTAGTGCTCGTATTAACGCACGCTAGCGGACCCGAGCGATGGCGAGATTTTGGCGAAGCGTGATTAGCGCACGCAAAGGATGTTTAAATGGCGCGCTAACATCTTATGGCGTGCCACCGGACTACCGGTAACCGCTAGCGCACGCTAATGAAGGAGGAGTAGCGTGCGCTAAGTGAGGCGAGATATAAATATGACAGTTGACTTCCATTTCGTCATTTCTCACCTACTTCACTCCTTTTCGACGGAAATCGCTCGGGAGAGACGATCTTGGGCGATTGGAAGCAATCTTCTTTCCAACAACAACATATTTGGTTGGAGAACAAGGATTTCTCAACATCTAATTCCTCCTAGCGTCCGAATCAAGGTAAAAATCTTTAGAACCCTACCTTTTGGGAATTTTGGGGTTTTTCATAGATTCGTCCGATTTACCCATTTTGAAGCTTGAGAACTTTGAGATTATGGTGTAGCTATACCGTACACATACTTTTCCTACGGTTTTACGGTTTGGATTGTGCCGTTTTCGGACTTGTGAGACTTTGGACGATTTTTCAACCTCTAGTTGATTATCCGTTTAGCTTTATGAATCGTAGACGGGTTTCGGGGGTTTCTTCGTGTAATTTGAATATGGATAATTGATTATCATATTCCTTGCGAATCATTTAGGTGCCGGAAGCGCGTTCTTGGACCTACCGAACTCATACCTTTTTCCATTCGAATTGTCGATGTCTCAAAGGCAAGTATATATTTATGAATGTGCGTTCTCGACTTTGAAAGTATGAAATATTAATGGCATGCTTATTTATATCCACTCGGGACGGACCGACGTCCTCTCGAGGTTTCGTAGCCTCCAGTGCGATTCCATGGATAATATGAATTAACCACTCCGGGACGGACCGACGGTCCTCCGAGGGTTCCGTAGCCTCAGTGCGGTTCCACGGTATTCATATATGTATTGTTGCGATGCTATGAGATTTAGTTATTCCGGAATACTAGTCTTGAATTGATGAATTGACGGTTACCTTTACTTTATTGTTGAGAAGTATTGTGTTTCATACTTGATATACTTGCACTAGCTATTCGACGGCTAACCCCTTTATGGGGGAAATACTTTTTATGTATTTCAGGTTCCAGGAGAGCGGACAGGCAGGTATCGGGTCGGCATGAAGATGGTGGGCAAGTGTGATACTGTGTCTTTCTTCCAGTTATGTTTGGAGTTTCCCGTTCAGTGTTGTTGTACTGGATTGTCTATTGAATACTCGAGTATTGTTTTCCCTTTTCCTTGATATTCCGGCCTGTGTTTTGCCGAAGTATTGATTCGAGTTGTGATGTTTGTGAATACATTGGCTATGTTTCGAATACCTTTGTATTGTTTTTCATTCCATTGTGTGTAGACCTTATCGGTCAAATTTTATGGTTCCGCGTATGTTTAGCCTTGTGGGTCCCACGGCGGGGCTTACGACGCTGTAATATCCCTGAATAACTTGGGGGTGTTACAGAATCAACTTTCTAGAGAACTAAAAATTCGGGATATCAAGTCATTGAAAACCGTATCCTAATAACCCTACAAGTTTAAACAACTCGATTATAGTGACTTGGATAATAAAATATCTATCATCAATCAGACTTAATTTTATTTAAATAACTAAAATTAGGGTAATCTAAATCATTTAAAAGACCACATCAAATTGAAAACCATTTCCTAAAGTCTTCCACCAAATCAACTTTCTAGAGACCTAAAAATTCGGGTAATCTAAATCATTTAAAACAATAATCTTATAAAAAACCATTTTAGTTTAAAACACTCGATTATAATGATTTAGATAATAAAATATCTATCATAAATCCGATTTTATTCTATCATCAACGCGATTTTAATTTACTTAAATAACTAAAATTCGGGTAATATAAATCTTTTAATAGACCACATCAAATTGAAAGTCTTCCACCAAATCAACTTCCTAGAGACCTAAAAATTCGGTTAATAATAATCACTTAAAACAATAATCATATAAAAACCCTACAAGTTTAAAACACCCATTATAATAGCTTAGATAATTTAAAGTAGAGATAATCAAGTCTTTTGTATATATGAAAAGACTGTTTTGATAATTTCGGATAATAACAGAGTTCAATGGGTCGTCGTATTAAATTAAGATCAGTTCCAAATTATCACTCCTATAAAATACAGTATCTATCATAAATCCGATTTTGTTCTATCATCAATCCAATTTTATTTTATTTAAATAACTAAAATTCGGGTTATATAAATCTTTTAATAGACCACAACAAATTGAAAGTCTTCCACCAAATCAACTTTCTAGGGACCTAAAAATTCGGATAATTGGAATCATTTATAATAATAATCCTATAAAAACCCTACAAGTTTAAAACACTCGATTAGAATAGCTTAGATAATTTAAAGTAGAGATAATCAAGTCTTTTGAAAAAGATGGACTGTTTTGATAATTTCGGATAATAACATAGTGTTCCATGGGTCATCGTTTTAAATTAAGATTTATTCCAAATTAAGAGTCCTACAAAATACAGTCACTCGAGGCATGGGCCTGTACTACCCTATAAATAACATAGTACATCTAGGTTTAAATAACACACTACAAAGAAAATATTACAGATCTTACAAACATGTCAAATATATTTGTTAGAGGAATTAACAAGGAGACCAGCAACAGGACCATCACAGTGAAGATCTTGCGTTTATGGATTCCAACTGACCAACAAAAGAAACCAGTTTCGATCGAGGCAATTCTTATGGACAGCGAGGTATAAGGACTCCACAATTTTTTTTTAATTTCCATTCAATATTTTCATCATAAACTGAACCACTATATATCATAGGGATCCAAAATACCAGCTTACGTGAAGAGAGGATTACTATCCGATTTCAAAAGCAATTGACCGAAGGCGATACAGTGAATATTACTACTTTTGGTGTTGAGGACAACCACCAAAGCAAATGGAACAAGGCCAGAGTTGAATGCTCAGTAAAATTGATATTCAACTATATTACAAAAGTGGCCAAGTGTAAGCCAGACATGTGGATTCAGTCAAATGGACTCGAACTGATTCCTTTTGATGACATTCCCTCCTTTAATGGAGAATATTTTATTGGTAGGTTGTATGTTATTGTATTTTTATGATCTCTTGATAAATAATATTATGCTGATATATTATCAATATTTTTCAGACGTAATAGGACGCGTTATACGAATTGGCAACATTACTTATGTCGACAAGGCACATGCTCGAAAGTTAGACATCGAAATTCAAGATGAAAGGTAACTAAATTTCGATGTTTTTTCTAATTTGAATAGTTATTTTTAGTATTGCATTTGACCTTAGACTGTATGACATTAATGTAGGAATATTAGCCTAAAGGTAGTGCTATGGGAGTCGTACGCGGACAAGCTGCTAGAAATAGCACCTACCAACGATAATCTTGGAGACGGGCTTACTATAGCACTGCAGTTTGCACACAAGTCCATTTGGCAAGGTCATCAGCATTTCATATTAATTTTAAAGTACATTTCATTATTTTAAACACATACTAATAAAATCACGCACATTTTAACAGAAGAGCTACGTGTGCAAACTACTATGCATGCCACCAAGATGCTCATAAATGAAGATTTACCGGAGTTTGAGGACTTCAATATGAAGTACTATTATACAAGTGTTTTTTAATTATCGGTTTATGTTTTTTATAGACAAAATATTATTTTTAACTCACCTCCCATTTTTTAGGAAGAAGATGTCCGGAAATGATTCAGTTAGTAGATCAATCACATTACGGAGTGAAATTCGTACACCGAAATCGGAGGAATGGTTGAACATGGAAAAACACAGACTACTTCTCAAATCAAGAAAGAAAGTGAGGTAAATAAATCTACTTTATTTGACTTATAATATCTTTGATTCAATTTAATTAATGTATATTTAACATTTTCCACTGGGTCATATATTCTCTTTGTCAAGTTCACCGACATTGGAGATACATGGTACTACAATTCGTGTGTGCATTGCAAAACAAAGACCGGAGACAAAAAGGCTGAAGACATCTGTCCGAATATAAAGTGTGGACGCAAAATGGACTCGATTGTACCTAGGTAATCAGTCAATTTAAGTCATTTATACTTTATATTAGATACGTTTCTTATCGATTGATAAAACAGTTCGGGCTCAAAGTTATTGCATGATTCAAAATCAAGCGATGAAATTACCGTTGTTTTATTTGAGGATATGGTTGCAAACCTTATAGGCAAATCATTTCTGCTGCTCGCTTCCCTCATTGAGGTATTTTCTATTTCAAAAGTTTCATTATATATAAACGTCTAGGAAATTACTATCTTGACAATGGTTTTTTCCTCACTATGGGAAGGAGATGAAGAAGCACGCCCATGGACTTTCATCGATACTTTTCAAATATTATTTGATAAGAATCCGTGTGTCAAGGGAATATAACATTGTAAAGGGTTATAATGACTACGAGTGTGGAACATCTAACAAGCGATGAGAAAATCATTGGTGAATATTGTGGTCTAGCAATGAACGTGAGATTCTTGTACCTATTATATTTTTACATTTAAAATTAATACCATTATTTATCAAACCATTAACATATTATAACTAACTATTTTAGGAGGTTGCATCGGAGTCCAAGAGGTTGATTGAAGGCGCCAGAGAGAAATATGTTGGAAAGGGAAAAGAAAAAGTTGACAGTGAATTCAACGATCAGGGCTCTAACGATATTTCCGAAACAGCACTTACTCCTGCTAAGCGTGGCAGAGAGATTGAAATTGATGAAGAAGTCAGTATTATAGGACTGCAAAGTTCTTCAACTAAAGTGGTGATAAAGAAGGAGAAAAATATTCCATAATTTGGGGCAGTATAGATTATTTTTGAGGATATCTTTTATTTTGTTTTATGTTTTGATTACGTTCATCACAGTATTTTGATATTTGGGACCTTTAGTAGTAATTTCTTATGATTAATTGCATTTTGTTATCTTCAATTGTCCTCATATAATGATCAATTGCAATTTATTTTCTATGATCGCCTTATATACAAACTTATCCACAACACTAATTTTACTTTGTAATATTCAAATTAAGGAGTCTAATCAAATCTATTTTTGCAAGTGAGAACTATAACTTAAGAAATAATTAGGCAAACTGAACATAAGAAATAATTAGAGTTAGAAAGAGATATACCTCACCCATATGGATTTGGCGATTTCAGGACCTCATGCATACGGCTTGAGCAATTTCCAGACTCGAATTCGTTACGATAAATAAATTACATATAAATATTTATTTACAATCACAGCCTACCAAATTACATTCTATATTTGAATAATACATATTGGAATAAACTTTGTAACGAATTCGAGTCCAGCATATCCAACTTTTCAGCATGATACTAACAACTCCAAGTCATGTATTGTTGGTCGTAATTTAATTGCTGCCATTTTCAGTAAACAATTTAGTGATATATTTTGATCAGATAATAATTTTTATAATTATCTTAACAAATCTAGAATTTAATACGAGTTGGATATCTATTATTCTTAAGAGTTTGCAAATCCACATTATTGAGTTTATCCTATCTAGCATAATATATTCAATATAAATAATATACAGATAATCAATTTGTTAATTTAAATATTGATTTGTTAGCTAAAATTATGCAATAATCTTGATAATCGATTTATTAAATGCAAATATGTATTTCCATCGGATAATAATAATCTACATAATTATCTTAACAAACTAAGAATTGTTAATGATTGGATAACTATTAATCTTCAGATTTTAAAAATCCAGAGATTTGGGTTTATCCTATAAAGCATACCATATTCAGTATAAATAATAACCAGACAGCCAGTTTAAAATATATCAAGAACGCATCCATTATATATATCAGATAATAATTTTTATAATTATCTTAACAAATCTAGAATTTAATACGAGTTGGATATCTATTATTCTTAAGATTTGGCAAATCCACATATTTGAGTTTATCCTATCTAGCATAATATATTCAATATAAATAATAAACAGATAATCAATTTGTTAATTTAGATATTGATTTGTTAGCTAAAATTATGGAATAATCTTGATAATCGATTTATTAAATATGAGTGCAAATATGTATTTTCATCGGATAAGCATAATATATTCAATATGAATAATAAACAGATAATCAATTTGTTAATTTAGATATTGATTTGTTAGCTAAAATTATGGAATAATCTTGATAATCGATTTATTAAATATGAGTGCAAATATGTATTTTCATCGGATAATAATAATCTACATAATTATCTTAACAAACTAAGAATTGTAAACAGATTGGATAACTATTAAACAGATTGGATAACTATTAATCTTCAGATTTTAAAAATCCAGAGATTTGGGTTTATCCTATAAAGCATACCATATTCAGTATAAATAATAAGCCGAGGATCGGTTTAAACGCATCCATTATACATATATCCTATGAATTAATACCCCACTGAACTCATATTTCAAGTTCTATTCATCATCTCGATCGTTATAGGGAGATTAATATTATTCACGAAAGAACAGCAAAGGTAATGAATTGTTATAAGCAATTCTATCTTATCTTATGTATTGTTTGATTATTAAATGTTTAACTCTTACTTCTATTTTACTGTCTATCACAGATTGTATTAAATTTGAGAACAAAAAATCAAGGCACCAGTCTCAAAGAGTTAGTTGTTATCAAAGGTACGTAATTTATAATTATTTGTTGTAATTATTTGTTTGAATATTACAATACCTTTGATGCACATTTTACAGTCCTTTGAATCCACCGTGGATTAAACCATTTGTGTATCTCCGGATTAGCCTCGCAATTGATAGTAAAAGAATTTAGTTAGTATCTTAAAAGGATAAACACATAAATTACATTTATTTCTCAAGCAACATAAAAAACTTAAACTGAAAACCAGCTTAGATGTATGATTTTAAGTGTAACATCAGGGCCATGGTATTTCATCAGAAAGCAACATATTCAAAATATATTTATAATTTAAAAATCTTCCTTAAAATAAAAATTCAATATTTTCGTTTACAAATTTTTTTTATTATATTTCCGTTCAATATTTTCATCATAAATAAATAGAGTACTATTCATCAATATTTTTGGACGATTTTTATTAAAAATCAACAGTACTCTTCCGCTTAAATTAAAAATTCAACTTCCAAAAATACAATTTCCATCATCATTTATCCCAGATCTGGTCAAGATATGAATAAAAATTTTATAAATAAAAAATATAGTACTGTTCATCAAAATTTTTGGAAGATTTTTATTAAAAATCAACTTTATAATTGGAAAACCTGTTGGAAAATGCCGTGTTCAATTATAAACTGACCTCCTTGAAGTATATTATATGTCTATTGTGTAACACCCCGAGATATTCGGAATAATTACAGCGCCGTAAACCCTTTAGATAAGGATTTACAAGGCTAATTTTAAAAGAAGTGTAAACATAAACCAATCGAACGCTGGAATTCACATACAGATTTGAATCAAACGATCAAATGTGCTGACTTATACAACCATATCGAAAAGACTTTATTAATACAGACATACTTGATTATTAAACGAACCAAGAAGACAAATCACAATAATAAGAACATCAACCACATCACTGAGCCATCTCATCGTCCTGTCGGTACTGTGGCTGCCTCCCCGCTCCTCGACTACCTGAACATCAAAAACAATGTCCACCCCCGAAGGGGTTAGCAAAACAATGCTAGTACAAGTATCGTCATACAATAAATCATTAATGCATCGTAAAACATGCAAACGGACTTCCGCCACCGGAAATCCAACGATGCGAATCCTCACGATTCCATCTACACAATACATGGTAATCCAGCGATCCAGCGCCCTCAGCATAGATCCCCATGATGATCCCGTCGGACCAACGCATGGTGAAAAACCCGTCCAGCGATCCAGCGCCCTCAGCATAGATCCCCATGATGATCCCGTCGGACCAACGCATGGTGGACATTCGATCCAGCGCCCTCAGCATAGATCCTCATGACCCCCTCGGATCATTTATACCATAATCAATCAATTATGCATACACATATGCATTTCAATATGTTCATCAATATGAACAAACAACAACGAATATCACGCGAATTTCCAGAAATACATCTCATATACAAAAATATGAACAAAAACCATAAGCATGATAAATCAAACTCGACATATGATACTTGCCTCGAAAATGGCAAGGACGAAACACTTCAAAGATCTCGACACACTCGAAGGCCGCCTCCTTCGATCAACGTAACAAGCTCGAACCTTAACAAAAGAAACGATATACAAATCATCTCAAATCGAACGATGGCCTAACAATTCGGTCTATGGCCGAAAAGCTCAAAATAACCAATCTGCCTGGACTGCTTAGCGTGCGCTACGTACTCTACGTAACGTGCGCTAAGCAGGCCTGTTAGCGTACGCTATCGGGTAAGACTAGCGTGCGCTAGTTATGAACTGACAGTTTGAACCGGCCGATACATAACGTACGCTACGTACGTTTAATACGTTAACTGGACCTCGATAGCGCACGTTAACTCACACATGTTAGCGTGCGCTAATCTTGCATGGCGAATCACGCAAACCGCCCAGGTTGCATGGTGAAGGACTCATGAATTCTACCATGATAATACAAGTTATCCTCGGGCATATCATACTAATAAGGTTTGTGGAAGTTTTATGGTTATGAAATACGAATATACGGATAATCAACTCAACATCATAATTCATCTACGATCTCCAAGAAATAGTCTAAGTTCCATTTGTTCTACGTTCCAAAACACATGATTCCATCGTGTAAAACGTATCAACTGGGTAAAATATCCGGTTACTGATCATAACTCGATTGAACATGTTTAGGAGTCCTTATAATAAGATGGTTCAAAGGTTCATACGATATATAGTGCCGATACGTCAAAAGTATCCTTCTAACATGTGATGACCGATTATAAACGAAATACTTGCTATCAAAACATGATTCAAACTTCCTTAGGAACATTACTAACATTGGTGAAGAATTCACCTACCTCAAGTAGTGAAGAACACGGAGGAAAATGAAGCAATCCGACACCGAAAGCTTGAACACCAATCTCCAATGATATATGATCTTCAATCTCGAACTAGGAGGTTGATATGAAGTGTTTGGGGTGAAGGAAGTTATGTTCTAAGTGTAGGAATTCGGGTAATGAGAGTAGAGAAAACTGAAATCTCGAATAGGATGATGTCCTATTTATAATAAATGGCTATTAGCGCGCGCTAGACCCTGTTTGTAGCGTGCGCTAACGGCTCACAGTCTAAACTGTACTCGGCACTTAGCGTGCGCTACGCATATACCTGTAGCGTGTGCTAAGGCGTTGACTCGGCTTTTCCCGAAAGCCGTCCAGGTACATCCGACACAATCCGACAAGGGTCCCCCGGCCAGATCTCACCTACCGCACGTCTCAATCGATTTGACCATGCCTAGCGTGCGCTAATGACCCTCTGTAGCGTGCGCTATGTATCCCCGTTAGCGTACGCTACACTCGGCCTGTAGCGTGCGCTACATGTACAGAATTTCAATCTCTAAAACACATACACGAAATTATACACTCGACAACATCGGATTATGAGATACGGAGAATAGTACTTGGACAAAAGTACAATCATTACAATATCACAAGTTCTAATTACATAACAGAAATCTCGGGTATTACATCCTTCCTCCCTAAAAAGAAGTTTCGTCCCGAAACTTAGGATGAAAACAACTCCGGATATTTAGCCTTCATACCGTCCTCCGTTTCCCAAGTGGCCTCTTCGACTCCATGTCGTGACCATTGTACTTTAACCAAATGTATTGGTTTATTCCTCAATTGCTTGATCCGGCTCTCAAGTATCTTGATTGGTCTCTCTTCGAAGGTGCCATCATTAGCTATCTCGATCTCGTCGAAATCAATGACGTGACTGGGGTCCGGTACATACTTCCGTAGTTGGGATACGTGAAACACATTGTGAACATGACTCAGCGATGGCGGTAAGACCAACCGGTATGCTAAATCCCCAACTCTCTCTAGGATCTCAAATGGTCCGATATATCTCGGACTAAGCTTGCCTCTTCTCCCAAAACGAAAAATACCTCGTGTAGGAGACACCTTCAATAGTACGTGGTCCCCAGCGTCGAACTCTAGAGGGCGACGACGTACATCGGCATAAGACTTCTGTCGACTCTGGGCAGTCAACAGTCTCTCTCGAATCAAGGCTATCTTCTCTTGAGTCTGAATAATCAATTCCGGTTCCGTCCCGATCAAATCCGAAGAATCATCCCGGACAGGGCGATCGGCATCTTCTCCCGTATAAAGCTTCAAATGGGGCCATCTTAATAGAAGCATGCCAACTGTTATTATAGGTGAACTCGATCAAGGGCAAGTGAACTTCCCAATCAGTCGACCAATCTAATGCACAAGCTCTAAGCATGTCTTCTACTGTCTGTATAGTTCTTTCGGACTGACCGTCCGTTTGGGGATGATAAGCTGTGCTAAAGTTGAGCTCAGTCCCCAAATCCCTGTGAACTGCTCTCCAGAAGTGCGACACGAAACGACCATCTCGATCTGAAACAATGGTCTTCGGCGTCCCATGCAATCTGACTATCTCCGCAATGAATACTCGCGCCAATCTCTCGGGTCCCCATGTATCTTTAATCCCTAGGAAATGAGCCGACTTGGTTAGTCGATCAACTACAACCCAAATCATGTTCATTCCCGTTCTAGTCCTTGGCATACTAGTAATGAAGTCCATCGAGATATCCTCCCACTTCCACTCAGGGATCGGAAGCGGTCTTAACATTCCGGCAGGTCGTTGATGTTCAATCTTAACCTGCTGACAAGTCAAACACTTTGAAACGTACTCCGCTACGTCCTTCTTCATATTCCCCCACCAGAAGTTTTGCTTTAAATCTTTATACATCTTACTACTGCCTGGGTGAATAGAATAGGGCGCGCTATGAGCTTCTTTCAAAATTGTCCGTCTCAAATCATCGTCCTCGGGAACGCAAAGTCGACTCTGAAATCTCAGAATTCCATCGTCTTGTATCACGAATCCTGGGGCTTTTCCTTTCTTGACTTCGTCATATAATCGAAGAATCGAGAATCGTTCGATTGTTTAGACTTGATCTCCTCGACTAGTGATGAAGTCGGTTCCATCACATAAAGTTGTCCTTGGATCTCTGGTGCCCATACTTCAATCCCCTCGCGGATCAGTTCCCGTTGAATACTGGTTTGGGATGTAAGTGCTTCCAACACTCGAAGAGAAACGGGTTTTCGGCTCAAAGCATCGGCTACTACATTTGCTTTCCCCGGATGATAGAGAATCTCTAAGTCGTAATCCTTGATCAATTCCAGCCACCTTCTCTGCCTCATGTTTAATTCTTTACATGAAAATGTATTTGAGGCTCTTATGATCTGTAAAGATCGACAATGAGTGCCGTACAAATAATGTCGCGATTTTCAAGGCAAAGACCACAATCTAGCTCCGGATCATGAGTCGGATAATTAAATTAAATGCGGTTTCAATTGCCGAGAAGCATAAGCAATCACTTTATCCTTACGCATCAACACACAACCCAAACCCCGATTTGAAGCATCGGCTGTATACCATGAATCCATCGGTTCCCTCTGCGGTGCTAATATAGGTCTTGTCGTCAGTCTCCTCTTAAGTTCGTCAAAACCACTGACATTTCTCATTCCACGTGAACTTTTGAGTTTTACAATTGGTGAGTGAGCGGACGAGCAATTTTGGAAAATCCCTCTACAAAGCGGCGATAATACCCGGCCAAGTCCTAAGAAGCTTGGGCTTCTTTCACGTTTTAGGAGTTTCCCACTCCAAGATTGCTTCGACTTTCTTGGGTCCACTGAACTCCGTCGGATGATATCACATGCCCAAGGAAGGTTACTTCCTTAAGCCAAAATTCGCATTTAGAAAGCTTAGCATACATGTTCCTTTCTCAAGATGCTCAAAACCACACGTAAATGTTCGGCATGTTCCTCTGCGTCCCTCGAATATATCAAGATGTCGTCAATGAAAACGACCACAAATTTATCCAAGTACTCCAAGAATACTCGATTCATCAATTGCATGAATACGCAGAGCATTGGTAAGTCCAAATGGCATCACTACAAATTCATAATGCCCGTCTGGGATCCAGCGCGATTTCGGTATATCCGATTCCTTAATTCTCAATCGATGGTATCACGATCGCAAGTCAATCTTCGAGAATACCCTTGCCCCTTGCGAGTTGATCAAACAAGTCGTCGATCCGAGGTATAGGATACTTATTCTTGATCGTCATCTTGTTAAGCTCCCCGTAATCAATACACAGGAGGGATCCGTCTTTCTTAGGACAAAGAGAACGGCGCTCCCCAAGGAGAAACGCTAGGTTGAATATAGCCCTTCGCAACAATTCCTCCAGTTGTTTCTTGAGTTCATACATCTCGGTTGGCGCCATGCGGTATGGTGCTCTGGAAATAGGAGTGCTCCAGGCTCTAACTCGATGGTGAATTCCACTTCTCTTTGCGGAGGTAACCACAGTAGCTCGTCGGGAAATACATCGAGAACTCATTCACAATTGAAATACGAGAGCTCTACTCCTTCCTCTTTCCTCATGGCATAACACCAAAGTCCATGACATCCCTGTTTCAAACAATTTCAGCTCTCATTGCTTTGATCAATTTTCCCGAGCTTCGGTCTCCATCCTCGGAATAAGTGTTCGAGATCCGTCATCGCAATGATGGAAATGACTCTCTCTCGGTAATTCACCTGACTCCATAACGGTTGAGCCAATCATCTCCGAGAATTAAATCGTCACCGTAGATGTCAACTACAATGAGATGCGATGGCCACTCTCTTCCTTCTATAGATACTGGGAAATCCCTAGCTTCTAGTGTTCCCACAATTTTCTCTCCGCTCGGTAATCCCACAACATAAGGTTCACAATTATACAAGCACGAGATGTTCAAACGATTAACACAGTTCAAAGATATAAAAGAATGCGTAGCTCCCGAATCGAACAAGACACTAACTGGTTGCAAAAGGATCTGAATCGTACCTGATGCAACAGCTGTGTTCTGATCATCAGATTTCCTCATTTCATACAGGCGTGGAGGAACGGACCCAGCACTGGATGCCTCTCTCTTCCCAGCGTTCTGCTGCTGAAATCCACTCTGCTGCGTCTGGTTCACACTTGTTTCCTTCGGAATGTTAGATTGATACCGCCACTAGAAGGGGGGTTGAATAGTGCGGTTAAGAGTATTGTACTCTTTTTCGTGCGGAAGCAAAAATAGCGGAGAATAGAAGTGCAGAGAAGAAAGAACACAAGGAATTGTTCGAGAGGTTCGGCTATTAACGAAGCCTACGTCCCCTACCTAGTTTTATCGACTAGGACTTTTCTTAGAACTTGGAATTTGCACTTTCTAGTTTAGTGCCAACTTCTTACAACTTCTTGATTTCCGGGCTCAAGAACAACCTCACAAAAACACTCTTGTTTTTCTAGGTACAAGATAACCAATACACAAAATAAGTGCGAGTAGAAACTCGGCTTACACGATATATCGCTCTAAGATACAAGAATGAAGATTGAAATTATAGAACAAATCTTCTCGTATCACAATCTAGAATAAGAATATCTCTCAGAATGTTTGCTTGATATTGCTTGAGTATGCTAGTAAGCTCAGAATTCTTGTGTTTCTTCAATCTCCATGAAGGTGGCTATTTATAGCCTTCTTGAACTCAATTTCCCGTTGGAACAGTATAAAGGGTTACGTACGTTATATGATGTTGCTTACGTACGTTACGTACGTTACGTACGTTATATGAGCCGAATAACGGCCGTAATGAAAGTACCGAAACTGTCCAGTGAAGTCTGATGAAATGCGTTACGTACGTTACGAGCCTTAGGGTTACGTACGTAATATCCTGGTCAAAGATCCGTTGATTGAGACGACTTGTTGCAACGGCTAGTGGCTTTTCCAACGGTCAGAATAATTCAAGCCTTACGTACGTTATATAATCCCGGTTACGTACGTTACCTATACAGAAAAACTTACGAAAATAGTGAATGTTACGTACGTTATAAGAGATGCGTTACGTACGTTAACTATAGAATGTTAAATGCGTTAATGTGATATATATTACGTCGTTAATCAAGAGAAAGTATGTTTTAAGTAAATTTTGGTTTTAATAACACATCATCAAAACGATCTAAAAAATATTGTTCCAACAATCTCCCCCTTTTTGATGATGACAAAATTTACTTTATGTGAGTTTTTGAAAAACATGATTTTAATAAAAATTAGTAACTCCCCCTGAACACGAGCACTGCAAAAAATAATATGCTCCCCCTGAAAACGTGCACGGGTTATTTCAAAAGTTGATTTCAAAAACGAATACATATTATTCTCCCCCTTTTTGTCATTAACAAAAAGTTGAGAAAACCTGCAAGAGACATCAATGATACGCATAATAATCAACATAAAACAAGTCAATGATTAAACAAAACGATAATCAAAATGATGTATGAAAAGATAGTCATTACAGGCAAAGCATAAACATGAAATGTTTGGTCTTTTTAATAAACAGGAAACATCATCATTAGAAAGGATAGCCCGACTAGTCAAGGTCCGCATCCGGCGGTGTCGGCGGTATCCCAAAATGCGTGCAAATGTTCTTCACCATGATCTTGACCTCGCTCATGTCCTTCTCAAGCCTATCCAATCGAGAAGCCATCTGGGAAGAGGAAGATTCCGGACGAGGGCGGGAGGAACCAAGCTGTGATGACGGACGAGGTCTAGTATGATCAAGCCCCCTCGATGTGATCCTCTCCTCCGGTCTCGGAAGAGTGCCTCCATCAATGAGCCGATCATCATCCTTAATATAAGCAAAGTATATCCATCCACGATTTCTCGTGCGAAGATACCTCATCGTCCGCAATGTCCCTTCAGTGACGAGGCTCCCCCTAGGAATCGGAACCCCGTGGACCCCAGACAGATCAACTCCAGCTTTCTCAAAAATTTCGGTTAAGATAGAACCAAAAGGCATTCCTGATTTTCTCTGACGATCAACTTTCGCGTAGCTCTTTTTGTGGAAAATTTGCCCCTTTTCCACGAACCATTTCAGCACAATAGACGCGAAGTTGACTTGGTGATCCTTCCACACATGATATATAATCTCCATATCGATATTCACAAGGCAAAGTTGAGCATTCACTTTAGGCATAAGACAACGAGTGATAGCATCATGAAGCAAACGAATGTTTATCCCAAAGTCATTGTTTTCAAACCGCCCGGAATGAACATTTAAAACGGCTTTGTCCGATAAGAAATTACGGACTTTCGACTCGTGAACACCATAGCTTTCATCATCGGACCAGTCGTTAAAGACTTCGTCCGGAGGAGCAAACTCTCCCTTGCAACGAAAACCCTCATTAGGGAGTCCAAAAATCTCCGAAAGCTTTGCTTCATCAAAAGATATTGATTTACCATGCACAAGCGAGTTAACAACGGCAAGTCCGTCGAGATCATAAGTTACAAAAATTCGCATAAAACTCTTTCACACATTCCTCATAAATTGGTCGAGCAAGACTAACGAACCTATTGATCCCAAGCATATCGAAGAATTCTTCGATAGCAACACCAACCTTTGCTCGTAGATTCAAAATCAAAGTGATGACTCGGAGTTACCTCTTCGTCAATAAGGATTTCGTTGAACACTTTCATGGCTTGAGCATTCCGAAATGATAGATTGCCGGAAGCCGTGGAGGATGTTTGAGAGGTTTCTCCTCTTCTCTTTTTTCCGGTTCTGGAAGCCATGAGGATTGAATCGGTCGAAGAAGTGAAGTTTTGATGAAGTTTTGATAGGGTTTCCCGAAACAGTTCTTCGCTAGTCGCTAGGGATTTTGTAGAAATGAACAGGGAACTGACGATGGGTTTATATATGAGATGGTCAACGATCGCTTACGTACGTTATCTTCCTTTAATAACGTACGTAACGTAAAATCCTAAACTTTCTGGAGCAAAACCTGCGTTTCGTTACGTACGTAACGAATTAACCTGTAACGTACGTAAGGTCCTATTACGTACGTAATGGACCGCGTATACCGTACGTAAGCAAGACCAAATGAATAGTCTTTTCCTTTCGATGATGTCCCGTTTTAAATGACCATTTAATGTGACTATTAAAATCCCAAATGATCGGCATGTCCCATTCCTAAATTTATGCGAATAAAGTTGAAAGCTTCTTCGGGTAATGGTTTTGTAAAAATATCCGCCAATTGTTCATTAGTACCAACAAATTGGAGACGGACATTCCCGTTTTGGACATGGTCACGAATAAAATGGTGACGAATTTCGATGTGCTTTGTCCTACTATGCAAAATGGGGTTTTTACTTAAATTAATGGCACTTGTATTGTCACAAAAAATAGGAGTATTTTTAAGTTCGATGCCATAATCAAGTAATTGATTTTTGATCCAAAGAACCTGTGCACATGCACTTCCCGCAGCCACATATTCTGCTTCAGCTGTGGAAGTAGCGACACTAGTCTGTTTCTTACTTCCCCATGAAATTAAACATGAACTCATAAAATGACAAGTTCCGGTGGTGCTTTTTCTATCAATTTTACAACCACCGAAATCGGCATCACTATATGCAAAGAGTTGAAAATCAATGCTGGAAGGATACCATAGGCCTAAACCAGCAGTATATTTTAAATATCGAAAAATTCGTTTACATGCTATGAGATGGGATTCTTTAGGGTTAGCTTGAAAACGAGCACATAGACAAGTAGCAAACATAATATCAGGTCTAGATGCAGTTAAGTAAAGTAAGGATCCGATCATACCTCGATACTGTTTTTGGTCAACAGATTTACCTTTTTCATCTTTATCGAGTTTAAGAGTGGAAGACATAGGAGTGGATATTTCTTTGCAATCTTCCATCTTAAATTTCTTTAGAAGCTCATTGACGTACTTGGATTGGTGAATGAATATTCCGTCATTGAGTTGCTTAATTTGGAGTCCGAGAAAGTTTTTCAACTCTCCCATGCACAATAAAGCAATTGAGTGGCTTTACTGTTGAAGTGATCGTTCTTCCAGTCGGCATCGTCGTACTCTTCGAAACTTTTGAGAGAGCCATCCGATTTCTTAGGAATGGTAGGTCCAAGGGCAATGACCTTCCATATTTCAATATCGTGAGCTCGGATGAAGATGGACATCTTCTTCTTCCATGTCATAAAGTTTGAACCATCGAAGAAAGGAGGGCGATTGAGAGCATTGCCTTCAACGGAGGAGTGGATAAAGGCCATTTGGATCTTTTCTCTAGCAGGTGTTAATCCGGTGATAAAGAGACTGCTCCGATACCAATTGTTAGATTGATACCGCCACTAGAAGGGGGGTTGAATAGTGCGGTTAAGAGTATTGTACTCTTTTTCGTGCGGAAGCAAAAATAGCGGAGAATAGAAGTGCAGAGAAGAAAGAACACAAGGAATTGTTCGAGAGGTTCGGCTATTAACGAAACTACGTCCCTACCTAGTTTTATCGACTAGGACTTTTCTTAGAACTTGGAATTTGCACTTTCTAGTTTAGTGCCAACTTCTTACAACTTCTTGATTTCCGGGCTCAAGAACAACCTCACAAAAACACTCTTGTTTTTCTAGGTACAAGATAACCAATACACAAAATAAGTGCGAGTAGAAACTCGGCTTACACGATATATCGCTCTAAGATACAAGAATGAAGATTGAAATTATAGAACAAATCTTCTCGTATCACAATCTAGAATAAGAATATCTCTCAGAATGTTTGCTTGATATTGCTTGAGTATGCTAGTAAGCTCAGAATTCTTGTGTTTCTTCAATCTCCATGAAGGTGGCTATTTATAGCCTTCTTGAGCTCAATTTCCCGTTGGAACAGTATAAAGGGTTACGTACGTTATATGATGCTGCTTACGTACGTTACGTACGTTACGTCGTTATATGAGCCGAATAACGGCCGTAATGAAAGTGCGAAACTGTCGGTGAAGTCTGATGAAATGCGTTACGTACGTTACGAGCCTTAGGGTTACGTACGTAATATCCTGGTCAAAGATCCGTTGATTGAGACGACTTGTTGCAACGGCTAGTGGCTTTTCCAACGGTCAGAATAATTCAAGCCTTACGTACGTTATATAATCCCGGTTACGTACGTTACCTGTACAGAAAAACTTACGAAAATAGTGAATGTTACGTACGTTATAAGAGATGCGTTACGTACGTTAACTATAGAATGTTACGTACGTTAATGTGATATATATTACGTACGTTAACTGAAGAGAAAGTATGTTTTAAGTAAATTTTGGTTTTAATAACACATCATCAAAACAATCTAAAAAATATTGTTCCAACACGGAACTGGCGCTGGAGTGCGAGTACCAAAAGATCGGGTCGCATTCCCACAAAAAGTTGCGCGATGTCCTTCCTGTCCACACTCGAAACAGGTCACAGCAGGCGCGAAACAATCCCGTCGAACATGTCCCGCCTTGCCATAGTTGTAACACTTCTTCCCTATATCAGAAACAGTCGGTGCTGTCCGGAGCTTCTTTCCTCCTCGACTAGGATGCGGAGGTCTCCTGGATGAGTGAAAAGAGGACTGACCCCGGCGGGGCCCGCTATTCTTATTCTCCGCGAAGTTGCCCGACACCTTCTGTTTCTTTGCTTCCGTCGATTTCTCTACTGCTGCTTCCTTCATATCGTAGGCCAACGCCTTGTCCTGATACTGCCTCAAGGTGGTACAATCAAATCCAGACATATATTGCTGAATTTCCGGCTTCATTCGCATGTCAAAATGGAAAATCCTTTCCGCCTCGGTCCTGACCAGGTGGCGCACATAAGTCAGCTGGTGATTAAAAGTCTTAATCACTTCCGTCACAGATGCTTCCGAATTTTGTGGTGAGAAAAACTCCCGAACTCGGGCCTCTCTAACTGGGCGAGGACAATACTGTGCCTCCATCATCAACTTGAATTCTGTCCGATCGACATTATGCTCCTCTGGTCGAATGGCCTCCCACCGATCAAAGCCTCCCGGTCAAAAGATCTTGGGCGACCGAACCTTCCTATCGTTGGGACAGTTAATCCCTGCAAAAATCTTCTCTAATTCCTTCAGCCAATGATCCCACGAAAGCGTCTCAGTGGAACCGTCAAATTTCGGAGGATGCAATTTGACCACCTCGGTAAGCCATTTATCTCCCCGATTATCCGTGTTATTCTGCTGTCCCATCGCCGTCTGCATGCGATCCACAACTTGAGCAAACTGGTTTATCTGGGCAACCACCTGCTGAAGCACTCCCGGCACGTTAGGATCTGCATTATTATTTGCCGATCCTGCCGTCCCCGGAATGTGAATCCGTTTGACTAGCGGCTATCTCTGGGGTAGATACCGACTCTTCTTGCCTTGCATTACCACGTCCGCGTCCACGACCGCGTCCGCGTCCACGACCTCCTCTCAACATACTGTAAACATAAATACTCAATATCCAGGACAAACTTTATCAAAGTACATTCATTAATGTTTACAAGACGCGAATTAAATAAAGCAGTAGTATTCGAGATTAGGAAACTTACAACCACAGTCCACACGACGATGCTGGCTCAGTAGTGATGTTACGAACGACCAATAATCAATAACGTAAACAGACCCAACTAACCCGACTGCCAAGATATCCATAAATCTTAGCTCTGATACCATATTCTGTAACACCCCGAGATATTCGGAATAATTACAGCGCCGTAAACCCTTTAGATAAGGATTTACAAGGCTAATTTTAAAAGAAGTGTAAACATAAACCAATCGAACGCTGGAATTCACATACAGATTTGAATCAAACGATCAAATGTGCTGACTTATACAACCATATCGAAAAGACTTTATTAATACAGACATACTTGATTATTAACGAACCAAGAAGACAAATCACAATAATAAGAACATCAACCACATCACTGAGCCATCTCATCGTCCTGTCGGTACTGTGGCTGCCTCCCCGCTCCTCGACTACCTGAACATCAAAAACAATGTCCACCCCCGAAGGGGTTAGCAAAACAATGCTAGTACAAGTATCGTCATACAATAAATCATTAATGCATCGTAAAACATGCAAACGGACTTCCGCCACCGGAAATCCAACGATGCGAATCCTCACGATTCCATCTACACAATACATGGTAATCCAGCGATCCAGCGCCCTCAGCATAGATCCCCATGATGATCCCGTCGGACCAACGCATGGTGGAAAACCCATCCAGCGATCCAGCGCCCTCAGCATAGATCCCCATGATGATCCCGTCGGACCAACGCATGGTGGACATTCGATCCAGCGCCCTCAGCATAGATCCTCATGACCCCCTCGGATCATTTATACCATAATCAATCAATTATGCATACACATATGCATTTCAATATGTTCATCAATACGAACAAACAACAACGAATATCACGCGAATTTCCAGAAATACATCTCATATACAAAAATATGAACAAAAACCATAAGCATGATAAATCAAACTCGACATATGATACTTGCCTCGAAAATGGCAAGGACGAAACACTTCAAAGATCTCGACACACTCGAAGGCCGCCTCCTTCGATCAACGTAACAAGCTCGAACCTTAACAAAAGGAACGATATACAAATCATCTCAAATCGAACGATGGCCTAACAATTCGGTCTATGGCCGAAAAGCTCAAAATAACCAATCTGCCTGGACTGCTTAGCGTGCGCTACGTACTCTACGTAACGTGCGCTAAGCAGGCCTGTTAGCGTACGCTATCGGGTAAGACTAGCGTCCGCTAGTTATGAACTGACAGTTTGAACCGGCCGATACATAACGTACGCTACGTACGTTTAATACGTTAACTGGACCTCGATAGCGCACGTTAACTCACACATGTTAGCGTGCGCTAATCTTGCATGGCAGAATACTGCAAACCGAAAACTGGGTTGCATGGTGAAGGACTCATGAATTCTACCATGATAATACAAGTTATCCTCGGGCATATCATACTAATAAGGTTTGTGGAAGTTTTATGGTTATGAAATACGAATATACGGATAGTCAACTCAACATCATAATTCATCTACGATCTCCAAGAAATAGTCTAAGTTCCATTTGTTCTACGTTCCAAAACACATGATTCCATCGTGTAAAACGTATCAACTGGGTAAAATATCCGATTCGATCATAACTCGATTGAACATGTTTAGGAGTCCTTATAATAAGATGGTTCAAAGGTTCATACGATATATAGTGCCGATACGTCAAAAGTATCCTTCTAACATGTGATGACCGATTATAAACGAAATACTTGCTATCAAAACATGATTCAAACTTCCTTAGGAACATTACTAACATTGGTGAAGAATCACCTACCTCAAGTAGTGAAGAACACGGAGGAAAATGAAGCAATCCGACACCGAAAGCTTGAACACCAATCTCCAATGATATATGATCTTCAATCTCGAACTAGGAGGTTGATATGAAGTGTTTGGGGTGAAGGAAGTTATGTTCTAAGTGTAGGAATTCGGGTAATGAGAGTAGAGAAAATTGAAATCTCGAATAGGATGATGTCCTATTTATAATAAATGGCTATTAGCGCGCGCTAGACCCTGTTCGTAGCGTGCGCTAACGGCTCACAGTCTAAACTGTACTCGGCACTTAGCGTGCGCTACGCATATACCTGTAGCGTGCGCTAAGGCATTGACTCGGCTTTTCCCGAAAGCCGTCCAGGTACATCCGACACAATCCGACAAGGGTCCCCCGGCCAGATCTCACCTACCGCACGTCTCAATCGATTTGACCATGCCTAGCGTGCGCTAATGACCCTCTGTAGCGTGCGCTATGTATCCCCGTTAGCGTACGCTACACTCGGCCTGTAGCGTGCGCTACATGTACAAAATTTCAATCTCTAAAACACATACACGAAATTATACACTCGACAACATCGGATTATGAGATACGGAGAATAGTACTTGGACAAAAGTACAATCATTACAATATCACAAGTTCTAATTACATAACAGAAATCTCGGGTATTACATATTGGGAGTCCACTACATATGTATACTAAAAATGTTATAAAAATGTGATTTAATTAAAAAGCCAAAGCAAATAAAAGCCAAACAAAAAAAACGAAAAAAAAAACAGAGAAATGTACCTTGAACATCCTGAAGCTCTATTTCAACGCCGAGAAGCTCCGTCAAAATTTCTTCTGTTCCCATTTTTTTTTCTTAGATTGAACTTTTCGTCACCAGAATCAGTGCACAGGGACACACTGAAAATTCAAAAAAAAAATTATGAAAAAATTATTGGCGTTGCTGCGATGCGGACTTATGATATTCAATAATAATAAATAAATAAAATAAACAATTATCTCTGTATTTTCTGCTGGATCGAGTTCGATAATACAACTTCAAAAAATCCTATTTCCATCATTTTTTCTCCCAGATTTGGTCAAGATATGAATAAAAATTTTATAAATAAAAAAATTGTAAGCAAATAATATACTAATCCGCTTAAATTAAAAATACAACTTTAAAATGAAATTTCCATCATTATTTACGCCAGATCTGGTCAAGATATAAATAAAAATTTTATAAATAAAAAATTATTAAGCAAATAATATACTAAATTCAGAAGTATTTTGACAGATATTACCGGAATAATTTACTGAATTCCGTCGTCTTCAAATACTCAGATCTGCTGGACAATCATCAGATCTAGATTCAGAAATAAACAATACTTATATAAATCATTTAAATAATAATTTATATAGAAAAATAAAATAGATCATGAAATAAAAATTAGAAAATGAACGAAACGGAAGATCTTACCGTCGTAGAAGAACAGCACCGTGATAATCAACCGTACACCCTTATTACCGAACTGAAATGAAAAATTAAATATGTTGAAATAAAAAAAAATTATATAAATCACTGAGTTTGAGTAAGATAATAATATAGATCGTGAAATAAATGTTAGAAAATAAAAGAAACACAAGATCTTACCGTCGTAGAAGAACGGCGCCGTGAAAATCAACCGTACACCATATTACTGATAAAATATTTGGAATCAGAGAGAAAAATGAGGATAAACTAGAGGAAAAGACGAGATTATGGGTCGTGTTTTTCGGATGTGGATAAACTGAACTGGAAAAATATTTCTAATCAGAGACAAAAATGAGCGGTGGGAAGAGGAAGAGTCGAGATTTTTGTAACACCCCCAAAACCGTATGGGAATATTACACGCCGTAGACCCTTTCCACAAGGATCTACCAGGCTAAACATCCATAAACAACCAAATGCTTGCCCAGCCAGGGTCAAACAATAAAATGATACAGACCGATATGGTCACTTACACGTGAATACACGGGCCAGGTGAGGTCACACAACCCAATCGACAAACCGACTTAAATAACATTACCCACACGGGTCGAAATACAATACAACAAAAGGCGAAATCAACTCGACAACACAACAAAAATCAAAACAACTCTCGACTCATGATTAGTATCGCACTCGTCATCCTCTTGTGCCAATCCTGTGTTGCTCCCGAATGCATGTACCGACGCAAAGCAGACATCCACCCCCAATTACTGGGGTTAGTAAAACTCCACTGCTTTACTAGTGCAAGTATCAAATCATACGAAATGTAACAAGCAATTAATAATCGTGATCAAATATAATAATCAAGTATCAAATATTCCGGAGGTTTTCACAAGAGAAGATAAGCTATGAAGCATTCGAAAATAAGATTATCATCTCGGGAATTTTTAATATTTCAAAACCTTAAGACCTCAAGTCCCGATTCACAAAACCTTTCAAAACTTAAGGGCCTTAACCCAAAACTCGTTTCATAATTCAACCGTTTACAATACCGGAAACATTTCCATAAATCTCATGGGGCTCGGCCCAACATTCTTTCTTAAAACTTTTCCTGTAAAAACTTTGATTTGAAAAGTATCATGCTCATGACACCGTGATCCACTGTCACGTGTCTCCGTAGGTTCAACAACCCGCACGGACTACATCGCGCATAATTAAACAAACATAATCAATTCCGACACCGTGATCCACTGTCACGTGTCTCCGTAGGTTCAACAACCCACACGGACTATTAACCAATCATAACCAATTCCGACACCCAGTCCTGACACCGTAGTCCACTGCCACGTGTCACCGTAAGCCCCGTCGAGCTCACCCGGTTGGACGCACTGTGTCCGAAACTCATGGTCCACTGCCATGCGTTATCGTAGGCCTCGTCAGACCAGCACGATTGGACCTCAGTACCTCACTAAGTTCTGATCCCGTAGTCCACTGCCACGAATCCTCGTAGGTCCCGTCGAACCAACACGAGTGAACTTAGCGGTCACACACATATTCACATTCACATTACATACAACAACGAGCACAATTAATCAATCACCTTGATCACCACAAAATCGTACATTGCACGCAAATAACACAACCTCGACACTCGCAACAACTATCATCAATCAACGACATTTAACCAACATAACACACATTCGGTACACAATACATTGTACAACCAAGTGTACAACCATCCCATATGTACGTCGCATTCCTGCACAAATGGCACAACGCCTAACACGTATACTGATATAACACTATTATCACAAAGCCTTCAAATTGTGGAAAACACAACCAACTCAAACGGAACATATTTACGAAGGCAAGCAAAGTCATTATACATCTCATACGTAATTACTAGTCGCAAGATACAAGTCGTTGTAACACCCCAAACTAGGCGGATATTACAGTGCCGTGGACCCCCGACTGGGACCCACCAGGCGAATGAAAATGAATGAATCACACAGGTAAATGTAGTACCGAACCACATTACAACATCAATTACTCCGATGAGGAGTTTTATACAACACACCCAGGATGATACTGAATACAAGTATATTTTATATGGAGATAAAATATACAACAATGAGTGAAATGAATATTCAAACGGAATGTCTGCAGCGGAATAAATAAAAGAAACATAATGACTGAAAAGACTGGGGCCCCCTACTAGTATCACTGGGACTCCTCGCCGTCACCGTGCTCTCCCCGTGCCTTAGCCTTGCCATGACCTGAAAAACAGTATCCCCCAACGGGGTCAGTTACACAGAACAACAATCCTCAAGGGTTGAATATACACAATCATGATATATCTGAATTATGAATTATTCTGTTGAAACATACGCAATCAAACATGCTATATGAATCAACTATCAGTACGGCTCAAAGGAATGGCGCCACACTACGCCCGGGATGGAAATGTGTCCGTGCACAAGCCACCAACGATCAAACACGCGTGGTCTTGTACCTAATCAGTCTCACGAGACACATTGACTCGTGTGCACAGTCCAATGTGAGGCTAACAACCAACACACGACCATAATGTGCCCGACATGAAAATCCTACACATACCAACCGGCACGCCAGTATGACCCGGAATGCCACAATATGACAAAAGTGACAACGAAAATGAATAATGACTCACCAAGATTAAATGATGGTGAAATGAATGATAGCTCAATGAAATAATCGGAACCGTCGTTCCTTATGACTGAGGTGATTAATTGACAATGACAAGTTTTGATACGGTTAATACAATGATGAATGAGTTACGATTATGAATGAACAACAACAAAAGGAATGAATATCCTTTTAACCGAGTAAGAATTAACTTACACAATACCGATGAAGAATGTCCTTCCACGAACAACGTCCTAAATGAAGTGTCGGTCTCTCGAACAACCTTGAACAACAATAATTACCAACAACCGATCAATACACTAATCAAATACGATCATAACCGACCCAAACGTCGATACAACAATATCCGAACTCGTAGATGAACTCTAACGAAAACATTGAGATACCCGTTGGTTAAAACCAAACCCGAATTATCGAACCAACTCCAACATGATTGATTCAAACCAGCAAAACATTATCAATGACATCAATAATCTCATAGAAATCCACAATCCATGTTTATAATAACGACAATCGGAAATCCCCAAAATAACCGAAGTCAACGCCAAGGGTTCTTGAAATAATTCCGAAAATAACCGTTTAAATCCGTAGGAATATATTTATCCAAGTTAGATAATCCATAACTAACATATTCCAATGATAATCCAAGCTTACACGAAGAAATCGGAAGGAAAACCCAAAAATCCGAAATTCTAGATCCAGGAGATTAATACATTTGATTCGATGAGATGAAGATGATGAGATGATGATTAATCCGAAAGATGAGCTTGAAGATGATGATTGATGATTACACCTCGAAGAATCCTCTCTGAATCGCTCGAAATCGCCCAAAACTACCGAAGGAATGAAATGAGATGAATAATGACGAACTCTGACTAAACTGTCCAATTTATAGTCAGTCCAGGTTAGCGTGCGCTACCCCTTGTGCGTAGCGTGCGCTAACGAGTAATTTGGGTAGTCCAGTACCCACTGTCCGAACACGGTAGCGCGCGCTACGTACCTTCTTGTAGCGTGCGCTACGGCCATATTACTAGCGTGCGCTAAGATCCATTATTAGCGTGCGCTAACGAAATATTGATGCCCGATCTTGAGTCCGTAAAACCGCCCTCTGATCTGACCTCGATAGCGTGCGCTACAACCATAGTTTAGCGTGCGCTAATATATCGGTTGCGTACGCTAACAACAACACATAGCGTGCGCTGTGAAATAATCCAGTGCAGTCCAGTAGCCACTGGACTCAAACTGATCCGCCCTTAGCGCGCGCTGCACCTCATATTAGCGTGCGCTACTTCAACCCGCTAGCGCGCGCTACTTACCAATCATAGCGTGCGCTGCCTGCTCACTGCCGGTCCGGTACCTTACGGATGCGGCAGCTAGCCTTAGCGTGCGCTAAAGCTGAGTGGTAGCGTGCGCTACCTATACTCAATTAGCGTACGCTAAAAGGAGTATGTAGCGTGCGCTACTCCTCACACACAGCTCGCAACGAAAATGACAATGAAGATAAACACGGCACGAAACTCCAATCAGATTAGTGATGAATGACGATTGATACACGATACAATTACTCTGAATGATGAATACCATGACTGAATATGAGTGACAAATGATCAATAATGAATGAAATTACTGAGTAATAATGACTGAATGATAAATACTGAATGATAATTACTGAATTACAATCGGGTATTACATACACCCCCCCTTAAAAGAGTTTCGTCCCCGAAACTAAGGGCCAAACAATTCGGGATAACTCTCCCGCATACTATCCTCGGTTTCCCAAGTATCCTCTTCGACTCCGTGTCTAGACCACTGAATTTTAACCAAAGGAATCGTCTTATTTCTCAACTGTTTGATTCGCCGCTCTAAAACTCGTATAGAACGCTCCTCATATGAATGATCGTCGGCGATCTCGATTTCATCGAACTGAAGTATGTGACTCGGGTCGGCAACATACTTCCGCAACTGAGAGACATGAAACACATTATGAATTCGGCTCAACGCCGGAGGTAAAGCCAATCGATAAGCTAACTCGCCCACTCGATCCAAAATCTCAAACGGTCCAACGAATCTCGGACTCAACTTTCCCCTCTTCCCAAAACGGAAGATACCACGACTCGGGGATACCTTGACCAACACATGGTCACCAGCCTCGAACTCTAATGGTCGACGACGGTTATCTGCATATGATTTCTGTCGACTCTGAGCGGTCAACAAACGACTTCTGATCAAAGCTACCTTCTCACGGGCGGCTATAAGCATATCGGGCTCGGTGCCCAATGATTCTGATAGGTCGTCCCAACACAACGAAGATCGACAACGACGACCGTACAAGGCCTCGTAAGGTGCCATCTTGATCGAAGCGTGCCAACTATTATTATACGTGAACTCGATCAATGGTAGTTGGGCTTCCCAATCGTCTTTCCAATCGAGGACGCATGCCCTCAACATGTCCTCTAATGTCTGAATGGTCCTCTCTGATTGTCCGTCAGACTGAGGATGAAAAGCGATCGAGGTTAAGCCGAGTTCCCATAGCACGATGAAGATTTCCAAAATGCGACACAAACCGTCCGTCACGATCGGAAACGATACTTTTAGAGTATGCGTGCGATCGACTATCTCTTTGATGAACAGTTGAGCAAGTCTCTCGGGACCCCACGTATCCTTGATCTCAAGGAAGTGAGCTGATTTGGTTAAGCGGTCCACGATCACCCAGATCGTGTTCATGCCACGACGACTCGTCGGCAAACTCGTGATGAAATCCATAGAAATGTCTTCCCACTTCCACTCGGGAATAGGAAGGGGTTTCAAGATACCCAGCCGCCGATGTTCAATCTTAACTTGTTGACAAGTTAAGCATCTCGAAACAAATTCTGCGACTTCTCGCTTCATATTACTCCACCAGTAATTTTGTTTCAAGTCCTTGTACATCTTGCTAGACCCCGGATGCACAGAATAAGGGGTAGCATGAGCTTCTTTCAAAATCGAGTCTTTCAACTCGTCATTCGCCGGTACGCACAACCGATTCTTAAACCTCAAAAGTCCATCCTCGTGGACCACAAATCCAGGGGCTTTCCCCTGAGCCACATCCTCTCGGATGCGCAACAATGATGGGTCCGAACCCTGATTCTCTCGGATTTCCTCCTCGAGTGACGATGAAATCTCTAACATACAAAGCTGCCCCGAACTCGCCGAAGCGGACCTCGATCTCGGGTCTAAGGAATTCTCGAAGCTCCTTCTGAATTGTTAAACGGGCAAGCATCTGCTCCTGAACGGACTTACGACTCAAGGCGTCGGCGACAACGTTCGCCTTGCCCGGGTGGTAGAGGATCTCGATATCATAATCTTTGATTAATTCCAACCACCGTCTCTGACGCATATTTAACTCCTTCTGAGTAAATATATACTTTAAGCTCTTATGATCGGTGAATATCTGACAGGTAACGCCATAAAGATAATGACGCCAAATTTTCAAAGCGAACACCACGGCTGCTAGCTCCAGGTCGTGGGTCGGATAATTAACCTCGTAAGGTCTCAATTGCCGTGAAGCATAGGCAATAACCTTCCCGTTCTGCATGAGTACACATCCGAGACCCTGACCGGACGCATCACTATAGACCACAAATCCTTCCGTTCCCTGCGGCAAGGAGAGTACAGGTGCTGACATTAACCGGCTCTTGAGTTCCTCAAAACTCCGTTGACACGCGTCGGACCACGTGTATTTCTTATCCTTCCGCAAAAGGTTCGTTAAGGGTTGAGCGATTCTAGAAAATCCTTCCACAAACCGCCGATAATAACCCGCTAATCCGAGAAAACTTCGGATTTCCTTAACGTTCTTCGGAGGTAGCCAATCTCGAATAGCCTCCGTCTTCTGAGGATCGACGCGAACTCCGTCTGATGAAATTACGTGTCCGAGAAACGTCACTTCGGACATCCAGAACTCACATTTGGAAAACTTCCCAAAAAGTTGTTCTCGTCTCAACACGTCGAGCACTAGATGAAGGTGAAACTCGTGTTCCTCCCGGTCACGAGAATAAATCAAAATGTCATCGATGAAGACAACAACAAACCGATCCAAAAAGTCGATGAAAACCCGATTCATTAATTCCATGAATACCGCAGGTGCATTAGTCAATCCGAACGGCATAACCACAAACTCATAATGACCATAGCATGTTCGAAACGCCGTCCTCGCGATATCCGACTCTCGAATCCGCAACTGATGATATCCAGATCTTAAGTCGATCTTGGAAAATACTGAAGCTCCTTGAAGTTGATCTAAGAGATCATCAATACGGGGTAAGGGATACTTATTCTTGATTGTCACCCTGTTCAACTCCCGATAATCAATACATAAGCGGAATGAACCATCCTTCTTCTTGACAAACAACACTGGTGCTCCCCACGGGGACGCACTCGGTCGGATATAACCTTTCTCGAACAACTCCTCAAGTTGGTTCTTTAATTCCTGCATTTCGGTCGGGGCCATCCGGTACGGTGCCTTCGATATCGGGGACGTACCAGGATCCAACTCAATCGTGAATTCCACATCCCTCTGTGGAGGCAAACCATGTAACTCGTATGGAAAAATATCGGCATATTGCCTCACCACCGGAATATCCGTTAACATTATTGTTGACTTCTGTTTTGGCCATATAGCACCAATAACCGACACATCCCCGATTGAGTAACCTTCGCTTTCATCAAATTAATGACTTTACGAGCAGTAGGGATTACCTCCTGAAACACACATTCGACTCCATCGTCTGAAATGATAGTGACCAAACGCTTTCGGACACTAATGATGGCATCATGACGATCCATCCAATCAATACCCAAGATGACGTCGTCCCTCGGCAAATCTACTACGATTAGGTCCGCTGGCCATACACGACCATGGCCCGAATCGGACAATTCTGAATCTCACGACTTCCGACAATTCGTCTACCATCAGGTAGGCCAATGACATAAGGCTCACAACTAGTAGCACTACCCAGACGTAGTCTACTCAAACATGACTCGGAAATGAATGAATGAGATGCACCAGTATCAAAAGGGGTACACACAGGTTGAGATAGAATATCGAGTGTACCTGAGATCATCCGGGCCTCGGGATCATCGGTCTTCTTCATCTCATAAATTCGGGGCTTGCCGGCCCCCAAACCGGACGCTCTCGTCTGATAGTTCTTGGCTCCGCCTTTAGCTCCTGTCATCTTGAGCAGCCCGGTGAGTAGCCTGATTACTGCACCGAATGACACAGGGCCTGAGATGACGCCGGAGTGGGTTTAGAGTCCCTACGGCAAAAACGAGCCCTATGCCCAGCAATCCCACAGTTGTGGCACGTGACAGACTGCTTCGGACATTTGGTGCTGAAATGACCCTGTTCCTCATAGTTGAAACAGGTGATGGCCGAACTGGCCGCTCGCGACTGAGATTCCGCGGGTTTAGACGGGGAGGTCGCTCGAAAAAGTAGAGCCCGCACGTGGTTTCTTGAAAGTGGCACGACTCCGTCGACCGATTACAGTTCTTGGACTTCTTGCTAGCGACGAAGGTTCGCTTAGCAATTTCCTTAGCCGTAAGCTCGTAAGTGAGAGCTTTCTCAATGAACTCGGCAGTGGTACGGTTATGATTAAGCAAGCGAAGTCTCATACGGGGTTTGACCTCTTCTTTGAAATACTTGATCTTGTCCGCTTAAGTGAATGATAGATGAGGCGAACGGAAGAAGTTCTGAAATTTTCGGCGATGGCGAGAACATCATCATCCGCCGAAAGGTCGGGAGTGAGTAATTCCGACAGCTTGGCCTCCCTGAGTGGGGCCGGGTAGTACCTCTCCATCATGAGAGTCTTGAACTGATCCCAAGTACATGATCCGTCTGTGGGCTTCAACGATAACCACCATGAATGAGCGCTCTTACCGAGATAGTAAGCCGCAACTGAAACTTTATGCCCTTCAGGGCAATCCACCATAGCAAATAACTTCTCGAAATGCTCAAGCCAATGAACAATATCCGCCGGCTCAGATGAGCCCTCAAAGGTAGGTGGTCGCTGGCGAGAGATATCGCTAATGATATTGCTTACACCCCTCTCTTGCCTCTGAGGTGGCGGCGGAGGAGCCTGCTGATTTTGATTGACAGAGTTATGCATCGTCTCCATCAACTGAGCCATCTGGGTCATTTGGGCCATCATGCCCTGCATAAATGCGAGTGGGTCAGCCCGGACACCCTCTGACTGAGCCGTGTCCCGGGTACGACTCCCCGATAGTGAATGATCGCGTCCAGGTGAATGAGTGGCAGCGTCGCTGCTTGATGAATTAGCATTATTCCTGGCATTTGCACGTGTATTCGCACGAGTTCTCGGGATTCGGCCCGCTCCACGGCCTCGTCCTCCACGTCCTCTGCCGGCCCTTTCCATGCGAAGTGGAAAGTCATATGATGATTATATATCTCGCATGAGTATCACATTATGATTATATTATGAAATGATGAAAATGAGCATACGAGCTCAAATACAGCGATTACATGAATGATTAATTGACGTGACATGATTATCTGGTGGAATTATTGAAATGATTATCTTGAATGAGTTAACAAGATTAATGATTCGATCTTCACGATCAACAATGAACAATGAAATGAATTGGTGATTAATGAGTTAACTCGACCGTCGGTCAAAATGACAATGATGATTGAGGATTGTTAAGCGATGAATTATGAATGAATGATTAATGCCGAAATTATACCATGGCATCGAAATCTTACGATTCTTGATGCGATTGGTAGGCATTTGCACAGTCACACGTGTGCGAAAGTCCAATGATACTAGTCCGATGACGATGATTTCAAATGAGACATGACTTGGAGGGTAGTATTCAAAACCACGCTCGATACCAACTCTGTAACACCCCAAACTAGGCGGATATTACGGTCTGTGGACCCCATTGGGACCCACCGAGCGAATGAAAATGAATGAATCACACGAGTAAATGTAGTACCGAACCACATTACAACATCAATTACTCCGATGAGGAGTTTTATACAACACACCTGTGATGATATCAATACAAGTATATTTTATATGGAGATAAAATATACAACAAAGAGTGAAATGAATATTCAAACGGAATGTCTGCAGCGGAATAAATAAAAGAAACATAATGACTGAAAAGACTGGGGCCCCCTACTAGTATCACTGGGACTCCTCGCCGTCACCGTGCTCTCCCCGTGCCTTAGCCTTGCCATGACCTGAAAAACAGTATCCCCCAACGGGGTCAGTTACACAGAACAACAATCCTCAAGGGTTGAATATACACAATCATGATATATCTGAAATTATAAATTATTCTGTTGAAACATACGCAATCAAACATGCTATATGAATCAACTATCAGTACGGCTCAAAGGAATGGCGCCACACTACGCCCGGGATGGAAATGTGACCGTGCACAAGCCACCAACGATCAAACACGCGTGGTCTTGTACCTAATCAGTCTCACGAGACACATTGACTCGTGTGCACAGTCCAATGTGAGGCCAACAACCAACACACGACCATAATGTGCCCGACATGAAAATCCTACACATACCAACCGGCACGCCAGTATGACCCGGAATGCCACAATATGACAAAAGTGACAACGAAAATGAATAATGACTCACCAAGATTAAATGATGGTGAAATGAATGATAGCTCAATGAAATAATCGGAACCGTCGTTCCTTATGACTGAGGTGATTAATTGACAATGACAAGTTTTGATACGGTTAATACAATGATGAATGAGTTACGATTATGAATGAACAACAACAAAAGGAATGAATATCCTTTTAACCGAGTAAGAATTAACTTACACAATACCGATGAAGAATGTCCTTTCACGAACAACGTCCTAAATGAAGTGTCGGTCGCTCGAACAACCTTGAACAACAATAATTACCAACAACCGATCAATACACTAATCAAATACGATCATAACCGACCCAAACGTCGATACAACAATATCCGAACTCGTAGATGAACTCTAACGAAAACATTGAGATACCCGTTGGTTAAAACCAAACCCGAATTATCGAACCAACTCCAACATGATTGATTCAAACCAGCAAAACATTATCAATGACATCAATAATCTCATAGAAATCCACAATCCATGTTTATAATAACGACAATCGGAAATCCCCAAAATAACCGAAGTCAACCCCAAGGGTTCTTGAAATAATTCCGAAAATAACCGTTTAAATCCGTAGGAATATATTTATCCAAGTTAGATAATCCATAACTAACATATTCCAATGATAATCCAAGCTTACACGAAGAAATCGGAAGGAAAACCCAAAAATCCGAAATTCTAGATCCAGGAGATTAATACCTTTGATTCGATGAGATGAAGATGATGAGATGATGATTAATCCGAAAGATGAGCTTGAAGATGATGATTGATGATTACACCTCGAAGAATCCTCTCTGAATCGCTCGAAATCGCCCAAAACTACCGAAGGAATGAAATGAGATGAATAATGACGAACTCTGACTAAACTGTCCAATTTATAGTCAGTCCAGGTTAGCGTGCGCTACCCCTTGTGCGTAGCGTGCGCTAACGAGTAATTTGGGTAGTCCAGTACCCACTGTCCGAACACGGTAGCGCGCGCTACGTACCTTCTTGTAGCGTGCGCTACGGCCATATTACTAGCGTGCGCTAAGATCCATTATTAGCGTGCGCTAACGAAATATTGATGCCCAGTACTGGAGTCCAGAAAACTGTCTGCCCTCTGATCTGACCTCGATAGCGTGCGCTACAACCATAGTTTAGCGTGCGCTAATATATCGGTTGCGTACGCTATAAACAACACATAGCGTGCGCTATGAAATAATCCAGTGCAGTCCAGTAGCCACTGGACTCAAACTGATCCGCCCTTAGCACGCGCTGCACCTCATATTAGCGTGCGCTACTTCAACCCGCTAGCGCGCGCTACTTACCAATCGTAGCGTGCGCTGCCTAACTCACTGCAGTCCGGTACCTTACGGGTGCGGCCAGTAGCCTTAGCGTGCGCTAAAGCTGAGTGGTAGCGTGCGCTACCTATACTCAATTAGCGTACGCTAAAAGGAGTATGTAGCGTGCGCTACTCCTCACGCACAGCTCGCAACGAAAATGACAATGAAGATAAACACGGCACGAAACTCCAATCAGATTAGTGATGAATGGCGATTGATACACGATACAATTACTCTGAATGATGAATACCATGACTGAATATGAGTGACAAATGATCAATAATGAATGAAATTACTGAGTAATAATGACTGAATGATAAATACTGAATGATAATTACTGAATTAGAACCGGGTATTACAGTCGTATAGTAAGATACTTGCCTTAATAACCGCTACCGAACGCTCCGAAGAACACGGTTCGACCGGAAAGCTCGGACCCCGAAGAAGACAACGAACGGAAGGGTCCCGACTCGAGTTCTTCACAAGAATTCGACCCTAACAACATAAAGACTCAATCAACTACAATTCCACTGAGAAACCACGAATTAATCGACGTTCTATCCTAAGGGACCATCCGCCGAACACTATTGAGGGATAAAGTTCAAATTCGATCAACGAAGGGGAAAAACTTGGAATTTATCCGCTAAAGTTCTAGGAAAACATAACACCATGACTACCCAACTAATGTTCATCATCAATCGAAGCAAAAACGAAAGGAAAAATGAATTATAGCCAAGAACCCTAAAATTAGGTATAATGACCAATTACCTCAATTCAACGATGGAATGGTGGAAGGAAGATGATTGATTCGTGTTAGAATGTCCAAATCCGAGTTATAAGATGCTGATCGCAATATCTGGTTGAAATCGCCCAAAGTCACGAGGAGAGAGTGGAGAAACGGGAGAGAAAGGAAGAAATGGGGTTAAAACACCCGTCATCCTTTATATCTTGGGCGAGAACACGGCGCAACAAAGCAGTCCAAATAGCGCCGTGTTGGCGCCGTGTTCTTTGGTCGTGGCGACCCCTGTGCGACACGGCGCCTGACACGGCGCAAAATGCCGCGGGTCTTGCGCCGTTTCTCGGACAGTGCCCGACCCCCAGGCGACACGGCGCACAGACACGGCGCAAAATGCCGCGGGTCTTGCGCCCGTTTGCACAGTCTGACGACGGCATTACGGGCCGAAAACAACGCTACCAAAAGCGAAAAAGCGATCACCAAAACACGATATGCCGACCCAATGATCAGGAAAATACACACAACGAGAAACAATAACCGAGAACCCAAAACGGTCCGAGGTACACGATCAAAACCGAACAAGGAACAAATTCCCTAAACTTATAGGAAATTACAAAAAGCGGCCCAAACATCCGAAAATCATGATACGTGGTCGAATAACCAAACCGAAGTTCACAACACGTCTAACAAAGTTAAACGGACTTACGGGAACCTCGAAGCAATAGCTTTGGACGAGATTCGCAAGAATCGAACTCAAGTCGGAAAAGTCGCTTAAAAGCTCGGAACTCAACAAAAGCGATACCGAAATGAACTCGGATGACAAAAGTGCAGAATTAAATATTCTCCGAATGACGAAAGCAGTCAAAAGCGAGTTTTGAAACGGACCTCACTTGAAAAATGAAAATTACCGGAAGTCGAAATTGCGGATATTACATTCTACCCTCCTTAAAGAAGTTTCGTCCGAAACTTAAAATAAGTAGGAGAATCAATATCCCAACAGAAACCTCAACGAGATACACAAGAACGCATAACTTTCGCCCATTGGCGAAACGTTACAAGCAATGCGAAAGAATATACAGTGGAAACACGCCCCACGACGACCATAACAAAGCCACCGGCAATGATTCAAAACAATAACAATCAATTAACGACGCATCACATACCACATCATATGCACACATTTAATCAAAGAAACGTACGCGACAACAAGTTGCACCCGACTAAAACGGTTATGCGATAGAAACAAATAGAGTATCACGATAGAAATCATTCCGATTCTCATCAATAAGAAAATGTCTGACGTCAAAACACAAACAATTCAAGATAACGGAAAACGAGAATACCGGATATTACATTCTATCCTATTAAAATTAAGTTTCGTCCCGAAACTTAAAATAAAACATCATGATAGAATAGAAACCAAACCAAAAAGTTCACGCAACAAATATCAATCTCTACACGAATTACAGCACAAAGTACGATACACAACTACATCACTGGACACCACCGGGCCCTCCCCGAGTAGGAACAAAAACCCAATTCCCGAACATCCTGGCAACGGACTCACAATGCACCGCTTGGTGCCCCAGTTGGCCGCACTTAAAACAATTAACCGGTGGCGAACGACAATTCTGTCTCGCATGGCCTACACGACTGCAGTTAAAGCAGGTCTTCACACTGATCGTCTTACTCGCCTCTGGGGTAAGGTTCTTAGACTGGTCAACCGAACGAGGAGTGCTCCCAGAAGGAAACTGCGAAGCAACAGGCTCACGGATCTCACTCCTCTGGCCTCTTGAAAAATTCCTCGAGGTCTTCTGTCTCTTACTCTCTGAACCAGATTCCGTCACAGAAACGGCCATCTCAATGGCTAAAGCTCGGTCCTGATATTCCTTCAGGGTGGTACACATGAGCGGAGCCATACTCTCACGGATATGGGGTTTCATGCGCATATTGAAGTATCGGACCTTGTCCGCTTCACTTCTCACTTGATCACGAACATAAGCCAACTGTCGATTATAATCGACTATCGCCTGAGATATTGACACATCCTGGGGCGTAGCCGAGAAAAATTCAACGATTCTGCGTTCACGAGCAACGGCAATACTGCCTCCATGGCGGTCTTAAACTCATCCCATGTAGGTGTATGATCTGCAGGCACTACAGCGTGCCACCAGTCTGCAGCTTCTTTGTCGAGTAGGTACTGAGCAATGGGTACCCTCCTATCATCCGGACAAGCTACAACATCAAATATTCTGTCCAACTGGAAGAGCCAGTTTTCCCAACCTAACAAGTCAGACGAACCCACAAAACGGGGCGGCTGCATCTTCATCACATCTCGTAACCACTTACTAGTTCCGTTATCCCTATTTGGGTTCTCATCCCGACGTACGGCCTGATTCATCTGCACTAACTGATGAACCACCTGACGAAGGATGGTGGCGGCGCCAACGTCAACATTAACGCTAGTCGAATATCCCTCTCCTGCTCCCGATTACGACCACGACCACGACCATGACCACGGCCTCGACCTCGACCCCTTAGCATACTGAACGGACATCCAATCAGAATAACAAGATAAAACAAACCTCACATAATCGACATAAGCCCAAAATCAGCAGCACAATGCAATATTCACACGTTCATATTGACAAAGATGAACGACCTATACCTCAGCATACACGGTTAAACATTAAGCATACCATTGTGGTCCAACACCGGTAATATTTTACAATGTCCGAAGTATTTTAAAACACATTTTTCAAATACCGTCTGATTGTGTCATTTGAAAATACACGGCTCATTTGTCAAAATTTAACAAATTTTAAAAATCCATATAAACCATGGTTTGACCGCACCACCAAAATATTTTCCAAAAATCAATTTCTACAAAATTCTCAAACTGTAAAGTCCTTCAGGAAACATTCTCAAACTTACCCATAGCAGACAAAAATTACAACATTCCAAAAACAGTCGAATTTAAAACCATATACTCAAAGCTAAACCGTGGTCGCCAATTCAATCAAATGCATCTCGTAGTACCAAGTTTAAACACACAAAGAAAATCATTCATCGGAGTTTCTCACAAACTCTACCGTCGGTACCTATTCGAAACCCATCAAGGTTTAAAACTTTCACAACCTACCACCCCACCCCGGTGGTTCAAAGATAAAACAATAACGTGCCCGATTCTTTACACATACTATGTGTCACAAGTGTTAAACACAACTATATTACACAATCATGTAAATAAAATTATGCACCACAATTAACTCACTAAGATAAAATCGAGATACACAGGTATTACGCATAAAGGAGGAGACTTACATCCACAGTCGCACGGAGGTGACGGTCGCCCACGATACTAATCTCGTTCGACAACATATCCGACACGTTGTGACTACGCACAACTCAACTTGTCACCTGACGACTCGAGCGACAAGACCACACATTACTCGACAAACCACGACTCGACTCGACCCGACACCTAGGTTTCCGCAACCTAAGCTCCGATACCATAAATGTAACACCCCCAAAACCGTATGGGAATATTACACGCCGTAGACCCTTTCCACAAGGATCTACCGGGCTAAACATCCATAAACAACCAAATGCTTGCCCGGCCAGGTCAAACAATAAAATGATACAGACCGATATGGTCACTTACACGTGAATACACAGACCGATGAGGTCACACAACCCAATCGACAAAACCGACTTAAATAACATTACCCCACAGGGTCGAAATACAATACATCTAAGACCGAAATCAACTCGACAACACAACAAAAATCAAAACAACTCTCGACTCATGATTAGTATCGCATTTCGTCATCCTCTTGTGCCAATCCTGTGTTGCTCCCCGAATCTGCATGTACCAGACGCAAAGCAGACATCCACCCCCGATTACTCGGGGTTAGTAAAACTCCACTGTTTTACTAGTGCAAGTATCAAATCATACGAAATGTAACAAGCAATTAATAATCGTGATCAAATATAATAATCAAGTATCAAATATTCCTGGAGGTTTTCACAAGAAAAGATAAGCTATGAAGCATTCGAAAATAAGATTATCATCTCGGGAATTTTTAATATTTCAAAACCTTAAGACCTCAAGTCCTGATTCACAAAACCTTTCGAAAAACTTAAGGGCCTTAACCCAAAACTCGTTTCATAATTCAACCGTTTACAATACCGGAAACATTTCCATAAATCTCATGGGGCTCGGCCCAACATTCTTTCTTAAAACTTTTCCTGTAAAAACTTTGATTTGAAAAGTATCATGCTCATGACACCGTGATCCACTGTCACGTGTCTCCGTAGGTTCAACAACCCGCACGGACTACATCGCGCATAATTAAACAAACATAATCAATTCCGACACCGTGATCCACTGTCACGTGTCTCCGTAGGTTCAACAACCCACACGGACTATTAACCAATCATAACCAATTCCGACACCCAGTCCTGACACCGTAGTCCACTGCCACGTGTCACCGTAAGCCCCGTCGAGCTCACCCGGTTGGACGCACTGTGTCCGAAACTCATGGTCCACTGCCATGCGTTATCGTAGGCCTCGTCAGACCGGACGATTGGACCTCAGTACCTCACTAAGTTCTGATCCCGTAGTCCACTGCCACGAATCCTCGTAGGTCCCGTCGAACCAACACGAGTGAACTTAGCGGTCACACACATATTCACATTCACATTACATACAACAACGAGCACAATTAATCAATCACCTTGATCACCACAAAATCGTACATTGCACGCAAATAACACAACCTCGACACTCGCAACAACTATCATCAATCAACGACATTTAACCAACATAACACACATTCGGTACACAATACATTGTACAACCAAGTGTACAACCATCCCATATGTACGTCGCATTCCTGCACAAATGGCACAACGCCTAACACGTATACTGATATAACACTATTATCACAAAGCCTTCAAATTGCGGAAAACACAACCAACTCAAACGGAACATATTTACGAAGGCAAGCAAAGTCATTATACATCTCATACGTAATTACTAGTCGCAAGATACAAGTCGTATAGTAAGATACTTGCCTTAATAACCGCTACCGACGCTCCGAAGAACACGGTTCGGCCAGGAAGCTCGGACCCGAAGAAGACAAAGAACGGAAGTTTCCAGACTCGATTTCTTCACAAGAATTCGACCCTAACATCATAAAGACTCAATCAACTACAATTCCCGAGAAACCACGAATTAATCGACGTTCTATCCTAAGGGACCATCCATGAACACTATTGAGGCATAAAGTTCAAATTCGATCAACGAAGGGGAAAAACTTAGAATTTATCCGCTAAAGTTCTAGGAAAACATAACACCATGATTACCCAACTAATGTTCATCATCAATCGAAGCAAAAGCGAAAGGAAAAATGAATTATAGCCAAGAACCTAAAATTAGGTATAATGACCAATTACCTCAATTCAACGATGGAATGGTGGAAGGAAGATGATTGATTCGTGTTAGAATGTCCAAATCCGAGTTATAAGATGCTAGATCGCAATATCTGGTTGAAATCGCCCAAAGTCGCGAGGAGAGAGTGGAGAAAGCGGAGAGAAAGGAAGAAATGGGGTTAAAACACCCGTCATCCTTTATATCTTTGGGAGAACACGGCGCAACAAGCGGTCCCAAATAGCGCCGTGTTCGGCGCCGTGTTCTTGGTCGTGGCGACCCCTGTGCGACACGGCGCCTGAACACGGCGCAAAATGCCGCGGGTCTTGCGCCGTTTCTGACAAAGGCCCGACCCCACTGGCGACACGGCGCACGAACACGGCGCAAAATGCCGCGGGTCTTGCGCCGTTTTGCACAGTCTGACGACGGCGTGCAGATGAGAAAACAACACTACCAAAAACGAAAAGACGATCACCAAAACACGATATGCCGACCCAACGGTCAGGAAAATACACACAACGAGAAACAATAACCGAGAACCCAAAGCGGTCCGAGGTACACGATCAAAACCGAACAAGGAACAAATTCCCTAAACTTATAGGAAATTACAAAAACGGCCCAAACATCCGAAAATCATGATACGTGGTCGAATAACCAAACCGAAGTTCACAACACGTCTAACAAAGTTAAACGGACTTACGGGAACCTCGAAACAGCAGTTTCGGACGAGATTCGCAAGAATCGAACTTAAGTGCGGAAAAGTCGCTAAAAAACTCGGAACTCAACAAAACGATACCGAAATGAACTCGGATGACAAAAAGTGCAGAATTAAATATTCTCCGAATGACGAAACGGTCAAAAGCGAGTTTTCGAAACGGACCTCCGCCGAAAAATGAAAATTACCGGAAGTCCGAAATTGCGGATATTACAATTTTGGGACGTGTTTTTCGGCAGAATGTATGGTGACGGCTGGTGAAGGAATAGTGAGCGGTGGCTGGTGAGGATAATGTTTATATAGGTAGGGTTTTTTTTCGGACGGGAGTAACATGAAAACGTTTTTTTTAATATGAACATATTAAGTGAGCGGTGAAAGCATTTGTAAAAATCAAGATAATGAACAGCGCGAATGAAGATGAATCGGTGGGCGGATAAGAACGCCACCTGCCCACCACCATTTTCTGTCCCTTTTTTTTTGTTTCTTATATTATATTATATGTATATTATAATAAAATATCTCTATATTTCTTTTATTATTCATACAATAAAATAAAAATTATTTAATTCATAATTAATAATTACTGAGTTAGAAAAAAAATACCGACTCACTATTCAATAAATAATTTTATGTGTAATTTTTTTCCCTGTGCGTAGTATCTTCTTCTTGCTGGATATTATTAATTTATTTTACAATATGAAATTTGTATACTAAAAATATAAAATGCGTATAAAATGATTTACTGCAAATTTGTATGGATAGATGATTAATTTATTATATTTGTGTAGTTATTTAATGTATACAGGACGTCGTAAGTCTTTGAAATTAAGGAATCGCGCTCCATTGTATAACGAGGGGCCGAGTTCTGCTAGAAAAAGGAGTAGAGTTTCCAACAATCTGAGTGGCGAATTACCGTTGAATGTTATAACTAACGGTAACATTTTTAGTATTCGATCTCCAGTTATTACAAATTCTATATTCCCGCAGCTTAACATTGAGAATGGTAATAATTTATTATATATATATATATATTAATTGTTTTGTTATTGCAACTTCAAATCTTATGATGTTAACAGATAATAATTGTTGTATGTGTTTGTCAATTGTTAGTAATTGTTTAAGATATTACTAATCTTTATTTCTATGATATTTTTTTTTAGTTTTGTCATCGATACATTTTGATCGTGCAGAGACAATTACACCAAATGTCGGTAGTGCGAAACAGGTGTATACGCAAAGCAATATGCTAACCCCAAGTTCATATCCGTTTAGTTGTGTGACTAATGGTAAATACTTCTATATATTTCATATTATAATTTATATGATACCAATTTATGAATGTTCAATTCATTTACTCCAGTCAGATATTTATAAGTGAAGATGTAAGTAGTTAAATATGTTGTTTTTCACATTAAAATATTTATATTTGACATTTTATCATCTTGCATATGTAGGGAATATGGATAAAGATTACAAAGTAGTGTCAAGATTCATGAGTGCTTAGGAGATTCACACTATCAATGAGAAGACATCTCAAGTCACATCCGTTTGATTACTTTATGTATCATGAAGATCCTAGAGGATACGGTAAGTGTAATGGTGTTATATAAATATTCACTAATTTAGAACATTTGTATTACATTAATCCGTATAAAATTTTAAAAAATGTATAATTCATCATCAGTTATATATATTTTCATCTTTATATAGGAATAATGGTACCTCCGTATGTTGAAGAGTGCATGCCTCTTGCGGAAGAGCGTATACAACAATTGCTAGATAAATATACTCTTAATGTGATAAGAGTTATGAGTGAAGAGTCATCACGTGTGGACATGCTTAAGGAATCACGAAAGAGATCTATGAAAAAACTACATGAAAAGAAGGATATTATTGCGCGGAGAAATAATGGGATATAAATCGATAGGTAATGTTCATTACCACTAAATTCAACACACACTAAAATTACTATTCAAATATCTTATAATAATTGACATTTATACACGTTCATGGAGCAGCTTACGAAGATATGGGCGATCCTACATATGCGTGTGGATTTTGCGGTGCGCTTATGTGGTTTGATGAGAGGTTAAAAAAAAGCCCGTTGAGTAGTCCGGAATTTGGTTTGTGTTGTAGTCGTGGTAAAATTCAACTTCCTCTTCTGAAAGAACCTCCACGGTTGCTACGTGATCTTTTACAAAATAGGCATATTAAGAGTCGTAATTACATTGAGAACATACGTGCTTATAATATGATGTACGCTTTTACTTCGATGGGTGGGATCCAAGATAAAACAGTCAACAATGGCCATGGTCCGTATACGTATAGGCTTGGTGGAAATAACTATCATTTACTCGGTAGTTTGTTACCTAAAGAAGGCGATTCGCCAAAGTTTTCACAGCTATATATGTATTGTGGCGAGGATGAAACTCAAGACAGAATTGATGTTGTCCGGTATTCATTCTCTTGGATCAATATTAATTCTACTACATATGTATAGTTTTTAAAAATATTCTATATAAATATATTGTTGATTCTCATTATATTTTTTATTTGATTTTGTAGATCAAAAAGTCCTGCTGCGATTGATTCATCAATTGTGGATGATCTAAAGAACATGATAGATGTCGAAAATCCAATTGCACAAAATTTTCGAATGGTCTTTGACGATTCAAGGAGAGCGCCGATATGGATGTAAAGTTATGTCTCATGGGAAGGAGGTCACGTGATGGACGCATGTATAATCTACCTACATGTTCAGAAGTCGCTGCATTAATTGTTGGTATGTTGGGATATCACTATTATTTATCCATGATAAATATATATTCCATAAGTAGTTTAATATATTCTAAATGATTTTATTTCTCAATAATCAGGAGATGATGAGTACGAGATGGATCCCGCGATATTGTATTGGAGCGAAAAATGGCGATTTTCAAAGAATTTGATTGCATCCAAGTTACCTTCCAATGCAATATCCCCTACTTTTCCCATATGGTGAGGATGGATACCATCCAGAGATTTCGCACTCGGATAAGTCTAAAGGTGTCGCACACACTTACAATTAAGGAGTTTTTGGCTTTTAGAATTTTTGACCGTATTGGTGAGGCCTGCATAATATTACTCGGTGAAAGTTATTCCAACGGTTTATAGTAGATGGCTATATGATGATGGAAGCACAGAGGCTTGCTTTTATAATGAGGAACCAACCATTATTAAGGTCGATAAGTATAAGTCACTTGATGATGCTATTCGAGCAGTGATATTGATCCATCGACCCGATAGGAAAGCGTTGGTAAACGCTTTGTTTTGCCGTCTTCTTTTGTCGGAGGTCCTCGATATATGGTCCAGAACTTCCAAGACACTATGGCCATATGCAAGAGTATAGGATATCGAACTATTCATCACATTCACGTGCAACCCCAAGTGGCACGAGATAACACGTTTTGTTGAGTCCAAGGGTTTACGACCCGAGGATAGACCTGATGTTATGAGTCGCATTTTCAAGATGAAGTTTGACCAACTTATAAAAGACTTGAAGACGGAAAATATTTTTGGCAATGCAATTGGAGGTACCACATTATAAGTCTCAGTTCCTTTGTTATTTCAGCTGATCGCTTCATTATTAACTTCCGCCGCATTGATTGATTTTTATTCTATTTGCTTTGTAGTTGTGTACACTATTGAATTTCAAAAACGCGGACTTCCTCATGCACATATATTGCTGTGGATTGATCGAGCAGATAGAAATATGTCTGCAAATTCTATAGATGATTTCATCAGTGCTGAGATACCAAATAAGGAACTCAATCCGGAGTTGTACAAGGCTGTCTCTGAGTATATGGTGCATGGTCCATGCGGACCATTGAATCCGACTTCACCTTGCATGCACGATGGCAAGAAATGTTCTAAGAAATTTCCAAAGTCCTTTAATGAGCGTACTATTTTCGATGGAAATGGCTACCCGGTGTATAAAAGGCGTGACACTGGTGATACTGTCGACAAGAATGGCAATCTCATTGATAACAGGTACAATTTAAAATCATTATTTTAATGTTCATTGTCGCATTATATTTCACTCACTATGATATAAATTAATTGTCATTTATATTCAAAATAATATGAAGTTTTACTTTTTATTTATAGGTTTATTGTTCCGCATAATCCTTTCCTATTGATGAAGTATCGTGCACATATAAACGTTGAATGGTGCAATAAGACAAATTCTATAAAATATACATTCAAGTACGTCAACAAGGGGGTTGATAGGATAGGCGCAAAAATAACTGTGGAGAACGAGGTGAAGGATTATGTTGACTGTCGGTACATATCAGCATGTGAGGCTGTGTGGCGTATTATGGGCTATGATATACACTACAGAGATCCACCCGTAGAGCGTTTATCATTTCACATGGAGGGTGAACAGTCCGTTACATTCAAAGATGGTGACTTGATTACGGATTTATTGGAGAAGCATACTGTTGCAGAGACAAAGTTCCTTAAATGGATGGAATTCAACAAGCATCATCCTGAAGCACGTAAGTATCTATACGCTGAGTTCCCTAGATATTACGTGTGGGATCCTAGAGGTAAAGTGTGTAGAGACAGGAAGAACTTCAACAACAAAGTTGGAAGAATTTACCATGTTGCAATTAAGGCTGGTCCATTATACTTCATGCGGATTATGTTGAATCACATTAGGGGCGCCACTTGCTTTGAAGATTTGCGGACAGTGAATGGTGTTGTTCATCCTACATACCGTGATGCATGTTACTCTTTGGGATTGCTCGATGACGACAAAGAGTATATTCATGCTATAAAGGAAGCCAGTTTTTGGGGTTCCGGTCGTTTCCTTCGACATTTGTTCTCCATGCTTATACAGTCTGACAGTATGTCCAGACCCGTTCATGTTTGGGAAAGTACATGGGAGTATCTATCGGACGACATCCAATACTTTATGCGGCGGAAGTTGAATAATCCTGGTATAAATTTAAGGAACTTTCTTATGTCGGAAATGTTATGTGAACATTTATTTGTTATTTACTATGCTAACTTTATATCTAAATATTTTAATATAGGAATTTAGGCCGAATGAAGAAACAGTTGAAGAATTTTACTCTTCTTTGAGATAGAAGAGTTTCTTTCTAGGAATGGATTTAGCTTGACTCAGTTGAAGGTATGCCGTTCGACAATGTCGTCATAGATAATGGTATGAATAATTTGATTGCGAAGAAATGTCGTGCGATATTGATGAGATGAATGAGTTGCATAGCCGTTTATATCCATGTCTCACGGACGAGCAAAGAAGTGTGTACGATACCATTATGGATGCGGTCGATTAGGTAATGGTGGAGTTTTCTTTCTATATGGTTACGGTGGCACAGAAAGACATTTTTATGGAAGACACTCTATTCTGCATTACGTGGTAGACGTGGTATTGTTCTCGCTGTTGCATCGAGTTGTATAGCTTCTCTACTTGGTCATGGAGGACGCTGTGCTCAGTCTAGGTTTAGTATTCCTTTGAAGGTAGTAGAAACAACCATGTGTATTAGGATAACTCCCAATAGCGATCGACAGGACTTTTGAAGAGTACAAAGCTAATTATATGGGATGAGGCACCCATGACTAATAAGTTTTGCTTTGAGGCATTGGATCGCAGTCTAAGGGATATGATGAAAGATCATCATGGTGTGGTATCTAACAAGCCGTTTGGTGGATTGGTCGTTGTCTTTGGTGGTGATTACAGACAGATATTGCCCGTCATACCAAAGGGTAGTAGGCAGGATATAGTCCACGCATCCCTTTGCTCATCTAAGACAATTTGGAGTTCCTGTCGTGTCCTGAAGCTTACGAAGAACATGCGTCTGCAGGTACTTTTCTAAAATTTTATGCTAGATAATTACTTTTTATATAAATAACTTATTTTAAATGTATATAAATTGTTTACTTTGTGCTTTTAAATTACAGCCTGGCGGCTCATATGTGTAACACCCCCAATCCACTCAGGGATATTACACGCCGTAGACCCTCTCCTCGAGGATCTACCAGGCTGGTAACAACATTTAACATCTCGACAATGCCTTCAAGGCTAAAATGACTCAGTAGACCGATTTGGTCTTTCAATAAAATATACAACTCGATTACAAACACATACCCACGCAGGGGTCAAAATCTGATAAACTCCGTCTGCAGGGAAAAGATACTGCAGCGGAAAAGAAAATACAACTAGACCAATACGACATCAACGGATCCTCGTGTGATTAGTATCGTTTATCTTTCATCATCCTTCGTGCCGACCCTGTGTTATGCTCCAAAACCTGAATGCAAAAATAGACATCCACCCCCCGAATACTCGGGGGTTAGCAAAACTCCACTGTTTTGCTAGTGCAAGTATAAAATACGAAAACGAGCCATACATATCATACTCCACGAAACATGTTAATCATAAACATACTTCCCGAGGTGATTCACTTAATCAAACGATTAAATCGAAAGATAGGGTAAACCCGATAAACATCTTGTGAAAAACATTTTACGACCTCGGGAGTTTTGAATACATTCGGATTTAAAAATCTTCAGGCCTTTCGAAAACATTTAGGGACACAGCCCAAAAGTCATTTTCCCAAAACATAAATTCGATAACAACAAGTGGGGTCCACGACCCGATCATACCATAACAACCTGTTTCCACAGATTATTCGCGTCCCGTGCTAGCAAGCCACGGACCTCAGATGCTCCCGTAGAACAAACCCGAGTGAATAACCCACAGGGAAACTATATCAAATCACATGTCACCGTAACCGCAGTCACGTGACTAAAAGCACATATACTTACATAATCAAACCACAACCATAAGTTATCCCGGCATCGTGCTAACAAGCCACGAACCTTGGAGTCCCCGCAAGACATACCCGATGATAACCCCACAAGTTATCTCGGCATCGGGCTAGCAAGCCCCGAACCTCGGAGTCCCCGCAAGACATACCCGTATTGGATAACCCTACGGTTTCGCCCGACCCATACTAGCAAGTATGGATCCCGGAGATTCAACAATCCTACCCGGAGGCACATCACATACAACAAGCACACAACAATAACCGATTATCAAGACAAGCAACACTAAGCATCACAACCTCCTTTCAAAGGAGTAACGACTAACATCACATCATGTCGAATACCCACCGAACAAATATATAATTCAATGCACAATCCTCGGCAAACAATTATGGTCAATGCGATCATAACATCTCTCAACGTACGAAACTAACACGCATATTCCGAGAACATATCCATTCACGAAGTATACGAATTATCGTTGAAAGACAATATTTATCGAGAACATACCGATCCTTTTTAACGTTCATTAAACATTGGATTTCGCATAAAATCATTTATCAATAATTATGCCTAAGAAATATGAAATGTATGGGCAAGATACTTGCCTCGAATGACCACAACGCGGAGAATCGGCCGAAATAGGTTGGCACGAACCGACTACGAACTCGCCGACTCCACCGAACGACAATCCACAACAATGAACTACGAACGAAAACAATAACAACGAAAATGAATTCCAAAGTACGACCCAAAGCCGCTGAATTCAAAGAACAAATGACGAAGGTTCAAGGATTTCCCCCAAAGCGGCAAGAACACGATTCGTCCGTCAAAACTCGGAAGCGAATTCCAAGTTGAAATATGGATATACAATCCATAGAATATGTTTAACAACATCATTTAACCATAATCGATCCGAAAACGGATGAAAAACGAGATCGAGGACAAATCCCCCAAAAAGTCAATTCGAAGGAAATCAAGAAATATGCTTCGATTCGACGAAGAACAATGGATTAAATGATGTTAAACACAAGAATACTACCAAGATTAATCATACCCATCATGAATTAATCAAAAACACGGAACGAATCGGACAAAAATGCGAAAACCCCCAAATTCACGAAATTAGGGTTCTAAGGAAGATTACCTTGATTCGCTAGATCAAAGGATGATAACGGATGATTTATTGATGTTATGAACTCAAGAACTTCGTGGATTTGTTCTTCAATAACATGCCTCCTTGATCTCCAAACCTATGGCCGCGGAAAGAAAAGATTGAAATGAAAAATGAGTTGAAACAGGGCTGCTCGGTCAATTATATAGGAAGACCGCCTCTAGCGTGCGCTAAGCGTGCCGGCGTGCGCTGGCGGGCGACCATGGTCGATCCGAGAGGCTCTGGGTGATCCCTCGCCAGTAGCGCGCGCTAGATGCCGGAGCGGCGTGCGCTACGTCTGCCCGGTTAGCCGCGCGGCCGCGGCCGTGGCGTGCGCTCTGCGGCAACTCTGGAGTCGAGAACCACTGGGCCTCACCGCCGGCCCGGGTAGCGTCTTGGCCAGGTGCCGCATAAGCGTGCGCTTCGATCGCCGGTTAGCGCGCGACCTCCGGCGATGGCGTACGCTATGCGGTCCTGCCGCGCCCTTTCGGCGAGCCGGCAACCGTCGTGCCGGTTCCTCCATAGCCGTCGGCGGCGCCCATGCCGTGGCTGACGACTCGATTTCCGAAAGCGCACGGAGCGAACACGGCGAAAAGTTCGCGGGCGACATCAACGACCGAAATGAAAACATAATGCAATAATTAATCATACGCGACCAAGAAAGCGGGTCGAGACAACAATTACGGATACGGATACGTAACTTTTAAGAAATTACAAAATGGCCCAAAATGCCCGGAAATCACGATACGTGATCGAATAACCAAACCGAAGTTCACAACACGTCTAACAAAGTTAAACGGACTTACGGGAGACTCGAAACAGCGATTTGAGCGAGATTTGCAAGAATCGAACTCAAGTGCGGAAAAGTCGCTAAAAAGCACGGAACTCAACAAAACGACACCGAAACGAACTCGGATGTCAAAAAGTGTAGAATTAATCATTCTCAGAATAATGAAACGGTCATGAGCGAGTCATCAAAACGGACTTCCGCTGAAAAAAAAGAAAAAAAAGAAATTACCGGAAATCGAAAATTGCGGATATTACATTCTACCCTCCTTAAAAGAAGTTTCGTCCCGAAACTTAAAACAAGTAGGGAGAAGCAATATCCCGCCAGGGAAACTCAACGAGATACGCAAGGAAACGCGTAACTAATGCCCAACGGCGAAACGTTACAAACAACGCAACGGAATATACGGTGTGAAAACACGCTCCACGACGACCAACACAACGTCGCGGTTAGGGATATAATAAAACCAACAATTGACAAGCGTCATCAAATGGATAATACAATCAAGTCAATTATCCGAACAATCACAAAACACAATGAACGAAAATCAATACGATTGACCAACCCAACGGTACATCAATCAAAACGCGAGCCAATCGCTGAACAAATACGGAATTCCACCGCCCAAGGGTTGGAAGATCGAAAACGAGACTACTTTCCCAAACTTAAGGGAATTAGGAAGGAGCCTGAACGCTCAAAAATCACGAAACGGCAACAAAAACCGAACAAACAAACGATCGAGACAACAAAAATCGAACAATCATGTCCGAAACATGAAGGATAATAAAATTCAAACAACAACTCCCAGGATGATCTGGTGAGAACAACAAGACGTGCATTCCCATAAGATCCACAGGAAAGGGAATAGCGATTGAAAAGTCACAATGACAAACGAGTTATTCCGAAACAATACCACCCTCGTTCGATCAATAAAAGCAAGGGATAGGGAAAGTTCGGAAAATGTTAACGAGCATAAACGAGTCGACAGAGTCGAAAATACAGGAGTTCCAAATCCGATCCACTTCGAATAAAAGACTTAATAGAACCAAATGATGTCACCTCCGAACAAGGTTCACAAGAATCGAACCGAACTCGAAAAAAAGTCACAGCGATAACCAGATCGATCCACAACAAGATCACAGCTCGTTCGGACGATGAAACCGAAATACAGAACAAAATTCATAAAGTATCAAGCGAATCGATAGGCTGGAGAAAGAGAAAATACAAAAGTCAAAATAGTACGGGCATTACATCCGACCTCGTCCACGAAATTCACAAAAACAGGAGCAAGGTAACAAGACATTAAACAACCGACACATAATGGAACGATCACCGATGCACACGGTCATACCAAACCAAGCTCCAACAGCTCACACATGCGCGATAACGCAGAAATCACCACGAGATGGCAACATTCAATACCAACATCCCACCTCTCACAGAGGGCTAACACAACAAATGTGTGGAAAACAACTCAACGCTCATGCCGCCAACTCGATCATACTCGGGAGCAAACATCAAAATGACAATGCGAACATCATACATACATACCCAGCCCTCAAACGGGAATGGATAGGTTTTAAAAACGAAAACCTCATTTTGAAAATAATTTAGAAGAACACCGGTTGATCTTGAGTATCACCTTTCAAAAAGTACAAATGTGAAACATCGTTATCGAGACTTTGGAGAACCATTTCGCATTTGATAAAATTGAGGACACTTTCTCTTAGTGAAAACTTTCAGAATATTGGACCCTCGGGTCTAAATAAAAGTGTTTCTAAAACATTGAAAATATCTCAAAACATTTTGGTCCTCGAGGTAGAAGGATTTGGAAACATATTGTGGCACCTTGGATGTACCACGAGAAAATAATTCATTTTAAAAGTGCGTCTCGAAATTTATTTTCTAAGATACTCAAGGATTTCAAGGATAATTCAATGGGCTAGAATGCCCAAAATTTGTAATTACGAAACTCTATAGCGCCGTGGATCCGTCGAAACCCACCAGCTAAAAACCATTTACAAAAACGCCAAGAAGGCCGATGACGGTAATGTTTCAAAACTTACAAAAGCCATTTACCACATGTTAAATACCGTCATAAGAATTTCGCTAAAATGATCAAGACCATAACATCAAAAACTCGATTAATGGAATCGATTTTGAAATAAAACTCAGTCGGTAAAATACCGAAAACCATTACAAAGGAACTCACGCAGCGGATAAAAGAAATAAAGTCAAACATGCACAATCCAGCAACACTACTCCTCATATGAACGAAATATTAGAGTCAAATGACCACATATCACGAAATCAAAATCCATAAGAGGATTCTGTCACTTAACAAATAATCATAAAAATAGCTCGTGTCACACGAGGCACAACACAAAGAAGGGAGACTTACTTCCACAGGTCGCACGAAGATGATGATCGCCCACAATACTAATCACGACCAACAAACTCAGACGACGCGTCGCGACACGACTCAGTCAGATAAAATCCGACGAAACAAGACTCAAACAACACGACAAGATTTCCTCAACCTAAGCTCTGATACCATTTATGTAACACCCCCAATCCACTCAGGGATATTACACGCCGTAGACCCTCTCCTCGAGGATCTACCAGGATGGTAACAACATTTAACATCTCGACAATGCCTTCAAGGCTAAAATGACTCAGTAGACCGATTTGGTCTTTCAATAAAATATACAACTCGATTACAAACACATACCCACGCAGGGGTCAAAATCTGATAAACTCCGTACAACGGGAAAAGATATCTGCGGCGGAAAAGAAAATACAACTAGACCAATACGACATCAACGGATCCTCGTGTGATTAGTATCGTTTATCTTTCATCATCCTTCGTGCCGACCACGTGTTATGCTCCAAAACACGAATGCAAAATAGACATCCACCCCGAATACTCGGGGTTAGCAAACTCCTTTGTTTTGCTAGTGCAAGTATAAAATACGAAAGCGAGCCATACATATCATACTCCACGAAACATGTTAATCATAAACATACTTCCCGAGGTGATTCACTTAATCAAAGCGATTAAATCGAAAGATAGGGTAAACCCGATAAACATCTTGTGAAAAACATTTTACGACCTCGGGAGTAATGAATACATTCGGATTTAACAATCTTCGTGCCTTTCGAAAACATTTAGGGACACACCCAAAAGTCATTTTCCCAAAACATAAATTCGATAACAACAAGTGGGGTCCACGACCCGATCATACCATAACAACTGTTTCCACAGTTATTCGCGTCCGTGCTAGCAAGCCACGGACCTCGGATGCTCCGTAGAACAAACCCGAGTGAATAACCCACAGGAAACTATATCAAATCACATGTCACCGTAACATGATCACGTGACTAAAAGCACATATACTTACATAATCAAACCACAACCATAAGTTATCCGGCATCGTGCTAACAAGCCACGAACCTTGGAGTCCCATAAGACATACCCGATGATAACCCCACAAGTTATCTCGGCATCGGGCTAGCAAGCCCCGAACCTCGGAGTCCCGCAAGACATACCCGTATTGGATAACCCTACGGTTTCGCCCGACCCATACTAGCAAGTATGGATCCGGAGATTCAACAATCCTACCCGGAGGCACATCACATACAACAAGCACACAACAATAACCGATTATCAAGACAAGCAACACTAAGCATCACAACCTCCTTTCAAAAGAGTAACGACTAACATCACATCATGTCGAATACCCACCGAACAAATATACAATTCAATGCACAATCCTCGGCAAACAATTATGGTCAATGCGATCATAACATCTCTCAACGTACGAAACTAACACGCATATTCCGAGAACATATCCATTCACGAAGTATACGAATTATCGTTGAAAGACAATATTTATCGAGAACATACCGATCCTTTTTAACGTTCATTAAACATTGGATTTCGCATAAAATCATTTATCAATAATTATGCCTAAGAAATATGAAATGTATGGGCAAGATACTTGCCTCGAATGACCACAACGCGGAGAATCGGCCGAAGTAGGTTGGCACGAACCGACTACGAACTCGCCGACTCCACCGAACGACAATCCACAACAATGAACTACGAACGAAAACAATAACAACGAAAATGAATTCCAAAGTACGACCCAAAGCCGCTGAATTCAAAGAACAAATGACGAAGGTTCAAGGATTTCCCCCAAAACGGCCAAGAACACGATTCGTCCCGTCAAAACCCGGACACGGAATTCCAAGTTGAAATATGGATATACAATCCATAGAATATGTTTAACAACATCATTTAACCATAATCGATCCATCGAAAACGGATGAAAAACGAGATCGAGGACAAATCCCCCAAAAAGTCAATTCGAAGGAAATCAAGAAATATGCTTCGATTCGACGAAGAACAATGGATTAAATGATGTTAAACACAAGAATACTACCAAGATTAATCATACCCATCATGAATTAATCAAAAACACGGAACGAATCGGACAAAAATGCGAAAACCCCCAAATTCACGAAATTAGGGTTCTAAGGAAGATTACCTTGATTCGCTAGATCAAAGGATGATAACGGATGATTTATTGATGTTATGAACTCAAGAACTTCGTGGATTTGTTCTTCAATAACATGCCTCCTTGATCTCCAAACCTATGGCCGCGGAAAGAAAAGATTGAAATGAAAAATGGGTTGAAACAGTGCTCGGTCAATTATATAGGAAGACCGCCCTAGCGTGCGCTAAGCGTGCACGGGCGTGCGCTAGCGGCCGACCATGGTCCATCCCGAGGCTCGGATGATCCTCGCCAGTAGCGCGCGCTAGATGCCGAGCGGCGTGCGCTACGTCTGCCGGCGAAGCGCGCAGACCGCCGTGGCGTGCGCTCGGCCAACTCTCTCGGAGTCCGTAACCACCGGGGCCTCACCGCCCCTGTAGCGGCGCTGGTGCCGCATAGCGTGCGCTACGACTGCCGGTTAGCGCGCGCAGCCTCCCGGCGATGGCGTACGCTATGCCGGTCCCTGCCGCGCCCTTTCGGCGAGCCCAAGAACCGTGCGGTTCCTCCCGCAACTGCCGGCGCCGCCATTGCCGTGGCCTGACGACTCGATTTCCGAAAACGCACGGAACGAACACGACGAAAAGTTCGCGGACGACATCAACGACCCGAAATGAAAACATAATGCAATAATTAATCATACGCGACCAAGAAACGGGTCGAGACAACAATTACAGATACGGATACCCGTAACTTTTAAGAAATTACAAAATGGCCCAAAATGCCCGGAAATCACGATACGTGATCGAATAACCAAACCGAAGTTCACAACACGTCTAACAAAGTTAAACGGACTTACGGGAGACTCGAAACAGCAGTTTCGAACGAGATTTGCAAGAATCGAACTCAAGTGCGGAAAAGTCGCTAAAAAGCACGGAACTCAACAAAACGACACCGAAACAAACTCGGATGTCAAAAAGTGTAGAATTAATCATTCTCAGAATAATGAAACGGTCATGAGCGAGTCATCAAAACGGACTTCCGCTGAAAAAAAAGAAAAAAAAGAAATTACCGGAAATCGAAAATTGCGGATATTACAATATGATGAGACCGAGAGCATCAGGGAGTTTGCTGAGTGGCTGCTGAAGGTTGGAGATGGTGAAATTGGTGTTGATAATGATGGTGAGGTAGAATTCAAACTGCCTGATGATATTCTGATTCGGTCTATTGATGAACCAATTGCTGCAATAGTTAAGAGCACATATCCGAGCATATTAGACCATGTCGGTGATGGTCGGTACTTTCAGGATAGGGCTATTCTTGCTCCCACTAATGAGATCGTCCAGGAAGTAAATGATTATATAATGTCTCTTTTACCTGGAGATGCCACGGAATTCATGAGTTCAGATAGCATATGCCCTGACGAAGATGATACCGTCAATAGAGAAGATGTCTATTCTGTCGAGTTCCTGAACACTATAAGGACTTCTGGGATACCAAATCATATAATTCGACTTAAGGTCGGTTGTCCTATAATGCTTCTTAGAAATATTGACCAGTCTGCCGAGCTTTGTAATGGAACTAGATTGATTGTTACTGCGATTGGCAAGCACGTTATTGAGGCTAAGACGATACATGGAAAGAACGCTGGAGTGAAGGTTTTCATACCAAGGATGGTACTTTCACCTTCTGATATTACCAAGTTTCCTATTAGATTTCAACGAAGGCAATTTCCTATATCAGTTTGTTATGCAATGACTATCAATAAGAGTCAGGGACAGTCTTTATCTCATGTTGGGCTATACCTCCCAAAGTCTGTTTTTAGCCATGGCCAGCTCTATGTTGCATTTTCCAGAGTAACAAGCAGAAAGGGCCTCAAGGTTTTAGCATTGGATGAGGAAGGCAATCCCACCGACACGATCACTAACATTGTATACAAGGAGGTGTTTTCAAAACTTTGAGGTATGTTTTTATCATATTAATACACTTTATGTCTAAAGTAGCAATATACATTTATTTGATTTTGTTATTGCTTACTGATTTGTACAGATATCGTTTTGCAGTTGGCGATTATTCAGATGTCTACTGTGATTGTACACGTTGACTTTGCATTCTCTTTCATATTTTTCGATGTACTGAACCTTTGATTCTATTTAATATTATTTATTGTTTGGATGATATTTTATTTCACGTATTACTGATTTAAAGAAAATCATGCCGTGGCAACGCCACGGGTTAGTACTAGTTTAAGTAGAAGATGAAGAGAGGAGAGGGTGCTCTTTTTTTTGCTTAGTTCTACTGCGTTTTTTCAATAAATTCATGTGTTTTATTCCAACAATTAATTATTATTGAGTAGGGTTAGTTTAGGCATAACAAAATATTCTTAATTTTTTTTTTTTATATTCACAACAATAATTTTTTAAAATCACGGCAATACTAGCCTTAATCAATAAACATATTTAAAACATGTATAATATGACTCCAAGTTCATTCAAGTGCATTAATATAGAAAAATCCATAATTTAAAATAAATTTAGGAAAAATATTAAAAGGTAGGAGTTTTCAATATTAATAAATATATTATTGTTTTTTCAAAAAATAAATAAATATATTATTGTAAACCCAATTAAACCAAATAATTTTTTTGATAGCCGAATATCTAAATTATTTAGTTTTAAATTCAACTAACATTTATTTGCATATATGCACAAATAGATACTAAATTGAAGATCGCAAAACATGAACTGATTTGATTTTTTTCTAAAAAGGATAACAAATTAAAATATTTCAAGCATTTAAAATTTGAAAAAATAATGAAAAAAAGCTGTAGCCAATTGAAGATTGCCATGCAAAATCTTTATCTCATATATATATATCTTTCATTTTTACATATCTCACAACAAAACATATATATCTCTTTCTTCTTTAACACTTTTCTTTTACAAATTTTATAGTTTTATTATGGATCCTCGTAAATCCAAAGACGGTTCTTCATCATCGAGGGGACGTGCACGCGGCGGTGGACGAATTCGTCCCCGTGTTCAATCACAACCGGCTCCATACGTTCCGGCAACGACTCAACAACCACAATATTATACATCGGCAATGTCTTCTCCGCCATACTATCAACAACCACAATATTATCAACCAACTATGAATCCTTCTCATTACGGTCCCGAATTCAACCCGTTCGATTACCGTGACGCTCCACCGCGGCGTGAAACAAGTGTCGAACGACAACTACCGCTATATGGCGCGGATGATGAAGATGATGACTTTGCTATTCCCGAAACGCAACTCCCAATCGGTATACTTTTATTTGTTAGAATATTGTAAATAAAAATTTTTATTTGTTATAATTTGTTACGTTATACTTTTATTTATTAGAATATTGTAAATAAAAAATTTTATTTGTTATAATTTGTTACGTTATACTTTTATTTGTTAGAATATTGTAAATAAAAATTTTTATTTGTTATCATTTGTTACGATATAGGCGGACAAGAAAATGAAGAAGTTGAAGAAGATCAAGAAGCTCAAGAAGTTGAAGAAGTTGAAGAAGTTCAAGTGCAAAGAAGAAGAATGCCGAATAGATCGGAAAGGAAAGCTTGGACGCCGGCCGAAGAGGTGGCGTTGGCACAAGCTTGGGTTCAAATCTCGACATGTAAGGTAGTCGGAAATGAACAAAGTAGAGAAGGTTTTTGGATAAGAATTCTTGAGCATTTCAAGACAAACATTCGAGACACTACTCGTACGACTCACGGCTTGAACACAAAGTGGAGAAGTTTGAACGCCGAAATGGGTGTCTTTAATGGGTTGTGGATCCAACAAGTAATTTTTATAATTATATACTTTTTACATTTTTTTAGTTGATCTTTTGTAGTTTTTACATTTTCAATTTTTATTAGTTACATATTAATTTTTACTTTTATAATTGTAGAATCGTCTTCGCGAGAGTGGTTGTGCCGATATTGACATCATGACAAATACATTGGCCGATTACCAAACCAAACATGACAAGGCGTTTGGTCATATCGACGCATGGCAGGTTGTTAGGAAGGAAGATAAATGGTTGGAACAACCGGATATAGCGCAAGGATCTTCGTCTCATTCCGACAAACGAAGAAAGTCGGCGGAATCCGGCTACTACGAGACCGCAAGTAATGATGACTTTGTGATTCCGGATCTCAATGACGACACGATGCCTCGCAGGTTGAAACCGATACGTCGTCAAAGGGTAGTGTTCATATGAGCTTCGGAGATTACACATCAAAGAAAAAAGAAATATTGGAGAAGAGAGCGGAGTTTAAATGTAAAAAGGATGAGATGACCCAAAAGATGATGGAGTCAAAAATCCGTTCCATTGAACAAAAGACGAGGTTGAGGGCGTTGAAAGCATTTCAAACACCGCACGATCACATAACCGATCCGAATATACTAGAGGTCACTCTTGCCGAAAAACGTGAGCTTGCGGAGAAATACGGATGGCGTTGCGATTTTTAAAAATGTTTTTTAGTATGTTTTTTTTAATTATATCTTTTTTTAGGATCTAATTTTTTTTTAAGTATTATTACTTTTTTTTAGTATTATGTAATTTTTTTTAAGTATTTTGTAATTTCCTTTTAAGTATTTTGTAATAATAAAATATTATGTGTTTTTATTAAATTGTTTGATATAATTTTAAATATAAAAAGGTAAAAAAAAAAAAATTAAAAGTGGTGAGAGTTGGTGAGGCATGGTTGCCACTAAAAAATGGTGAGTGGGGGTAGAGTGGGGGTAGAGTGGGGGTTGGATGAGTTGGAAGAATGTTATTGGTGGGGAGTGGAGGTAGATGGGGGTAGATGAGGCACCATTGCCACCACCCTTATGCAGAATATTTTACTTTGGACACCATTTCCAAAGAGGCTTAAATGTTAGTAATATATATAGTGCACATAGTATACATCACTTTGTACACTAGCATCATTTTAACGGTAAATATACATCACTGACACACATTATATACATCACGTGACTAATTATTCTACCCTATACACACTATGTATATCACTGTGAACATTGTATTAGCCCTTATTGCACCAATCTCCAGTGAAGCCGATCTTTTAGATAGCCACTTAGCTTATTGCTCGACACAAGACGACGCGCTAAGAAATTTCATTCATTTCTTCCTTGTAAATCCCCAACCGGATAAGGCCCTGTTCTTTTGGACTTATTTTTCAGTTTTTCAGTTCAGTTCAGTTCAGGTCCATTCAGTTCAGTTCAGTTCAGTTCAGGTCCATTCAGTTCAGTTCAGTTCAGTTCAGCTCAGTTCTTCTTCTTATTATTATTATTATTATTAATCTTAATTATTATTATTGTTATTATTACTAATAATATTACTATTATCGTTGTTATTGTTAATTACTATTATTATTATTATTATTATTATTATTATTATTATTATTTATCATTATTATTATTAATATTTACCCGTAATATATATTTGATTCGATTGATTGATTCGATTCCATTGATTCGATTCTGATTCGATTGATTGGGATTCAATTCGATTGGAGATCCATTCGGCCTCAATTCAGATTCATTCAGTCCAAAAGAACAGAGCCTAACTTGCGAATTGAAGATTTCCAATTTTGTTAGCGGGAGTCCATTTACTTGAACTACTACGAGTTCTTTCTACAAATCTATTGCTAAGTTTGCCCTCTGTAGCATCACCCTAATTGTTATTTGAATAAGTAAAAGTTCCTTCTTGGTCGGAGTAGGAATAACACTTCTCTTCTGATACATACTATATACACGTCCCGACTATAAATTCACAGCATATATACACACACACCAAGCATTCACTGACATATAATATATCACTTGCAAACACCATGTACATCACATTGACTGTATATATAGATCCAGACATACAATATATAAATCATTTAAACACACTATTGCATAACGTTGCGGCTATACATACACATCATTTAGACATACTATGTACATCAATGTGACTGTAAAATATACGTCATTTGCAAACACTACACAACTTTTGACGGTAAATATGTATCAGTGGCACACACTATATTTACCATTGTGACTATAAAATATACATTACTTATACACACAATGTACATTACCGTGATTGTTAATATACATTACTTACACATATATCTCAGTAACATACAATACATACATCAATGTGACTACGAATATATGGTACCCTCTCACACAATCTACATTACTTATATACACAGTGTACTTCATCACTATGATCATCAATATACACCACTTGCAATATCATTGTAATTGTAAATACACATTACTTGCAATGTGACATGATGTGTGTAAATGTGTGTGTATCTATAAATAATAAGGCAGCATATCAAACAAAAAAATAGATCAAAATCATCAAATAGCAAACTAAATTCATGATTGAAGAATAGAAGATACAATTTTATTCCCAAACTATACCGGACTTCGAAGAATTTCAATGGAATAATCACAACTGACAGTGGACTCAACACCAATGCCAGCGATATCACCAAAGAGGGACTGAATTTATTGCTTATATCAATAACAAAATCATGTCAGAATCATCTACGAAATTGATATATAGATGAAAAATTACATTCTATCCATCTAAATCACCGAGCTCACGCACAAAGATCGAGAGAGAGAGAAAAAAAATGCAGTCAAGTGATGATCAATATACACATATTGATCATCATATAGAAGTGATGAATAACGATTTTTTGGATATCAATTAGGTCCTAAATTACTTAAAATATTGCCACCAAGAGAAGGAAAATATTTTGTCTTTCTCATAAAGCTTAAACAATAAATCAAGTTATCGACCGGTACAATAAGAATAAACACAAACACAGTACATCACAATAAGGGTTAGGCACGGACACATTATGATAAAAATCAATTGAGCCAAAAATTCAAACCTAAACACGACAGTACAAAAGTACAGACTATACAATATGCACGATAAGCAAAACTATTCGAGTTTTTTTAAATGGAAGTTCATTTGGCCCCATTAAGCAACAAGACAGGTTATCTTTTATATATATATACATATATATTTAATATCTTGAATACATATTCTGAGTAGATTACAAAATAAGTGTATGTATTCGAAGTAGATTACAAATATGAAGTGTAAGTTGTATAACACAGCTTAAAAGTCATAATACGTTATGACAAATGAGGAGAAGGACCACAAAGCTCAATAATGGTCATTATGAATTTAAAAGATACCAAAAGTTAGAGAAAGTAATTGTGCCTTGCCGGGCCAGCCTATCTTTAGCCAGTTTCTTATCATGTTTCATCTTATTGACCCGACAATAGCCAGAATCCGATAGAATATTGGTCCGCTTCTATATCTGCTAGAAAAGAAAAGTGAAGGCGAAGTCTCCATTAAGTCTTGGAATCCAAAAAATGTCGTGAAAGGTAATAATACAAGAAACCAGTTCCTAAATGAAAAAAATGAATTTCAATATCAGTGTTTTTTTTCTATTAAATTATGAGGCACATCCGGATTCAAGTGGCAACGGTTGAAGTGGGCAACACTGTGTGTCTCGAGAATTAGTACAAAAATCAGAACTTAGATATTAGAAAAAGAAACACCAAATATTAATTTTCTATAATAATTAAGAAACACCAATTATTCATCTGCACATAAACAAATGATCCTAAGTTGTAAATAAGAGGGAGGGGCTCACATGATGGTTGGGCCATTGAGTATATAATAATATGGCTACGTCTATGCACACCCTATTGACATCCATCATATTTTTCTTCTCTTATGCAACATGTGCGTGCGGCAGGGAGCATGTTTGTGTCAAGAAGAAGGCGGGTTGGATTAGCAAAAAAAATTAAGAGTGTATAATAGATATTTTACTAAGCTAATAAATAAAATATAATTACATGATATTGATCGTTTTTTGACCTCATCAAGCATGAAACTCGTCGGCAACCGACTTATTGTCTATTTGCATGTATAAATTTGAATATTCTAGTGGATCGAGCTCATGAATCAGTTTAGTAACGACATAGTAAACCCTTTAGTATATGGAGATGACCTCACCTTCATGTATCCCATGAGGTCCCACCCCAATTTTGCATAAGGTAGTTCTTTCCTAACATTTAAGTCAATAATAACTAACGTTGTTGACATTTACAATACTTGGTTTCCAAAAAATCCAAGACATGTAGCACCTGTTGAGGTTTGCATCCCATGCTGCACTGGTTTCCATTTTAATAATTCCTTTTTTGGGTCGCCACGATGCAAACGCATGCACATTTTGAAGTAAGCTTGAAAATATAGGCGTTATTCATGCACAATGTCAAATCAAGTCGCAAAGTCCCCAACATCCAAATCAGTCTTTCATGAATCTGAGACCAAAAAAGGAAGATAATTGTGCTTACTAGTCAAGTATTGCTCGGATTCATGAAAGACTTTGGAAGCCGGGGATTTGCAACCTGATTTGACATTGCACAAGAATGATGCCTATATTCATTTTACTTCAAAAGGTGTGTGCATTTGCATTGTGGCGACCCAAAAAGGGAACTATTAAAATGGAAATCGATGCATCATGAGATGCAAACCTCGAGAGGTGCTACATGGCTCAAATTTTCTAGAAACAAAAAGTGTCGAGAATGTCTACAAGGTCAAGTCTTCTTGGCTTAAAAGGTTCTGAAAGAACTACCTCACGCTAAAATGGGATGAGATCTCACGGGATACACGGGGTGAGGTCACTTCCATGTACTAAGGGGCCCACTATGTCGTTACTAAATTGATTCATGAGCTCGATGGACTAGAATATTCAAATTTATAGTGCAAACAAACAATATCATGTAATCATATTTTATTTTATAACTTGGTAAAATATCTATTATACACGCTCTTAACCTTTTGTTAGTTCACACGCCCTCTTCCCGAGACACACATCCTCCCTCGCACATAGACCCGGCAAAATAGGTCCAGGTTCGTGGCAGGCGTGCCGCCCGTTTTAGGTGGACATCGGCCGCATATTATTAAATTTCAAAACCGGCCTTTGGCCGGCAGATTTGGCCGTCCGTAGAGGCCCGGCCATGGCGCCCGCCCAGCTTTTTTATTTTTTTTTTTAATTTATGTTATGTGTAATTATAATATTTAATTTTTTTTCCTTGTTTGTTAGATTATAATACATCTATATGTTAATTATTGATGTAATTTTATTTTTTTGGGGACTTTGTGATTATTTGTAGTATCTCGTATCAATAATATTATTATTTTATGATTTGATAAGAAATTCGTAGTGATAAATGATATGATGATCAAATAAAAATATTTGTATATTTGTTTTTTTGATTATGGTAGTGCAGTAAATAATGTAATTATCAAATAAAAATAATTGTATATTTATTTATCTGATTGTGATAGTATAGTGAATAATATAATAATTAAGGATCGAAAAATATTTGTATATTTATTTCAGAATTAATATTTCAAAAAAAAAAGTCAAGGCCGCGGGCAGCTGAGCGCCGGAAGGGCCACGGGCCTAATAATTTTGGCCCAGGAAAAAATGAGCCTTTTTGGCCCGGCCCAAAAAAGACCCGCCCGTTTGCCAGGTCTACTCGCACACACGCACACGCTGCACAAGAGAAAAATATGATCGATGGGAAGAGCAATACAATGGGGTGCCCATAAGCATAGCCATTTTATTATTATATACTCTATGGTCCAACCGAGGAAAGCAAGCATGAGGCCATTGTATGAGCACCTCCCTTCTATTAAACTTCAGATCATCTGTTTATGTGCAGATGAACCAATCATTTTAGAAAATTAAGATTTGGTGTTTCTTTTTCTTAATATACAATTCTGATATTTAAAACTAACTCTACGGACAGACAGTGTTGTTGCCTACTTCAATCGTTACCACTTGAATCGAGATGTGTATCGTAAATTCTTTTTTTTTTTTAAAAAAAAGAGGGGAGGCGTGATGTTGACATTCGTTTTTTCTTACGGAAAACTGACTTCGTGTATTATTTACCATCAAACCTCCCCGGACAGGCTCTGCAGATTTTCCATTTCAAGACTAAATCTACGGAGACTTCGCCTCCACTCTCTCATTTTTCTTTCTAACAGATACACGGAACCAAGGCCTCTCGTTTGGTTCATGGAATGGAGTTCCTTTCCAAGAACTTTACACGTAGATGGAAAAGTTTAACTCGAAATTTTCCTTTCCGATGTTTGGTAAAGTATGGGAATCATAATCAAATGCATTTTAATCATTCCAACTATGTCGAGGTCGGTGACGTAACAGTTATAGTGTTATATACAACAACAACATCTAAGCCTTAGTCCCAAAATGATTTGGGGTCGGCTAACATGAATCAAACTTTGAAACCGTCAATAATCGTTACATAAATAACATAAAAGGAAAAAAGAGGGAAAAAGTAGAGAAAAAAACAAATAAAAAAAGAGAATGACTGTTAAAAAAAATGAAAAATCCTGAAAAATAAATTAAAAGATAACATGAAATAAAAGAAAATAGGAATTTAAAAAAAAAAAAAAAGAAATCAGACTCCATCCACCATCCGTATTCTTTCCCGCCACATTTGCCTCTCCATCGCCATACTTTCTCCAATTCCAAGAAACCGCATATCATTTTCAATCATCTTTATCCAAGTTTTCTTAGGTCTTCCTCTACCTTTCACAACATTACTAATTCCCCAACTTTCTAGCCTCCTCACTGGGGCATCAATAGGTCTTCTTCTCACATGACCAAACCATCGTAATCGATTCTCCATCATCTTGTCTTCTATAGGCGCAACTCTTACATTCTCTCTAATCACCTCATTTCTGAGCCGATCCTTTTTTGTATGACCACACATCCATCGTAGCATACGCATCTCTGTCACATTCATCTTTTGAACGTGACACTGTTTTACAGCCCAACACTCGGTGCCATATAACAGCGCAGGCCTAATTGCCGTGCGGTAAAATTTACCCTTTAATCTATGAGGCATGCCAGGATCACATAAAACCCATGTGGCACTCTTCCACTTCAACCACCCTGCCTTTATTTCTGTTGTTTCCAATGGAGCCAAAGACTCTTATTCTTTGGTTTTGGATTATAATGGAATAAAACAAAATGACTCACTAAACTGGCTGCACTTCTTTTTCTCATGAAGTACTAGTCATTCCATGCAATTTTCGGTGCAATTTTCATTTTGGATCATTCGGAAACAGCCTCTCTGTGTTAAGACAGGGGTAAGGCTGCGTACATCCGATCCCCCCTTACCCCGCTTTTTGCGGGAGCCATTGAGGCATTGAGGTAATGTTGTTGTAGTTATAGTGTTATATAATTATCTATAATTGATTAACACTAACGGTTCATAAAACAAGCATGAGAACGAGTCGGAAAAAATGGGTAATAATAAGTTCATCCTCAACTACACCTTAATCCCAATATATTATGGCAATGAAGATTATAGTGCCATTAAATTGTCTAAAATTAGTTAATGTTATAATTCATGCAAAAAACTAAGTGGAAAAATTTTACGCTAGATGCCCTTCCGTATCAACCTTCATACGAAGGAGAAATGTGAAATTCCAAAACCATCAACACCGTAGGTTTTTTCCATTACATGAAAAACATTATAAGACGGTGATAAACCGAGATAATTGCCATGGTCATGTCACATTACGTCATTGATATTGTAAAATCAACACGTACATTAGATTACCATGTGGTACTTTCGTCTAAAATTTCCTGTAACGAATATTAGGAGAGACCGGGGAAAATGGAATACCATGATATCTGATGGAATCCAGTTTCCTATCTATTTTCCACACTATAAAGGAAGTGTTTCCTTTATCAAACAAAGGAAAGAAAAAGGAAAGATTTTCCTTTCCTGAATGCCAGAATCCATAAAACAAACGGGTCTAAGATTACCATCTCGGAGACGACAAGTTCCTTTAGAACTTCCCCTCCAATACATTGAAGCAGGTGGGCCAGTTTAGCCAAGATTTAAACCAACACTAGGACTTCACAATGAACCCTTTTAGCACAGGCATCATAGCTAGCCTCAAATGTTTGAACAGCCATTAGATTATGAACACATCTTAAAAAGTCTTAACAAAATATTAGTATTATTTTTTATACACAAACTTCAAATCACATACACCATATGGTAAATACAATTTATACCAATCAGATTTAAGGATAAAAATTCGTACAGGAAAACATCAATAGAAATCATCGAAAACACCTACCGACGAAGACGGGTACCTCTCATCATCCGCCTCAACCTCCATTTCCATCTCCGGCAGCTCATTGGACCCAAACTCGGGCGAACCTATATCAACAAGGTTCTTCAGATCCACCACCGACAGCTCATCAAGCCTTGTCACGACCAAATCAGCCGCTCCAAGCTCATACACCGGGTGCTTACTCGCAACAGCAACGCATTTCATTCTCGCATCTTGTGCAGCCTCAATAGTCTGATTCGAATTACCAAATACTATACATCTCTCGGGTATGAACTGTAAAAGCTGAGCCGCGTAAACAAACATCTCCGGATCCGGCTTCCCTCTATGCACATCCTCAGCCGCGACGATAACATTGAATACATTTTCAATCCCAACAACTCCAATTGCCCTCTCGAGGGATTTTCTCGGCCAGGTTGAGACCAAAGCCATCGGCACCTTATGATGCATTAAAACACTCACAAACGCATGTGAACCCGAACAGAAACTATAAATCCCACTGTGTAAAGCTTGATAGATTTCCTCCTTTCTAGACGCCATTCTCTTCAGATCATTTGAATTTCTCGACCAACAAAGAACTTCTCCTATTGCTTGCTCATTTTTCATCCCTTCAATCCTACGAAGCATGAAAGTCGGCGGCGGTGATCTTCCTTCTTCCTCGGAAAGAACTAACCAAGCTTGTTTCTCGAGATCCGAATTATCTTCGACTAAAACTCCTTCCCATTCGAATATGACGCCCAACCAACCATAACCCATTCTTTCTTGTCTAAGCAATGGATTGTGAAGGGCGGAATTATCGGCTTTATGCTCCAGTGGCCATAGTCCTGGTCGGTTATCCATGCCAGTGTCGACCCGATGCCAAAAGTCTTTAGGTATTCCCTCTTTTTCACGATAAGAGTACGCCTCTTCGGGTATTTCCATGGCTTGAGCCTTTATTACAGACATTACTGGCTTCTGAATACATGAGAACGAAAATGAAAGTTTCCTATCGACAAACTTGGTAAGAGGTGGTAGCCGGAAGTGATCCGTCGGCTTTTGTTTATTTGAGACATCATTGCCGAGGCAAATACCGTAAATCGGTCGGTGCCCCAAAAGGGATGTAGCAGCAATTGACTCCACCATTTTATTTTATTTTTTTAACAAACCACCATAGCTACAACCTAACTATAATTTAATTTTAACAATCCAAAAAAGTAAATAAATAAAAAAATTGGAAAAGTATTTGTTCTTAGCTCGAAGAGATTTATAATTAATTTTATCCAAAGCCCTTCTGAGTATATACAGAATTGCAGGCAGATACTACCAGAAATAAACCGAAACACAAACAATATACTCAAACCTGTAATCTACAACTCTTCTTTTTATTACTTAAATCACTACTGGAAGGGGCAAAGATTACAGCTTTACTCGAAACACATCAAACCACAGAGTCCAATTCCAAGATTTAAGTGACACCGACCGACCGAAGGCGATTATATTATAGTTGTCAAATTAAACAAATTAAAGCAAAAAAGAAACTAAAATCAACCCCAGAAGCGAAGAGATTGAACAAAAAATCAGACTCCCTATACACACACACACACACACACACACACACACAACCCCAAATTATTTCAGCTACAGAAACTAATACAGATACCTCAAAGAAAGAGAAATTATCACGCCTGCCTATGTGTTTGCTTATATTTAACAAAAGGAAGGATGAAGAGTAACCTCAAAACTTGGGTGGATCGTTTGGAGTAAGATTTTATTAATAAGGGAAAAAAAAGTAAACTAGAGAGAGAGAGAGAGAGAGGAAGACTTGTACGAGATTTTAATAATTGTCCATGTAGATGAATTGAAGACATGGCTTTTGTTGTTTCCGCATTTGCGTGGCTTACCAGCATTTCCGTAGGGAAATTCCTTTCGTCGGGTGAAGGCTTTCTCACAAGTAGTTATGTATGAACTCCACGTGCCGACCCGGGCCCGATAGGTGGATTTCAGTTTGACCCGATGCTAAATTGTTTGTATATGGTGTTCAATTGTTCATAGCTTATACTCAATCCGTCCGTGAATTAAATTCCTGATTTCTTTTAATTTTTATTCGTGAATCAAATTTCTATTTCACTTTTTGTATTATCTTCTCCCTTTACACAAATTTACCATCAAATGCTATAGGTGGACCCACTTAAAACAACTTTATTCCACTTTATCACTACACATACCCTCAAACTTTTACAATACATTACTCCACTTTATCACTTCTCTTAATCAATGTGCCAGTGTCACTTCGAGAATTTGATTTCCGGACTTCCTCCGTCCATGAAAATGTGTCACATTTTGACTTTTTTTAGTCAAAATTTAGAAATTTGACCATAATTACAACTAATATATAAAAAACTATAGTAATGTGAGTACTTGATTAAATTTGTCTTGATGTGTATTTCTAAAATATGACTTACATTTTCCATAAATTTTATATATTAATCTCAATTTTTTGGTCAAATTTTATAAATTTTGACCCGAAGAAATTAAAATTTGAATACATTTTCGTGAAGTATTTGATTAACAAATAAATATGGGTACAGATTTCTATTCATTAAATATAAAGTGGAAAAATACCTAATAAAAAAATAGCTGGTTCATTGGACACTATGTCTATGCCGTCTGATAAACCATCTGGTTCTTTTGTGTGGGGACCAATCTATTCATTGGTCGGTACTATGTATACATTGTTTCTAGAATGATGTTAGGTGGAGGGAGTGGAAATTTACTACCATAATACCCTAAGGGTGCCACATCACTTTTATTCAATAAAAACCTTTCAACTCAAAACTACCCCAATACTACCCTAACACTACCCTAACTAGTGGGAGTGGTACCCTAGTACCCGAATTCATTTTTTTTTAAATACATAAAATCACATACAATATTTATAATAAAAACATACTATTTAATTAAAAATAAAAAACATTACATAATATTTTAAAAAAAAAAAAACATAACATAATACTTGAAAATAACTAGATTAAAATAAAAAAAGACAAGACCTGCAAAAAAAACTTCACATCTTCTTCTTCTTCACTTTAGTCTTCTTCCTCTTCCAAGACCTGCAAAAAAAAAAAAAAAAAAACGCAAACACAAACACAAGGACACACATACTCGCTCGGGAGTTTCATCCTCCCACCTTCTTCCTTATCAAACCAAAAAAGAAGCACGGGTAGCTGCAAAACCAAACCACCTTCTTCCTCCCACCTGCAAAACCAAACCAAAAAAGAAGACAAAAGAAAAAAAAATACAAACACAAGCACGGGTACTCGATCGAGTTCGGAGCTCGAAAATCCTACCCGCCCCCTAACCCGCACTACACGGAATGGTGTAGCCGAGCGGGTTCACGAGCTCGATTTGCAACCCGACGTCCACTCCGTCTGCCCTTATATACTTGTATGTGTACCACTCTGATCTGCTACCAACAAAAGCCTTGAGCACAAAATTGTACATAAGATGTTCAGGTGTTCGCTTTGAGTTTAAACTCTAAGGAGTCCATTTAAAGTTTGGACGAGTTGATGCTCTTTTTGACACGTGCAATTTGAGTTTCTTATGCACTTACGACTGACAGTGTAAGGGCGGTGGCAGTCATGATCCCATGCCCCCCATGCCTCACCACCCACCAATAATATCATTCCACCTCATTCATGACTCTCTCATGCCTCACCATACCTTTTTAGTGGCAACCATGATCCCATGTCTCACCTAATTTTATTTTTTTATTTTTTATATTCATAATTATATTAAACAATTTAATAAAAACATAATATTTCATTAATAATTAAAAGAAAATTACATAATACATAAAAAAGGAAATCACTAGTCGTCGAGAATACATATCTAAAAATCGCAACTCCATCCATATTTCTCCGCGAGCTCACGTTTTTTATCAAGAGTGAACACTAGCATATTCGGATCGGTTATGTGATCGTGCGGTTAGTTATAGAACTTCATCGCCCGAAACAAAGCCTTTTCTTCAACACTACGGATTTGTGCCGCCAACAACTTTTCAACCAATTCATCCTTTGGATGAGGTTGAAACACCTTTTGATTTCTTTGGATCCATATTTTAATTTTTTTAAAAGTATGAGAGTTGGAAGGAAGTGGTAATGTGAATTGGAAGTAGTTAAAAATGTGAATTGGAAATAGTATTTATAAAGGGATTTTTTTAATGGCCCAATATTCAAAAAAGTACCCAACATTCAAAAATTAAACCCTTCAACGGTTATAATCCTTTCCCCCATATCCCATGACTCAACGACAATGTTTGCCGAATTCTCCATGCAGAATCCATGCCGATTTGAAGGTAATGGTGTTGCCGCTCGACATCACCTCAAACCGAACCATGCAGATGATCATTGCCACCCCCCTAACACCCCAAAATAGTGAAGGTATTACAGCACTTTCAGCCCTTCCCCATAAATTCACCATGCTAAAAATACAATACGAATACTAAAATACCAATTAGGTCACCAAATAGGTCACCAAAATATAATACTAGTGAAACAATAACCAGGTGAGCCTCTTAAACAAAAAAATAGACAAAATAATCAAAGAATTGTATTTGAGTACATAAAAAACAACAAGACAAAAAGAACAGAAAAAAACACGATGACTCGAGACTTCCTACATGTAGCGCTGCAGAGTACCATCATCCCTGTGCTATTCTTCTGACTGTTTGCCCTTGCCACTATATGAGAATACATGAAAGATGTCTGCTCCCAAAAGGGTCAGCATGAAATTGAATTATAGTGTATAAAATTCAAATACCTAATGAGGGCCCAATTCTTAATGGGCAACCCAACTAGTCGGTCGAATCGAACAAGCCCATATATGTTAATAAGGTCACTTATTAACATACTTTGATTCGGGGATCCAATAAACGAGTCAAATTTTTTGATAAATATATATTTATTCACTAAAATCGTGGTATTAGACGAAGAGGCCAAAGTGTAGTATTATTCAATATTTGCCCACTTCTAGTTCGAGAGATGTTGACGGATTTATTTTGCAATTGTTAGGGGTTATTTTGTTAATTCTATATTTCGAATTGTGAAACAAATCCGCAAAAGTGTATATGGTGAGTGAGATAATACATTTGGTGTCAAGTTGTTCAATATACATAGATAGTTTTATGTCATTAAATAATTGTATGCAACTTACCCATTTTTAAGTGTTATACCCATGTTGGTATGAGTTTTTTGAGTATGATATTGTCTTTCCAATCCCCCATGCATAAACCCTGCCCTCCATTACGCAACTATTGCGTCTCCAGTCTGTGATTGCCACCTCCATTTTCCAGTCCACGCTAGAACCAGCACTAGAATCTCCCCCTCGATGGACTGACCCCGTCCCCAGCCTCTACCGAAACTCTGATGTGGTTGGCTAGCTGAATTCTACTGATTCACACTCGGCTCTCTAAGTACTGGGACAGAAGCTTGAGTATCAAATGTCTTATCCCCTCCAGTGCAATAAATCGCTTTGTGACCCATCTGACCGCAAGTGTTACATCTGTGAGGTGGAAATGGCACTCGCGATTGATGTGACAAGTACGGTTACAATTAAGCATGTCACCTCACGAGTCAAGGCACCCGGAGCAGAATGAAAACTCTTCCCGCCCCTAAAAGAATGTGACGCCTTTCCGACAGGACGGTTAACTGAATGGGATCTCTGAAAGCTACCACCCTTGTTACCAGAAAAGTTTTCGGTGGTTTTCAGTTTTTTCTGATCAGTAGCTGTCTCAGTCACCAAACTCAACAAGTCGTAGGCTAGTGCCTTATCTTGATACTCTCTCAGTGTAGTACAGGCGAACCCGGCCATGTCACACCGAATATCTGTCTTCATCCACATATCAAAATGGCGGATCTTATCACGCTCATCGCGCACACTATTCTTCACATGGACTAATTGCTGGTTATATTTGACTATTGCTTGTGAAATTGTGATATCTTGTGGCTTAGCCTCGAAAAAGGCCCGGATTATACTCTCTTGAACTGGCCAAGGACAAGACTCGGCCTCCATCAGGTTCTTGAACTTGTCCCAAGAAGCAATATGATATTGGAGCTTAACTGTCTGCCACCAAGTCGCAGCCTCATTGGCAAGGAAATATTGAGCCAGGGGCACTCTCCTCGCCTCGCGACAATTGACTGCTTCAAAAACTTTCTCCATCTAGAAAAGCCAGCTTTCCCAACCGACCGAATCAGTAGCACCAATAAAATGTGGAGGATGCATACAGACTACATCCTGGAGCCATCTATCTGCACCCGTAATAGCCGTTGGGTTTGGATTATTCTGTTGGATCGTCTGGGTTAAGAGAGCCATTTCATTAGTCAACTACTGAAGAATGTTCGCAAAAATGGCATCCGCATTATTCCATTGGTCGTCCGACTCGTCCTGTTGACCATCTGTACTTGGATGCACAGAGTTCGGTAACGTATGAGTGGTAGAACCAGCATCAACGCTGAAAGACATGTCTGCCCCACCGGCTGCGCCAGATAAATATATATTTATTCACTAAAATCGTGGTATTAGATGTAGAGGCCAAAGTGTAGTACAGTTCAGATTACACACCATCGAGGTGATCAATTCCCAAAGGTACAAATTCGAAGACGATACATAAAAGAAGAGAGAAGAGAGTTAATGTAACACCCTCAAGATATTCAGGGAATATTATAGCACCGTGGACCCCTATATGGGACCCACCTAGCTAATTAAGAAATACCACTCGTCTAACCATCTTAGTTAGCGAGAAAACACACATTACCAGATCGAAAATAAATGAAACACCCGGTATAACTGGCAAAACAGACATCACTGACAATCATAAATAATATATAATAATACAAACCATAATCCTAGTGGAAATGCCTAAGTACTCGCGAGTACTTTCTATAAGTTCACAAGTTTAAAAGAAACAACCGCATTAAAAAGGACAACAGAAATAAAGAGACTCAATTGCACACGTCATCAACCCTGGCCAGCATCCTCGTACTGCCCCAGTGCCCGATCGTCCGGCTGAACATAACCTGAAATTCATAACAAGAATTTCCCCAAAACAGGTCCCCAAAGGGGTTAGCAATTATGCTAGTACAAGTAACCAAATAAACAATTTACACCTTATATATATAGTCAAAGCATGCAAATGATAAAACATCAGTTTGAAACACATATTTCCGGAAACACCATAACCCAAAACACATTTATAAAATGCATCACAATTAACCGCAGATCCATGCCTCTGTGGACCCCTACCGAGAACCCATCGGATCTAACCCGTAGTGGTTAAAAGCCAAGCTCGTGGATCCACGCCTCTGTGGACCCCTACCGAGACCCCGTCGGATCTAACCCGTAGTGAGCATACACACACACACGTTACTCATGCAACACTACCGTGTTAAGCATGTAAGTTCATTAAGGGTACTTGCCTCGATTATCACGACGAAAAGATGGAATGAAACAATCGCGGTTGCGAGAAATTGGACACACCGAACCTAGAAGATTCATCAAACACCATTACAACCAATTCGAAAAGAATAACAATAACGGGAAAACACCCGAAACCCCCCCTCCTACGATTCATGTGAGTTTGTACAAACAATGATGAGGAAGGATCGCAACTGAACCCTCTCGATCACAAATACCACGAAACTTACCATGAACTCGTAGGAAAAACGTGAATACCATCAAGATTAATCATATACATCATGGATTAATCAACAATACGGAACGAATCGAACAAAAACTCAAAACCCCCCAAATTTCCCAAAAATAGGGTTCTAGGATATTACCTTGGATTAAGGATGAAGAACCCAAGTAGATGTTATTAATCTATACCAAGAACTCAAGGAAAATGATCTCTGAAGTGATTGGAAGAAGAAATCGCCTCCGAATCACCTAAAGAATCGCCTGGCCGCGGAGAAGGAGAAGAAATGAGAAATGAGGCGGATCTGGGTCAACTATCTGGTTTTTATAACCAGAGAGCTTTAGCGTACGCTAACGATCAAAGTTAGCGTGCGCTAACATCCCCTCGATAGCGCGCGCTATCGGGACATAGCGTGCTCTACCTGGACACCAGACCGAGTCTAGAAACATTCTGCCCAGTCTGGACTACCGAGTTAGCGCGCGCTACCGGTCACCCAGCGTGAGCTAAGTCCAAACCGTAGCGTGCACTAATATACAAATGTAGCGTGCGCTAAGCTGCTCGTCCAGAGAGCAGAGAGCAGAAACAACCCACTGTCACTGCTGTGCTTGAGTCGTTAGCGCGCGCTACCAAACGAACGTAGCGTGCGCTACTCGATGACACTAGCGTGCGCTAGACAACAGGAATAGCGCTAACGTGTGCATACAGCAGTACATACAACACCCAAAGATGGAAAACAACGAATTCCACCCTGGATGAAAACAACGCGCATCCAACACCAAACAACGGACCAAAACACCCGAAACACATGATACATGATCGAAGCATCATTCGAAAGCTCACAACATGCATAATAACATGAGATGGATCTGCGGCAACCCCAATACGGCGGTTCCGAATAATGATTACGAGAATCGAACGAAATAGTGACGAAAAGGCAATAAACATGGAATTGAGTATAGCAGGTCCGAAACAACTTCGGATGACAAAAAGTCTAGTATTAATTATTCTCAAAAATACCAATACCGCTACAAGCAAGTCGCTAAAGACGAAAAATACACCAAAAATAAAAATACCGGGAAATGAAAATGCGGATATTACAGTTAAGGATAACTTACGAGTATCAGTCGTACTGAGATGATGGCAATGTAGTGATACTATACACAAACGGTGACTCAATTCGACCTAAAAAGACCGACAATCTAGGTGTCCATAAACCTAGGCTCTGATACCATATTCTGTAACACCCGCAAAATATTCAGGGTATATTACAGCGCTGTGAGCCTCTCTGTGGGACCCACAAGGCTACACGCACACGTAACCATGAACTTTGACCGACAAGGTCCAGACATAATCAAATGGAAGACGATAAGAATTGACGTCCAAAGTAATAATCAAGTTTGACAAGACAAAAGTCGTTGGGAATTAGTCCCAGAACAATACAAGCGAAAACAACAAGAAAACATCCCATGGTACTTGAGTACTAAAATTCGTGAAGGGTACAACATCTTAGATGGAGAATATAAATAGTACGGAAAATGAAAAGACAAAGCATTACTCTTGCCCATCATCTTCGTACCGACCCGGTACCCGCTCGTCTGCTCGTCTAGAACCTGAAATACATGAAATGTATTTCGCCCATATGGGGTTAGCCGTGGACAAGCTAATGCAAGTATATCGAATATGAAGTAATATTTCTTGATTGGTAAAGTAAGCATAACTGTAATATCCGCATTTTTTTCCTGGTATTTTCATTTTTGGTGTATTTTTCGTCTTTAGCGACTCACTTGTAACCGTATTGGTATTTTGAGAATAATTAATACTGAACTTTTTGTCATCCGAACTTGTTTCGGACATGTTATACTCATTTCCGTGTTTATTGCCTTTTCGTCACTATTTCGTTCGATTCTCGTAATCGTTGTTCGGAACCGCGGTCTCGGGGTTGCCGCAGATCCATCTCATGTTATTATGCATGTTCTGAGCTTTTGTATGATGTTTCGGATGTTTTGGGCCGTTGTTTGGTGTCAGATGCGCGTTGTTTTCATCCGGGGTGGAATTCGCTGTTTTCCATCTTTGTGTGATGTCTGTACTGCTGTTTGCACCCGCTAGAGCATGCTATTCCTGTTGTCTAGCACACACTAGTGTCGTTGAGTAGTGCACGCTACGTTCGTTTGGTAGCGCGCGCTAACGACTCGAGCACAACAATGACAGTGGGTTGTTTCTGCTCTCTGCTCTCTGGACGGAGCAGCTTAGCGCACTCTACATTTGTATATTAGTGCACGCTACGGTTTGGACTTAGCGCATGCTGGGTGATCGGTAGCGCACACTAACTCGGTAGTCCAGACTGGGCAGAATGTATTAACAATATATTAATCTCCTAGAACCCTATTTTTTGGGAAATTTGGGGGGTTTTGAGTTTTTGTCCGATTGGTTCCGTATTGTTGATTAATCCATGATGTATATGATTAATCTTGATGGTATTCACGTTTTCCCTACGAGTTCACGGTAAGTTTCGTGGTATTTTTGAAATCGAGAGGGTTCGGTTGCGATCCATCCTCATCGTTGTTTGTACAAACTTACATGAATCGTAGGAGGGGGGTTTCAGGTGTTTTCCCGTTATTGTTATTCTTGTCGAATTGGTTGTAATGGTATTTGACGAATCGTCTAGGTTTGGTGTGTCCACTTTCTCACAACCGCGATTGTTTCTTTCCGTCTTTTCATCGTGATAATCGAGGCAAGCACCCTTAATGAGCTTACATGGTTAACACGGTAGTATTGCATGAGTAACGTGTGTGTGTGTGTATGCTCGCTATGGGTTAGATCCGACGGGGTCTCGGTAGGGGTCCACAGAGGCGTTGTTGGCCACTAAGTATACAGGATACAGCTTGGAAAGTGTTTTAAACAACAAGCTATACGATTTTCAAATCTGAGTGCGTAGCGGATGTCTTGTCAAAGTAAGTTACTGTAAATACAACAACTAGATATGTAATGTATACTTAAAGATAATCACAAATATTAAAACAGTAAATGCAGAAGGTAATAGACACAGTAATTAAAGTGGTTCTAGGTAAATTCCTCTACGTCCACTAGTCCTCCACATAGGAGTAAAAATATTTATTATAAATACTACATACACAACTAGGTATTTATAATCAAACCTAATCAGTATATCGTCCACACAGATTGATATAATGATCTTAGCCTTCAACCGTTCACACAGATTGGTTTGAGCATTCACTTGACTGGCTTCTTCACACACAGTTCCGAAGCTTCATCTCTTCAATGCAAGTCCGTCACACACAGTTCGGGAAGAGCAAGGATTCTCAGTCCACACAGGGCTGATGGGTTTGTTCAAGGGTTAGAACAATATTTGAACAACAACTTTGACTTTCTGAGCTTTTAGCTAATGATGTGTTGTTCACGGTTTTGAGCACTGTATATCTCTTCTTTCAGAATAGCAGATGCTTTGGGAGATATGTTTGCTCTGAATATTCGTGTAAGCACTTGTTTCACTTGCGTATAAATTCGATCGATTGTTCGTCTGTTTGCGTCTATATATGTGTCTGTATAGATCTTCAGAGGTTGGGGATATATATAGCTTTCTGAAATATATCCATTGATATAAATCCGTTGAGCAAGATTCCGTTCCAACGGGATGATGTGTTTGAATAAAACACGATCCAGATTTTGCGCTAGATTTGAAGATCTCTGACGGATTGATATTTAAATACTTTATACTTTAGTATTTAAATATATCTTCTCAAACGGGACTTTGACTTAGTGAATAATGAAGATTCCTTCTTGTCCTGTTTGGATGCTGTATGGAATGATAGCTGTATTGTCGATTCGAGACAGCTTCCATACTTAGTCTTTATAAGACTTATTTGCTGTATGATTGATTCTGTATGCTGGGATACTAGAAGTCTTCGATACAGGTTGATATCTTTTGATCAGATTTACGATACAGCTGCTTGTTGTATGCTGGATTGGCATATTGTCAAAACATTCTATCATGATCTTTTCGATACAGGGATTGTTATCCCAACAATTTCGATACAGGGATTGTTATCCCAACAATTTCCCCCTTTATGATAATTTGCCAAGTCCTTCCAAGTCTTCTTTTTAAAAACCTTATGATGTTATCCAAACATCCTTGATGATGCCAAAACTTTGACTTTTACCGTCTTGAAGGAGGGCAGACTTCTTGGTCTTCTGATTGAATGTTCTGGTCTTCAGCATTTAGCTTAATACTAAGAACTGCTCGCAGGCAAGTTAAGCTTTTATCAAAAGAGTGATACATGATTAAACTTATGATTGGCGCGCAGGCACAATCTTACATTGTATTCTAGATACATACAACTTAAACTATGAACTGTTCGCAGACAAGTTCTTTACAGCTTATGTATTAAGATAAGTTTCATATTTGAGTACAGCAAGGATAAATTTAAGTGTTTGTCACATACAATAACACAGTAGATTACGAGTTGTAATCTTTCAAGACAGGCAAAAATTTTATTGATATTAAAACGAAGAGTACAAAATTTTGCTGTTCTGAAAATAAGATTACAAAATTATAATACAATGAAATTTAACTCATGTAGTCTGAATGCTTCCATGGCCTTTTAGGGTCATTCTTGGTACCCTTCCACCAGTTTTGATGTGCGTCCCTATCTCGATTCAGATATAAGGCTCGACCTTCATATGATTTATCGAAGACTAGGATCCAATCCTCTGGATGGGTAACCAAGTCACCATTTCTGTGCTTTGACTTCAGCTACAGCTGTAGCGGGAGCATTCCTTCTTCCAGACTTTTCTTGAACTCCTCTGCGGCTTCTTTTACCGTTCTGCATCTGTTGAATAATGAGGATTCCCTGATAAGAACAACAAAGTGCCTTAGCAGTTCATTTCTCCTCCAGTTCTTGATCTCTTCAGCAGTAGGCTGTCGGTCGGCCAGGAGGTTCATAACTTGCGGATTTCGGACTAGGCTCTTCCAAGGATACTTAGGATCCTGGAATTCTGATCGATCTCCCTGTATCCTAATATTTGGAGATGAGATACGGGCTATATCAGTAGTGATGGAGTCTTCAAAAGGAGCTAACAATTCTTTCTCTTACTCCAGCCTCGTTCTCCTAGCAGCTTCCCTCGATTCTTCCCCCTTTTTGGCGTCATCAAGGTATGACACCTTTTCATCAAGGCATTCCAAGATTTGCAAAGCAGCATCCTGTTTCGTCTCAATATTAGTCATCTTCTCAACAAGGGAGGAGAGCACCTACGACATATCTTGAATTTTCTTGTCGTGGGATCGAAGCTGGGAACCGGATTCAATCAAAGCAGATGCTGTCTTGGCCTCAGATACACGTAGCTTTGATTGCTCTTCTCTCAGGATCTGCTCCTGTTTTTCTTGCAATTTGCTCAGTGCCTGCTTGAAAACGTGTGGCAAGACAATGAAGGCTTCTACCACCCGGGAGACTCCGTGCTTCAGTCCTGTCATTTCTTCAATGGTAGAAGTGTGTATCCAGTCAAGAGCTTTTTCCACAGAGTACAGGGCATTGACGGCATCCTGGATGAAAACAGTTTGGAGGCCAAGAGCATGTAATCGCTCTTTTCTTGTGGCAGTCCTAGGAGAGTCTGGCTGGGCAAAATCCTCAACTCCGTTTAACCGTCTCAAATTCATATTGGGACGTGAATTGAGTTGGACATCCTCAGGTATTATACCGTCATTGGATTCCAAGGCAGTTAAGGGTGTGGGTGTATCAGATTTGGGCTCGCCGACAGGGGGTGCTGCATCGTCTTGTCCTGAAGTGGGTTCTGAAGACATGGATACAGGAGGGACTAATTCCTCTTGCTGTCTCTCAGCTTCCGCCTGCTCCGGCAGAGGGACTGAGTCCTCGTGCGGGATGGCGCTGGATTCTTCTTCTACTTGGGCAGCAACAGGCTCGGGTGCCTGTTGCGAAACAGATTGTTCCTCCGCGATATGAGGGGCTGAATCCTCGTTGTTGGGAACAGTGTCTTGTGGATGGGGAGGTGGTTGATGTTGACTTGAAGTTACTGCACCCATCTGAAATTCAGATTCTTCGCGACTCTTTCTTAGACCAACCTGAAGGGCATCGTCATCATCGTCTGAGTCGGGATAATTTTGGACTTTCGGGAGATTCCACGGACTTAGCTTTACCTTTCTTTCGTGCTTCGGCTTTTTCAAACAAATGGCTCTCAATAAGCTCTTTAACACATAGGTTGTCCCATTGGATCAGGACAGCAATATCTTGAGCGTCCGTCACTTCCAAAACAAATCTTTCTTCGTTACTCCACTCGCTCCAGTTGTATAGGGTTTCGTACGGAGCAAGTCTGTAACTCTTCCATTGGACAAACCGTTCGTAAGCCTGTTCGATTTGCACAGAAAGTAGGGTTTTGTTAATAATTGTGTCCGGGGAGGGGCTGCACAACGCCTGGGTTCGCTGTAGGCATGGGTTCCTCTACAGGTGTGGAATCCTGTATCGGAGAGGGATTCCTTACAGGGGTTGGTACCCTTATGGGAGATGGATCCTGAACGGGTGTGGGATCCCGTATAGGAGAAGTAGCTTTTAGCTCCAAAGTGGCAGCCGACTCGCCAGAGTCTTGTATGTTGGCAGATGTCTGAGCATCCGTCATAGCCGCCAAAGGCTCGGGATCTACTGTATCTACAGTAGCAGGCATCTCTTCTACAGGGGTTGGGCCCTGGGGGAGTTGTTCAGTGGGTTGAGCCACGGAAGAAGCGTCCTTGGAGGTTTCTGTTGCCTTAACTTTTGAAAGCCTCCTTAGCTTCCTTTTCGGCTGCTCAACAGCAACTAGAGTTTTGCTGTGAGATCTTTTTCTTTTCCTTGAAGTCTCCTCGCTATGGGACTTTGAAGATACGTCCCTTAGATCGGCATAAAGCGGCAATTTGCGAATATAGGTCCTGTTTGCAATGAGGGGTCCTTTCCTGAAGACGGTGGGTCGGATGCTTCCCATATAAATGTGAGAAGTGATCTTCTTGGATTTTTCGTCTTGCGGGACACCGCATTTGGTCAGAATATAGTTCAACAGCAGACCAAAGGATTTCTTCTGCGAAGCAGGCTTAGAAACTTCTTCCTGCAACCGTTTGAGGATGATTTGACTCCAGTTGACCTTCTCACAGGTCATTATTGCAACCATCATCCTAAACCTAAGATTGGTGCACATCTCAAAAGCAACTGTTCTGTTCTCAACAATACGACAACAGAAATCATGTAAGTAGACAAAAGGTAAACACAAGTTCTTCTTATGGCAAGAGGTTTGAACCGTTTCAACCAAGGATGAACCCGTGAACAAGCCATAGTAAGCGGTTAACAGTTCCTGGGACCCAAAGGTCTCAAGATCTTCCATTGACAGGCCATCAGCAGGTAGCCTGTAGATATTCTGGAGTAGCTCTTGGTCAACGCGGGTCTCAACTCCACGAACGACGGATGTGATGTCAGCGACATGTCCTCCTTGGGCCTGTGAAAGGAAACGAACGACAACATTGAGGTAGAACTCCTCAACCAGATGAACATCAAATCGTTCAGCAGAGTGGCTGCCAAGGCGATAGAGGCCTTGTTGACGAATCCTAGTGATGACGTATTCCATTGATTCGACGTCATCCACTTCGGCATGAACACGTTCAAGCAAGACAGATCCGGAAAAGATTTGTCCATCGATGATGTTGGATGATTTCTTGAGAGAGATGGAAGAGGTCTGAGAAGATGCCATTGTTGATACTCGGAGAAAAGTTAAAAAGGTTTCAAGCAAAAACGCAGTAAAAAAAAACAGAAAACTTGTAGGCTGTATGCTCAAGAACTCTTACAATATGCAAAAAGCGTAAAGAGCCTCAAATGACATTTTCAGTCCTTTTATAGTGGGAGGCGAAGAAGGGTTTTCAGAGACTGAATGGTCAGATTTAAGGGATGGGAACCGTTTGTTTAAAATGGACGATCCCGATTGGACTGAGTGTAACCGGTACAACTTATCCAATTAATTTAAAATAGGAGCAGGTCCCACTTCTGACTTTTCAAATTACCCTTATTGCCTGAAATGGCGGTGTATATTGAATAAAAAATTTGAAAACATCACGGCTTGAAGATACCAATGTCCAGATGTCGTGTAAAGCATTTAATGCAAACGGCTTGTAATGATAACAGGGCACGTGGACATAAAATATTTTAAAATAAATAACATGATAATTGATTTCCCATTGTATGTGCTGTATCCGCGAAAATACAGCGTCCCCCCTTAAAAGGTATATACGGGTTTCAATTCGATACAACAGCTTTCGGATTAATGTTGTATTCTTGGGTCGTACGATATTCTCCCTTAATTATTGCACACTTCAGCTGTAGGATAATTCATATCACTTGGTTCCTACAGTGCTGTTCTGATGGACTGAGTGTACAGATAACTAACGGTGGATACTATATTCTTGGGTCTTACAGTATTCCCCCTCAATTTGCTGAGTAAAAGCATTAAAAACTTACAGGGAGTTAGGCTGTAGCAATCCCAATTCATGTCGAAGCATGCAAAATCTTGATGTGTCGAGAGGCTTGGTGAAGATGTCGGCTAACTCGATATCTGTATGAACTTTTTGCAGCCGAACATCCTTGTTCTCAACATGATTCCTAATGAAGTGATGCTTCATGTGAATATGCTTGGTGCGAGAGTGCAATACATGGTTGTGAGTGATAGCAATTGCACTCGTGCTATCGCACATAATCGACATTTCTTTGGCTTCAATTCCATAATCTGACAGCTGTTGTTGCATCCAAAGGATCTGCATACAGTAACTACCAGCAGCATAGTATTCCAATTCAGCTGTTGAAAACGAGTTAGCCAATTGTTTCTTGCTAAACCAAGATACAAGTCTAGGTCTAAGAAAGTGACAAGTTCCACTTATACTCTTCCTATCTAGCTTGCAGCCTCCGAGAACCGAGTCGCTGTAGCCAACTAAATCGAATCCGCCTTCTTTAGGATACCACAGTCCTACATCGACTGTTCTTTTGACGTATTTTAGGATTCGTTTAGCTGTTGCGAAGTGTGATTCTTTAGGTGATACTTGATATCGTGCACACACTCCCACATCAAACTGGATATTGGGCTTGCTAGCCGTTAGGTACAGGAGTGAGCCAATAAGCTTCCTGTAGAGTGATTGATCAACCGGATTTCCAGCTTCATCAGCACTAATTTTCACGGAAGTGCTCATGGGGGTTGACGATGATTTGGAAGTATTCATTCCAAATTTATTGAGAAGCTCCTTGCTGTATTTTTCTTGGTTGATGAAAATCCCTGTAGGCAACTGCTTTACCTCGTATGCTATTTTGTTGTGATGCTTTTTGACGATACAACGGTTTTGTGTGTAGCACGCTGTATTGGTGGCTTCGCCCCAGAAACGCTGTGGCAACTTGCTTGAGGCAATCATTGTCCTTGTTGCTTCCTTCAGCGTCCTGTTCTTTCGCTCGGCAACACCATTTTGTTGAGGTGTACGGGCAGCTGAGTATTTGTGTTATATCCTATTTTATGAACAGTATTGCTCTATAAAGCGGTTAGTAAATTCTGTACCTCTGTCGGAACGAATGGACACGATACTCGACCCATTTTCATTTTGAAGCTTTCTCAGGTGCTCGGGGAGCTTTGATGTTGTTTCCTTCTTCTTGCTTAGGAAAATTGTCCAAGCATACCTAGAATAATCATCAACAATAACGAGACAATATTTCTTACCTCCCAAACTTACCGGGTCTACAGGACCATAGAGATCCATATGTAGCATTTCCAACACTCTGTGGGTTGAAAGGTAGGATTTGCTTTTCAGGGTGGTCTTGATTTGCTTGCCTTTCTGACAGGGTCCACAAACGCTGTCTTTCTGGAATGAAACATTTGGCAATCCTCTAACCATTCCCTGTCTGGAGAGTTTGTTGATAGTCTTGAAGTTGATGTGTGACATCCTTTTGTGCCATAACCAGCTTAGATCTGCAGTGCCTTTGGCAACAAAACAAGGAATTGTGGAGCTAGTAGGCATCCAGTCAGCAATATACATATTACCTGATCTGCTTCCTGTGAGCACAACTTCTTTGGTCAGGATGTTCTTGACTCTACAATGATCTATATAGAATTTCACCGAAAACTGTTTGTCACAGAACTGGCTAATACTAAGTAGGTTGTACTGTAAGCCTTCAACAAGCTACATCGGTGACTTTGGATTTTCCGACAAGTAGGGTTCCCTTCCCTCTTGTTCTTCCTTTAGATTTATCACCGAAGCTCACTTTTGGACCCCGACCTTCTACAAAATCTGATAGCTTGCTTTTATCTCCTATCATGTGCTGGGAACATCCGCTGTCGATGTACCATATGTCCTTCTCCAGAATGTCCTGTAACAAACAAATTAGGTAGATTTAGGTTCCATTTGATTGTTGGGTCCATGGATGTTAGTGCTTTTAGGTACCCAGATTTTCTTGACAGCAATAGGTTTACTGTAGGATGGTTTAGGTCCGAAATTGCGATTTCTACGTGGGGCATATACGTAGTTGCTATAACCATTATAATTATTATGCATGTAAAATTCTGGGTTATTATTAGTCCATTACCGTCTTGGCGGTGGAGCCATTTTCTTCGGCCTAACAGCTTGCCTTCTGGGTCTCCAGTTGGATTCCCAATGCTGTTGTTGATACTGTGCGGAATCTTGCTATCGCAATGAATGACGAGGCTCCTGTATCTAATACCTAGGCGTGCTGTACTGAAAGTACTGCCGTGCGGGCCTTTGGTATTTGGATACAGCCTTCCTTCTGAACGGCTGTTGGCGCTGCTGATATGCTCGGGGAGCATGCGTTGGATATGCCTTACAGGTCTGAATGGCTGGTGATTCCACTGTCTGGAATAGGACTAAGGTGGCAGAATTTCAGCTTTTGCTGTTCGCGGTGCAATGGGTTCCTTCACATGATTCAGAACTTCTTCCGGTACAGGAATGGGTTCCACACCCCTGACGAACACAGTACTAGTTTTCCCTTTATTGGAAAATGAGTTGTATCGTAAGCTACTTTTATCATGAGCATGTTTCCCAGTGCTTAGAATTTCTTCCATTCTTTTGGATGATTTCTCGAAAGATTTCAGAATGGTCTCAAGTTCTCCTTCTCGTTTTTCGAGAGTTTTTACTTTGGCTTGAAGCAGAACAAAATCATTTGTATTACTTTCACTATGAGATTTAGTCTCACTTAGTTCATAAGCAAGTTGATGATTGCTCTCCATGAGTTTTTCAGACTCAACTTTGCTGTTTTCACAATCAATAGATATATTTTCGTAATTTACTTTCAGCAAGTCGTTTTCTTTTTTTAGCTCTAAGTTAGAAAGTTGGATCTGTATGTTTTCATTTTTCAATGTCTCATGGTCCATTTGAATGGTCTTAAACTCATTCATCATGTTTGCAAAAGTATGAGATGCATTGGAGGGAATAGCTGAAGTTGAGCTTACCTCATCATCGCTATCTTCATCTTCCGGAATGTCCTTGGCCACAAAGCACATATAGGATTTATTTTCGAAATCATCATCAGATGAATCACTGTCAGTGACTACCTGAAGACATTCTTCGGATTTAGATGGAGCGGGGGCGGCTTCTGATTCACCAATCAGGGCTTTGATCTTGTTTTTCCAAGCACGTCTTCTTTCATCCTTTTCTTGTTGCTCGGATTCCGACAACCTTTGATCTTTGGGATGAGGACATTTATTTGCATAATGTCCAGGTTTCCTGCAATTATAACACAAGTTAGCATCTCCAGAGGAAGTTTCAGTACTTACCTTGTGTACAGGCTTGGGCCTGTATGGAGTCTTTCCCGACTGCTTGATAAACTTCTTGAACTTATGCATGAGGAGCGCCATTTTATCTTGCGATAGGATGTCATCGTCGCTGTCAGCATTCTTATGATTGGGCTTTGATGAGCTTGGCATGCTGTGTCTTCGATTGGATACAGCGGCTAGGGTTGTAGTCCTGGCGGGAGATTCTTCAGATTTCTCTCTCCTGTCTATATCGTACTCAAATGCTTTAAGGTCAGAAAAGAGATCAAAAGTAGATATTTCACTAAGATTGCATGAGACACGCATAGCTGTGGTCTTAATGTCCCATCGGGCAGGGAGTGATCTGAAAATTTTTAGGTTTTTCTCCCTTTGAGTATAAATTTTGCCTAATGCTTCAAGTTCACCAATGATGCCAGTAAATCTGAGGTCAAGTTCCTCAAGTGTTTCAGTTGGTTTAATTTCAAAAGATTCGAATTGCTGAGTTAATTTTGAAATCTTGTTTTCTTTTGAGAGCTCAGTTCCCTCACAAATTAACTTGATTTTATCCCAGATATCCTTGGCTGATTTACAGCTCTTTACCTTAGAGAATGTGCATTTGTCAAGGGTGACAAATAGCGCATTCTTCGCAACATTTTCGAGGTTGGTGCGCTTTCTTTCGTCAGAAGTCCATTGTTTGCGCTCTTTTTCAAGCATCTCTGCATGATCCTGGCCTTCAATCCTTGGGGCCGGATTTACCTTCATAATTTTTATGGGGCCATCCTGTTTGACAAAAATCATCTCTTCGTGCATTGCTGCAAGATGAGCCTCCATCCTAATTCTCCAATTATCAAATTCGTTAATGGAAAATATAGGAACTTTATTGATCAATGATGAATCTATTTGAGAGTATAAGGACGAAAACGACTGTTTTATAAAAATAAGTGATTTAAGGATCTGATTCAATAAAAAATACGACTGATTCTTTTTAGAATCAACTGCTCTGATACTACTTGTTGGCCACTAAGTATATAGGATATAGCTTGGAAAGTATTTTAAACAACAAGTTGTACGGTTTTCAAATCGGAGTGCGTAGCGGAAGTCTTGTCAAAGTAAGTTACTATAAATACAACAACTAGATATGAAATGTATACTTAAAGATAATCGCAAATATTAAAACAGTAAATGCAGAAGGTAATAGACACAGTAATCAAAGTGGTTCGAGGTAAACCCCTCTACGTCTACTGGTCTTCCACACAGGAGTAAAAATGTTTATTATAAATACTACGTACACAACTATGTATTTATAATCAAACCTAATCAGTATATCGTTCACACAGATTGATATAATGATCTTAGCCTTCAACCATTTGTTGTTACCCAAAATATTATCCGAAGATAGTATTGCTGGAATGATCGAGTAACAAACAAATGCGAGAACACTTCCGTGAGAAAAAGATAACACAAGATTTGCCGGGGTTGTTAATCCCGAGCTTGAATGCTCTCGCGAGATGTTATTAATAAATATACTGTTGAGTACAAATATTAATGTTAGAATCTATTACAATGAGTGTAAAGACTTCTAGTTATCTAAGCTGTAGAGCGTGTAGATTGCCGGAAGAACCAGATATATGGATCTGTGAGTTCTTGCTTGGGATGTCTGATAAGTGTATATTTTGCACTGTATTTATGGTAAAATCGCGTCCCCTTTGGCCACTGCAGTGAGTTCTCTATTTATAGGGGACAAGGTAGTTGGGACCCCTCAGGCGATCGCGGGCGACCACCGTTTTCTATATTATAATAAGATGGCCGATCGTCCCGTCACGTGGGGCTGTTCCCTTGAGGTCCGAGGTTGCTGCTGGTGGCCAGCTGGGCGAACCAATGGGGAGCCAGCACGCATCATGAGTCGCTGTCTGGGAAGGACCCACCTTGTACCTTTCGGCGGCCTTGTCGGTAGGTGAGGTAGGTGACAGGCTGTGGTCAAATGTCCTATCTGTCGGCGCCCTCTGTGGATCTGCACGTGGACCACCGTCCAAGATTCGGTCTTCGACGACTTTGACGGATGTTGGATCCATACGTGGCACGAGACGATCGTCTCTGGTTTGGACATCAAAGACGATCGCCAGTCAACAAAGACGATCGCTGGGTACCAAAAGAGGATCGCCGTGTGTGTCAGTCTCCGGGCGTTTGCCCCGAGTATGTCTTCTATGATTGGCTTCTCTGATCGTGATGCCAATCGCCTATCGAGGCGTATTAATCGCCGCACAACACCATTCACACAGATTGGTTTGAGCTTTCACTTGACTGGCTTCTTCACACACAGTTCCAAAGCTTTGTCTCTTCAATGCAAGTCCATCACACACAGTTCGGGAAGAGCAAATATTCTCAGTCCACACAGGGCTGATGGGTTTGTTCAAGGGTTAGAATAATATTTGAACAACAACTTTGACTTTCTGAGCTTTTAGCTGATGATGTGTTGTTCACGGTTTTGAGCACTGTATATCTCTTTCTTTCAGAATAGCAGAATGCTTTGGGAGATATGTTTGCTCTGAATATTCGTGTAAGCACTTGTTTCACTTGCATATAAATTCGATCAATTGTTCGTTTGTTTGCGTCTATATATGTGTCTATATAGATCTTCAAAGGCTGGGGATATATATAGATTTTTGAAATATATCCGTTAATATAAATCCGTTGAGCAAGATTCTGTTCCAACGGGATGATGTGTTTGAATAAAACACGATCCGGATTTTGCGCTAGATTTGAAGATCTCTGACGGCTTGATATTTAAATACTTTATCCTTTAGTATTTAAATATATCTTCTCAAACGGGACTTTGACTTAGTGAATAACAAAGATTCCTTCTTGTCCTGTTTGGATGCTGTATGAAATGATAGCTGTATTATCGATTCGAGACAGCTTCCATGCTTAGTCTTTATAAGACTTCTTTGCTGTATGATTGATTCTGTATGCCGGGACTACGAGAAGTCTTCGATATAGGTTGATATCTTTTGATCAGATTTATGATACAGCTGCTTGCTGTATGCTGGATTGGCATATTGTCAAAATATTCTGTCATGATCTTTTCGATACAAGAATTGTTATCCCAACAATTTCGATACAGGGATTGTTATCCCAACCGGCGTGGATCCACGAGTTTGGCTTTTAACCACTGCGGGTTAGATCCGACGGGGGCTCATTAGGGGTCCATAGAGGCGTGGATCCGCGGTTAATTGTGGTGCATTTTATAAATGTGTTTTGGGTTATGGCGTTTCCGGAAATGTGTGTTTCAAATTGATGTTTTATCATTTGCATGCTTTGACTATATGTGCAAGGTGTAAGTTGTTCATTTGGTTACTTGTACTAGCGTAATTGCTAACCCCTTTGGGGACCCGTTTTGGGTAAATTCTTGTTATAAATTTCAGGTTATGTTCAACCGGATGATCGGGCACTGGGGCAGTACGAGGATGCTGGCCAGGGTTGATGACGTGTGCAATTGAGTCTCTTTATTTCCTTTGTCCTTCTTAATGCAGTTGTTTCCTTTAAACTTGTGAACTTATAGAAAGTACTCGCGAGTACTTAGGTATTTCCACTAGGATTATGGTTTGTATTATTATATGTTATTTATGATTGTCAGCGATGTCTGTTTTGCCGGTTATGCCGGCTAACTAATATGGTTAGACGAGTGGTATTTTTTAATTAGCCTGGTGGGTCCCATGTAGGGGTCTACGACGCTGTAATATTCCCTGAATATCTTGGGGGTGTTACAGAAAATGGTATCGTAGCCTTAGGTTTATGGATACCTAGGCTTGTCGGTTAATTGGGTTTAGTTGTGTTTTGTTTTGCACATTGTCACCCCGCTGCCATCATCTCGGTACTTCCAGTGCTCGTAAGTTTTCCTTACTCGATTCCTTGTTTCCTTGTATCGTACTTCTGATTCTTGAACTATGACTGTTTTTCCTCTCGTACTTATCATCGAATTGCAATTGCTACCTCTTATATTCATTATAGATGTTGGGAGAGGCCGAGGTAGGGGTCACGGCTGTGGTCGTGGACGCGGTCGGGGACGTGGGGCATCTAGTGAGGCGACCACGTCACACAATTCTGGGACTGGTAGTACTGATGATCATCAGAGCCATAGTGCTACTCAAGAGGGCGCAACCGGTGGTGGCGCCGATCTTGGTGTTGTAGCTATGATGCAACAAATGGTGAACCAATGGCTACGATAGCTCAGGTGGTTCAGAAACCAACTCCAGCCCATGCTACTCGGGGCGGAGCAGATCGTTGGCTTCAGGATGTCATCAAGACGCATCCTCCTCAGTTTTCGTGGGCTTCAGGCCCGATTGGTTGGGAGGGGTGGATCAAGGAAATATCAAAGGTCTTGTTGCCACCAATTGTCCCGAGGATCGCAAGGTCCCTATTGCCCAGTACTTTCTCACTGGGGACGCTACCGAACTGGTGGAGGCTGTTGAGCCTAAGGACCATGTTGCTTCATGGGTAGAGTTCAAAGACCTGATGGAGACCGAATATTGCCCGTGGCCAGTTAAGCAGGCTCGAGTCCATGCTTTTTATGATGCTCAACCTCGGGATATTCTTGTTTCTCAAGCTATTGCTGATTACAACTGGGAGTCGGGTTTCGTGAAGGCCCAAGTTAGAGAGGAGAGCGACAAAATTTTCCACTTTTCCAGACGGATGATACTGAAGATTTGTGACTACATGTTTGGGCTCGCCTTTACCACCTTAAAGGTTTATCAGAGTAGAGATCTTGCATATGATATATATTTGACGGCTAGTGAGGCAGCTCGTGAGAGCAAGAAACAGAAGTCCGTCGGAAATTTTTCGGGCCACAAGGGTGGAGGTCAGTAGAAATCTCAGTCTGCTAATTTTCCCGCCGGTGGTGGTCCAGCTCGTTCTGCTGGGGGTTTCCGCGGGGCTGCCAGTACTCCTTCCCATGATGTGAAGTGTTTTAACTATGGCTGACCTGGCCACATCAGTCAAACTTGTCCGAGTCTTTTGCTGACGTGTAACCGGTGTGGCCAGCCGGGCCACAAGGCTGCTTTCTGTGCTGAGAGAGAGAACTGTTGGTGCCCAAACTTCCTTCTCAGCGCCTATGGAACCGAGTGTGAACCAAGCGTCATTTGCTTCTCAGTCTCCGCCGAGTTCCAGTCGAGGGAGAGGTCTGGGTCAGCCCGCTGAGGGGGAGCTTCCAGCGTCGGCTCCGCCCACCCGCGTGTTTATGAGATGAGGAGGGCTGATGACCCAGTGGATACTGTGGCGACAGGTACCGTTCATATTCTTTCTCATCCTGTCAGTGTGCTTTTCGATTCTGGTGCTACACATTCGTTCATCTCTGTAGAATGTGTGCGCTGTTTGGGTCTTGACTGTTTGTCGCCTTATGAGCCTTTCATCGTTAAACTTCCTAGCGGTGATCGGATCATTGGTGATCGAGAGATCTGAGATTGTTCTGTGATTATTTGTGAGAGGGCTTGGCTCTCTAATCTTATTGTTGTGAGTATTGAGGGTGAGGATTTGATCCTCGGGGATGATTGGCTCGAGCGGCATGGTGCGATCATGAATTACCACACGAGATTCATCACCATGTTATCCGAGAATGGCACTGAGCACTCTTTCGCGGGGCAAAAGAGGGGAAACCAGAAGTTCATGATAAACGCCTTGAAAGCGATGAGACTCCTGCGGAAGGGGTGCACTGGTTATCGGTGTTACGCCTTGAAGGCGGGGGATGGTGGAGTCGAGTTTTCATCGATTCTAGTCGTTAGTGAGTTACCTGATGTCTTTCCAGATGAGTTACCGGGGTTTCCACCGGACCATGAGGTTGAGTTTGTTATCCAGTTAGAGTCGGGTGCGGCTCTAATTTCGAGGGCGCCATATCGCATGGCACCTTCAGAGATGGCCAAGTTGAAGAAGTAGTTGAGTGAGCTTCTTAAGTTGGGGTATATTCGACCGAGCGCTTCACCTTGGGGCGCACCGGTTTCGTTTGTGCGGAAGAAGGATGGTTCACTGTGTTTATGTATCGACTATCGCGAACTAAACAAGGTGACCATCAAGAACAAGTATCCCTTGCCGAGGATTGATAATATGTTTGATCAGTTGCATGGAGCTACGATATTCTCGAAGATCGACTTGAGATCGGGGTACTATCAGCTTCGAGTGAAGGATCCCGATATTCCGAAAACAGCTTTTCGGATGAGATATGGACATTATGAGTTTATGGTTATGCCCTTTGGACTAACCAATGTGCTGGCATTGTTCATGCAGTTGATGAACAAAGTTTTCATAGAATGTTTGGATAAGTGTTTCGTCGTCTTCATTGACTATCCTTATTTATTCGAGGAATGAGGAAGAGCATGCGTATCATCTGCGTGTGGTGTTAGACATTTTGAGGACCGAGTGACTCTATGCGAAGTTATCGAAATGTGAGTTCTGGCTGAAGGAGGTGATGTTTCTGGGTCACGTGATTTCAGCTGAGGGGGTCCGTGTGGATCTACAGAAGATCGAGGCAGTGCTGGATTGGGCACCACCTAAGAATGTGAAGGAGGTCCGTAGTTTCTTAGGTTTGGCTGGCTACTACCGTAGGTTCGTCGAGGGGTTCTCGAAACTGGATCGACCACTTACGCAGTTGCTCCAGAAATCCGAGAAGTTCGTCTGGAATGACGAAAGGCATTCGAATTTTGAGGAGCTGAAGAGGCGTTTGACTTCAACCCCGATTCTGGTGTTGCTGTGTGGCAACGAGGGTTTTGCTGTTTATAGAGATGCTTTGGGTCAGGGTCTTGGGTGCGTGTTGATGCAGCATGACAAGATTATCGCGTTTACACCGAGACAGTTGAGGCCATATGAGCTTAACTACCCTACTCATGATTTGGAGTTAGCGGCAGTTGTTTTCGCGCTCAAGATTTGGCGCCATTATCTTTTTGGCTCTACGTGTCAGATATTTACCGATCATAAATGTCTGAAGTACATATTCACTCAGCGGGAGTTGGATATGAGGCAGATGAGGTGGTTGGAGTTGATTAAGGATTATGACCTCGAGATCCTTTATTATCCGGGTAAGGCGAATGTCATGGCCGATGCCTTGAGTCGAAAACTGGTTGCATTGCGGATGCTTGAGATCCTTACGTCTCGATCTGAGCTTTAGTGGGATTTGATCGAGTTGAGTGTTGATATTTTGTTGCCATGAGATGTCGGGCAATTTTGCGCTTTGGAGATTTCGTCATCGTTGATCGGTGAAATTAAACTGAAGTAGTTGGAGGATCTGATGATTACTCAAATCCGAGAGAATGTTCCTAAGGGAAAGTCTCCTGAGTTTGTGATTCACGAGGATGGTGTGTTGAGATTCCAGAGTCGGCTTTGTGTGCCGAACGACTTGGAACTGAGGTAGAGTATTTTGCGTGAGGCCCATACTACGCCTTACTCAGTTCATCCTGGTTCGGTTAAGATGTACAAGGACCTAAGGAGGAACTTTTGGTGGAGCAACATGAAGGAGGAGTTCGCACGGTTTGTAGCGAGATGTTTGACTTATCAGCAGGTCAAAACCGAGCATCAGTGACCAGCCGAGTTATTGCAGTCGCTTCCTATTCCAGAATGGAAATGGGAAGATATTTCGATGGACTTCGTCACGGGCTTGCCGAGATCAAAGTCTGGTATGAATATGGTTTGGGTGATTGTGGATCATCTGACCAAGTCGGCACACTTTCTGGGCATCAAGGATACTTGGGGTCCAGAGAAGTTGGCTCATGTGTTTATTGCGCAGATTGTGAGGCTTCACAGTACTCCGAAGTCTATTGTTTCAGATCATGTTGGCCGTTTTGTATCGCATTTTTAGCAGGCGGTACATAAGGCGTTGGGTACTCGGTTGCGTCTAAGTACTTCTTTTCATACTCAGTTAGATGGGCAGTCGGAATACACTATCCAGACATTTGAGGATATGTTGCGTGCTTGTGCTCTCGATTGGAGCAGTGATTGGGAGGAGCATTTTCTGTTGATCGAATTCACGTACAACAATAGTTGGCATGCGTCGATTCGAATGGCACCATATGAGGCGCTTTATGGGCGGCGATGTCGATCGCTGATTTGCTGGAACGAGGCGCCCGATTTGGTTGGGACCGAATCGGATATCGCTATGGAGATGAGGCGAAAGGTGGAATTGATTCGGGAGAGGATGTTGACTACTCAGAGTCGACAAAAGTCATATGCTGACATCCATCGTCGACCTTTGAAATTCGAGGTGGGAGACCATGTTTTGCTAAAGGTGTCGCCGACGAGGGGAGTTTTCCACTTCGGGAAGAAGGGAAAGTTGAGTCCGAGATTTATTGGGACCATTGAGATTCTCGAGAGAGTCGGTGAGTTGGCATACCGTTTGGCGTTGCCTCCGGCCTTGAGTCACGTTCATAGCGTCTTCCATGTTTCCCAGCTGAGGAAATATGTTCCAGATCCTAGTCACATCATCGACTATGGTGATATTGATGTCGCCGAGAATATTACCTTCGAGGAGCGTCCCTTGGAGATTTTGGAGCACCGTGAGAAGCGACTGAGGCATAAGACCATTCCTTTGGTCAAGGTGCAATGGTCGAGGCATGGTGTAGATGAGGCAACTTGGGAAACCGAGGATAACATGCGTGCTAGATACCCCGAGTTATTTGTTTCTTATGTTTCGGGACGAAACTTATTTTTAGAGGGGTAGAATGTAATATCCGCATTTTCTTTTCCTGGTTTTTCATTTTTGGTGTACTTTTTATCTTTAGCGACTCGCTTATAACCGTATTGGTATTTTGAGAATAATTAATACTGGACTTTTTGTCATCCGAACTTGTTCCAGACCTGTTATACTCAATTCCGTGTTTATTGCCTTTCCGTCACTCTTTCGTTTGATTCTCGTAATCGTTGTTCGGAACCACCATCTCGGGGTTGCCGCAGATGCATCTCATGTTATTATGCATGTTGTGAGCCCCCGTATGATGTTTCGATCATGTATCGTGTGTTTAGGATGTTTTGGGCCGTTATTTGGTATCGGATGCGCGTTGTTTTCAGCCGGGGTGGAATTCGTTGTTTTTCATCTTTGGGTGTTGTCTGTGCTGCTGTCTGCACCCGCTAGCGCACGCTATTCCTGTTGTCTAGATCACGCTAGTGTCGTCGAGTAGCGCTCGCTATGTTCGTTTGGTAGCACGCGCTAACGACTCGAGCACAGCAGTGACAGTGGGTTGTTTCTGCTCTCTGCTCTCTGGACGAGCAGCTTAGCGCATGATACATTTGTATATTAGCGCACGCTACGGTTTGGAGTTAGCGCATGCTGGGTGACTGGTAGCGCGCGCTAACTCGGTAGTCCAGACTGGGCAGAATGTTTCTGAACTCGGTCTGGTGTCCAGGTAGCGCATCCTATGGCCCGATAGCGCGCGCTACCGAGGGGCTGTTAGAGCATGCTATTCTTTTGTAGCGCACACTAATGGGCCAGAACCGTAGGTTCTCGACTAGTTTTTAGCTGGGTAGCGCATGCTAACTTTGATCGTTAGCGCACGCTAAAGCTCTGGTTATAAAAACCAGAGAGTTGACCCAGATCCGCCTCATTTCTCATTTCTTCTCCTTCTCCGCGGCCGGGCAATTATTTAGGCGATTCGGAGGTGATTTCTTCTTCCAATCACTTCAGAGATCATTTTCCTTGAGTTATTGGTATAGATTAACAACATCTACTTGGGTTCTTCATCCTTAATCCAAGGCAATCTCCTAAACCCCTATTTTTGCGAAATATGGGGGTTTTTGAGTTTTTGTCTGATTCGTTCCGTATTGTTCATTATTCCATGATGTGTATGATTAATCTTGATGGTATTCACGTTTTCCCTATGAGTTCATGGTAAGTTTCGTGGTATTTGTGAAATCGAGAGGGTTCGGTTGCGATCCATCCTCGTCGTTGTTTGTACAAACTTACATGAATCGTAGGAGGGGGTTTCAGGTGTTTTCCCGTTATTGTTATTCTTGTCGAATTGGTTGTAATGGTGTTTGACGAATCGTCTAGGTTCGGTGTGTCCAATTTCTCGCAACCATGATTATTTTATTCCCTCATTTCGTCGTGATAATCGAGGCAAGTACCCTTAATGGACTTACATGCTTAACATGGTAGTATTGCATGAGTAACGTGTGTGTGTATGCTCACCACGGGTTAGATCTGACGGGGTCTCGGTAGGGGACCACAGAGGCGTTGATCAACGAGCTTGGCTTTTAACCACTACGGGTTAGATCCAACGGGGTCTCGGTAGGGGTCCACATAGGCGTGGATCCGCGGTTAATTGTGGTGCATTTTATAAATGTGTTTTGGGTTATGGCGTTTCCGGAAATGTGTATTTCAAACTGATGTTTCATCTTGCATGCTTTGACTATATGTGTAAGGCGTAAGTTGTTCATTTGGTTACTTGTACTAGCGTAATTGCTAACCCCTTTGGGGACCCGTTTTGGGGAAATTCTTGTTATGAATTTCAGGTTATGTTCAGCCGGACGATCGGGCACTGGGGCAGTACCAGGGTTGATGACGTGTGCAATTGAGTCTCTTTATTTCTGTTGTCCTTTTTAATGCAATTGTTTCCTTTAACTTGGGAACTTATAGAAAGTACTCGCGAGTACTTAGGCATTTCCACTGGGATTATGGTTTGTATTATTATATGTTATTTATGATTGTCAGTAATGTCTGTTTTGCCGGTTATACTGGGCGTTTCATTTATTTTCGATCTGGTGATGTGTGTTTTCTCGCTAACTAAGATGGTTAAACAAGTGGTATTTCTTAATTAGTCTGGTGGGTCCCATGTAGGGGTCCATAGCGCTGTAATATTCCCTGAATATCTTGGGGGTGTTACAATAACATCATCTCACAAAATTCAAGACTAGTATTCCGGAATAACTAAATCTCTATCATTTCACATTTCAAACATATACGTGATTAACCGTGGTTCTTACCAGAAGCAGCGACCCCTCAGAGGACCCGTCGGCCCATCCCAGAGTGGTTAACCCAAAGATGTTCATGGATTGCACCAGAAACAATGAAACCTCATAAGATCCGTCGCTCCGCCCCTAAGTGAATATATACCCACACACAATACATACACTTCACTTTCAAAGTCAAGAATATATAATCATAAATATATACTTGCCTTTGAGACATGTTGAATCAAAGGGAAAAGGTATTCAAGCTTGTTTGGTCCAAGAACGCACTTCCAGCCCTAACGATTCGTAAGGAATACGATAATCAATACTCAATTTACAAGAAGGAACTCCCGAAACCCCACCTACGATTCACAGTTCTTCAAGGATATTCACATAGAGGTTGGAAATCACCCAAACTCTCTCAAATATGAGTAATACACAAAAGCATTCGTAAATTCATAAGGAAAATGTGGGTACGGGGTAGATACTTCATAGTCTCAAGGATTTCAAGCTTCAAAACGGATTAAATGGACAAATCTATGAAAACTCTCAAAATTCCCATAATAGGGTTCTAGGGAGATTTTCCTTGATTTGGAACGGGAAAACGGATTAGAAGTTGTATAATCTTTGTTATCAAACCAAGAATGGTGGTGATGATGAAGGATTGCACCAAAGCGCCTCCAAGTCGCCTCTCTCGCACTCTCTTGTTGGGTTAGGTTTAGGAAGGTAAGAAATACAAACAAAAAAGACTAATGTCTGCGCTTATAAAGTCGCGACCACGTTACGTATGCAATGCCTCCATGTTAAGGTACGTAAGGAAATTAACGTACGCTACGTCGTATGCATTACGTACGATACGGCCTAGGCAGAGGCTACTGCCTCAAACATCAGGGACATTACGTACATTATGTAGAGTGCTTAGCGGTACGTTAAGCATTGTTACGGGAATGAAAAATAGGGATATTATAGGGACCACATCACAAATCCGGTCGAAGAAACACCCTTTCTTAGCCAGAAAGTTGCGCAATGATTTTGCTCTCGAAACACATGAGTGATAGAGCGAGCCAACATGGTCTAATTGTTGGGTTTTCATGCATCGAATACATAAATCGCGGAAATATAAATATGAAAACCCAATTTAGGATCTCATGCAGTAATTTAATTGTTTGACTAAATGGTTAATCGAATTACCTTAATCCGACAAATAAATCTAGATCCGGACTAGAAGCAGATGAATATATCCTTCCTCTTTGGGTGATCCTGTTAGGAATATGCCCTCGAATGCCACTCAGAGGATGAGAGAATGAGAGCAATTTTATTGTAATTATGAATATTATATTTAATAAGGCAATTATTATTTCTATATTATTGTATATCACTGGCATTGTGATTTGGTATATAGAATAATAGTCCTTGCATTTGAGAGAGAACATTCTACTCCTTATGGAGATAAGGAGATAGGCACTAGAAGTGTTTAGAGCTCGAATGCTTAACTAGTTCGCAAGTCGATAAAACTTAACTGGGCAGTAAGTTTAGACAAGACTTGTATAACGTGTACTTTGACATGTAGAGTGCATGTCTTCACTAACAGTTAGTGGGAGCACACGTTATAGGTATGCTAATGGGATTAGTATACTCGAACACGACTCAACTCGATTCGGTCACATGGAAATCACCCAGGGATTGTCAATGATTGAATCGAAAGATTGTGATAGGTATACGTGGACCTTTGACTTGAGGTTTCAGTAGGAGATGTGCTTGTGACATTAAGTTAGTCATTAGAGTAGTTCGATCCAATCGCCGGTTGGTGGGGTCAACCTCGAAATGCAACTTAGTGGGCAAGTAGCGATCTCTACCGAATACCAAGATAGGATTCTTTCTCCCGTTAGTGAGCAGTAAATGTCCTATGCGGTTAATGGCAAATAAGATCATAAGTCTTTGGCCAAAGCATTCAGAGCTAGTTATATTTGATACACGAGCTCGATGATCTCGGTTGCATTAACAGAAAGCATAGAGTCAAGTTCTGATGAGGTTTGACTTTACCGTGACCCTAATACTTGACCGGGACATATGATTGAAGGGTTTATACGTATACGGTATTCACGACATAATGGTTTTGGAATGATCCTATCATTCGTTCTTAGTTAGGTTACGGTGTGGGCCACGAGACTGGATAAGTGGTGCTAACACTCATTGGATCCTCCCAATGCTAACTAAGACGAACTCTGAGTCGCGGCACAGGAATTGACGACGGATTATATTTAGCTTATTCTCTCTTGGTTAATATTGGACATTGGATGTCTAATTCAATTTATTGGATAAATTAAATCGGTCTCGTGAATTAAATAAATTACTGGGTAATTAATTTATTCATATTATTTCTTAGAGAATTTATTTTTAATATAATTAATTAATTAGATTAATTAATTATATTAATATTGAAACATACCAAGGTTTATCTATCGGATTAGATACACGAGGGTCCGTTTCACGGACCGAAACGAACCAACTTCTTTTTCTCCTCCCTTAGCCACCACCCCACTTTCATCAATTGACTTGGTGATTTTTTTTTTTTATAAATGTGGGGACTTAATAATACATTTGATGTATTATTACTTCATTATTTATTTTTGAAATAATTGATGAGGTGTGTGTTTTGTTTATAAAATAAACACCATCTCCCTCATTTATAATTGAACGGATCAGCCGTGAGTTGAGAATGGGAGTGAGAGAAAAGTTTTCTAACTTTATACATTTTGAGTTCTAAGTGTATTTTGAGAGAAAACAATTTTTATAAAAATACTTAGAGTATTTATAAAAATATATATAAGTTAATTCTATCAATTTCTAGCCGTATACTTAGAGTATAAATTGATAGAAATATTTTCCGGTCATCTTCCGACGCGTGATACGTAGAGGCACGGTGTTTTCGGTGCTCGGGAATTTCCAAAAGCTTGTTCGATTGGATTCGTGTTCGTACTCGGAATCAAGAAGATATTATCAAAGGTCTACGAGGGTATGATTTCTTAATTTATCTTCGTATATTTATATTCGTTTATACGATGCTTGATCGATCCGGTTTTGGGGTTTGGTTTTTATCCGGTCAACTGGTTTATTTCCGCTGCGTAACTCGTTTTTAATCACCGAATTCCATCAGTGGTATCGGAGCGAGGTCTATGCAATCGTATATTCGATATTTGCATTTGGAATGCTTGATTATTTTTTATGATTTAGAATCATAATTGTTTTAATTGTTGATGTTTAATTGTTCATCTAAAAATTATTTTTCATGATTTTATGTTACAATATAAATCTATTTTTCTTTTGAAAAACTGATTTAATTGTGTAATATAAAAATTAGAAAAATATTATTTTTGGATTCGGGACGAAAAAATGAGCCGAAAAATTGGCCGGACCGGAAATTTCTTGGAAATTTCAATGGGTTGAAATTTCTTGGTCAATGGCGGCACTGGCGGGCCACGGGCTTGGCCCGGGCCTTGTGTTTTCCGACTCGCTTTTATATTTCGTTCGGTAAATTAATTTTCCGCAAATTAAATTGGATTTAATTTGACTAAAATATAATTATGGTAATTTATTTTAAGGGAATTAATTTAATGAAATATTTATTTTATCCTAGCAAATTAAAATTAACGGTTAAGTGAATTAATTGGATTAATTCTAATTGTTGGATTATTTTTTGTTGATTAGATCAATTTTAGATTAATCATTATTGCCATTTATTTTAATGTAATTGTTGCATTAATTTTGAATGGGGATGTAGTTCATGGACCTAGTTTTGAATCGTTTGTTTTGTTCGATTGGGTTGTAAAGGCCGTTTTGAGCCTATTTATTTTACTAGAAAATTTGTATAGGATGCAATTTTTCAAATGTAAAATTTATTTGTAATGACGGAGACCGGAGGAAGATCCGCTCGAGAAGACGAAGATTCAAGACCGAAGACATGTAATTAGATTACGATGTTTTTGTTCTAGGAACGGTCTATGAACTGCATGTTGTTAGTTTTAGGTTGTGTATGTTTTCATATTGTATGACAAACAAACAAACCGACAAACCGCGCTTATAAACGGATTAATGTGCAAAGTGTAACATATAATCGCGTTAATACTCCCACTTACAAACACTAAGTTATAAAGGTTACGAGGTTTCCTACCCTCCGTCAAACTCATGGAAAATTGAAATCTAAACCGGAATATTATTCTTCCGAGTATGTCGGGGTAATTTTTTGGGGAAAGTTGATAAATTCCTAGAGTGCATTAGATGCCTTTGGTTGTGACAAATCAAACCCCTATAAACTGTATGGGTTGCCGGGTTAGATTCAATTGTCAGACTAATAGGAGTTGACGGTTTAAACTTAGATAGTTCAGCGAGCCATAGAAACCGAATGGGTTGAGGGCAAGTGAACTAGGGGTAAAAGAAGATCGAATCATCCATTAGATGGGTTGGTATTAGACACCACTTTATAAAGAATTATAGAATATAAACCGTATGGGTTGCCCTCTATTAAACTTTGTAAAGAAATCGATCACCACTATGAAGTCACCTAAGACTTCCGGATTTAACATGGGAGTGTGTAAATGCCGATAAAATAGTGGGAGCCGAGTTATGAATAAATAAAGTCCTTAAATTCTTTACTCGGATCATAATTAAACAATCACTAACGAATCTCAAATTATTCTCTGCAGTTAACAAAACTCTCAATATGACAATGAACCCACTCGCTATACTACTTGAAAAGAACGTCTGGTAGTCCGAACTATGTGGGTGGCTTCGAACTTGAGGATTGTTCTAACTATGGAAATCTTTGGGATACGTCTTGGAGGCGGACATCCCAGCGGCTCCTGCAAGAACCCGAGCCAATCAGGAAGATGTCGATGCCCATGAGAAATGGGTAAAAGACGACATAAGAGTGCGAGGGTACATGTTAGGCTCAATGACCAATGAGCTTCAACGTGCCCATGAAAAGATGACGTCTTCAAGAGCCATCTTATCGCACCTGGCTGAGCTCTATGGAGAGCATAGCCGAACTGCTAGATATGAGATATCGAAGCAATTATTCGGCGCCAGGATGAAGGAAGGAGAGAGGGTTGGGGACCATGTCCTCAAGATGATCTCGATGATTGAGAGATTGGAAGCTCTTGATTTTCAGATGCATGCATCTCTCCAAACTGACCTTATCCTGCAGTCACTTCCTGACTCCTTTTCACAATTTGTCATGAACTTCAACTGCAATGAGATTGCATGTAACTTAGCTGGGCTAATGAACAAACTGACGACTGCCCAGTCTCAGATGAAGAAAAATGGAAAGGAAGCTGCACTTGTGATTTCTTCTGGGACTTGGAAGTCCAAGAATAAGAAGAAAAAGAACAAGAAGCAGTGAGGTCCAATAGCCAAGATCGATAAGGGAAAGGGCAAGGACCCAATGGTTCAAAAGAGTAAGGGGGCCAAGAAAACGGATGTATGCCTCAACTGCGGTGAGCTAGGCCACTGGAAGAGGTACTGTCCAAAGCTTGACCGTAATGCGCCGTCAGGTACGGAACTATTAGTTTTAGAAACAAATTGTTCTGTAACTGTATATTCTACTTCTTGGATACTTGATTCCGGTGCGAGTTCTCACATTTGTACAATGAATCAGGATCTGGAACGAAGTAGGAAGTCGGATTCGGGGAGGTGATGGTCACCGTCGGAAGTGGGCATAGTGTCGAGGCTTCTGATATCGGATCCCTTATGTTGGATTTAGAATCTGGTTTTATTCTCACTTTAGAAGATGTACTTGTTTTGCCCAAGGGGCACAAGAATATTGTATCAATTCCGGTAATGGACCGAAAGGGATTTCACTTCTTTATTGGAGATGGGTCCTGTCGTATTTATTTCAGAAATAAATTGGTTGGTATCTACATTATTAAATGGTTTATACCATTTAAATTTAAAGAATAAGACAATGTGAACACTATAACTAGGAAGCGTGGTAGGGATGAAACGAACCAAGCACTTAAGTGGCATCTTAGACTTGGTCATATCGGTCGGACCAAGGTTCATAAAATGGAGAAAGATGGGCTTACGGGTCCATTGGGATCGATCCCTATCCAACTTGTGAATCTTGCCTTCAAGGCAAAATGACTAAGTTACCCTTCGCATGGACTTTTGAAAGAGTCTGAAAAACTTGGATTGATCCATACCGACGTCTGTGGCCCTTTTGAAGTGGCACGAGACGGCTTTCGAGATTTCATTACATTTCGATGACCATACTGTATGGATTCGTGTACTTAATGAAACATAAGTCTAAGCTTTTGATAAATTCAAGGAATTTAAAGCCCTAGTTGAAAATCAAACAGTAACCGTGTTAAGACTCTTCGGTCGAATAGGGTGGTGAGTACATGAGTACCGAATTTGATGAGTTCTTAAAAGAACTAGGAATAGTGTCACAATTCACTCCTCCAGCTACTCCACAATTAAATGGTGTATCAGAAAGAAGGAACCGAACCTTGAATGACATGGTTCGCTCCATGCTTAACTATACTGATCTACCGATTTATCTGTGGGGTTACGCGCTCCTTACTGCTGTGCATATCTTGAACAGATGTCCTTCCAAATCCGTTCCTAAGACTCCCCATGAGATGTGGAGAGGTAGGAAACCAAGTCTTAATCACATTAGGATTTGGGGATGCCCTGCTTATGTTAAGAAGACTAAAGTAGAGAAATTGGAAGCTAGGTCTGTGAAAGGTCGTTTCATAGGATATCCAGGGGATTCCATGGGATATCTATTCTACATGCATGAAGATCATAGGATCATCGTTGCTATACAAGCACACTTCCTGGAAGATCAGTTTATTCAGGAAGGAGGGGCAAGTAGAAATATTTCTTTGGAAGAAATAAAAGAAACACCAAATGAGACACCTATGCAAGATATTAGAACCCAACCTTTTGAAATACAAACACAACCTCGCAAGTCTAGTAGAATTTCTCAATTACCTGAGAGGTATGGCTATCTGCATCAAGAAGAACTGGGTGTCCATGAGATGACAGAAAGTAGTCAAGAGAATGATCCTTCTACATACGACCAAGCTATGGTAGATGTTGATTCCACAAAGTGGCAAGAAGCTATGGAAGCTGAGATAGACTCAATGCATGCTAATCAGGTCTGGACTTTAGTAGATCGTCCTAAAGGCATAGTGCCTATTGGAAACAAATGGATCTATAAAAGAAAGACTGATGGAGATGGCAAGGTTGATACCTATAAGGCCAGGCTTGTGGCAAAGGGTTATTCCCAAAGAGAAGGAATCGATTACTTCGAGACCTTCTCGCCTGTAGCTATGATTAAGTCTATTCGCATGATGCTTGCCATAGCAGCCCACTTAGATTATGAAATATGGCAAATGGATGTGAAAACGGCATTCCTAAATGGATTCCTCGAAGAGGAGATTTACATGGAATGACTAAGGGATTCATATCTCAAACCAATATTCATAAAGTATGCAAACTTCAGCGTGCCATTTATGGACTGAAGCAAGCTTCACGGAGTTGGAATCTTCGTTTTAACGAGACAGTCAAAGAGTTTGATTTTGTCCAAAATGAAGAGGAGCCCTGTATTTACAAGAAGGTTAGTGGGAGCAAAATTGTGTTCTTAATACTATATGTAGATGACATTCTACTTATAGGAAATGACGTAGGAATGCTCAGTTCTGTGAAAGCTTGGCTTTCTAAAGAGTTCTAAATGAAAGACTTGGGAGAAGCTACCTATATTCTGGGTATTCGTCTCTACCGGGATAGAACGAAAAGAATGTTAGGTCTTTCCCAAGCCCTCTACATAGAAAAGATCCTGAAGCGATTTAGGATGGAAGATTCTAAAAGAGGGTTTCTACCTATGCAACATGGTGCAAACCTTTCCTTAGATATGTGTCCTCAAAGTGAGGAAGATAGAAAGGAAATGAGCAAGGTACCTTATGCTTCGGCAGTAGGTAGCCTTATGTATGCAATGATTTGCACTAGACCGGACATTGCCTATGCTGTGAGCGTAGTAAGTCGGTTTCACCAAATCCAGGCGAGAACATTGGACTGCTGTAAAGAACATTCTTAAGTACCTAAGGAGGACTAAAGACTTGGTTCTTACATACGGCAGTGGAGAACTAAGAGTGATGGGTTATACAGACTCAGATTTTTCGGGGGACATGGATGCTCAGATGTCCACATCAGGGTATATCTTTACTCTGAATGGTGGGGCAGTTTCTTGGAGAAGTGCCAAGCAAAGTTCGACTGCTATCTCTACATGTCAATCCGAATATCAGGCAGCCACGGAGGCTGCTAAAGAAGCTTTTTGGATAAAGAAGTTCACTGAGGAACTTCAAGTGGTTCCTAACGCAGAGAAGCCCGTGACACTGTTTTGTGACAACGACGGAGCTGTTGCACAGGCTAAGGAGCCTAGGGCTCACCACAACACCAAACATATTGCGAGAAAATATCATTTTGTTAGAGAAATGGTTCAGGATGGGAATGTTACCTTTGCAGAGTAGACACAGCAAATAACGTTGCTGATCCGCTTACCAAGCCACTATCTCAGAAGGTCTTAGAGAGACATCTAGAGAGTATGGGTATTAGATACCATAGTTTGTGGCATTGAGTGCAAGTGGGAGATTGTTAGGAATATGCCCTCGAATGCCACTCAGAGGATGAGAGAATAAGAGCAATTTTATTGTAATTATGAATATTATATTTAATAAGGCAATTATTATTTCTATATTATTGTATATCACTGGCATTGTGATTTGGTATATAGAATAATAGTCCTTGCATTTGAGAGAGAACATTCTACTCCTTATGGAGATAAGGAGATAGGCACTAGAAGTGTTTAGAGCTCGAATGCTTAACTAGTTCGCAAGTCGATAAAACTTAATTGGGCAGTAAGTTTAGACAAGACTTGTATAACGTGTACTTTGACATGTAGAGTGCCTGTCTTCACTAACAGTTAGTGGGAGCACACGTTATAGGTATGCTAATGGGATTAGTATACTCGAACACGACTCAACTCGATTCGGTCACATGGAAATCACCCAGGGATTGTCAATGATTGAATCGAAAGATTGTGATAGGTATACGTGGACCTTTGACTTGAGGTTTCAGTAGGAGATGTGCTTGTGACATTAAGTTAGTCATTAGAGTAGTTCGATCCAATCGCCGGTTGGTGGGGTCAACCTCGAAATGCAACTTAGTGGGCCAGTAGCGCCTCTTGAATACCAAGATAGGATTCTTTCTCCGTTAGTGAGCAGTAAATGTCCTATGCGGTTAATGGCAAATAAGATCATAAGTCTTTGGCCAAAGCATTCGAGCTAGTTATATTTGATACACGAGAGCTCGATGATCTCGGTTGCATTAACGAAAGCATAGAGTCAAGTTACGATGAGGGTTTGACTTTCACGTGACCCTAATACTTGACCGGACATGTGATTGAAGGGTTTATACGTATACGGTATTCACGACATAATGGTTATGGAATGATCCTATCATTCGTTCTTAGTTAGGTTACGGTGTGGGCCACGAGACTGGCTAAGTGGTGCTAACACTCATTGGATCCTCCCAATGCTAACTAAGACGAACCTACAGAGTCGCGGCACATGAATTGACGACGGATTATATTTAGCTTATTCTCTCTTGGTTAATATTGGACATTGGATGTCTAATTCAATTTATTGGATAAATTAAATCGGTCTCGTGAATTAAATAAATTACTGGGTAATTAATTTATTCATATTATTTCTTAGAGAATTTATTTTTAATATAATTAATTAATTAGATTAATTAATTATATTAATATTGAAACATACCAAGGTTTATATATCGGATTAGATACACGAGGGTCCGTTTCACGGACCGAAACGAACCAACTTCTTTTTCTCCCCCCTTACCCACCACCCCACTTTCATCAATTGACTTGGTAATTTTTTTATAAATGTGGGGACTTAATAATACATTTGATGTATTATTACTTCATTATTTATTTTTGAAATAATTGATGAGGTGTGTGTTTTGTTTATAAAATAAACACCATCTCCCTCATTTATAATTGAAGGGATCAGCCGTGAGTTGAGAATGGGAGTGAGAAAAGTTTTCTAACTTTATACATTTTGAGTTCTAAGTGTATTTTGAGAGAAAACAATTTTTATAAAAATACTTAGAGTATTTATAAAAATATATATAAGTTAATTCTATCAATTTCTAGCCGTATACTTAGAGTATAAATTGATAGAAATATTTTCCGGTCATCTTCCGACGCGTGATACGTAGAGGCACGGTGTTTTCGGTGCTCGGGAATTTCCAAAAGCTTGTTCGATTGGATTCGTGTTCGTACTCGGAATCAAGAAGATATTATCAAAGGTCTACGACGGTATGATTTCTTAATTTATCTTCGTATATTTATATTTGTTTATACGATGCTTGATCGATCCGGTTTTGGGGTTTGGTTTTTTATCCGGTTTGACCGGTTTATTTCCGCTGCGTAACTCGTTTTTAATCACCGAATTCCATCAGATCCACACACGAACAATTTCACAAGCTAGATTGCTAGATCCTTACGAATAATATTGATAAATAGTACAACACAAATCCCTTACTAGAAGGATTGTACTATCGATCAAGATCAACTAAGGGAAGAAGATCAGATGACCGATGTCGTTCTCCTACATAGGTGGATGCCGATTTTTCTTTTCGTTCGGGGAGGGGGTCGATTTTATGTTGATGTAGGATTTCTTATGACAACTCCTTGTCATAGACTCCTTATTTATACTAAGTAACCCTAGATTCAAGAATCTAGTAATTGCTTAGTTACCCCTCATGTTTTTAAATAATACAATATATATAATATCCAATATTATATATTACTTATTATTTAATCTCCTTACAAATATAATATTCAATATTATATTTATTATTTCCATTTGATATTTATTCCTGCTTGTCTATAATTGTCGTACGTGCGACACAAAGGCTTATATTATGTTGGTAATTATTTAATATCTTATTAAATAATAAATCATAAGCGGCCTCTAGCAAGACATTATGATTACCCAAATAATATAAGTTAATAGTCCATTAAACCTTTTAACGTGTCAAATCCATTTGTCACGCGATATCATATTTGAACTAAGTCATGGAGTCTGTCATACTTATTTATGTTCAAATGCTTTCTCGATCTTAAGTAGACTGATTGAATCAAATGACTCTTCATTTGAGCATGGCCATGCATTTCCTTCAGTCCTACTTATCGAGGGGCCCAACAGATATCTCTCTCACTAAAGAGAGTGACAAATCCCCATCTTGATTATTCACTGCCCTCTACATGACTTTCCACTAATCCCGATCGCTAACCTTTATGATCACCATATTTCAGATGACGTTGGGTTACGTCAAGGCATAACAGTTATCATGTTGGACTCTATGATAATCTCAGGTTCAAGGATTTATTGACATACTGTTATGTTGAGATTCACTTATGACATTTTCATGCAGTGATCTCAATGTGGGTCTGTCCAGTACTAGTTCTCCAACCAATACCCATAAGATTGATCCGTACCATACGCATAATCATTTGATAATTATCAACCAAACTTATACTAGTATATTAATCACTTGAGTCTCTACTCAACGCGATTGTTCTAGGGACATTTGAATAATCTTATTATTCATGAATAACTATTATTCGTCATTATAATATTAAAACATGCACACATTATAATAATCAACGAGAAATATCAAATAACTTTATTTAAATGTGACAATTACAAATCTAGGCACATCGAATATCCTAGGGCACTATTTCCAACAATCTCCCACTTGCACTAGGACCATTCATTCATGACTCTTAGTCCTATTGCTCTAGCATGCATAACATGCTTTCCTTGTGAGAGAGGCTTGGTAAGTGGATCTGCAACATTCTCTTCCGTTGCTACTTTACATATTGCAATATCTCCTCGTCTGATGATCTCTCTGACTAGGTGATATTTTCTGATTATATGTTTGGAATTATGAACGGTCCATGTCTCTTTAGCTCGCGTAATAGCACCATTATTGTCACAGTAAAGACTTATAAGACCTAAAAGGTTCCACATATTATCCTTGGCTGCATCCGATGCTGCCAGGTACTCAGTCTTAAGTTATAGAATCTATGAGCGTGTTTACTTGGAACATTTCCAACTCACAGCATCTTCATTTTAAACACAACACAAAACCATCTGCGATCTTAAATCGTCTCCATCGGTTTTGAAACTTGCATCAGCGTAACTATTTACAGCCAGCTCATTTCCTACACCTCCATATATTTGGAACGCATCCTTAGTTCTTCTTAAGTACTTTGGGATGGTTTTCACTGTTGTCTAGTGACTTTCACCAGGATTTGATTGGTATCGACTTGTCATGCTAAGGGCAAACGATACCTCTAGTCGAGTACAAGGTACTTTGACTCAGACCAATCAATCTCTTTGATCTATCTCTATAGATTTTTATCCTAAGAATGTAAGCAGCTTCTCCTAAGTCTTTCATTGAGAAACAACTTCCCAACCAAGTCTTGACTGTTTGCAAGGTGGGACTGTCATTTCCAATGAGTAATATGTCATCTACATATAAGACTAAGAAAACAACTATGCTCCCACTAACCTTCTTGTACACACACGGTTCATCTTCATTTTGAATGAACCCAAACTCTTTGACAGTTTCATCAAAACGAAGATTCCAGCTCCGAGAAGCCTGCTTCAACCCATAAATGGATCTTTGAAGCTTGCAAATCTTTTTAGAATTTTCTAGATGAACAAAACCTTTAGGTTGTGTCATGTACACATCCTCGAGTAAGTTTCCATTAAGGAATGTTGTTTTGACATCTTGCCATATTTCATAATCATAGTATGCGGCAATGGCAAATAAAATTCTAATTAATTTAAGCATGACTACTGGCGAAAAAGTCTCATCATAGTCAACACCATGAATATGTCTATAACCTTTTGCCACTAGTCTAGCTTTATAGGCTTGCAGATTATCACCCATGTCTTTCTTCTTTTTATAGACCCATTTGCACCCAATGGTTTTAACACCCTCAAGTGGATCTATCAAGTTCCAAACTTGATTGTCATACATGGACTGCATCTCTGACCTCATGGCTTCTAGCCATTCCTCGGACTCTGGTCCTGAAGCAGCTTCTGTATAGCTACTAGACTCATCATCTATGAGCGATGCGTCATCATCCTCTGTTACGAGATAACCATATCTCTTAGGTTCATGTCGCATCCTATCAGATCTGCGAGGGACTTGTGTACTTTGAACGGGCTCTTCAACTGATTGTTGAGCCTGTTTGATTTCCATCGGTGAAGCGATGTCTTCCTGTGGTTCTCGAGTTTCCTTGAGAATGACTCTTCTCCTACTGTCTCTTTTGGAAATAAATTCCCTTTCTAAGAATACAGCATTTCGAGCAACAAACACTTTGTTCTCTGTGGGCTTATAAAAGTGATAACCTTTAGTTTCCTTAGGATATCCCACAAATAAACATCTTTCAGATCTGGCTGCCAGTTTGTCTAACACTTGGCACTTTACGAATGCTTCACAACCCCAGATCTTTAGAAAAGACAAGTTTGGTCTCTTACCAGTCCATTTCTCAAATGGTGTCTTTTCAACTGTTTTAGATGGAACACGGTTAAGGGTGAATGCTGCTGTTTCTAAAGCATGGCCCCAAAATGATAATGGCACCTCTATTAGACTCATCATGGATCGAACCATATCTAATAAAGTTCGATTCCTCCTCTCGGAGACTCCGTTATGCTGAGATGTTCCGGGAGGAGTAAGCTGTGAAATAATTCCACAACTCCTAAGATGATCATCGAATTCTTGGTGAAAGTATTCGCCACCTTGATCCGATCAAAGGGCTTTGATTCTCTTGCCAAGTTGATTATGTACTTCATTCTGGAATATCTTGAACATTTCACAAGATTCATATTTATACTTCATAAGATAAACATATCAATATCGGCTAAAATCATCGGTAAATGTAATGAAGTATTGTTAGGGTTGTATACGTCAAAGCATACTGTATGCTTGTATTACCTAATTTCCCGGTCTTTATCTATGAGAATATTTAATTCATTTATCACACAGAAGATCACATTATCGGTTCCTTATATAGTAATATTTAGTTCACAACCTATATAACATTAGACCGTTATGTGAGAGGTTGTAGTATATGCTTGAGATTGGTTGGTCTTGACCATTACCATATATTAGCGTATTCGCTATACGTTGAACACGATCGATGTGAGATAGATTCTTTTGTACTGACTATAAGAAGAATGTACATCTCGGACAATCATTATTTCTTAATTCTAGTAATTAATATTTAATTATATATATTTAATATTATTGCTTTGATTTATCATGGGTGAGAGCCACAATGATTGACTCAATATGCTCTATATTTTGGGCAATATTATTATTTATATGATAATTAATATTATAGCTAGAAATCGTGTCCCGACTAGTCGGGTTGATCATATCCCTTGAGGCACTCGAAATGATTATTATATTAAACCCTGCAGGTGGAATTAATTTTCTGATATAATAATAAAGGTCGAGTGGTATACTCATGTATAACACATTAATTAATTAAAAGCTGTCAGTAGCTTAAATTAATTAATGGACATGTAATATCTTAAACACGGGAAATAATTAATTCAAAAAGGAGCACAATTTCGTAATTTGGGATTTTGGTAGGAAGTGCAATATCAACCTTTTAGTGGACTAAGTTGATATTAATAGAGTCTTAATATTAGGAAGAGTCCTAATATTGGAAAGAAGATATCTATTGGGAGTCCTTACCATATCCTCCTTAAGATCCCTAGTAGTAGTCCAAGAGCCTATAAATAGGACATCAAAGGGGGTAGGCCGATTTTTATCATTATTCCAAGGTTGTGAGATTGATTTTTTCATCTTGTGTTTAATTGTAGATCAAGACTTGTGTCTTTGATTCTACAATTTAGATAACACATCAATTTGCTTAAGAGTGTTCATAAAATACTAAAAAACAAAGAAAAATCGAGTGACTCTCATCAAAGGAGATTTCGGCCGATCCATTGTTGTCCAAGCAACATCCGGTAGCTCGTTGCCCACACAACGTCTGGGTGAAGGCGAATCATACTCTAGAAGATTTTGAGGTAAAAATACAAGTAGATCAAGAAAGAGTACGAGGAGGTGTTCAATCGACCAAAAGGGAATTTATACCACTTTGCGTCAAAGGTAAAAATTACCAACTCCCATGCGTAAATATATTTATTTGATTGTTTATTAATCTGTTTAGTTAATTAATTGACAAGCCTAAATAGATTCGGTTTTTGTGTTGATTACTTTATAAAACCGTTTATAAAATTTTCACCAACTAGCTTTCGTTGCGTTTTATATTCCAACAATTGGTATTGGAGCCGGTCTTTAGGTTATGTTCAATTTAATTAATTTGGTGATTAATATGCTATCAATTAAATATTCATGTGGTATGATTTTTAGAATATTTTGCTAGAATTTGTCTTGCAGAAGAATATGATCCAATTATCATGGCTATGTGATGTTTTTAATTTATTTACGCGTTTTTGGTAATTTGGCCCGCTTTTGAGGCATGTATAAGTTTTTCTCGTGAGAAAATCCACGGGTAGAATATGATTTATTTTTCTTGTTATTTGCTGTAAATTCGATGTATTTTATTTCGAATAAAATTATAATCGATTTGGAACACATAAAGTACGAAAGAGAAAGAAGTCCAGCGCGAAGAGGAGTTCCGATCAGATGAACCGACCGAGACCAGCAGGTAGAGATGTTAAATGGGCTAGCCCTAGCGGTTCCGGGCTAGCCCTAGCGGGTTTCGGGCTAAACAGTAACAAATACAACAAAAAATACACTTTTATGTATATATATATATATATACACACATATTAACAAATACAGTAATAATATATATTATATAATATTAATATATATTATATATGATATTAATATATATTATATATATAATATTAATATATTGTTGTTACCCAAAATATATTATTTTGCTGGAATGGATGAGTAACAAACAAATTGCGAGAGCACGTCCGTGGGATGTAAATAACACTAGATTTGCCGGGTTTGTTAGGCCCAGGCTTAAATGCTCTCGTGAGATATTATTAATACGAATACTTGGGAGTACAAATACTAATGTTAGAGTACAATTACAATGAGTGTAAAGACCATAGTTATCTAGCTCTTGAGTGATGATGATTACCGGAAGAACCAGAGTTGAAGCTCTGAGTTCTTGTTCTCGTTTCTGCCGACCGTCTTTAGGTTAAGAGGTTTCGAGAGTAAGAGAGAGAAAGATGTCCGAATTTTATAGCACAGCCAAGAGAGAGAAGCGAAGCCAAGCCGCGAGAGAAGCGAAGCCCTTTTCCAAAAGCTGGAAGTCCTCTATTTATAGGAGTTGGGATGTCTTAATCCTGACGGGCGATCGCCTTTCCTGTATTACAATAAGGGGGCGATCGTCTTTAGCACATGGGCTGGTTGCCTTAAGGTCCGCGGCTGCTGCTGGCAGCCAGCTGTGCGAACCAATGAGAGGAAAACACGCATCTCTTGTCGCTGTCTCGGGAGGTCCCACCTTGGACCTTTCGGCGGGCCTGTCGGTAGGTGAGAAGCTGGTGACAGGCTGGGGTCAAAGGGCCTTATCCTACGGCGCCTTTTCCGGATCTGCATGTGGGCCTCTATCCCAAGATTCGGCCTTCGCAGACCTGACGGATGTTGGCTTTACACGTGGCATGAGGCGGTCGTCCATGGTCGGGCACTTGGGACGATCGCTAGTTGCCGGGAGACGATCGCCTTGGCAGTCGATCGCTCGGCGCTGGGTCCTGATCTAGGTCCTTCGATCGGCGAGTCTGCCTTGATCTATTTGACTTTGGTTCGGTTGCTCGGTCCTAATGCCGATCGCCTGTTTAAGGCGTATAAATCGCGACACAATAATTGCCCCCCCCCCCCCCCCCCCAACTTGCTCCGATGTTGAATACATGGGGTGAGATGGTTCCACTGGCAATCATTTAAGATAATGACGGGCGACCCATCGAGCAGACTTTGGTCTTGGATTTGGGCGACCTAATCGTTTTGGCGAGCTATCTTCGGTCTTCTTCTTGCAATCTTCAATTTTGCAGATCCCTTGTGGAAGGCCGACTGTTTCGACCTAGAGAAACCGTGCACAGTTGTGGAGTTCGATGGACCGACCTTCGCGATCGTGTCTTGTGCGCGAGCGACATTCCACCTGTAGGTCTGGATCACGACTCACTTTATTGTGAGGGTCCTCCGGAGGCTACGTTTTGCCTCGTATTTAAACGAAGGGCGAGCGATCTCTGCCTGGAGGAGTCCTTGCACGGGGCGCCGTTGGATTAATCGACTCCGCGACCGTGGCTTGTTAGCACTTTTCTGCCTGGGGCCGACATGTTAGATGGCGGACCTTTGAGGGCATACGTTGTGACGGGGGTAGGGACGTGTCGCATTGTCCGGGCCCACCATGTTAGATGATGGATCTTTGAGGGCGGGTGACCATGTCCATAGATCTATTTTGGAGGGTCCTTCGGCTACGCCCGCCTCGTATTTAAATGAAGGGCGAGCGATCTCTGCCCAAAGGAACCTTGCATGGACGAGGCTATCGGTTCCATCGACCTGCAGGACCATGGCTGCACTCTTCTACCTCGGATCGTCATGTTAGATGGCGATCCTCGACGGTATACGTTGTGCTGAGGGAGGCGATCTCGTGCCTAGGTCCATCACGTTAGATGATGAACTTTAGAGGGCGAGCGAGTCCTCCATTTTTGGAGATGTTGCTTGGACAGTTTTCTTTCGTTTGACATGGTGGAAACTGGGGAAAGACCTCTGAAGTTTCCACCTCTTGATTGAAGCTTAAAGATCTGGCCGTCAGGGTCGATCGGGGGGATCGACCAGTACAAGTCTTCCGGCTCACCGTGCTTGATTCTGGCGATCGGGTTGGAAGACTGATGATCATCGTTCGGTCGCTGATCGCGACCCTTGATCCTTTTCGCCTGGGGCTCCGCTATTGACTAGACTGTCCAGCTTGCCCTCCTCGAACAATCTCCAGAGTTGTGTGAGGAGGTCGCGACATTGGTCGGTGTTGTGGCCGGGACTCTTGTGGTAAGCACAAAATTTGTTGAGGTCCAGATGACCGTGGTCCCTTATCGCCTTCGGCTTGCTTATCCGCTCGCGCACCTGGATGGCGTAAAAAATATGGGCTGGAGATAGATTGAGGTTGTGGTGGAGATGGGCTTCCACATCCTTGAAGGCCCTGAAATCACCGGGTGGCTTGGCGACCGCCTTGTTGGACTTGGCGATCGTCGTCTCTGCCCCCTCGCCTTGGCGAAGGGCGAGCAACCTCTGCCTAGCCAAAAAGTCTGCGGCCTTGGCGCGGAAGATCGCGTAGGTTGGGGGGATGTACTTCCTAAGGTGCCTGAACATGGGCGAAAGACCATTGAATCCCCCTAGGACCGAGTAGAGGGTGATCTCGTCGTTTATGGGCTCGCCGTTGAGGATTATTTCATCCACACGGTTGATGTAGTCTTCGTCGGACTCGTCTTCCACCTGCCTGATCTTCATCATGCGGTGGGGACCTTCTAGTCGAGCGACTTTGGCGGCGAAGTACGAGGTGAAGTCACTCGCCAGTTGTTCAAAGGAACTAATGGATCGCGGTGGCAATGAGATGTACCACCTATGGGCCAGATTGCCCAGTGTTAACGGGAACATTCGGCACCTGGTCGCATCTGATGCCCCGCATTCGGTCATGTAGATCCGGAACTTGCTCAAGTGAGTCTCGGGGTACGATCTCCCCTCGTACAAAGGTGTTTGAGGAGGAGCGATCCTTGGCTGCACGGGGGCAAGTTCGATCTGGACCACGAGCGGCTCACTCGGCCCGGCGATCTTTAACTTGGCGCCTGCCCCAGTTTCTAGGAGCGCCTTCATGCCATCGAGCTGGTGTTGCATTGCGGCCATCACTGAAGCCTGGATGCTCGTGGTTTGGCTTTCGGAGCGGGAGCAGAGGAGATCGTGTACTGATCTCCTGGCTCCGCGGTAGGTGATGAGGTCATTGCCGCCGATCTTGGTTCTTCGGCGGGGAGGAGCCAGGTGGATGGCCTGCCTTCTGAGAGTTGGGTATGCCGAACTCCTGGTGATGGATTCGGGCTCCGTCGTCTCATGGCTGGGGCCAGAATGCCCCGGTCGCCATGATGGGTCACTTCCTAGGCGGTTGAAAACGGAACTGTCCCGCCTCGCGAGCGCCTTTTCTTGCGAATCGGGGCTTTCTGGCGATCGCTCGATAAGTAACCCTTTGAGCTTCCGTTTGCCTGTGTGGCGGATGGCTGATGGGGTAATCGTGGGCGCGTCGCATGCTCTCTGTCGCTCCCTTAGGATGGCCATGGCTTCCCCGATCTTTTCCGCGGTTTGGAGCTAGTCGAGTGAGAGGCTAGAGCCGTCCCTCGGGGGCGGGATCGAGAGTCTCACATCACCGCGGCTACCCTCCGCCGTAGGTTGGGACTCGGCTCGGGCCGGAATTAGACGTCCGACGGCTCGTAGAGTGGCTCTCTTAGAGGTGGTGGCAGACGTCATGATTTTGAAGGCTTTTCTATGAAGAACAGTGAGTGTTTCTTCAAGTATATGTTCTGGAGAACAGTGAGTGTTCTTCGAAACGGTCGGAGAGAAAATGAAGGTATATGCCCTCCTTCTAGCGCCAATTGTTATTACCCAAAATATTATTCGGAAGGGTTTGCTGGAATGGATGAGTAACAAACAAAATGCAAGAACACGTCTGCGAGAAAGTAAATAACACAAGATTTGCCAGGTTTGTTAGGCCCGGGCTTGAATGCTCTCGCGAGATATTATTAATAAGAATACTTGGGAGTACAAATATTAATATTAGAGTACAATTACAATAAGTGTAAATACCCTAGTTATCTAGCTCTTGAGTGCTGATGATTGCCGGAAGAACCAGAGTTGATGCTTTGTGAGTTCTTGTAACAACGACACAGTGCTATGTTTTTAGCTGTAGGATTCAACAGTTTCTGAACCTTTGTATGAAAACAACAGTTTGTTAACCTTTTTCCAGTTGCTGGAGGTTTCTTATTTATAGGAGTCAAGGTAGCTAGGCGATCGCCTTTACTGTATTCAATATGCGGGCGATCGTCTTTAGCACATGGGTTGGTCTTCTTAAAGTCCGCAACTGCTGTCGGCAGCCAGATGTGTGAACCAATGAGAAGAAAACATGCGTCCTATGTCGCTGTCTTGGGAGGTCCCACCTAGGACCTTTCAGCGGGTCTGTCGGTAGGTGAGACTGTCCTTGTCGTTGACAGCTGTTGATGGGCTGGAGTCAAAGATCCTTATTCTGCGGCACCATTCGCGGATCTGCACGTGGGTAACTACCCCGAGATCCGGTCTTCGTAGATATGACGGATGATGGCCTTACACGTGGCATAGGACGGTCGTCCTTGGTCGGGCACCAGAGTCAATTGCTAGGTGCCAAGAGACGATCGCCCTGGACGTCGATCGCTCGATACCTGATCTCGGTCTGGACTCTTCGCTTGGCAAGTCTGCCTTGGATTATTTGATGCTAGCTTGGTCACTCGGCCTTATGCCGATCGCCGTTGAGGCGTATAAATCGCCGCACAACAATTGCCCCCAGCTCACTCCGATGTTGAAGACGTGGGGTGAGGTGGTTTTACCGACGATCGCTTGACTTAGACGAGCGACTCAACATTTTACGGAACAGATGATCGTCTCTCGAACGGACTATTTTTGAATTTGGACGACCTATTCGATCGCTGAAATGAGCGGGAAATGACAGCAGTTTTGAAAACGTCACTGGGGCACGTGTCGGGCTCTTGTTGGGGGAGTCCGACGGTTTTGTCAGACTGTCCTTTGGCGTGCCCTCGAAACAATGCGCACGCGGGATTCGAGGGCAGCATTAAATGCGTTCTTATCTGACGGTTGCACTTCGATCCTTGGGACATCGCTTATTTGCTCAGAAGCCCCCGCTCTTGCCTATAAAAAGGACTGGGGTTACAAGGTTAAAAACCTTATGCATTTCTGTCTGAGAAGAAGACATAGCCGATTTCCCTCGAAGCTTCATGTGACGATCGTCATTCGACTCAGACTTTAGGTAAGAACAAAAACTACTTCTCCCTCCTTTCTCTTTGAATATGTTCAGAGGAAGACCAGATGTGTATGAGGTGGGTAGTACTTCCGCCGCCGGGGCTTCGACCGCCCGGGATGAACTTTCTGCGGAGTTCCATGTGGACACTGCCGTCGAGGCCATCTGCACCGTGATTTATCCCGCGGAGATCGAAGAACTTTTTAATGAAGCCGACGGAGTAGATGGATGCGACGGCGCACTGGGAGCGGAACAGCGCGTTCGGCAAAGCCTTCACGGATTTTGCCGATCTCATGGAAAGATTGGCCGGCCCATTCCCCAAATTTAACTTTACTGAATACTCGATCGCCCATCCTTATGAACCTGTAAGGCGGACATTGTTCTGGGCTGCTCGCCACTCTCCGTGGACCCTTGGCCAGATCGGGAGCTCGGCGACCAGGAAGGATCTGGACCATTGGAAGGCGAGGTTCCATGTTTCTTCTGATGTTTGCCTCCACGTGCCCGCCGAGAACGAGCGATCCGATCAACCTCCCGAGGGCATGGTCACCGTCAACGAGGCGATAATGGAGGTTGGACTGCAATTCCCGTTGCCATTTGCTGTCTCCTACCTGCTGACCGCCTGGAACATGGCGCCGCTTCAATTGACACCGAACACCTGGCTACAGATCATCTGTACGCTCACTTTGTTTGGTGGCCATCGGTTGTATCGTCTTCCTTTTCCATTTGAGATGAACCATCTCTTCAAATTGACGGTTCAAAAAGGCTCTGTCGGCAGCTACCACATCCAAGGTCGCTCAGGCCGGGTGATTCTTGGGGTCCCAAACAAAGTAAGGGGCGATCTGTCGAAGTGGTTCTGGGTCGGCGCCGCGTGGAAGTCGGCAGCGAGCGACAACCCAACTGACGAGTTAGATATTCCCACTGGCTTTCGGGAGAGGAGTCCGAGTAAGGATTTAGACTCTCCCTTTGTTCGGATATTTTCTGAACTGATCTGATTTTGACCTTATTTTTGCAGGTGTCATTGTTCCGGCGGCAGGCGACCTCGCTTTTGATTTCGCGATCGTCTGGGAGAAGATACGAAGTATTCCCGACGACCATATAGACGCACGCCGAATCAATAACGAAGCCTATTGGTTGGCTACTCGGCTATTTCGCTACCCTCGCCATCTAAAGGTTCCAGGTACGAACTCTCGCGATCTTCTTTGACATGTTGATCGTCTTGATTGAGGAAGATTACTAACTTTGTCGATTGTTTTCTTTCGCAGAAATTCGCTTCCCTTGTTTCCCAGATCCCCCTGATGCGATTGCCATGTCTAATCCGGGGGTCATGAACCGCCTTTGTCAAGGGAAAAAAGTGATCCGAGCTCCTGCTGCTCCGGTGCGACCGACCCCGGAGGCAAGACCTCTACAGGAGCCTATCGTGGAAGAGCAGGAGCCTCGGGAGGAGGAGCAACTTCGGCTCATCCGCAAGAAACGGAGGACTGTGGGCCCCTCGGCCCCTGCCACTGCTGACGAGCCGCCGATATCCGTGCCTCCGCTTTCCGCAGTTCCTCTGGTGGAAGGGTCCACGCCATCTTCGGCTTTCCTTCAGTCCATGGCGACCGATGAGGCCGAGACTCTGCGTGGCAGGCCGTTCTTCGGCCGCGACCCAGAGAAGATCGAAAGGTGAGCCCGGTCGCTTTGCTGAGTTGTGTCACTTGTGTAGGAAACATACCAACTCTTTTGCTCTTTGTGCAGGATCCGCCACTCTGACCCTAACTGCTAGCCGATGGTGTTGGACTTCCTGACGAGCAAAACTCCTCGCGAGTTCAGCGATATCCCTTCTTACGTAGCTCGGGCTACTACCTCCCTGCCGAAGGACTGGACGACCGATATGGATGCGATCGCGCGCCAGCGATCTGCTGACGCGATGCAGGCTACTTTCGCGCTGGCCCTTCAGACAACGACGATGGCTGCTCAGGCCGTGAGGGACTTTGAGGGGCGGCCGTCCACTGCTGGTCTCCATGCGGACCTCGAAGCCGCACGGAAACAAAACATTGAGTTTGCCGACGGGCTCGCGGCCATGGAGAAGAGCTCCGTGGAGGCGTCTAAACAAGCGAGGCAGGATCTTGACCGGGCGCGGGAGACGACTGACCGGATGCGGGACCAAATGACGGAAGCCCACAGGTCACACGCGGCCGCGCAGAAGGAGGCCGACCAACTGAAGGTGACCATCGCCCGACTAACCAGCAAGCTGGCGTCCTCGAAGGAAGAGGTGGCCGCCAAAACTGCCGAGCTCGCGGGCGTGAGCCAAACGGTTGCGGAGCTGAGGGAAAAACTGAAGGCGACTGAGGTCGATCCCTTCCTTAACGTGGAGTATGTCAGTGAATTTGCCTACTATATGGCTTATGCTGACGCAATCCGCGCCGCTAAGAAAGGAGGGCTCGAGGTCGGCCATTTGGCTAAAAATTTCAAAGCCTATGCGCTTGAGCACCCTCTGCAGCCAGACTTCACCGTGCCGATCCTCGACCTTTCTGCGGATCATGGGATCGATTTGAGCTGGTACCCGTTGCCGGACAACCTTGTTCATCCGGGTGCCCCGGAGGATGGGGGTTCAGAGCCTACTGCTGGCGATGGAACGGGCGCAGATCTTTGAGCTTTTCTGCTTTTTGACTTGTAATTTTTGTAGCTTTCGTTGTATTTTTGCCTTAGGCGATCGTGTTTGTATTTGTATTCTAAGTGATGAAATAAATATTTGCTTCTCTGATTTCATGCTTGTATGATTTTATACAAGTGTTTGAGGAACGATCGTCGTGCGTACGACTCCAAGTGAATTGATAAACTCATGCTGGTAACTTTAGAACAAAGTTGATCATTGCACATATATCTGAACAATGCCGATCGTCGTACGTGTATTTGAGTAAAGACGATCGTGGTATATATAACTCCACTCTTTCCCCTTGTTTTTGTTTACTTAGTGAAAGTAAGGGAACGAAAATAAATCGTTTAGCGAGCGGTCTTCAATTTTGCAGATTCCTCGAGGAAGGCCGACCATCCCGGCCTAGAGGAACCGTGCACAATCGTGGAGTTCTATGGAACCGACCTCCGCGACCATGTCTTGTGCGCGAGCGACATTCCATCTGATGGCCAACTTCTCGCGACTCACTTAATTGTGAGGGTCCTCCGTAGGCTACGCCCGCCTCTTATTTAAACGAAGGGCGAGCGGTCTCAACCTGGAGGAGTCCTTGCACGGGGCGTCGTAGGATTAATCGACTCAACGACTGCGGCTTGTTAGCACTTTTATACCTCGGATCGTCATGTTAGATGGCAATCCTCGACGGTATACATTGTGACGGGGGGAGGAACGCGTCGCCTTGTTCGGATCCACCATGTTAGATGATGGACCTTTGAGGGTGGGCGAGCGTGTCCACAGATCTGTTTTGGAGGGTCTTTTGGCTACGCGCGCCTCGTATTTAAACGAAGGGCGAGCGATCTCTGCCCAAAGGAACCTTGCATGGTCGCAGAGATCGGTTCCATCGACCTCCACAACCATGTCGGCACTTTTCTACCTCGGACCGTCATGTTAGATGGCGATCCTCGACGGTATACGTTGTGCAAGGGGAGGCGATCGCTTGCCTAGGTCCTTCATGTTGATGACAAACTTTAGAGGGCGAGTGAGCCATCCTCTGATTTGTTTTGGAGGGTCCTTCGGCTACGGCCGCCTCGTATTTAAACGAAGGGCGGGCGATCTCTGCCCAAAGGAACCTTGCATGGACGGATCGTCAGTTTTATCGATCTCCACGACCATGGCGACACTCTTCTACCTCGGACCGTCATGTTAGATGGCGAACCTCGAGCAGCCCGGAACAACGTCCGCCTTACAGGTTCATAAGGATGGGCGATCGAGTATTCAGTAAAGTTAAATTTGGGGAGTGGGCCGGCCAATCTCTCTATGAGATCGGCAAAATCCGTGAAGGCTTTGCCGAACGCGCTGTTCCGCTCCCAGTGCGTCGTCGCATCCATCTCCTCCTGTTTAAGTAAATGAATCCGCTCGGCCTCCACCGCCTTGGCCGCGTTGGCTTCATTAAAAAGTTCTTCGACCTCCGTGGGCTCAATCCCGGCGCAGATGGCCTCGACGGCAGTGTCCACATGGAACTCCGCAGAAAGTTCATCCCAGTCGGTCGAAGCCCCGGCGGCGGAAGTACTACCCGCCTCATACACATCTGGTGTTCCTCCGGACATATTCAAAGAGAAAGGAGGGAGAAGAAGTTTTTGTTCTTACCTAAAGTCTGAGTCGAACGACGATCGTCACACAAAGCTTCGAGGGAAATCGGCTATGTCTTCTTCTCAGACAGAAATGCAAAAGGTTTTTTACCTTGTAACCCCAGTCCTTTTTATAGGCAAGAGTGGGGGCTTCTGAGCAAATAAGCGAAGTCCCGAGGATCGAAGTGCAACCATCAGATAAGACCGCATTTAATGCTGCCCTCGAATCCCGCGTGCGCGTCGTTTCGAGGGCACGCCAAAGGACCGTCTGACAAAACCGTCGGACTCCCCCAAAAGGAGCCCGACACGTGCCCCGATGACGTTTTCAAAACCGATGTCATTTCCCGCTCATTTCAGCGATCGAATTGGTCGTCCAAATTCAAAAACAGTCCGTTCGAGAGACGATCGTCTGTTCCGTAAAATGCTGAGTCGCTCGTCTAAGTCAAGCGATCGCCGGTAGAACCACCTCACCCCACGTCTTCAACATCGGAGCGAGCTGGGGGCAATTGCTGTGCGACGATTTATATGCCTTAACGGCGATCGGCATAAGGGCCGATCGACCATGCCAGCATCAAATAATCCAAGGCAGACTTGCCAAGCGAAGAGTCCAGACCGAGATTAGGTACCGAGCGATCGACGTCCAGGGCGATCGCCTCTTGGCACCTAGCGATCGACTCTGGTGCCCGATCAAGGACAACCATCCTATGCCACGTGTAAGGCCATCATCCGTCATATCTACGAAGACCGGATCTCGGGGTGGTGACCCACGTGCAGATCCGCGAATGGCGGCGCGGAATAAGGATCTTTGACTCCATCCCATCAACAGCTGTCAACGACAAGGACAGTCTCACCTACCGACAGACCCGCCGAAAGGTCCTAGGTGGGACCTCCCAAGATAGCGACATAGGACGCGTGTTGTCTTCTCATTGGTTCGCACATCTGGCTGCTGACAGCAGTTGCGGACTTTAAGGAGACCAACCCATGTGCTAAACACGATCACCCGCTTATTTAATACAGTAAAGGCGATCGCCTAGCTACCTTGACTCCTATAAATAGGAAACCTCCAGCAACTGGAAAAAGGTTCACAAACTGTTGTTTTCATACAAAGGTTCAGAAACTGTTGAATGCTACAGCTAAAAACACAGCACTTCATCATTGTTACAAGAACTCACAGAGCATCAACTCTGGTTCTTCCGGCAATCATCAGCACTCAAGAGCTAGATAACTAGGGTCTTTACACTCATTGTAATTGTACTCTAACATTAATATTTGTACTCCCAAGTATTCATATTAATAATATCTCGCGAGAGCATTCAAGCCCAGGCCTAACAAACCCGGCAAATCTTGTGTTATTTACTTTTCCACGGATGTGTTCTCGCATTTTGTTTGTTACTCATCCATTCCAGCAAACCCTTCCAAATAATATTTTGAGTAACAACATATATGTTATATAAATATAATATTACTATAAGTTGAAATTAACATTATATATATATATATATCGGGCTTCGGGCTAGCCCTAGCGGACTTCGGGCTAGCCCTAACGGGCTTCGGGCTAAACGGTCTGGGCCAAAAAAGTCTGTATTTAAACGGGATAGGAATTAACGGCCCTAACCCGGTTTTTTGGCGGGTTAAACGGGCCAGCCCGCCGGGCCCGAGCCCGTTTAACATCTCTACCAGCAGGCTGACGGGACTCGGCAATTGTCTTGGCAGCCTTTGCTGCGCAAGCCGGCCGGCTCGAGCGGCTTCGGGCGGGCTCGGGCAATGGGCGGCAGTCGGGCGGTCGGGCACCGGTCGCGATTCGGGCGGTGGTCGGGCGGTGGGCGGCAGTCGAGCAGAAACAATGGGTCAAGTTGTCCGGATTTGGGTCATTCGATGGATCGTCCTAGTTGTTTTTCCGCGAGATGCTTGAAGCAGTGGGAGCAAACGAGCCGAAGATTTTCTCGTTGTTCAAAACGAGGAATAAAAGCCATGATAATTGGATTTAATTATCCATTTTTTAACTTTGATGGGTTTTAATTGTTTTGATGTATGGCATGTATGGATGTATGCGTGATATATTTCCTTGCATGTTAGGACGAGAAAATTAAAAACCTTATTTTTCAAAATAACTAAGTGATTTTAAATTGGTTTTTCAAAATCAAATTGGCCTCCATAATTGGTTTAAATTGTGAAATAATTAACATGCTTGTTCACGTTAGAGTCTTCCTCCACATCGAATTTGCTAATCATTGGCTCACTAGTTTTAAACTTCAAATTTGATAACAAAAAGGTGAATATTATTTTTTATGATAGGACTATTATCATTAAATGATATTCTAAGGTTTGTTAAATTATGGTGTTCACTTAGGTGTATTGATTAATAAGCTCCCCATCGGAGTCTATGTTAATTAAATACATGGCCAAGAGGAACCAACTATTAATTTTACTTGTCAAAACGCATCTTGGCTAGATAGTAAAATTAAAGACTTTAAAATCTACTTAAAAATGTATGTGTAACCGTCCACATTATCGTGGCTTGCATGTGCAGTTTTTCAAGGTGTTGGTTGATTGCATATATATTGTGTTTTAAGGTTTTTTCAATATATTCTGCGTCGAATTATGTGATGAATGGTGTTTTTAATTTTATTCTCAGATGTCTCTCAATCCACTAACTGTTATTCTCAAAGAAAACAAACTTGATGGAACTAACTTTGCCGACTGGAAAAGAAATCTTGATATTGTCTGGACTGCCGAGGGGCATAAATTTGTTTTAACTAAGGAGAGCCCTTTGGAACCAGAAACGAATGCCACTCCTGAAGAGTTGGCTGAATTCCAGAAATGGAAAAAGTCTGATGAGATGGCTCGCTGTTACATTTTAGCTTCACTGACAAATGTATTGCAACATCAGCATCAGACAATGGGCTCGGCCGCGGAAATGATGAAAAATCTCACTGAGATGTTTGGTCATCAGAACCGGGTGGCTAGGCAAAATGCAATGAGGGTTTTGATGACAACCCAAATGTCTGAAGGGACCCCAGTAAGGGATCACTTCTTAAAATGATGTCTCATTTGAACGAACTGAGCATACTGGGGGCCACTATCGATGCGGAGTCGCGGGTCGATATTATCATGGGCAGTTTACCAAGAAGCTTTGAGCAGTTCTGCCTAAACAACAATATGAATCGTAGGACTTACACATTGGCGGAAATTCTGACAGAGCTTCAGTCTGCCGAAGGTCTCTTCAAAAAAGGTTATCATCAAATTCTTGCGGCAACCGGTGCTACTTATTCAAAACCCAAATGGGGAAAGAAGAAAAAGCAGGTTGGCCAGAAGTAAGTGGCCACCTTCAAAGCTAAGGGCAAGGCTCCTCAGTCAAAGGCTCCTCAGTCCGAGGCGAACAAAAAGCCGAAGGGCAAGTGCTTTAATTGCGGTCTGAAAGGGCATTTCAAGAGTGACTGCCCTAATAGAGGTACGTCTCATACATTAGTAGTCAAAACATGTTTGACTGCCTGTTTTATCACTTCGTAGATAGTGGATTCAGGCTCCACTGATCATGTTTGTTATTTATCACAGGGGTTCCAAGTAACCAAGGTACTTAGTGCGGATGAGATTACAATAAGTTGGGGCGACTATTCCAGGCTGAAGGCTGTTGCAGTGGGAGTCGTGCAGTTAAAAGTTGATGATAGGATTTTAGTTATAAATAATGTATTATTGATACTCGATTTTAGAATGAATTTAATTTTAGTTTCTAAATTGCGCCGCGATGGATATTCAGTTTCTTTTGAAGATAATGCAATTATTAAAAGAAATGGTGAATATGTTTGCGGGAGTACTTATAATGAAGAACTTTATATCATTAATGCTGCACCAGCTCCCTTGCATAATTATAAATCGCTTAATTCTTTGACTAATCCTAATAAAAGAAAAGAACCTTCGAGCATAAATCCAACATATTTGTGGCATTTACAATTTGGTCATATTAACCTTAGAAGGATTCAAAGATTGGTAAGCGATGGCCCATTGGATTCACTCCAAGTTGAGTCATTTCCAGTTTGCAAATCCTGTCTAGAATGTAAAATGACTAAAAGGGCTTTCCAAAGCAAAGGAAATCGTGCACAAAATATATTGGAATTAGTACACACCGATGTATGTGGTCCAATGAACATCCAGGCTAAGGGTGATTTCGAATACTTCATCATGTTTATAGATGATTATTCGAGATATGGATACATCTATTTGATGCGATGTAAGTCTGAATCTTTTAATAAGTTCAAAGAATTCAAGGCTGAAACGGAGAAGCGTCATGGACAAAGTATCAAGTCACTGCGATCTGATCGTGGTGGCGAGTACCTTAGTGGAGAGTTTTTGGATTTCTTGGCACATGAGGGGATTACTTCCCAGCTCACAGTGCCTGGTACACCACAAAAGAATGGTGTTGTTGAACGAAGGAATCGTACTTTATTGGAGATGGTTAGGTCAATGATGAATTATTCTGATTTGCCTATTTCGTTTTGGGGATATGACTTAGAAATAGCGGCGTACATTCTAAACTTGGTGCCTTCGAAATTAGTTCCAAAAACACCCACAGAACTGTGGAATGGGCGCAAGCCCAGTCTAGGACATGTTCGGATTTGGGATTCACCAGCGCACATGCTGAATAAGGAAGCTGATAAGTTGGCATCTCGTACAGAAGTACGAGTGTTTGTAGGATATCTGAAGGGAATGAAGGGTGGCTTATTCTACAGTCCTAAAGATCAAAAGGTCATTGTTAGCACCAATGCCCAGTTCTTAGAGAAGGACTATGTAATAAGCCACAAGCCTAGGAGTGAGGTCATTCTAGAAGAACTTAGGGGCGAGATTTCGACAATTCCAATTCTACAAACACCTAGTGTACCACGTATCGACACTATTGTAGATACGCAAACCAAGGACACGCCTCGTCGTAGTGGGAGGGTTGTTCGTCAACCTGAATGTTTCATCGGCGTGGGAGCGTCTTCGGATCACTCCCCGGACCAGGATGAAACGGATCCATGTATGTATAAGCAGGCAGTTCAAGACAAGGATGCTGAATCCTGGCAAACAACAATGGAATCCGAAATGGGATCTATGGATTCGAATCAAGTGTGGGAGCTAGTAGAGCTACCCAATAGGGTAAAACCCATTGGAAGTAAGTGGGTCTACAAGCATAAGAGAGGATCGAAAGGGAAGGTTGAAACCTACAAAGCAAGGCTTGTTGCGAAAGGTTACACTCAGAAAGAGGGCATCGACTACGATGAAACCTTTTCGCCAGTAGCCATGCTTAAATCGATCCGGATTCTCTTAGCTATAGCTGCACATTTGGATATGGAGATTTGGCAGATGGATTTCAAGACTGCGTTCTTGAACGGGAGTCTTGATAAGGAAATCTACATGCGCGAACCTGAGGGATTCATTGCTGAAGGAGAGGAGCACTTAGTGTGCAAACTTAAAAGAGCCATTTATGGTCTCAAGCAAGCATCAAGGTCTTGGAACATGCGATTTGATGAGGTCATTCAATCGTATGGTTTTGAACAATGTCCTAGTGAGGTATGTGTATACAAAAAGTGCGATGGAAATGTGCTGGTGTTTCTTGTACTGTACGTATATGATATACTTCTAATTGGAAACAATGTGAAGGTATTATCAGACGTAAGGGTATGGCTGTCTGAGCAGTTCGATATGAAAGATTTGGGAGAAGCCGGGCACATCCTTGGTATTAAGATCTTTCGAGATCGCAAGAAAATAATGTTGTGCTTATCTCAGGCATCCTATATCGATATGGTGCTAAAGCGGTTCAGTATGTAGAATTCCAAGAAAGGTTTATAACCTTACAGACATGGAATTCGGCTATCTAAGGATATGTGTCCTAGGACACAGAAGGAGATAGATGACATGAAGCTGATCCCTTATGCTTCGGTAGTGGGAAGCCTCATGTATGCTATGCTTTGCACTAGGCCTGATATCTGTCATGCTGTAGGCATGGTCGCGAGATATCAGTCGAACCCAGGACTGGGACATTGGATTGTTGTCAACCATATACTCAAGTACCTGAAAAGGACTAGGGAGCATATGCTTGTATATCAATCGGATACACTTTGTCCTTTGGATTATACTAACTCAGATTTCCAGTCAGACAAAGTTAAGCTTAAGTCAACCTCGAGATATGTTTTTTGTTGGACTTAGATGTGGTTCTTGGTTTGTATAGAAGTATCACAATTTTATTGTGGCAATACTGGTGCATTTATAAACCCAGAGGAACCACGATCCCATAGAGCAAGGAAACATATCAGCCGCAAGTAACGTTGTAAAACGAGGGAACGTAGTGTTGTTCAAGATTGCATCTGGAAAAAACCTAGTTGATTCTTTCACGTGGAAGGAATGGGGTTGAGATGTATGGCAGCATTGCTTTGAGTATAAGTGGGAGATAGATAGACATAGTCCAGATAGTATACTTTAAAAGCATGCTTTGAGTATAAGTGGGAGATTGTTAGGGTTGTATACGTCAAAGCATACTTTATGCTTGTATTACCTAATTTCCCGGTCTTTATCTATGATAATATTTAATTCATTTATCACATATTTTGCATATTTATTCACGCTATGGTTATACAAATGTAGTCTAAATTACTTTATATTATAGATAATGTGGTGTGTCGTGTCACACAGAAGATCACATTATCGATTCCTTATTTAGTAATATTTAGTTCACAACCTATATAATATTAGACCGTTATGTGAGAGGTTGTAGTATATGCTTGAGATTGGTTGGTCTTGACCATTAGCATATATTAGCGTATTCGCCATACGTTGAACAAGATCGAAGTGAGATAGATTCTTCTGTACTGACTATCAAAAGAACGTATATCTCGAACAATTATTATTTCTTAATTCTAGTGATTAATAGTTAATTATATATATTTAATATTTATTGCTTTTATTTATCATGGGTGAGAGCCACAATGATTGACTCCATATGCTCGATATTTTGGGGAATATTATTATTTATATGAAAATTAATATTATAGCAAGAAATCATGTCCCGACCAGTCGGGTTGATCATGTCCCTTGAGGCACTCGAAAGTATTATTATATTAAACCCTGCAAGTAGAATTAATTTTCCGATATAATAATAAAGCTCGAGTGGTATACTCATATATAACACATTAATTAATTAAAGGCTGTCAATAGCTTAAATTAATTAATGGACATGGAATATCTTAAACACAGGAAATAATTAATTCAAAAGGGAGCCCAATTTCGTAATTTGGAATTTTAGTAGGAAGTGCAATATCAACCTTTTAGTGGACTAAGTTGATATTAATAGAGTCACTATATTAGGAAGAGTCCTAATAATGGAAAGAAGATATCTATTGGGAGTCCTTACCATATCCTCCTAAAGATCCCTAGTAGTAGTCCAAGAGCCTATAAATAGGACATCAAAGGGGGTAGGCCGATTTTTATCATTATTCCAAGGTTGTGAGATTGATTTTTTCATCTTGTGTTTAATTGTAGATCAAGACTTGTGTCTTTGATTCCACAATTTAGATAACACATCAATTTGCTTAAGAGTGTTCATAAAATACTAAAAAACAAAGAAAAATCGAGTGACTCTCATCAAAAGAGATTTCGGCCGATCCATTGTTGTCCAAGTAACATCCGGTAGCTCGTTGCCCATACAACGTCCGGATGAAGGCGGATCATACTCTAGAAGATCTTGAGGTAGAAATACAAGTAGATCAAGGAAGAGTACGAGGAGGTGTTCAATCGACCAAAAGGGAATTTCTACCACTTCGCGTTAAAGGTAAAAATTACCAACTCCCATACGTTAATATATTTATTTGATTGTTTATTAATCTGTTTAGTTAATTAATTTACAAGCCTAAATAGATCCGGTTTTTGTGTTGGTTAGTTTATAAAACCGTTTATAAAATTTTCACCAACTAGCTTCCGCTGCGTTTTATATTCCAACAAGTATTGGTATCCGCCTCTAGCATGAGTGCTAAGAGGTCCGCATACATCAGTATGTATTAGGCTTAATCGATCACTAGCCCTTTCTCCATGACCGGTGAAAGGATTCTTCGTCATCTTGCCCAATAAACAAGATTTGCATGTCCCATATGATTCTCATTATGGACTTTAGAAATGTGTTTCTCATTTATGTGACCAAGTCGACAATGCCATAAGTAAGTCGGATTAGAATCATTGAGCTTAGGTTTCTTGGATGCAATGTTATAGACTTCCTAAGTGTCGGACTCATCTAGATCAATATTGTAAAGGCCAGTATATAACTTTGCAGTACTATAAATCAAGTCATCAAAGAAAATACGAAAAATGTTATTCTTAATAAGAAAACTATAACCTTCACAATCTAATGTAGAAACTGAAATAATATTCCTATTCGTAGCAGGAACAAAATGGCAATTGTTCAAAACTAATAAAAGCCCATTGGGTAAAACTAGATCATAAGTTCCTACGGCTAGTGCACCAACTCTTGCTCCATTGCCGACTCTTAGATCCACTTCCCCTTTCTTCAGCTCTCTACTGCTTCTCAACCCCTACACATTTGTACAAATATGAGATCCACATCCAGTATCCAATACCCAGGAGTTAGAACTAGATAAGTTAACTTCTATAACAAATATACTTGTAGTAGTCTCACTACCTTTGGTACGCTTTAGCTCTTCCAAGTAAACCTTGAAATTTCTTTTCCAGTGTCCTCGTTTATTGAAATGAATGCAATTTCTATCTTTGGGAGCTTTAGCCTTGAAAACTGGCTTAGTAGAGTCTTTAGATTTGATTTCTCAAAAAAAAAGTCTTTAGATTTGGCAACTTTTGCCTTACCCTTGCCCTTACCTTTGTTCTTGAAGGACTTCCCTTTGCTGACAATCAGCACATGGCTTGGTCTCTTCTTAATATTCTGCTAAGCCGTTTTAAGCATCCCATGCAGCTCAGCAATGTACTTCTCCATCTCATTCATATTATAGTTCATAATGAACTGATCGAAACTATCGGGCAATGAGTTTAGAATCACATCCGTGGAGTGCTCCTTCGAAAGTGGAAAACCAAGCCTCTCAAGATGATCAATATATCCTTTCATCTTGAGCACATGAGCGCTTACAGATGTCCCCTCAGCCATCTTGCAAGCATACAAGGCTTGAAAGGTCTCATACTTCTCTTGCCTAGCATGCTTCGAGAAAGTTTCCTTGAGGTGAGCATTTAGCTCATAAGCTTCCATTTCTTCCAGATTCTTCTGAAGTTCTGGACAAATGGTAGCCAACATAAGACAACTGACATCAATGGAATCATCACAATGTTTCTTCCATTTGTCTTTTGTTGCTTTGTTTGCATTGTCAACTGGCTCATTGGGAATTTCTTCCTCAAGAACATACGGCTTTCTTGCTTGCTTGAGAACTATTCTCAAGCTCCGGATCCAATCCAGATAGTTGCTGCCGTTTTCTTTGAGCTTGTCCTTCTCAAGGACCGACCACAATGAAATGGCGGACGTGTTGTTTGATGCCATTCTATATCTACAAAATTCAATATTGAAAGTATTTAGTCACATTATTTTATTTCTCGAAAAATACTCCCACTAAAACAAAGTACCCTCAATTTACAACATTTATAATTTTAGTGGACTAAGATCCCATTTCGCACAATCCTAAACTCAGCTTTGGCATGACGCCTAGAATTGAGCTACTTTAGGTGGATAACTCTTTATCAATTACATCATATGTAACTCTTAGATTATATTCATAGGATTTGGCATCGTATGCCCAAGCATGTTATAATCCCATCTTATTCCTTAAGGTTCAAAACTCTTTTGAATTCTTAGTTCATTAATGCACATAGGTATCACCATTACCTATCCTACCTTACTAAGATAATCCGAGCGCCCAACTTTGGCATGACCCACTCAAGATGATCGAAGTCTTGATAGGTGCTTTTCAAATGACCGACATTTTAAAATTTTAACGAGGGATTATTATCCTATGTTAATGTCTATGTTTGCTAACATACATCTAAACATACATAGCATCACACACATGCATAAATTTAAACATACATCGCATCACATGACAATTAAAATCATAGGGCAGTGTATGGCATGACCATAATTCCTAATGTGATTTCCATGAGCCAACATGAAAATCACAAGGATCAAACTAAAAGATTGCAATTGGTCTTCATTTATCTTCGCAACTCATTGGAACGTCATACGCGATCAATTGGCTCCTCGAGTCCGTCCTTATCGTCCTTCTTGTCTTCATTACATTAATGTAATTTAACACTACACTAGTAAATAAAATTACAAGAGGTGCAAACGACACGCATGCCATAAAATAATAAACAATTTAAATAGACGACTCGCAGGCCGTAAAACCAATTATAATTAAATGACACGCAGGCCGTAAAACCAACCCATAAGGAAATAAATTATCCAATCACATTGGTCAATTTACGGTCATGCCATACACCATACACATACCATAAATAATTATCTAATAATTAATAAAAGCATGTAATATACAAAATAATAAATCTATCTGACGATCAGACAATACATTAAAATTTGTGTCCAAATCAACAATATACAATAGTAGCCGAGATGACTGGCACCATGCTCAGGTCACGGATCCGTCACAGGTTCGAAACTTTTCGCAGCAAATCATTTTGAGTATTTTTTTTGGACTTTTAAAACTACGTTTAAATAAAATATCCCGTAAAAATACTCCAAAACAAAACCGTGGCCGAAATGGTAAGTGGTGCGGGATGAAAGGCGAAAGACTCGGTATCGAATCCCGGTTCTTCCGAAATTATTTTTCAATATTTAAAACATATTTCTTTACCTTTTAAAAAAAATCCGTGTATTATTTCCAAAAGAGAACTACAGCCCAGTTGGTAAGTCGCGGAGGGTCCTGGGCGGACGACTAGGGTTCGGACCCTAGTAATGCAAAATATTTTTGCTAAAAAGGCCATTCAGGTCCGACCCGGGCCCGACCCGACCCATCTCGGACCAGTCCTGTTCCAGAACAGTTCTGGAGCTGATTATTGTGTAAACAGTCCAGAAAATTGATTTTTGACGATCCGATTTAATCAAACGTAAAGATCCGGTAGCTCGTTGCCCACACAACATCCGGGTGAAGGCGGATCATACTCTAGAAGATCTTGAGGTAGAAATACAAGTAGATCAAGGAAGAGTACGAGGAGGTGTTCAATCGACCAAAAGGGAATTTCTACCACTTCGCGTTAAAGGTAAAAATTACCAACTCCCCATACGTTAATATATTTATTTGATTGTTTATTAATCTATTTAGTTAATTAATTTACAAGCCTAAATAGATCCGGTTTTTATGTTGGTTAGTTTATAAAACCGTTAATAAAATTTTCACCAACTAGCTTCCGATGCGTTTTATATTCCAACAAGTATTGGTATCCGCCTCTAGCATGAGTGCTAAGAGGTCCACATACATTAGTATGTATTAGGCCTAATAGATCACTAGCTCTTTCTCCATGACCGGTGAAAGGATTCTTCGTCATCTTGCCCAATAAACAAGATTCGCATGTCCCATATGATTCATAGTCAAAGGAGTCTAAAAGTCCATCATTATGGACTTTAGAAATGCGTTTCTCGTTTATGTGACCAAGTCGACAATGCCATAAGTAAGTCGGATTAGAATCATTGAGCTTAGGTTTCTTGGATGGAATGTTATAGACTTCCAAATTGTCGGACTCATCTAGATCAATATTGTAAAGATCAGTATATAACTTTGCAGTACCATAAATCAAGTCATCAAAGAAAATACGAATTATCTTATTCTTAATAAGAAAACTATAACCTTCACAATCTAATGTAGAAACTGAAATAATATTCTATTCATAGCAGGAATAAAATAGCAATTGTTCAAAACTAACAAAAGCCCATTGGGTAAAACTAGATCATAAGTTCCTACGGCTAGTGCAGCAACTCTTGCTCCATTGCCGACTCTTAGATCCACTTCCCCTTTCTTCAGCTCTCTACTGCTTCTCAACCCCTGCACATTTGTACAAATGTGAGATCCACATCTAGTATCCAATACCCAGGAGTTCGAAGTAGATAACTTAACTTCTATAACAAATATACCTGTAGTAGTCTCACTACCTTTGGTACGCTTTAGCTCTTCCAAGTAAACATTGCAATTTCTTTTCCGGTGTCTTGGTTTATTAAAATGATGGCAATTTCCATCTTTGGGAGCTTTAGCCTTGAAAACTGGCTTAGTAGAGTCTTTAGATTTGGCAACTTTTGCCTTACCATTGCCCTTGCCTTTGTTCTTGAAGGACTTCCCTTTGCTGACCATCAGCACGTGGCTTGGTCTCTTCTTAATATTCTACTCAGCCGTTTTAAGCATCCCATGCAGCTCAGCAATGGACTTCTCCATCTCATTCATATTATAGTTCATAATGAACTGACCGAAACTACCGGGCAATGAGTTTAGGATCACGTCCGTGGAGTGCTCCTTAGAAAGTGGAAAACCAAGCCTCTCTAGATGATCAATATATCCTTTCATCTTGAGCATATGAGCGCTGACAGATGTGCCCTCAACCATATTGCAAGCATACAAGGCTTGAAAGGTCTCATACCTCTCTTGCCTAGTATGCTTCGAGAAAGTTTCCTTGAGGTGAGCATTTAGCTCATAAGCTTCCATTTCTTCCAGATGTTGTGTCAAGAATTACACTCTCCGACCGGCAATCGCCTCGGAGATCGGGCGACCTAGCCACTGCCGAGCAGCCAAGGCAGAACTGCCGACCAGCGACTAGGCGGCCGAGCCTTTACCCAGCGGATAAGCTAAATCGGCCAACCGAAGGTCCCAGGACAAGTCCCGGTGCCGAGCGATCGACATCAAATACGATCGTCTCTCGATACTCGGCGACCGACTCCTGGCGACCGACTAGCGGACGATCATCTCTCGGCACCTGCCGACCGACCCTTGGTGACCGACCGATGCCGACCCTCAGTGACCAGCTAGAGATGACCGCCTCATGTCGATCAGTGCCGATAGTCATCCAGTCAGCAAAGGCCGAGCCTCAGGACTGGCACCACGTGCAAGAGCCGAGACAAGATCCGCGAATCTCGGATCATTGACCACAGCCTGTCAGCATCCGTCCACCAGCCGACAGGCCCGCCGAAAGTTGTCAGTAGGGCCGCATGTGACTGACTCCGGACGCGTGCTGGCCCCTCATTGGACCGCCCAGCTGGCTGCCTGCTGGAGCTTTGGACTTTAAATGCATCACACCTCTTCCTTAGACTTTAGCAAGCGGCCGGTGATCGCCCCATTATAATATTGGCCGGCAGATGATCGCCCCATTATTATAATGGCCGGAAGGCGATCGCCCGCCAGAAGACAAGACCCGGCTGCCCCTATATATACAAGGCACCCTGCACTCGGCCAACTCTCGGCGTTATCGCGATTTCAGCACACTAGACAGAATCAATACTCCGCACTTGGCTATCTCCAACTCTTGGCAACAGCTATCATTCGGTACTTTCTTCTCCCGGCCTCTCTCACCAAGCAGACGATCGGCAGGGACGAACAACACCGAGCTTCGCTCAAGAGCCGGATTAACAGAGTCTTTTTACACTCATTGTATTTAGATTTCTCTCATTAATACTTGTATTCACGAATATTTGTATTAATAACATCTCACGAGAGCATTCAAGCCCGGGATTAACAACCCCGGAAATCTTGTATTATTTATCTTCTCTCGGAAGTTCTCCCGCAAATTGTTGTTTGTTGTCCGTCTTCCAGCAGTATTAATCTTCGGATAAATATTTTAGGCAACAAAAATTGGCGCTAGAAGGAGGGCATCCAACCCTCAAATTTTTATTCCTACCGTCCCGAAGAACACTCACTGTTCTCGGGGCAGATACTTGAAGTGACACTCACTGCGCTTCAAAGAAATCTTTCAGAAATCATGTCTTCCGCCTCCGCGTCGAAGAAAGCCACTGACCAGCCGGCCAGACCCCCCGTTCCGTCCTAGTCCGAGCCGCAGCCGATGGTGGAAGGCAGCCGCCGCGGTCAGAGATGCTCGATCCCATCCCTGGACGGCGGCCCAAGCCTCTCGCTCGATCAGCTCCGAACCAAGGAACAGATCGACGAGGTCATGGCCGTCCTACAGGAGCGACAGAGTGCTCTCGACGCGCCTCCTGCTATCAGCCCCTCGGCCGCCCGCCGAAAGTCCAAGCGGAAGCTCAAGGCGTTACTGGCCGAGCGATCTCCACGAGGCTCTCGTCCGCATGAGGAGGCGCTCGGCAGCCGGGGCACCTCTGTCTTCGATCGCCTGGGCAGTGACCCGACCTGGCGACCGGGGCAGTCCGGTCCCAGCTACGAGACGACGGAGTTTGAGTCCGTCACCAGGAGTTCGGCCTACCCGGCTCCCAGAAGGCAGCCTAGCCGTCTGGTTCCCGCTCGCCAAATAGCCGAGGTCGGCAGCAACGGAGTCCGGAGATCGGTACACGATCGCCTCGGCTCCCGCTCCCAAAGCCGGTCAGCGAGCGGCCGAGCCACGACGATTGCCGCATTACAACGTCAGCTCGACGACGTGAAAGCGCTCCTGGAATCCAGGGCAGGCGCCATGAAGACGATCGCCGAGCCAAGCGAGCCGCTCGCGATCGACATCGAGCTCGCCCCCGTGCAGCACAGGATCGCTCCCCCGCAAACACCCGTGTACGAGGGGCGATCGGACCCCCAGACGCACCTGAGGAAGTTCAACATCTACATGACCGGGTGTGGGGCATCTGACGCGACCAGGTGCCGAATGTTCCCTATGATGCTGGACGACCTCGCCCACCGGTGGTACACCTCATTGCCACCTCGGTCCATTGGCTCCTTTAACGAGCTGGCGCACGTCTTCACGGAATACTTCGCCACCAGAGTCGTCCGGCCAGAAGGTCCCCTTCGCATGATGCAAATCAAGCAGGGAGAAAAAGAGTCCGACTCGGACTACATCGGCCGGGTAGACGTGATCATCCTCAACGGCGAGCCCGTAAGCGATGAGACCGCCCTCTACGCGGTCCTAGGAGGATTTCAGGGTTTTTCGCCTATGTTCAGGCATCTCACGAAGACCCAACCGACGACCTACGCAGCCTTCCGGGATAGAGCCGCAGATTTCCTGGCCAGGCAAAGGCTTCTTCTTAGCCTAGGAGTAGAGCGATCGGCGCCCGAGCGACGACCTCCAGTCTCCCAGCCCGGTCGCTACTATCCAGCAGAGCCGGAGGACTCGCTCACCGCCTACAGTCCATCATTTAACATGAGGGACTAAGGCTCGCGATCGCCTCCACCGCACATCATAAAGCCATGATCCTGGCAGTCGATGGAACCGGCTGCTTCGGCCATGCAAGGTCCCTTTCGGCTGAGATCGCCCGCCCTTCGTTTAAATACGAGGCCGGCGTAGTCTGAGGGCTCTCCAAAATTAATCAGTGGACACGTGCCATTACCCCCGTCTCAACGTACACCGTCGAGGTTCGTCATCTCCATGGAGGACCGAGGTGGAAGCAGAGCTAAACAAGCCGCGGGCGTGGAGTTGATTCATCCGACGCAGCCCCGCGCAAGGACTCCTCTAGACCGAGACCGCACGCCCTTCGTTTAAATACGAGGCGAGGCGCAGCCTAACAGAGGACCCTCATAATAAAGTGAGCCACGAGACACTCAATGTCTTCGCGCACCAAGACACGGTCTTGGAGTCGGTCCATCGAATTCCGCGACTGTGCACGATTCCTCAAACAAGCGAAACTATCAAGTTTCCGAGGGGGATCGGCCAATGTTGTTTTTTGCAGGTACAAGACCGAAAGATAGCTAGCCAATCGACCATGATAGCCCAAGTCCGAATCCTAAGTCAGTTCAGCAAGATCGCCCGTCCTCATCTTACACGATCGCCAGCAAGAACCACCTCGCCCCATGTCTTCAACATAGGAGCAAGCTGGGGGGCAATTATTGTGTCAAGAATTACACTCTCCGACCGGTGATCGCCTCGGAGATCGGGCGACCTAGCCACTGCCGAGCAGCCAAGGCAGAACTGCCGACCAGCGACCAGGCGGCCGAGCCTTTACCCAGCGGATAAGCTAAATCGGCCAACCGAAGGTCCCAGGACAAGTCCCGGTGCCGAGCGATCGACATCAAATACGATCGTCTCTCGATACTCGGCGACCGACTCCTGGCGACCGACTAGCGGACGATCATCTCTCGGCACCTGCCGACCGACCCTTGGTGACCGACCGATGCCGACCCTCAGTGACCAGCTAGAGACGACCGCCTCATGTCGATCAGTGCCGATAGTCATCCAGTCGGCAAAGGCCGAGCCTCAGGACTGGCACCACGTACAAGAGCCGAGACAAGATCCGCGAATCTCGGATCATTAACCACAACCTGTCAGCATCCGTCCACCAGCCGATAGGCCCGCCAAAAGTTGTCAGTAGGGCCGCATGTGACTGACTACGGACGCGTGCTGGCCCCTCATTGGACCGCCCAGCTGGCTGCCTGCTGGAGCTTTGGACTTTAGGCAGACTGCCAGCCTCTTCCTTGGACTTTAGCCCGACAGCCCGGGTGATCGCCCCATTATAATATTGGCCGGCAGACGATCGCCCCATTATTATAATGGCCGGAAGGCGATCGCCCGCCAGAAGACAAGACCCGGCTGCCCCTATATATACAAGGCACCCTGCACTCGGCCAACTCTCGGCGTTATCGCGATTTTAGCACACTAGACAGAATCAATACTCCGCACTTGGCTATCTCCAACTCTTGGCAACAGCTATCATTCGGTACTTTCTTCTCCCGGCCTCTCTCACCAAGCAGACGATCGGCAGGGATGAAGAACACCGAGCTTCGCTCAAGAGCCGGATTAACAGAGTCTTTTTACACTCATTGTATTTAGATTTCTCTCATTAATACTTGTATCCACGAATATTTGTATTAATAACATCTCGCGAGAGCATTCAAGCCCGGGATTAACAACCCCGGCAAATCTTGTATTATTTATCTTCTCTCGGAAGTGCTCCCGCAAATTGTTGTTTGCTGTCCGTCTTCCAGCAGTATTAATCTTCGGATAAATATTTTGGGGCTCCAAGAGACCCGGTGGCGGTCAATGAGGCGGCCACGCGTCCGAGTCGATCACATGCGGCCCTACCGACAACTTTCGGCGGGCACATGTCAGGTGGTGGACGGATCTTGTGGTCAATGGTCAATGATCCGAGATTCGCGGATCTTGTCTCGTCTCTTGCACGTGATGCCAGTCCTGAGGCTCAGCCTTTGCCGACTGGATGACTATCGGCACTGATCGACATGAGGCGGTCGTCTCTAGCTGGTCACTGAGGGTCGGCATCGGTCGGTCACCAAGGGTCGGTCGGCAGGTGCCGAGAGATGATCGTCCGCTAGTCGGTCGCCAGGAGTCGGTCGCCGAGTATCGAGAGACGATCGTATTTGATGTCGATCGCTCGGCACCGGGACTTGTCCTGGGACCTTCGGTTGGCCGATTTAGCTTATCCGCTGGGTAAAGGCTCGGCCGCCTGGTCGCTGGTCGGCAGTTCTGCCTTGGCTGCTCGGCAGTGGCTAGGTCGCCCGATTATAATATTGGCCGGCAGACGATCGCCCCATTATTATAATGGCCGGAAGGCGATCGCCCTCCAGAAGACAAGACCCGGCTGCCCCTATATATACAAGGCACCCTGCACTCGGCCAACTCTCGGCGTTATCGCGATTTCAGCACAATAGACAGAATCAATACTCCGCACTTGGCTATCTCCAACTCTTGGCAACAACTATCATTTGGTACTTTCTTCTCCCGGCCTCTCTCACCAAGCAGACGATCGGCAGGGACGAAGAACACCGAGCTTCGCTCAAGAGCCGGATTAACAGTGTCTTTTTATACTCATTGTATTTAGATTTCTCTCATTAATACTTGTATCCACGAATATTTGTATTAATAACATCTCGCGAGAGCATTCAAGCCCGGGATTAACAACCCCGACAAATCTTGTATTATTTATCTTCTCTCGGAAGTGCTCCCGCAAATTGTTGTTTGTTGTCCGTCTTCCAGCAGTATTAATCTTCGGATAAATATTTTGGGCAACAACACCAGATTCTTCTGAAGTTCTGGACAAATGGTAGCCAACATAAGACAACTGACATCAATGGAATCATCACAATATTTCTTCCATTTGTCTTTTGTTGCTTTGTTTTCATTGTCAGCTGGCTTATCGGGAATTTATTCCTCAAGAACATACATCTTTCTTTCTTACTTGAGAACTATTCTCAAGCTCCGGATCCAATCCAGATAGTTGCTTCCATTTTCTTTGAGCTTGTCCTTCTCAATGACCGGTCGCAGTGAAATGGTGGACGTGTTGTTTGATGCCATTCTATAATATCTACAAAATTCAATATGCAAAGTATTTAGTCACATTATTTTATTTCTCGAAAAATACTCCCACTAAAACAAAGTACCCTCAATTTACAACATTTGTAATTTTAGTGGGCTAAGATCCCATTTCGCACAATCCTAAACTCAGCTTTGGCATGACGCCTAGAATTGAGCTACTTTAGGTGGATAATGACATCATATGGGATTTGGCATCGTATGCCCAAGCATTTTATAATCCCATCGTATGCCTTAAGGTTCAAAACTCTTTTGAATTCTTAGTTCATTAAAGCACATAGGTATCACCATTACCTATCCTACCTTACTAAGATAATCCGAGCGCCCAATTTTGGCATGACCCACTCAAGATAATCGAAGTCTTGATAGGTGTTTTTAAATGAACGGCATTTTAAAATTTTAACGAGGGATTATTATCCTATGTTAATGTCTATGTTTTCTAACATACATCTAAACATACATAGCATCACACACATGTATAAATTTAAACCTACATCACATCACATGACAATTAAAAGCATAGGGCAGTGTATAGCATGACCATAATTCCTAATGTGATTTCCATGAGCCTACATGAAAATCACAAGGGTCAAACTAAAAGGTTGCAATTGGTCTTCATTGATCTTCGCAACTCATTGGAATGTCATACGCGATCAATTGGCTCCTCGAGTCATGGTCTATTTTGGGACTAACAGGAACAGTGTCTTCGGATACAGATTTTCCTTTCATTCGAGCATCAGCTTTGTCCATGAAGTAGCTCGAAATCAGCAATTTGCAGAAGATGTTGTCCCATTGGAATAGGACTTCAATTGGAGAATCTGTTACCTTCAGGACAAACAATTCTTCTTGTGTCCACTCGCTCTAGTTATACAAAGTGTCGTAAGGAGCGACCCTGTAGGATTTCCATTGAACAAAATGTTCGTAAGCCTGTTCAATTTGAATTGACAACAAGGTTTTGTTAATTACGGTGTCGGGAGAGGGACTGCGTACAGTGCATGGGTCCATTGTAGGCATGGGTTCCACTACAGGTGTGAGATCCTGTATTGGAGAGGGATCTCGTAGAGGGGTTGGTACCCTGAGGGGAGATGGATCCCTTACGGGTGTGGGTTCCCATACAGGAGATGTAGCTATTGGATCCAAAGGGACAACCGTCTCGCCAGAGACTTGAATGTTGGCAGATAACTGTTCATCCATCGTTGCCGCCAAAGGCTCGGGATCTACTGTTTGAACAGTAGCAGTTATATCTTCCCCAAGGGTTGCGCCCTAAGGATTCGATACAGCGGGTTGCGCCGGGGCATCCACAGAGATCGTTGTAATCTCTACGGTATTGGCTTTGGAAAGCTTCCGTGGCTTCCTTTTCGGCTTCTCAGCAGCAATGGGAGTTTTGCTGTGAGATCTCTTTCTTTTATTCGATGTCTCCTCACCTTCGGACTTCGAAGTTATGTCCCTGGGATCAGCGGAAAGGGGCAGAGTTCTGATAAAGGGTCTCGACCCAAGCAGATATTCTTTGTTGAATACGGAGGGCCTGGTTCCTCCAATATATTTTCGCTGATTGATCTTCTTTGCTTCTTTTGATTGCGAAACACCGCACTTGGTCAGAATATTATTGAGAATAAGACCAAAGGATTTCTTCTGAGTAGCAGGTTTAGACAATTATTCCTGCAGCCATTTGAGGACAATTTGACACCAATTTACCTTTTCGCCAGACATGATGGCGATCTCAGATTGGTGCATATCTCGAAAGCACCAGTCCTGTTCTCTATAACACGGCAACATAAATCATGTAAACAAACGAATGGTAAGCAAAAACTTTTCTTCTGGAAGGAGGCATGAACAGTCACGTTCGATGCAGAGGTAGTGAATAATCCCCAATATTTGGTGAGGACCTCTTGGGACCCAAAGGTCTCCAGTTCCTCCATGGACAGGCCATCAGCAGGGAGCCTGTACAAATTCTGCAATAAAGCTTGGTCAATGTGGATTTCGACTTCGCGAATAGTGACAGTGATGTCAGAAACGTTTCTTCCTTGTGCAAGAGAAAAGAAATGAACGGACTTGTTGAGATAGAATTCCTCAATCATGTGCTCATCGTAGAGCTCAGCAGTGTGGCTACCAAGGCGATAGAGGCCTTGTTGACGAATTCTTGAGACGATGATCTCCATGGAGTCAACGTCGTCAGTTTCAGCATAAACACATTCAACGACAATAGATCTGGTGAAGATTCGCCCGTCAATGATGGTGGCGGTCTTCTTGAGAGATGGAGATGAAGTATGTGAAGATGCCATAGTGAATTCTTGAAAAGAAAGTGAGTGAGATTCAAAGAAAATGCAGAAAATTGCAGTAAATCTTGTAGGCTGTTTGCTCAAGAACTCCTCAATTTTGCAGAAAGCGTAAAGAGTCGAAGAGAGCAATAAACAATCCTTTTATAGTGGGCGAGAAAGATTAGGGTTTCCAGACAGTGAACGGTCAGATTTAAAGGATGGGAACCGTCATTTTTAAATGATCGATCATGATGAATTGAGCGTAACCGGTACATCTTATCCATCCGAATTTTGAAATGATAACTGGTCCCACTTCTGACATTTCGACTTCCCTTATTGCCTGAAACGACAGTTTGAGATTATTGAATAATTTGAAAAATCGCGGCGTTTGAGATAAATAGTCCAGATGTCGGGCAAAGCATTAAATGCAAAGACGTTTGATGTTACAACAGGGCACATGGACTCAAAACTGTTTTTTAAAATGAATAAAATATTGAAATAATATTTATATAGTATTAATTGATGACCCATAGTATGTACTGTATCCGCAGAAATACAGCGTTCCCCCTTAAAAGGTATATACATGATTCAATTCTTACAGCAATTTTTGGATTAATACTGTATTTATGGGTCATACTGTGTTCCCCCTTAATTATTACACATGTCAGTTGTAGGATTATCTCATGTCTTTTTATACCTACAGTGCTGTCAGATTGTCTGAGTGTACAGATAATTAACGGTGGATAATGTATTCTTGGGTCTTACAGCATTCCCCTTCAATTTTTGAGTAAAAGCATTAAACTTACAAGGAGTCGGGATGTAGCATTCCTAATTCTTGTCGAAGCATACAGAATCTTGTTGTGCTGAGAGGCTTGGTAAAGATGTCGGCTAACTGAATATCTATATGAACTTTCTCGAGCCGAACATCTTTGTTCTCAACATGATTCCGAATGAAGTGATGCTTCATATGGATGTGCTTAGTACGCGAGTGCAATACAGGATTGTGCGTTATTGCAATTGCACTCGTGCTATCGCACATGATTGGTGTTTCCTTGACAGTGATTCCATAATCTGACAGTTGTTGTTTCATCCAAAGGATCTGCATACAGCAACTACTAGCAGCATAGTATTCTGATTCAGCTGTGGAAAACAAGTTTGCCAATTGTTTCTTACTGAACCAAGACACAAGTCTAGGTCCAAGAAAGTGACAAGTACCGCTTGTACTCTTCCTATCTAGCTTGCAACCTCCGAGATCCGAATCGCTGTAGCCAACCAAATCGAATCCGCCTTCTTTAGGATACCACAGTCCTACATCGACTGTTCCTTTGACGTATTTCAGGATTCGTTTTGCTGTTGTGAAGTGTGATTCTTTAGGTGTTACTAGATTTCGAGCACACACTCCTACAGCAAACTGGATATTGGGTCTTCTAGTTGTTAGGTACAGGAGTGATCCAATAAGCTTCCTGTAGAGTGATTGATCAACCGGCTTTCCAGCTTCTTCAACACTAATTTGGACGGAAGTGCTCATGGGGGTTGACGATGATTTGGAGCTGTTCATCCCAAATTTTTTGAGAAGCTCCTTGCTGTATTTTTCCTGGTTGATGAAGATTCCTGTAGGCAATTGCTTTACCTACAATCCTAGGAAATAACTAATTTCTCCCATCATACTCATTTCAAATTTACTTTGTATGAGATGTGAGAACTTCTGACATAGAGCAAGGTTAGTTGAACCAAATATAATATCATCTACGTATATTTAAACCATCAGGAGGTCATCACCTTCCTGTATCTTAAATAGGGTCTTGTCCACAACACCTTTCTCGAACCCTTATTGTTAAGGGACAGGGACAGGGTCTCATACCATGCTCTAGGTGCTTGCTTAAGTCCATACAGTGCTTTCCATAGCCTGTATACAAGGTCTCTGCCTTCTGTGTTGACAAACCCTAGTAGCTATTCAACATAGACTTCTTCGGCAAGGTCTCCATTCAGGAATGCACTCTTGACATCCATTTGATATACAATAAAGCTCTTATGGGCGGCAAAGACTAGAAATATCCTAATGGCTTCTAGTCTGGATATAGGGGCAAATGTTTCATCGTAGTCTATGCCTTCTTCCTGTCTGTAGCCTTGTGCGACTAGACGGGATTTGTTTGTGATAATAAGTCCATTTGCATCTTTCTTGTTTCTAAATACCCATTTAGTTCTAATTACTGCTTGATGATCAGGTCTGGGTACTAGATACCATACGTTGTTTTTTTTCAAAACCATTAAGTTCTTCTTCCATAGATGTATTTCAGTGAGAATTGTCTATAGCTTCTTTGGTAGAAACAGTTTCGGATTGATCTAAGAATACAGCTATAGTGCACATATTAAGTCGTCCAAGTTCAGCTTGATATTTCCATACAAGAAATGGAGATATCTCAGATTCAGGTTCTTTTTGCGCACATAGTACATTTCCTTGTGTACTATGTATTCTCCTACGGGTAGATACACCAGCATCACTGTTTCCTATGATCAACTCATGTGGGTGATCTCTCAACCATCTTCTGTCGGGTTCTAATTCAGCGTCCCGTACTGTATCTTGAGTTGCTGTAGTTTCAGCTTCAGCTTGTACAACATCAGCTTTATCTACTTCTGTTCTTACAGCTACGGGGTTGATTTCTAAGTTAACGACAGGCTGTATAGGAGTTGGAGGGTCATTAATGGTGAGTTGTTGGATATTCTGAGTAACATCTTCTAATCCTGCAGGATCATGGTGAGGTTCGTCGAACATTACATGTACTGATTCCTAGATTGTCAGCTTCCGTTTATTAAAGATCCTGTAAGCTTTGCTGATAGAGGAATATCCTACAAATATCCCTTCATCCGACTTCTCATCGAAGGTTCTAAGTTGATCCTTCTCATTGTTCAAAACATAACATCTACATCCAAAAATGTGAAAGTATGAAATTAATGGAGTTTTGTTGTTCCATACCTCGTATGCTGTTTTGTTGTGGTGTTTATTGATGATACAGTGGTTTTATGTATAGCACGTTGTGTTGGTGTCTTCACCCCAGAAACGTTGTGGCAACTTGCTTGCGGCAAACATGGTTCTTGTTGCTTCTTTGAGCGTCCTGTTCTTTCGCTCGGCAACACCATTTTGTTGAGGTGTTCGGGCAGCTGAGTATTCATGCTGTATCCCATTTTCCGAACAGTATTGCTCTATAAAGCGGTTAGTAAATTCAGTACCTCTGTTGGAATGAATGGACACGATACTCAACCCTTTCTCATTTTGAAGCATTCTCAGGTGCTCGGGCAGCTTTGATGTGGTTTCCTTCTTCTTTCTTAGGAAGATTGTCCAAGCATACCTGGAATAATCATCAATAATAACGAGACAGTATTTCTTACCTCCCAAACTTACCGGGTCTACAGGACCGTAGAGATCCATGTGTAGCATTTCTAGAACTCTGTGAGTGGAAAGGTACGATTTGCTTTTCAGGGTGGTCTTGATTTGCTTGCCTTTCTGACAGGGTACACAGATGCTGTCTTTTGAAATGACACATTGGGCAGACCTCTAACCATTCCCTGTCTGGAGATCTTGTTGATCGTCTTGAAGTTTACGTGAGACATCCTCTTGTGCCATAGCCATCTTAGATCTACAGTGCCTTTGGCAACAAAACAAGAAATTGAGGAGCTCGTAGGCATCCAGTCAGCAATATACATATTACCTGATCTGCTTCCTATGAGCACAACTTATTTGGTCAAGATGTTCTTGACTCTACAGTGATTTATATAGAATTTCACCGAGAACTGTTTGTCACAGAACTGGCTAATACTATCTTCAACATAAGCTACATCGGTGACTTTGAATTTTCCTACAAGTAGGGTTCCCTTCCCTCTTGTTCTCCCTTTTGATTTTTCACCGAAGCGCACTTTTGGACCGCGACCTTCTACATAATCTGACAGCTTGCTTTAATCTCCTGTCATGTGCCGAGAGCATCCGCTGTCGAAGTACCAGATGTCCTTCTCTAAGATGTCCTGTAGACAAAGAAATTAGGTAGATTTAGTTCCCTTTGAGTGTTGGGTCCATGGATGTTAGTGCCTTTAGGTACCCAGATTTGCCTGACAGCAATGGGCTTGTTGTAGGTTACTTTAGGTCCGTTCTTGCGGTATCTACATGGAGCAGGCACGTAGTCGCTATAACCTTGATAATTATTATGCATGTAAAATTCAGGGTTATTAATATTAATCCAATACGAATGCCGTCTTGGAGGTGGAGCCATTTTCTTCGGCCTTACAGCTTGTATTGCAGGTCTTGATTTGGATTCCCAAAGTGTTCTTCGTCTGTGCGGCGACACCTTTCCACGATGGATAACGAGGCTCCTGTATCCAATATCTATGCGCACTGTACTGTTGGAAGTACTGCTGTTTGGGCCTTTGATATTTGGGTACAACCTTCTTTCTGAACTGCTGTTGGCGCTGTTGATATGCTCGGGGAGCATGCTGTTGGTTACGCCTTACAGGTCTGAATGGCTGAGGATTCCGCTGTCTGTGATATGACTGCGGTGGTGGAATGGCAACCTTTGCTTTTCGCGGTGCAACAGGTATCTTGACAGGACTCAGGATTGTAACACCCCCAGAATCAAACTGGGAGTATTACACGCCGCAGACCTTCTCCATGAAGATCTACCAGGCTATACACTGAATCAACATAATACATTACATACCGACGTGGCAAAATCACGAATTATTAGACCGATTAGGTCTTTCATCACTGACTTACAAATCAAAATTACATAACCCTGTCCAGACTCGTACCTACACAAGGGTAAAATACTTCAAAACAACAGACAATACGACAGCGGAAAAGACAATACAATGGACATCGACTAATTGAAACCAAAACTGGTCTTCGTGTGATTAGTATCATTCATCTTTCATCATCCCCCGTACCACTCCTGTGATTTGATCCCGACAACCTGCATGTACCTGGACACAATACAGATATCCACCCCCCGATTACTAGGGGGTTAGCAAAGCTCCACTGTTTCGCTAGTGCAAGTATAAAGTGCAAATACGAGCCATACACAAACACATTCCGAGAATACAACGAAAGACTTCCCGAGATATTTCATTTGGATAAAGTATTACAAAGGATAAAATGTAAAGGAAATCATTGGTCATTTAGAAATCAATTCAGGATCTTAGGAGTTTTGAAAACATTTGAGCTTGAAAAGTTCTTAATTTATCGAAAGCCACTTAGGGTCACGACCCAAAGTTTATTTTCCCAAATATAAATCCATTCACAAAACACGGGGTCCACAACCCAACCATCCACATCAATTCACTTCCAGGGACAAATCACACACAACACATCACTCATATGCCATTCTATCCAAACACCAAGACTCGATATATAATGTATCTCGACCCTGAGCACAAAGTATTGTGATACTCCGGATATATCAAAATTGATCATCAAAACATCAACAACATCACAAAAAACCTCACCTGGTAACCTGTGGCCGTACCCATTAGTAGCGACCCCTAGAGGCCCCGTCAGACCATCCCCAGGTGGGAAGCCACTTCTGCGGCCGTACCCATTAGTATCGGCCCCCAGAGGTCCCGTCGAACTATCCCCGGGTGGAAGAACAACTCACGCACACTAGCGTTCACAACTCATAGTTTACAAAACCACAACTCTCAAAGGTCAAACACACAAAATATATAGTCGAGGTACCTTGCTAGAATGGCCATACTGTCCGACACATACTCACTACCGAGAAACAATACCATCAACTCCAGAATTCAATGGTGAAACTAGCAACAAACACATAGCAACGAGATAGAATACCTTTCCAACCACACCGAATGGCACAACCTCCTCATAAAGGAGTTACAACATTTATCAAACGTCACAAGATCATCGATAACCACACGTCTCCACGCACACATCTTAATGAAAGGTTAGAACTTTAAATTTACCACGACGTAATCACATAAAATGGCATCACACGAAAGTAAGGCGTTCCTACACTTAACATTAACACACATATTCAATTAAGCACATTAATTCACGGAACACACGAGTTATCTTTAAAGAAAATCGTGATCATAAATATACCGATTCTTTTGAAGGTTATTTATAAGAATTCATTTAGCACATATCGTAAATTGCCAACTTTTATATCCACAAAACACGTAATGTATGGGCAAGATACTTGCCTCGATACCACAAGTGACGAAACGATGAACGGACACGGTCGGGTAGCCTTCGAACTTCCAAGAACAACCAAGAACTCGACAATCACACGAATACTATGAAAATAAGATCACCACGAATAAATAACACTAATCGGAATCCGAATCAACCCAAAAATCAACAAGGATCAGAGGGTTTCTTCAAGACGATCAAGAATCAAGTTCTGGGTGATAAAATCGATAAATGAGTTACAAAATCCGAAGATCATGACCAAGACAACAAGAATACCATAATAAATAAAAATCAACCACGGATTAAATCTAAGAATCACGAAGAAACCCCTAAAATTACACAACTAGGGTTCTAAGGAAGAAAATACCTCGATTCGACGAAGAACAAGGATCCGGTGATGATATAATCGATGAGAGTCTTCCAAAACGCCTAGAAATCGAGTGGAATCGACCCAAAACTCCACTTCCCGAATACTCTCGTCCGCAGCCGCCACAAGATAAAAAAGAACGAAGTGAAATGAAGTCTGGCCGAGCCCAGACCTATATATGGCCGACAGTGTTACAGCCATAACCGGCAGTGCCTTACGGCCGTAACTCAGTCAACGACTATAACGTACGTAGCGGCCGACGCCTTACGTACGTAACGAGCACCACTTACGGCCGTACTCGGCATGGCCTTACGGCCGTAACCGAACTCCTAGGGCCACTGCTCGAAATCTGCCGATGCATTACGGCCGTAACCGGCCACTGCCTTGCGGCCGTAACAGGATGACCCTTACGGTCGTAACCGAGTCCTCCCAGGCCAGAGTGTGCGGATGTCTTACGGCCGTAATCGTCCAGGCCTTACGGCCGTAACTCAACCCAGCCAGCCCTCCGACTGCCCGACTCGATACTCGACGACATCTCGATCACGCGAACGCACCGACTATGATCCAAAACAATAACGAACTGGCTATGAAACTCAATGTACCATAGTACAAGCATAAATTCCAAAGACGCGGACGACAACAATCCGCTCGATCGAAGAAAAATTCGACGTAACCGGAACGAAGATCTCGGGTATTACATTCTACCCCCCTTAAAAGAAGCTTCATCCCCGAAACTTAAAACAAGAGCAAGGCGACCCTAAATAACACATGTTATCTGATATTGACAGCGCACAAGGGCTCCATGCAGTACAGAGCTATTGCTGCCCGATTCAATACGCAAGAATGTTTATGAAAAGCAACGAACATGAATCACTACGGTTGATAAATCGGAGCAGTACAACAATCAAAACACAAGTCCAACGTTGAACAAGAATGTAATTCCAATAACCTCAAATGTTTGGAAGATCAAATATGAGGACAATTTCCCAACACTTATGGAAATTGTGAAGTGGCCCAGATATTCAATAATCACGATTACGAGATCAAACAATAATGATTGGACAACGATGGATGAATAGCAATGATCGAACAACAATGATCAACTCTGAAGTTCACACCTTAAATCAAGACATCAATAAACTTGTAGGAACCACGAGGTGTTAATTTCGCACATGGTTCACAAGAAATCGATCCAAACTTGGAAAGATCATAACGATATACAGATGAATTTGGGACAATATCAGAAATGGCTCGAATGACAAAGGTGAGAAACAACACAAGGTTAGAAGCATCAACTAACACAATCGAGTCGATAAGGTCGAATGAAACGGAAGTGAAAAAATATGGGTATTACATCATATCACCTTTAAAAGAGGTTTCGTCCCCGAAACCTAAACAATGAGAACGAAGTGCTGGAATAGCAACCTTCGCGGTCATATCCTCTTAGTCCCGCATCTGATCTCCATGACCAACTATACCGCAGTCACGACCGCATCCTCTGTTCCTCGGCATACGAAGCAGATTCTCACTCGATTTGATGGCACAACTTCACAAAAATAAATGCTAAAGTACCAACTCAGCACGATCTATCACATAAGGTAACTAATAACAAGTTGATAAGAAAATCAACGAGGTATCCTTTTAAATGATATCATTTGAAAATCCTTAGATTTGTATGCTATTTCAAATAAAACTTTAAAAGTATTTTTGGTACCTCGGGTTGCTTCATCAAAACTTGTAAACAACAGACTTTTACTGTCTCATTTTGAAATCATTTGCAAAACAATATTTTCTGTGCAAATGGCATTGTCAAAACCACCGCGCCACTACACACCAGCATCACCGTTAATAACAAACAAGATAACCACGAAAGGTCATCAAACCATTCGTACATACTTTAATCAATATAGGAAACTTTCCCAAATCCGAGTTTGAAGTTTACATCGAGTGAGATTTTTCATCTTTCACTATATATTTTTGAAAATAAAAATCGTATTGGTTTTTGAAATAAAATATTTTTATGGTGTGAAAGATTTTTTTTTTTGAAAATCATGTACTCGAATTATTTGAAAATACAACAATGCGTTAAAATCATTTTCGAAAATCCTCTCAATACTATACAAAAATCAACGACGGTAACATTCTACAAAATGTCCAAAGGCACTTTAAAACAACTCTTTCAAATACCGTCGAGATTTTATTTGAGAATTCTAGGCCGGCTCACTAATTCCAAATGATTTTCAAAGTCCACACGAAGCTGCCGATTAATTGAACCATCAACATTTTTTGAAGTTACTTTTTCCGTAACTTGCACAAGTTTATGAAATTTTAAGGAAAGCTTTTTTGAATACACACGCAGCAAACATAATTTATCAATTCATTAAACACAGTCAATTACCACCTAGCACTACGAAAAGTCCCAACACATATTCACACACAACAATTGTCATCACTAGGCAACACACATAGAATACAATCGCAGATGATTGACTACAAAAGATAGACCTGACGGCTAAGAATGCGGTTCTATTGGTCCCTTTTCTTAAGTATACTCGATACAGCTTGGGAAATGTTTAAGCAACAGGCTGTATGGTTTTCTAGTTCGGAGTGCGTAGCGGAAGTCTTAAAACAGTAAGTTGTTGTCGATACAGCAACTCGGTCTAATCTCCTGTTAGCTTGGTGCGTACAGGGTTTTGCAGTGTATACTTGAATAAATCACAGTCTATGAAAACAGTAACGGCGAAAGGTAAATAACACAGTATTTAAGTGGTTCGAGGTAAACCCCTCTACGTCCACTGGTCCTCCACACAGGAGTAAAACGTTTATTATAAATACTGCGTACACAACTATGTATTTATAATCAAACCTATCCTTGTATCGTTCACACAGATAGATACAAAGACTGTCACTTTCAATCGTTCACACAGATTGGTTAAAGCTTCCTTCTTGACTTGCTTCTTCACACACAGTTCCAAAGCTTCATCCTTATTCGTCCCACACAGGTCAGAATAACTTGTTGAGTTCACACAGAGCTCAGTTTTTACATAAAGGTAAAAAGGTAGGTAACCAGGTAAGAACAGCAGCTTTGAATATGAAGTTCTTGAGCTGATGATGGCTGTTCTTGATGTTGAGCACTGTATATCTCTTTAGATCTGATTTGCAGAAAGCTTCTAGAGATATGTTTTGCTCTGATGTATATAATGATAGCTTCTTAACTTGGTAACTTGGGTGTATTATCTTCAATGCTCTTATGAGATATATATAGTCTTCTGAATATTATATCCGTTGAGATAGATCCGTTGGGCAAGATTTCGTGACAACTTGAATAGACCACGATCCGGATATTGCGGGATTTGAAGATCTCTGACAGCTTCAGTATTTAAATACTTTATCCTTTCAGTATTTAAATACTTCTTTATCAAACGGGACTTGACTTTAGTGAATTCCAAGGATTCCTTTCCAAACGGTCTTCAGTCCTGTTTCGATGTGAATGTTGTATCCATTGATGCTGTAGGCACTTTGGAGTAGTCCAACGCTGTATGGAAGGGTGTTGTATTGAGATTCGAGACAGCTTCCATACTTGGCGTTTACTTAGACTTAGTTGTTGTATCTTGGTAGCGCGAGAGCTTTGCTGTATGCTGGCGCTATCAGAAGGTCTTTGATACGGGATTGCAACTTCGACCGGCTTTCGATACAGGGCTTGCTGTATCAAGCTTTGTTTGTTTGGCAATTATCAAAACAACATTATTTTTCCCAACAATTTCCCCCTTTTTGATAATTTCCAAACCTTCTTGATGATTCCAAAACTTCTTGATCATGCCAAGGTTTTGATACCAAAAACTTCTTCAAGCTAAAACAATTTCCCCTTCGATAACCACTTGTTGGTAACATGAGAAGGCTTCGATACAGGAGATGTTTAATCCCACTGTTTCCTCTTTTTGGAAAATATCAAAAGCAGACTTCTTGATCTTCTGTCAAATGATCTGGTCTTCAGCACTTAATCTAAAAGAAATGTGAACTGCTTGCAGGCAAGTTCTAAAAATGATAGCATCTAATAGGAAAGTGTATTACATCTTAAACTTATGATTGGCGCGCAGGCACAATCTTACATTGTGATCTAGTTGAGTACAACTGAACCTATGAACTGTTCGTAGACGAGTTCTTACAACAGTAATAAGCTAAACTTTATTAATCATAATTGGTGTCATGTGGTGAAAGTACTGTATCCGCGAATAATATAGTGTTCCCCCTTAAAAGGTACATACAGGATTCAGTTCTTACATACATGTTCGGATTAACACTGTATTCATGGGTCGTACTGTATTCCCCCTTAATTAATGAGTAAAAGCATAAAAACTTACAGGAATTTCTGGCTGTAGTGTTTCCCGATTCATGTTTGAAACATTAAGTAAATTTGGGTCCTGGTGTGATAGTGCCTTTTGGTACCCAAATTTGCCGGGCAACAATTTGTTTGTTGTAGGCTACTTTTGGTCCATTATATCGATATCTACGTGGGACAGGCACGTAGTCGTTGTAATCATGATAATTATAATGCATGAAAAATCGAGAATTATAGTTTTTATTCCAGTACGATTGTCGTCTCGGAGGTGGAGCCATTTTCATAGATCTTGCATATTGCCTCATGGGTCTCCAGTTGGATTCCCAATTCTGTTGTTGATACTGTGCGGACACCTGCTGTTTCGAGGAATAGCGGGGCTCTTGTATCCAATGTCTAGGCAAGCTGTACCGAGAGTGCTGCTGTACGGGCTTTTGGTGGTTGGATACGGCCTTCTTCCTGAATGACTGTTGGCGTTTATGATATGCTTGTGGAGCATGCTGTTGAGTACGCCTTCTGAGTGGCTATTGGTTCCACTGTCTCGAATAGTAGAATTGTGGGGGCGGAATGGCAGCTTTTGCTGTTCGAGGTGCAACGGGTTCCTTCACAGGATTCGGAACTTCTTTCGATACAGGAATGGATTCCTCACTCCTGACGAATACCGTACTAGATTTTTCTTTGTTGGAGAACGAGTTGTACCCTAAGCCACGTTTATCATGAGCATGTTGCCCAGTGCTTAGGATCTCTTACATTCTTTTAGAAGATTTCTCGAAAGATTTCAATATTGTCTCTAATTCTCCTTCACGTTTCTCGAGAGATTTTACTTTGGCTTCGAGTAGAGCCAAATCATTTGTCTTGCTTTCAAGATGAGACTTAGTCTCATTTAGATTATGAGCAAGTTGATGATTGCTCTCCATGAGTTTTTCTAAATTGACTTTGCTGTTTTCGCAATCAACTGACATATTTTCGTAATTATTCTTCAGCAAGTCATTTTCTTCTTTCAGCTCTAAGTTAGAAATTTCAAGCTGTATGTTTTCTCCTTTCAATATCTCATGGGCCGTTTGAATGTTATTAAATTCATTCAGCATATTTTCAAAGGTATGAGATGCATTTATAGGAATAGTTGAGGTAGAGCTTACCTCATCATCATCGCCGTCTTCATTTTCTTCTTTAACTTCGGCCATAGAGCACACATAGGCTCTATCTTCTAGCTCATCATCTGACGAGTCACTGTCAGTGACCGCCTGAAGACATTCTTCGGTCTTTGTTGATGCGGGCGGAGCTTTTGATTCTCCAATGAAGGCTTTGAGTTTGTTCTTCATCCTGTTTCTCCAGTCATCAAACTTGTTAATGTGAAACATAGATATCTTGTTGGACATAAAGGTATCCATATTAGAAGATGGGAATTACAAAGACTGTTTTCGAAAATAAGTGTTTTTAAGGATCTAATTCAGTTAAAAATACGACTGATTCTTTTTAGAATCAACCGCTCCGATACCAATTGTTGGTCCCTTTTCTTAAGTATACTCGATACAGCTTGGGAAATGTTTAAGCAACAGGATGTATGGTTTTCTAGTTCGGAGTGCGTAGCGGAAGTCTTAAAACAGTAAGTTGTTGTCGATACAGCAACTCGGTTTAATCTCCTGTTAGCTTGGTGCGTACAGGGTTTTGCAGTGTATACTTGAATAAATCACAGTCTATGAAAACAGTAACGGCGAAAGGTAAATAACACAGTATTTAAGTGGTTCGAGGTAAACCCCTCTACGTCCACTGGTCCTCCACACAAGAGTAAAACGTTTATTATAAATACTGCGTACACAACTATGTATTTATAATCAAACCTATCCTTGTATCGTTCACACAGATAGATACAAAGACTGTCGCTTTCAACCGTTCACACAGATTGGTTAAAGCTTCCTTCTTGACTTGCTTCTTTAAACACAGTTCCAAAGCTTCGTCCTTATTCGTCCCACACAGGTCAGAATAACTTGTTGAGTTCACACAGAGCTCAGTTTTTACATAAAGGTAAAAAGGTAGGTAACCAGGTAAGAACAGCAGCTTTGAATATGAAGTTCTTGAGCTGATGATGGCTGTTCTTGATGTTGAGCACTGTATATCTCTTTAGATCTGATTTGCAGAAAGCTTCTGGAGATATGTTTTGCTCTGATGTATATAATGATAGCTTCTTCACTTGGTAACTTGGGTGTATTATCTTCAATGCTCTTATGAGATATATATAGTCTTCTGAATATTATATCCGTTGAGATAGATCCGTTGGGCAAGATTTCGTGACAACTTGAATAGACCACGATCCGGATATTGCGGGATTTGAAGATCTCTGACAGCTTCAGTATTTAAATACTTTATCCTTTCAGTATTTAAATACTTCTTTATCAAACGGGACTTGACTTTAGTGAATTCCAAAGATTCCTTTCCAAACGGTCTTCAGTCCTGTTTCGATGTGAATGCTGTATCCATTTATGCTGTAGGCACTTTGGAGTAGTCCAACGCTGTATGGAAGGGTGTTGTATTGAGATTCGAGACAGCTTCCATACTTGGCGTTTACTTAGACTTAGTTGCTGTATCTTGGTAGCGCGAGAGCTTTGCTGTATGCTGGCGCTATCAGAAGGTCTTCGATACAGGATTGCAACTTCGACCGGCTTTCGATACAGGGCTTGCTGTATCAAGCTTTGTTTGTTTGGCAATTATCAAAACAACATTATTTTTCCCAACAGGTTCCACAGCCTCTGCCCAGGCTGATTAGCGTGTGTTACAACAAGATTAGTGTGCGTTACTCCTGCCAAATTAGCGAGCGCTAGCCTCATACTTAGCGTGCGCTAACTACTTCAGCAACATGATTGCGAACATATATACGCCATTAGTAGAATCGAAGGTTACAATTAGACAACAACAACATATAAATCTAAATGCCACCAATTCACATAATTAAAACACCTCACAAGTAACCATCAAAAGACAAATGTCATTCAAAACCAAAATTTCACCTCTCAATAAAGAGGGCTATCTCAATATATACATACCGATCAACTCAGCATTCACATCACTATTTTAATCATAAAACTGGTACCACTGCCCAACAACGAGAACATCGTCATGTTTTGAAAACTTATAATACGAGATGAAAATGAAATGTCGGTAGTTGAAGTCTCAAAAAAATTTCGACCTTGAGGTCATCATACGAAAATCAAACATTTTCCTCCTTTGGAGGGTGTTTTAGATTAAAATTACGTGACTAAAAAAAACGTTTAAAGCTTTAAGATATCATATTGTTAAATTTTCCTTGCGTAACCACACCAGGGCCATTACTCATGTAAAAACGATTTATGCAATGGTATATATATATATATATATGTGTGTGTGTGTATATATACCGATACCACTTTTCATTCTAGCACAATACGAGAGCCAAACAAGTATAGACCATATAATCACAAATCACATTTAAACTGTACTCCGAAATACTGAATCTCACAACTAGCTCGTTTAGCTCGAGGCACAACATGTAGTAGGGAGACTTATATTCACAGTTCGCATGAAGATGATGGCTGCACTTTGATAGTAATCACGGCCGACATCCCAGAAGACGCGTCGCGACAGGACTCAGTCAGACAAAATCTGACAAGACAAGACTCGACAATACACGACTGGACCCGACAGCCTAGGTTTCCGCAACCTAAGCTCTGATACCATAAATGTAACACCCCCATAATCAAACCAGGAATATTACACGCTGCAGACCTTCTCCATGAAGATCTACCAGGCTATACACTGAATCAACATAATACATTACATGCCGATGTGGCAAAATCACAAATCATTAGACCGATTTGGTCTTTCATCACTAACTTATAAATCAAAATTACATAACCCTGTCCAGACTCGTAGCCACGAAAGGGTAAAATACTTCAAAACAACAGACAAATCGACAGCGGAAAAGACAATACAATGGACACCGACTAACTGAAACTAAAACTGGCCTTCATGTGATTAGTATCATTCGTATTTCATCATCCCTCGTACCAATCCTGTGATTTGCTCCCGAAAACCTGCATGTACCTGGACACAATACAGATATCCACCCCCCGATTACTCGGGGGTTAGCAAAACTCCACTATTTCACTAGTGCAAGTATAAAGTGCAAATACGAGCCATACACAAACACATTCCGAGAATATAACGAAAGACTTCTCGAGATATTTTATTTGGATAAAGTATTACAAAGGATAAAATGTAAAGGAAATCATTGGTAATTTAGAAATCGATTCAGGATCTCGTGAGTTTTGAAAACATTTGAGCTTGAAAAGTTCTTAATTTATCGAAAGCTACTTAGGTCACGACCTAAAGTTTATTTTAAAATATAAATCCATTCACAAAACACGGGGTCCACGACCCAACCATCCACATCAATTCACTTCCAGGGACAAATCACACACAACACATCACTCTTATGCCATTCTAGCCAAACACCAAGACTCGATATATAATGTATCTCGACCCCGAGCACAAAGCATTGTGATACTCTGGATATATCACAATTAATCATCAAAACATCAACAACAACATCATGAAAAACCACACCTGGTAACCCGTGGCCGTACCCATTAGTAACGACCCTCAGAGGCCCCGTTGGACCATCCCCGGGTGGGAAACCACTTCCGCGGCCGTCCCCATTAGTATCGGCCCCCAGAGGTCCCGTTGAACCATCCCCGGGTGGAAGAACAACTCACGCACAATAGAGTTCACAACTCATAGTTTACAAAACCACAACTCTCAAAGGTCAAACACACAAAATATATAGTCGAGGTACCTTGCTAGAATGGCCATACTGTCCGACACATACTCACTACCGAGAAACAATACCATCAACTCCAGAATTCAATGGTGAAACTAGCAACAAACACATAGCAATGAGATAGAATACCTTTCCAACCACACCGAATGGCACAACCTCCTCATAAAGGAGTTACAACATTTATCACACAACGTCACAAGATCATCGATAACCACACGTATCCACGCATACATCTTAACGAAAGGTTAGAACTTTACATTTACCACGACATAATCACATAAAATTGCATCACACGAAAGTAATGCGTTCCTACACTTAACACTAACACACCTATTCAATTAAGCACATTAATTCACGGAACACATGAGTTATCTTTAAAGAAAATCGTAATCGTAAATATACCGATTCTTTAGTTATTTATAAGAATTCATTTAGCACATATCGTAAATTACCAACTATTATATCCACAAAACACATAATGTATGGGTAAGATACTTGCCTCGATACCACAAGCGATGAAACGACGAACGGATACGGTCGGGTAGCCTTCGAACTTCCAAGAACAACCAAGAACTCGACAATCCCATGAATACTATGAAAATAACATCACCACGAATAAATAACACTAATTGGAATACGAATCAACCCGAAAAGCAATAAGGATCCGAGGTTTTCTTCATGACGATCAAGAATCAAGTTCCGGGTGATAAAATCAATAAACGAGTTACAAAATCCGAGATCATGACCAGGACAACAAGAATACCATAATCAATTCATCAACCATGGATTAAATCGAAGAATGACAAAGAAACCCCCAAAATTACACAACTAGGGTTCTAAGGAAGAAAATACCTCGATTCGACGAAGAACAAGGATCCGGTGATGATATAATCGACAAGAGGCTTCCAAAACGCCTAGAAATCGAGTGGAATCAACCAAAAACTCCACTTCCCGAATACTCCCGTCCGCAGCCGCTACAAGATAAAAAAAACGAAGTGAAATGAAGTCTGGACGAGCCCAGGCCTATATATGGCCAACAGTGTTACGGCCAAAACCGGTAGTGCCTTACGACCGTAACTCGATCAACGACTATAACATACGTAGCGGCCAACGCCTTACGTACGTAATGAGCACCACTTACGGTCGTACTCGGCATGGCCTTACGGCCGTAACCAAACTCTCAGGGCCACTGCCCGAAATCTGCCGATGCATTACGGTCGTAACCGATAAATGCTTGAGGCCGTAACGAAGCCTTACGGCCGTAACAGGATGACCCTTACGGTCGTAACCGAGTCCTCCCAGGCTAGAGCATGAGGGTGTCTTACGGCCGTAACCGGACAGACTTTACGGTCGTAACTCGACTCAGCCAGCCCTCTGAATGCCCGGCTTGATACTCGACGACGTCTCGATCACGCGAACGCACCGACTATGAACCAAAACAATAACGAACAGGCTACAAAACTCAACGTACCACAGTACAAGCATATGATTCCAAATACGCAGACGACAATAATCCGCTCGACCGAAGAAAAATTTGGCGAAACCGGAACGAAGATCTCGGGTATTACAGGGATTTCTTCCGATACATGAATGGGTTCCACACCCCTGACGAACAGAGTACTAGTTTTCCCTTTATTGGGGAATGAGTTGTATCCTAAGCCATTTTAATCATGAGCATGTTGCCCGGTGCTTAGAATTTCTTCCATCCTTTTAGATGATTTCTCGAAAGATTTCAAGATGGTCTCAAGTTCTCTTTCTCGTTTTTCGGGAGTTTTTATTTTGGCGTGAAGCAGAACGAATTCATTTGTATTGCTTTAACTATGAGACTTGGCCTCATTTAGTTCGTGAGCAAGTTCATGATTGCTCTCCATGAGTTTTTTGTGATCGACTTTGCTGTTTTCACAATCAACAGACATATTTTCGTAATTTACTTTCAGCAAGTCATTTTCTTCCCTCAGCTCTAAATTTGGAGTTGTATGTTTTCGTTTTTCAATGTCTCATGGGCCTTTTGAATGTTTTTGAATTCATTCATCATGTTTTCAAAGGTATGAGATGCATTTACAGGAGTAATTGAGGTTGATCTTACCTCATCATCACTGTCTTCATCTTCCGGTATGTCTTTGGCCATAAAGCACATATAGGCTTTATCTTCGAATTCATCATCTGAAGAGTCACTGTCTGTGACTGCCTGAAGACATTCTTCGGACTTTGTTGGTGCGAGGGAGGCTTCTGATTTGCCAATCAGGCCTTTAGCTTGTTTTTCCAAGCACGTCTTCTTTCGTCTTTTTCTTGTTGCTCGGCTTCCGGCAACCTTTGAACTTTAGGGTGAGGACATTTATTTTCATAATGTCCTGGTTTCCTGCAATTATAACATAGGTTAGCATCACCAGAGGAAGATTCGGTACTTTCCGGACTGCTTGATGAATTTCTTGAATTTATGCATGAGGAGCGCCATTCCATCTTGTGACAGGATATCATCGTCACTGTCAGCATTCTTGTGGGCAGACTTTGATGTGCTGGACATGCTATGCCTTCTGTTGGATACAGCAGCTAGCATTGTAGTCCTCGCAGGTGATTCTTTGGATTTCTCTCTCCTGTCAATATCATACTCAAATGCTTTGAGGTCAGAGAAGAGGTCAAACGTATATATGTCATTAAGATTACATGACACACACATAGCTATTGTTTTAACGTCCCATCAGGCAGGGAGAGATCTGAAATTTTTTAAATTTTTTAAATTCTTCTCCTTTAAGTTCACTGACAATGCCAGTGAATCTAAGGTCAAGTTCCTCAAGAGTTTCAGTTGGTTTCATTTCAAAATATTTGAATTGCTAAGTTATTTTTGAAATCTTGTTTTCTTTTGAGAGCTCAGTTCCCTCGCAAATCATCTTGAGTTTCTCCCAGATTTCTTTGGCTGTCTTACAGCTCTTTACCTTCGAGAACGTGCCTTTGTCAAGAGTGACAAATAGCGCATTCTTAGCAACATTGTCGAGGTTGGCGCGTTTCCGATTATCTGTGGTCCATTATTCGTGCTCGTTCTCGAGCATCTCGACATGAGCTTGGCATTCAACCCTTGCGGCAGGATTCACCTTCATGATTTTTATGTGGCCTTCTTGGATGACATAAATCATCTCTTCATGCATGGCGTCAAGATGAGCCTCCATCATAATTCTCCAGTCATCAAACTCGTTAATAGAAAAAATTGGTACCTTATTAATCAATGAGGTATCTGTGTCTAGGATTAGGAAAGATAAAGAAGTTTTCAAAAATAAGTGATTAAGGATCTGATTCAGTTAAAAATGCGACTGATTCTTTTTAGAATCAACCGCTTCGATACCTCTTGTTGGCCACTAAGTATACAGAATACAACTTGGAAAGTGTTTTTAAGAACACTGTGGCTCGCCCCATGGACCAGCAGGGGCGCCCCTAGACCGTCAGTGGGGCGCCGCCCGACTCCCGACATTAGTCCCGCACGCTTATAATTCGATCTTATACATGTGTGCACTCCGCACATACCCGATCATATATTAGAATACGAATTGTAAACCCCTTAGCTCACATATTAGTTCCAATTACACAAAATGAATGGTGACACTAAAATCACCAACAAAGACCAGTTGTATGTTGGCACTTTATCAAAACACATATTTTGTTGTATGATTGTCTTCAGGACAGCAGCTTGCTGTATGTTGGCACTTTATCAAAACTCGGTACAGGATTGTTTATCCCAACAAACACATTTCGCACAACTTATTGAAGCTGCCAATCAGAGTTCACAAAGATCGTATGGTTACGCCATTGCCGAGTACACCACAAGGCATCTAGGAAAGGAATGGCGCTGGGCAGCGACATAGACGCTCCACCCATTATTTAATATGACCAGGTTGCTGGAAGTCGGGGCAATCTGATAAGCCGATAGTACACCAAATAGCAGTAGAATATGAGCAGTCACATAAGCAGTGCAAAGCTGTCTCACTTCTTTGCCACACCTAGAACAGATTGGAGAAGAACATAAGTTTCATTCACGACGAAGGGCATTAGTTGGAACAACATCTAACATGCACATCTAAACTAAGTAATTGACTTTTGAAAGATATGGGAGTCGTCAAATCCACTCCCAGTTCATTGACTCAAGAACAGCATGATTTCGATCGAGTAACCAAGAATAGCCTGAAGCATCAGAATATATCCCTCTATTAGAATCCCCCCAAATCCATGAGTCCAGGATGTTTATAATATCTGAATGTAAGGAACGAGGAATAATAATCATCAGTTTGTTGGAATATAAAACGCAGCGAAAGCGAGATGGAATATATGGTTTTATAAACTAACCAACGTAAATACCGGATCTATTTAGGCTTGTCAATTTAATTAATTAAACAGATTAATAAACAATTTAAACATACATATTTACGCATGAGAGTTGATAATTTATACATTTGACGCGAAGTGGTTGAAATCCCTTTTTTGGATCGATCGATCTATTCCACGTATTCCTCTTCGATCTTCTTGTATTTCTACCTCAAGATCTTCTAGAGTATATCCCGCCTATATCCAAATGTCGTGTGGGAAACAATCTACCGGACTATTCGGAGATCAATATGGGTCGGCCGAAAATTTTATCTCCAAGAAATACCTTACGAACTTTTCTTTATATTTTTCTTGAATATTTTAGTATTTAGAAAAATATTGTGTTAGCTAAATTGTGCAATCCAAGACACAAGTCAAGATTCACAATTAAACACAAAGAAAAAAATAGAATTTCTTGTTCCAAGAGTGTGTAAAAATCGGCCCCCGTGTACTCATTTTATAGGTGTTTTGGGCTACTCTAGGGACCTTAAGGATGATAAGGTAAGGACTCCCAATAGATATCATCTTTTCAATATTAGGACTCTTCCTAATATAATGACTCTATTAATATCAACTTAGTCCACTAAAAGGTTGATATTGCACTTCCTATCAAAATCCCAAATTACGAAATTGGGCTCCCTTTTGAATTAATTATTTCCCGTATTTAAGATATTCCGGAAAATTAATTCCACCTGCAGAGTTTAATATAATAATCCTTTCGAGTGCCTCAATGGACATGATCAACCCGACTGGTCGAGACACGATTTCTAGCTATAATATTAATTATCATATAAATAATAATATTGCCAAAAATATAGACCATATTGAGTCAATCATTGTGTCTCTCACCCATGATAAATCAAGGCAATAAACATTAAATATATATAATTAACTATTAATAACTAGAATTAAGAAATAATAATTGTCCGAGATGTACCTTCTTCTTATAGTCAGTACAGAAGAATCTATCTCACCTCGATCATGTTCAACATATACCGAATACGCTAGTATATGCTAATGGTCAAGACCAACCAATCTCAAGCATGTACTACAACCTCTCACATAACGGTCTAATGTTATATAGGTTGTGAACTAATTATTACTATATAAGAACCGATAATGTGATCTTCTGTGTGACACGACACACCATGTTATCTACAATATAAAGTAATTAGACAGCATTCGCATAACCATAGCGTGAATAAATATGCAAAACATGTGACAAGTGAATAGATAAAGACCAAAATTAGGTAATATAAGCATAAAGTATGCTTTGGTGTATACAACCCTAACAATCTCCCATTTATATTCAAAGCATGCTTTTGAAGTATACTATCTAGACTATGTTTATCTATCTCCCACTTATACTCAAAGCAATGCTGCCATACATCTCAACCCCATTCCTTCCACATGCCCTTCAAATGACTTTGAGGGCAACCCTTTCGTGAAAGGATCAGCTAGGTTGTCTTCAGATGCTATCTTGTAGAAAATAATCTTCCCTCTCTTCACAAAATCTCGAATGATATGATATTTGTGCTTGATATGTTTGCTTGCTTTGTGGTCCCGTGGTTCCTTCGAATTTGCAACAACACCGGTATTATCACAATAAAGTGTAATACTCCTAGGAAAATTAGGAATCACACCCAAATCCTTTAGGAAGTACTTGAGCCATACCACCTCTTTAGCTGCCTCTGAGGTTGCTACATACTCGAGTTCCATGGTAGAGTCCGCTATGCACTTCTGCTTCACACACCTCCAACTGATGGCTCCACCTCCCAAAGTGAAAATATATCCGGAAGTTGGTTTCGAATTTTCTTTGTTCGCACTGAAATCTGAGTCAGTGTAACCCAAAGGACAAAGTGTATCCGATTGATATACAAGCATATGCTCCCTAGTCCTTCTTAGGTACTTGAGTATATGCTTGACAGCAATCCAATGTCCCGGTCCTGGGTTCGACTGATATCTCGCCACCATGCCTACAGCATGACATATATGAGGCCTAGTGCAAAGCATAGCATACATGAGGCGTCCCACTGCCGAAGCATAAGGGACTAGCTTCATGTCATCTATCTCCTTCTGTGTCCTAGGACACATAGCCTTAGATAGCTGAATTCCATGTCTGTAAGGTAAGAAACCTTTCTTGAAATTCTCCATACTAAACCGCTTTAGCACCGTATCGATATAGGATGCCTGAGATAAGCACAACATCCTTTTCTTGCGATCTCAAAAGATCCTAATACCAAAGATGTGCCCAGCTTCTCCCAAATCCTTCATATCGAATTGCTCAAACATCCATACCCTTACATCTGATAATACCTTTACATTGTTTCCAATTACAAGTATATCATCTACGTACAGTACATGAAACACTAGCACATTTACATCGCACTTTTTGTATACACAAACCTCACTAGGACACTGTTCAAAACCATATGATTGAATGATCTCATAAAATCGCATGTTCCAAGACCTTGATGCTTGCTTGAGACCATAAATGGCTCTTTTAAGCTTGCACACTAAGTGCTCATCTCCTTCAGCAATGAATCCCTCAGGTTGGCGCATGTAGATTTTCTTATCAAGACTCCCATTCAGGAACGCAGTCTTGACATCCATCTGCCAAATCTCCATATCCGAATGCGCAGCTATAGCTAAGAGAATCTGGATCGACTTGAGCACGGCTACTGGCGAAAAGGTCTCATCGAAGTCGATGCCCTCCTTCTAAGTGTAACCTTTCGCAACAAGCCTTGGTTTGAAGGTTTCAACCTTCCCTTTCGATCCTCTCTTACGCTTGTAGACCCACTTACTTCCAATGGATTTTACCCCATTGGGTAGTTCTACTAGCTCCGATACCAATTGGTAGAATATAAAACGCAGCGGAAGCGAGATGGAATATATGTTTTTATAAACTAACCAACGTAAATAGCGGATCTATTTAGGCTTGTCAATTTAATTAATTAAACAGATTAATAAACAATTTAAACATACATATTTACGCATGAGAGTTGATAATTTATACCTTTGACGCGAAGTGGTACAAAATCCCTTTTTTTGGATCGATCGAGCTACTCCATGTATTCCTCTTCGATCTTCTTGTGTTTATACCTCAAGATCTTTTAGAGTATATCCCGCCTATATCCGGATGTCGTGTGGGCAACAATATACCGGACTACTCGGAGATCAATATGGGTCGGCCGAAAATTTTATCTCCAAGAAATACCTTACGAATTTTTCTCTCTATTTTTCTTGAATATTTAAAAAAATATTGTGTTAGCTAAATTGTGGAATCCAAGACACAAGTCAAGATCCACAATTAAACACAAAGAAAAAAAATCGAATTTCTTGTTCCAATAGTGTGTAAAAATCGGCCCCCGTGTACTCCTTTTATAGGTGTTTTAGGCTACTCAAGGGACCTTAAGAAGGATAAGGTAAGGACTCCCAATAGATATCATCTTTCCATTATTAGGACTCTTCCTAGTATAGTGACTCTATTAATATCAACTTAGTCTACTAAAATGTTGATATTGCACTTCCTACTAAAATCCCAAATTACGAAATTGGGCTCCCTTTTGAATTAATTATTTCATGTGTTTAAGATATTCCATGTCCATTAATTAATTTAAGCTATTGATAGCCTTTAATTAATTAATGTGTTATATATGAGTATACCACTCGAGCTTTATTATTATATCGGAAAATTAATTCTACTTGCAGGGTTTAATATAATAATACTTTCGAGTGCCTCAAGGGACATGATCAACCCGACTGGTCGGGACACGATTTCTAGCTATAATATTAATTTTCATATAAATAATAATATTGCCCAAAATATCGAGCATATTGAGTCAATCATTGTAGCTCTCACCCATGATAAATAAAATCAATAAATATTAAATATATATAATTAACTATTAATCACTAGAATTAAGAAATAATAATTGTTCGAGATATACGTTCTTCTGATAGTCAGTACAGAAGAATCTATCTCACTTCGATCCTGTTCAACGTATACCGAATACGCTAGTATATGCTAATGGTCAAGACCAACCAATCTCAAGCATATACTACAATATCTCACATAACGGTCTAATGTTATATAGGTTGTGAACTAATTATTACTATATAAGGAACCGATAATGTGATCTTCTGTGTGACACGACACACCACATTATCTACAATATAAAGTAATTAGACATACAAGATCGGATATTGCGCCGTGTTGCGGAAGCGTAACATAAAATGCGGAAATTAAATGACGCACGGATTTATAGAGGTTCGGCTATAAACGAGCCTACGTCCTCTCTCGGTATCTTTTTTTATAGGTTCAAGATAAAAACCTCTGAACCTCTCTTCTATCGGTCGAGGGATAACCGTTACAATCACGTCTTCTATTAGTCCGTGATAAACCACTCGTACTTGTCTTTGTGTCGGTCCAAGTTAAACCGTTTTCCTTTTCGTAGGACAAGGAATCAAACTCTGTAGCTTTCTATCTGTACTAGATAAACCTCACAAAGATATCGATTGCGATTCTAATAATGTCGGATCCTTGATCCTAATAACACCGAATCCAATCGTATCTTTTCTTTTACCACTCGTGTATGATTTTGTGTATAACACTCAATCACTCAATGTAAGCTCAATATTACAACAACAATAATATCAATATGAATATCAGATGATTATCTCGTATGCTTGAAGTTGTTGTACTTGAAACAATACCATAGAATGCTATTTATAGGCTCCATCATCAAACTAGCCGTTAGCTGCCAGATCCATCATTACGTACGCTATCTCCACCACATTACGTACGTAAGCTTGATTACGTAAGTTAACCTTGACAGGTTACGTACGTAAGCCCCTTCATAAAACAGTCTAGGGAGTTTCATCATTTTGGTTACGTACGTTAACATACCATCTATTACGTACGTTAAGGCTTATGTCATTGCTGACGTTATATATACGTTGCATGCTTTTCTGACTTTGACTCATCCAATGTTCACTTGGTTTGAACATATGTTACGTACGTTAATAACAAACTGTTACGTACGTAATATTCAATCATTTACGTACGTTTTATACTCCTGTTTACGTACGTTAGGCGTTAGCTATGTCCAGCATGCCTTTTTGCAACTTCGTTTTATTCGATTCTTTGCTTCGCCCCTTCGTTGTTTTGTTTTGTTTATCGACTTTAATTATCAAAACACTTTTAATTTATGTATGGAACAAAATGTTCCAACATAACATTCGCATAACCATAGCGTGAATAAATATACAAAACATGTGACAAATGAATTAAATATTCTCATAGATAAAGACCGGAAAATTAGGTAATATAAGCATAAAGTATGCTTTGACGTATACAACCCTAACACAGTTGTCCAAGGTCTCAAAAACCAGAGGCACGAACATCATTGATTTGCAGGTGAGTATCTGAGATTTTAACAAAATAGTACCATTTTGCCAATGATACCCGAAGGCAGCCATCAATCAATCCAGAATGAGCTAGTCCCCGAACCAAATTTAAAGTTAAACCCCTGTTGAAGTAACTCAAATGCCTTCTTGATACCCTCAAAATAAGTGATACTCCTGTCTTACTTTCAGCTAGACCTGGCAAACGGGCGGGCTCGACCCAAACGGGCCGGGCGAAAAATGGGTGGGCCAAATTTGGGCCGGGCAAAAAAAGGCCCGATTTTTTTTTGGGCCAAAAATATTAGGCCTCTGCCCCGCCCCGCGGGCCTCAACTCTTTTTTTTTTGAAATATTAATTCTGAATAAATATAGAAATATTTTTCGATCCTTAATTATTATATTATTCACTATACTATCACAATCAGATAAATAAATGTACAATTATTTTTATTTGATAATTACATTATTTACTACACTACCACAATCAAAAGACAAATATACAAATATTTTTATTTGATCATCATATCATTTATCACTGCTACTTTTTTATAAAAATCATAAAATAATATTATTATTGATATGAAATACTACAAAATAATCACAAAATTCCATAAAAAATAAAATTACATCAATAATTAACAAATAGATGTAATATAATCTAACAAATAAGGAAAAATTTTAAATATTATAATTATATATAACATAAATAAACTGGGTCGGGTGGGCCGCTCGCGGGCCGGGCCTCAAAGAGCAGGTCAAATTTGTGCCGGGTCAAAAAGGTCCGATTTTTTTGAGCCAAAAATATTAAGTTCAATACCCGCCTAAAAACAGGCGGACTGACCCGACTCACCGACCTGGGCCTAATTTGGCAGGTCTACTGTCAGCACCCCAAATATGAGCATTCAGTATTTATTCTTTAAAACATTGACTCATAGCTTATCCACGTCATGGACAATGTTCCACACTCTCTTACCCAATAGAGAGATGTTAGCTAGCATTATACCTGACAAACGGACTGAGCTGCCAACGGGTGGGTCAAATTTTGGGCTGGGCCAAAAAGGCCCAGGATTTTTTGGGCCTAAATATTGAGGCTCGTGTCCCATGCTGGGCGGGCTTAGCCCAGCCCATGGGCTACAGATTTTTTCTTGCTTCCAACTTAATTAACGAAAATATATTAAAAGTATCAATAATATTATATAAATATATTTTCAACTATTTTAAAAAGTTCAAACATCCATTTCAATACTATTAAAACCGTTGATTCTTGCACTACAACAAGCGGTACGGAAAGTAGCTAATCACTTGGTCCATTATCTATATTCGATAGCAAAATATCAATATAAAAATCTAAACAAAATCAACTTTAAATTGAAATAAGTTACGATGTAAGGTAGTACCCTTAACCTTAGCCTAATTAATTAATATTTATTAGTTATTAAATTTTTCACGGGCCTCTGGGCGCCCGTGGGCTGGGCCTTCCTGGGTTGGGCCAAAATCTGGGCGGGCCAAAAAGGCCCACGTTTCTATGGGCTAAAATAGTAAAGCCCAAAGCCCATTTATTCATGGGTGGGCTGGGCCGGCCCGTGGGCCTGGGCCACTTTTGCCAGGTCTAGCTAGCATAGTATCTCGAATGCCGAAGCCCCCATACTTCCGAGGACAAGTCAGTTTTTTCCAACTCATAATATTCCAAGCACGAGTATTGCCATCACCACCCCTGATGGATTCAAATTAAATACTCGCAAGTGTACGAATCGCTCTTTTAGTAAGCGGCAAGTAACTCCGAGGTCGATCTCTCGAGGAATTGGAAACGGTTTAAAATTCAATAATGTTCGGCAAATAGTCGAATGAACAAAGGTAAATTAAATTAAAATACATCATTTGTTGATTATGATTACAATTACTAATGCACAAAATTTAAATTGAACTAAGTGATATCAACACCAATTTGATAGTCGGATAAATGAGAGATAACAATAATGAGATTAATATGGGAATTTAGAGTCACCGACACACACGTAATCAATTATTAGTTCCGATACTCAAATAAATAAGGTTAGGAATTATCGATTGCTCACGATTAAAAGAAATCCGTTTGATGGCGGAAATTCTAAAAATCACGATTGTTCTCAACGAAAATTAAGGGATACTCTTTTGATGGGGACGAAACCTAGCTAACAATCAATTAACCGACTACTTTTGATGAGATAAATCGTTAAAAGATCGCGAAAAAGCTCGAGAACATTCACAATCGTTTCTTTCGGTCGTTTGATGGCGAACACCGATAAAAACCCTCGATTCGAATAATAATAACAACAATGAAAAAGGTTTGATGATCTAATTCAAAAGTTCTTAAACGAAGAACGAACAAGAGGAACAATCCCAAACTTTATCCGGAAAATCAAAAGGAACTAATAATCAAAAACATGTGTGTGGCTATATCTAAAAACCCATATGAAGTGTTTAGCCACACATGATTAATTCAACAACAATAATGGAAATTGAAGAACAAAACATGGTAAAAACTTCCCTTGTAAATGCCGAAATCGAATTCCCAAAAAAGGTTTGATGATCTTCTTACAAGAACTCACAACAAATTTATACAAGGAATTATTATATCTCACTAAAGTATTTTTCTCACTCCAAGAACACACAAGGAAGATGATGAAAATCTCTCTCTTTCCCACTCTTTTGGTGTTTTTCCTCCCTAATCTTGTGTTTTTCCACAAAATATCTTCTTCACAAGACAAGTACACCTCTCAAGGGGTCACTCCACTTTGTTTTATAGCCAAAAAATCAAGACAAAGGCTTAAAAGTATGCAAAAATGTCAAGGAAAGTGACATGAACCAAAAAGTGGCACGGCCCGTGTCCTGGGACACGGCCGTGCCGCACTACGCTGAATAACGAAAAGTAGTCTGTCGAGAGGCTCGGCCGTGTCCCGTGACACGGCCGGCAAAGACTATGCGGGAAAGGCGAAATGGCCGATAGTGACTCGGCCGTGTCCCAAAAGGCACGGTCGAGTTCTTCTCATCCGGAAAGTGCGATTCGCTGGAATGAGACCGGCCGTGTCCATGGCACGGCCGAGTTACTGATGCAGCCGAGCGCTGTCGCAACCTAGTTGAGTTGCTGGTGCACAGTCCTAGTCCGGTGCACAGTGCGGCTGGTCCGGTTGCACAGTGCGGCTGGTCCGTTTTGGTCTTCTTTGGCATGATCCTTCGTTCTTGTATCAATTCACCTCGGATTTTAGCATATGATATACCGTTTCGAAGCTAATTTCACGAGGAATTTATATCAAAGGAGAATACATCTCAATTCGGAGTGGAGATTCTGGTATTTAGGAGATTCGACCCATCGCTTAAATCTTTCGTCGTTTTAGGCCCGTTTTAGCTTTTGATTGTCATAAACTCCAATATTAGCAATGAAAGCGCATATATCCCCACAATCTTCGTCCGGATACCTAAAAATCAAAAACACAACAAACCACGCGTAAAAAGGGCATAAACACACAAAAAAAAAATGAAAGTGCGACTCGATAGAACGAGAATGAGACGATCAAAATCGACTCATCAAATCCCCAAACCTAAACTTTGCTTGCCCTCAAGCAAAAGAAATAAAAAACACGACAAATAAACGAGAAGGATTGAATAATCAAGTTAATCATCGGGTATACATACAATCAACCGAGAATGTAAAAGTATCGTAAAGTCTCGTAATTCATCATGGAAGCCTGAACTCACAAATGAGTGGAAAGCAATGGCACTTGATTGAACATGCAAGAAAACAAGTCTTAATAATCCCTCACTGAATTATATCGATTCACTCATCTCTCAAGTGTTTAGATAGGTCAATACGCTCAACTCGATTCAAATGGAAAGTTCTACTATATGCTTGCACTTCTTCTCTTCATCAAACGCATCAATATTCACAAAACATGAGTCATAGGGTCTTACTTTTGGTTGTAATAACAGTACGTGGCTCAGGTTGGGAAAATTTGGCTAGTAGTTACAAGTTCAGTCCAAGTAGAGCATATACGATCCTCATATATATGAAATAAAAACTCAAAGCAAGATCGATCATTCTACTTCAATTCTCCCGTATATATATCTCCCTCTTTTTTTTTCTAGGCCTTGTTAAGTGTAATTCTTATGATATTGGCCTATTTCTCACAACCCAACGACTTCCATTTTGTTTTTCTTAGGCTCACTCCTCTCCTCCCCTATTTTTTTCTATCCCACTATTATTATTAGGATCACTCCTTTTTTTTTTGTGTGGGGCTTATTATTTTCAGGGGAACGGGAGAGAAGATTTTTGCCTCTATACACCACAAACTTTGCACACCTTCGTTTTTCAAATATACCCTCTCATGCTCCTACGTGGACCAATACTTGGGTAAGTTATGGCTTTTGGATATGGAGCAATAAGATGCGGGTTTATCGAACAAAATTACGGCTAAAGGCTCAACGAGGCTAGCAAAGGATATTGATATGAATTGGTGGATATTTTTAGATAAGTAGGTTCAAGACAAAAAATGGGCAGCCCTAATCATTCCTCGTGTATGTAAATATCAACACGTCGTCCGACAGAATCATGCAAGTTCTAAAGAATACAATCCATAAGAAGAGAAATCACTCATGAAAGAATTTCACCGCTAAAAGTGAACGGTTTAATTAGGCACAAGGACTCACGGCTTTTGGACTACCATACTCATTCCTTACACGTCAAATCAAGTAACCAAAACTACATTCACACGCAAGGTCAAGCAATCAATTAGATTTATTAAACTCTACGAGCCAAACACAAACACGATTAATCATCCATATACCCAACAGTTAACAAGGTTATTGCAATCCAACTACGACATCACGCAAGAAAAAAAAATAAAGAAAGGAAACAAACATCACGCAAAAAAAAACAAATAAAAATCGAAGAAGTTGCACCCCCAAACCTAAACCTTTGCTTATCCCCAAGCGAAAGATTAAGTCAGAAAATGCGAAAATGTAAATTAAAAAGAAAGAAAATAAAACTACGGATTAAGAAGTGTGGTTTTTTTTTATCATGAGGCACCATCCTTTGTGCTCGGGTCTCAACTTTCAATAAGCTAGGCTTCTTCCTCCCATAAATACCTCCTTTATTAGATTACCTACACACGCCATAGACAAAAACAAAATTAATGCAATAATAATAATAAAAGCGATAAAATTTAAAACTCCCTTGGGTTGCCTCCCAAGCGGCTCTTTTTATAGTCTTTAGCTCGACTTCTTTGGATTCTTCTATCCGGATTAAATGGAAATATGCCAGTCCATCCACATAGCTCGTCATTTTTCGCTCGTTTTCCTTTGTCAGGATATGGATAGTGGTTTCATGGATTTCCATTGTGAGCGCTTTTGTCACCATTTCAATTTTCATTATCATCGTCACCATTAAATGTCTTCCTTGAAGAATAAGTGACGTGATTTTTGTTGGTGATGTTTCTTCTATGTTTGGTATCACGAAATCCATCGGGACTATTACCTCCCCCAAACCTAGTGGCGAGTATATTGGTTTTTGTGTTAAATTAATACTCGCTCCTAAGTTCACAGTGGGAACTTCTTTCTCCACGAAAAGAACTTCCATGTCAAAGCTTTCTAGGTCCTCCTTTCGATGCATTGATTTGACCGGTTCGCTCTTATTCTCTTCAATTGGCTTCTCGATTGGATCTTTAGATTTTTCCCAAGGAATTCGAGTCTCGCAAGATTGGGTAGCAGTTACTCGGATTTCTTCATCGTTCGACTCATCCTCTTCAATCACCATAGATTTCTCTGATTGACTCGGCAATTCTTCTTTCTCACCGCACCTCTCTTTCGCTTCGGAAATTATCTCTTTATTTATCACTTTACCACTTCGGATGGTGGTAATAGCTTGAACTTGCTCGGGTTGACTTGGTAGTTTATCCGTTTCTTGTTTGCATGCCTCGGTAGCAAGTTGCCCAATTTGAATCTCCATTTTCTTCATCGAAACTTCTAAAGATTCAAACCTTTTATTGTTCTCCACTCGGTTTTCCTTTCCCTCCTTAATGAATGCCGCAATACTCTCCTCAAGAGAGTTCCTTTGTTGTGGAGGTGGTTCACTTCGCGTTGGTTGTTGGGCTCGGTTTTCTCCGTTATATTGAGTTTGGACATTTGCGTCGTATGCCATCGGGTGATAAGTATTTGGGAGAGGTGCATTTCTTGCGTTTCCGCCATAATTATTCCTCCTCTCCTCCCACTCGGGCCTTCCCGTGCTTTGTCCCATGGCCCAATTAACTTGTTCGGTTTGTTCTCCCGGAAAAATATAAGGGCAAGAATTAGCATGATGTCCGGGTCCCCAACAAATTTCGCAAACTCGTGAGATCGAAGATTTATTTTGAATCTTGAGTTGTCTTAGTTCCTTCATTAACTCATCGATTTTAGATTGCATCTCGTCCTTCTCGCTTACTTGGTTCACAACTCCTCTATGAACACGCACATTTTTTTGTTGAGAATTAGCCCCCAATAATTCAAATACGTCATAAGCTTGTCTCTCCGTTAACCCCCAAAACGAACCACAGGCGGCGTTATCTACTGCTCCTTGGCAATATTGTGTCAACCCATCATAGAAGAATTGATTAAGTAGTTGGAGCGGATAGTGATGGTGTGGGCATTGAATGAGGAGCATCTTGAATCGGTCCCATGCTTCATGAAATGCCTCTCCGTCTTGTTGTCCGAATGTTGAGATTTGGGCTCTCAATTGTGTAGTCTTTGAATGAGAGAAGTACTTGGTAATGAATTTATCGTAAACTTCATCCCATGTTCTTAGTGATCCGGGCACCAAAGTCATCAACCATTGTTTCGCCCCGTCCTTGAGTGTATAAGGGAAACACTTCATTCGTAGTTGATCCTCGCTCAACCCGTTCAATGGGAAGTTATCAATCGCCACATAGAAATCTCGGATGAATGATAACGGATCCTCTCGTGCTAATCCGTGAAATGAGGGCAATTGCTCGATGTGAAATCCGCTTATGTGGTAGTTCCTTGCGGCCGGTGCTAATTGGATGCATGAAATGGCGGTGTTCACTACGGGCTTTGCATAGTCCCTCATAAGATGTTCGACCGGAGGTTGTTGTGGCATGTTATAGTTCGCCTCCATCCCATATTGAGGTCCGGGATAATAATTCGCTCCATATTGCATTCCAACGGGTGGTTGTCTCGGATAGAAATATCTCCCTTGTTGAGCTTCGGGCATCCCTTGATTGCGCCCAATATTATCATATCTCAGAAACCTTGGTTGACGAATGTTTTCTCTCTCAAGCAATTGGTGCTCTTCAAGATCCGGGTTATTCTCGTCGTTCGCCATTGATGATTGCGCTATTATTTTTGGTGCTCTAATTCTTTGAACCTCATCTATGGGTGGAAGAATCGGGTTTCCCAACGATCTCCTACCAAGCATAAACAAGAGAAATTAGAGCGAATTTTTAGACTTTATCGAAAATAATGAAAACGGAAAAATAATCAAGAAAAACAATTCAACTATTATTAAAACAAGATCAAAAATTAAACGCCAATTCCCCGGCAACGGCGCCAAAAACTTGATGGATTCAAATTAAATACTCGCAAGTGTACGAATCGCTCTTTTAGTAAGCGGCAAGTAACTCCGAGGTCGATCTCTCGAGGAATTGGAAACGGTTTAAAATTCGATAATGTTCGGCAAATAGTCGAATGAACAAAGGTAAATTAAATTAAAATACATCATTTGTTGATTATGATTACAATTACTAATGCACAAAATTTAAATTGAACTAAGTGATATCAACACCAATTTGATAGTCGGATAAATGAGAGATAACAATAATGAGATTAATATGGGAATTTAGAGTCACCGACACACACGTAATCAATTATTAGTTCCGATACTCAAATAAATAAGGTTAGGAATTATCGATTGCTCACGATTAAAAGAAATCCGTTTGATGGCGGAAATTCTAAAAATCACGATTGTTCTCAACAAAAATTAAGGGATACTCTTTTGATGGGGACGAAACCCTAGCTAACAATCAATTAACTGACTACTTTTGATGAGGTAAATCGTTAAAAGATCGCGCGAAAAAGCTCGAGAACATTCACAATCGTTTCTTTCGGGTCGTTTGATGGCGAACACCGATAAAAACCCTCGATTCGAATAATAATAACAACAATGAAAAAGGTTTGATGATCTAATTCAAAAGTTCTTAAACGAAGAACGAACAAGAGGAACAATCCCAAACTTTATCCGGAAAATCAAAAGGAACTAATAATCAAAAACATGTGTGTGGCTATATCTAAAAACCCATATGAAGTGTTTAGCCACACATGATTAATTCAACAACAATAATGGAAATTGAAGAACAAAACATGGTAAAAACTTCCCTTGTAAATGCGAAATCGAATTCCGAAAAGGTTTGATGATCTTCTTACAAGAACTCACAACAAATTTATACAAGGAATTATTATATCTCACTAAAGTATTTTTCTCACTCCGAGAACACACAAGGAAGATGATGAAAATCTCTCTCTTTCCCACTCTTTTGGTGTTTTTCCTCCCTAATCTTGTGTTTTTCCACAAAATATCTTCTTCACAAGACAAGTACACATCTCAATGGGTCACTCCACTTTGTTTTATATCCAAAAAAACAAGACAAAGGCTTAAAAGTATGCAAAATGTCAAGGAAAGTGACATGAACCAAAAAGTGGCACGGCCGTGTCTGGGACACGGCCGTGCACTACGCTGAATAACGAAAAGTAGTCTGTCGAGAGGCTCGGCCGTGTCCCGTGACACGGCCGTGCAGCACTATGCGGGAAAGGCGAAATGGCCGATAGTGACTCGGCCGTGTCCCAAAAGGCACGGTCGAGTTCTTCTCATCCGGAAAGTGCAGTTCGCGCTGGAATGAGACCCGGCCGTGTCCCATGGCACGGCCGAGTTACCTGATGCAGCCGAGCGCCTGTCGCAACCTAGTTGAGTTGCCTGGTGCAGCCTAGTCCGGTGCCTGGTGCAGCCTAGTCCGGTTGCCTGGTGCAGCCTAGTCCGGTTTTTGGTCTTCTTTGGCATGATCCTTCGTTCTTGTATCAATTCACCTCGGATTTTAGCATATGATATACCGTTTCGAAGCTAATTTCACGAGGAATTTATATCAAAGGAGAATACATCTCAATTCGGAGTGGAGATTCTGGTATTTAGGAGATTCGACCGATACTGCTTAAATCTTTCGTCGTTTTAGGCCCCGTTTTAGCTTTTGATTGTCATAAACTCCAATATTAGCTATGAAAGCGCATATTTCACCACAATCTTCGTCCGGATACCTACAAAACAAAAACACAACATACCACGCGTAAAAAGGGCAAAAACACTCGAAAAACAAATGAAAGTGCGACTCGATAGAACAGAATGAGACGATCAAAAATCGACTCATCAACCCCAAAGAAAACTGCGAGCCATTTTATCAATAAGGTCACCGTACCTTGGGGAGGAATATGAAGTTGCATAATATAGGTATTGTTGAGAATGAAGGCATACAAAAAGGTAACCCATGAATTTTCTCTCTATTAACGTTAAAGGGCTTGGGGCGACTGGGAAGCAGGATTGGGTTAAAAGATTAAAAGTCAAGAATGATGTTTCGTTTATAGCCATTCAGGAAACTCAGATGGTTAATGCGGATTCGGTTAACATTGATAGCTTATGGGGTGGTAAAGGTTTTGATTGTGATAAAGTAGGTGCCAACGGGAGATCCGGTGGTCTTATAAATGTTTGGGATGAGAAGGTTTTTGATAGAAAAGTGACGATCTATAATCAGAACTTTTTGTTTTCAAGTGGTACTCTTGTTTCGGATAACTTCCCTATTAACATTGTGAATGTATATGGGCCTCAAAATGTTGTTCTAAAGAGAAGGCTTTGGGATCAATTGGGGGGCATTATGCAAGATCATTTGGGGCTGTGGGTTCTTTTAGGTGACTTTAATGTGGTGAGATTTCCTGAGGAGCGTAAAAACTCTGGTTTCAATCCGATAAGTGCAGGCGATTTCAATTATTTTATTGATTCGATGGGGTTAAAAGAGTATAAAATGCAAGGTAATAAATTTACTTTCATGGTGGAAAATGATAAAGGTTTCAAGTTTAGTAAGATTGATCGGGTTCTAGTTTGTCAAAACTTTTTGAACAAATGGCCTCAAGCTGTTTTTAGGGCCTTACCTAGAGAAAGATCCGACCATTGCCCTTTGTTATTATCGGTGGTGGACTCCAACTTTGGTCCCAAGCCTTTCCGATGGTACAACTCGTGGTTGGAAAGAGAGGGGTGTGAAAAACTTATTTTTGATGTTTTGGATGGTATTCAGTTTATCGGTAACCCTGATGTGATTATTGGTACCAAATTCCAGAAAGTTAGAGAAGCTCTAAAAGATTGGTGGAATGAGATAAAAATTAAGGAGGGGGCGGATTTGGAAGAAATGAGAGCCGAAGTGGTTTCCTTGGAAAAGAAAATGGAAGAAAGTGATTTGGAAGAGGATGAGATTTGGATATATGAAGAATGTAAAAAGGGGGTGGATGCGATCGAGCATTATCGGTTTCTTGATGTTAAACAAAAATCGCGTATTCGTTGGGCGACAAGTGGAGACGAGAATTCAGCGTTCTTCCATGCCGTGGTGAATGGTCGAAAGGCAAAAAATAATATTCCCGGGTTAATGGTGGACGGGAATTGGGTGTCTAAACCGGCTCTTGTTAAAAAGCATACTTATCAATTTTTTCGATCCATGTTTGCTTCTAAATGTGCAGGTCGACCGTTTTTGGAGTGTGAGAATATAAATGTGTTACCCAGTAACGTTATAGAAGATCTCGTGGCGGATTTTTCTAAAGAAGAAATTAAACGAGCGGTTTTTGATTGTGGTGGGGATCGTGCTCCAGGACCAGACGGTTTCAACTTCTCTTTCCTGAAGCATTTTTGGGCTTTTTTTGAGGATGACTTCTTCAGCTTATTTTCTCAATTTTATAGCTCGGGGCATATTAATCATGGTTATAGTGCGGCTTTTATCACACTAATCCCAAAGATTAAAAATCCTACAGGGCTTTGGATTACATGTGCCCATTACCTTAATTGGTATTATGTCAAAAGTGATCTCCAAAGTTTTGGCGAATAGGATCAAGAAGGTGATGCATTTTATTATTTCGGACTCACAAAGTGGTTTTTTGTCCGACCGTTTTATTTTAGATGGTCCCCTTATTATAAATGAAGTTCTATCTTGGCTTAAGAAGAGGGGCGACAAGGCTTTCATGTTCAAGATTGATTTTCAAAAGGCATATGATAACGTGGATTGGTTATTCTTGATTTCCACCATGAAGAAAATGGGATTCTGATCTTTGGTGTTTATGGATAGAAGGTGTTTTGAAGTCGGCCCGCTCTTCCGTTCTAGTAAATGGGTCGCTACTTTCATTTTCCAATGTGAAAAGGTTTGAGGCAAGGTGACCCCCTTTCCCCTTTTCTTTTTCTCATTGTCATGGAGGCATTCACTAGTTTGATTAATAAGGCAGCCAATATTGGTTGCTTTGATTGTTTTAAGCTTGGTAATAACGGGCCATTTTTATCTCTTTTACTCTATGCGGATGACGCCCTTATCATTGGTAAATGGTCCGATGATAATTTCAAGAGCATGCTTCGCCTCCTTCGTATTTTTCACATGTGTTCGCACTAAATTAACCTCCAAAAATCGAGTATTTTCGGGATTAATAGTTCTGATAGCGATGTTAAGTTGTTGGCTGATTTATGTGGGTGTAAGCTTGGTGAGATTCCTTTTGAGTACCTCGGTATTAAAGTGGGAGCCAATATGAATCGGATTCGAAATTGGGATTCGGTGGTGGATAAATTCAAGTCTCGGCTAAAATTGTGGAAAGCTAAATGTCTATCGATCGGGGGCCGGCTCATCCTTATTAAATCGGTGTTATCCTGTATGCCAATTTATTATTTCTCTCTTTATAAAGCTCCGGTTAAAGTCATTGAAGTTTTGGAAAGCATTATGAGGCGTTTTTTGTGGGCGGGAGATGAGAATGTTAAGAAGATCCATTGGGTAGCATGGGATGTTGTTACTATGCCGAAACAAGATGGAGGATTGGGCGTCGCTAATTTAGCCGAAGTTAATTTGGCTATGTTGGTTAAATGGGTGTGGAGGTATAAGGTAGAACCACGGTGCTTATGGAGGAGGATTATAGACTTTTGTCATGGGCGAAGTAAATCTTGAGAGATTCTTCCTTGTAACAACTCCTTGCCCGGAGGGTGGAAAGCGATAGTTTCGAATTTGAATAAGCTGCAGATTCAGTCTAAGAAGGTTAATACTCATTTTAAAGGTATTATAGGGAATGGGAAGCAAGTGAGATTTTGGGCAGATAAATGGAATGGAGAACAGCTGCTTAAAGACGACTTTTCGAATTTGTTTCGGTTTGTGTGTGATAAAAATGCTACTGTTCATGCCTCGTGGGATAACTTGAATTCTGATTTAGTGTGCAGATGGAAAAGGCAGCCCAATAATCCTAATGAAGTTGCAGAGCTCGATCAACTAAGATCTCGGTTGCAGGGTCTATATCTGTTTGACGAAGACGACTGCTGGAAATGGGAGCCTAGCGCCAAAGGTATTTACACAGTGGCTGAATTCAGAAAGATATTGTCTAAAGAGAGGGTCCGTGCTAGATTTTTTTCTATGAAATGGATAGCTTGGGTTCCTTTAAAAATTAAAATCTTTATTTGGCGGCTAGAAATGGATCGTATTCCTACCCGGGTCGCTCTTCGGAGGCGGAATGTTAATGTCCCAGATAATTCTTGTGCTCTTTGTAATTTTGAAGAAGAGACTGCTTTACATATATTTACCGGATGTGGATGGACGTTTGGTGTTTGGTCGGCGATAGGATCTTGGTGCAATATAGGTCCTATCTTTGCCTTTGATATTAAAGACCTTTTGTCAATTGGGAATGGGAGATCCGGAAAGGAGGCAAAGAAGATCATTACTGGGATTATTATGGTTACCATGTGGACTATTTGGTATACGCGGAATGAAAAGGTTTTCAAAGACAAAGATGCTAAGGTTATGGAAGTAGTTGCTAAAGTGAAGTCCCTATCTTATGTTTGGTTAAAGACTAGAACAAGGTTTAACAATTTGGTTTGGAAAGATTGGGCCTCGTGTCCGTTGTATATGTTGTAATGTCTTTTGCTTCGGTCCTTGTTTTGAGGACCGGTAGCGTTTTTTAATGAAGTTCACCTTTCAAAAAAAAAAAAGGTATTGTTGGAATCGTTAATGATTTTAATTTTATTTTGTAAAATTAAATATCATAGCATCGATCTACATTCCGAGTAGATGATCGTGGTATATTTACTTTCTGTAAACCAATTCCCGCTGAGTGAGAAATAGTGAATTAAAGTTTGTCACTTAATTGTGAATTAATAAGGGATGGTATATAAGGAGTTACCTTTATTCATGTAATAATTAATGGCACATGTGTATGGGCTTAAAGCCCACACGCGCGCGCCGCCGCCGCCCGCCCGCCTCAGTGGCAATTGGTCTTTGGGCTTGGCCGTGAGCTAGGCCTTGGGCTAGCTTAAAGAATTTTTGGACTGGCTCAACAATGAATTCCTTTGCTTCTGACACAGGAAATCTTGCAATATTCTAGCATACAGCATACACTCCGTTTCTGCATACATATCATAAGTCAGAGCTCTGTCCTAACCTCGTTTCAGTTCGTCGGAGCTCAGAGGTTTGTGGTGCTACTACCTCCGAGACGTAACCGTTTTATCTTTGGGGACGACACGCCTAAACCGAGAGCACTACCGGGCATTTCTCGTCTTGCGGAAAGAGGCCTTCCTCGACTCGGCTTTAACTTCCGGTTTTATTTATTGTTTATTAGTTATTTTCGTTTATTTTTTGTTTTCTTTCGAGTTGTAATCCTGTTCGAATTTTGTAATTTTAATTTCATTCGAGTTTGTAATTCCTGGCTTTCGAGTTGTAATTTTGTCTTTCCAGTTGTAATTTAATTTTCGCCCAACAAGTTTGTAGCACAGAATATCATCAGGTATGAATGGAGGACAAAAACGATTTCACCAAACAAGTTCTACCAGCTTTATTAAGGAGCCTCCCTTTCCAAGAAGCAAACTTACGGTGAAGATTCTTTTGGACTGTTTACTTATGACTTAATCAGTTTAATGAGTAAAATGTCTTATTCGCGCTGACGTTTTGAAGTGTTTACATATGACTTAATCGCTCAGTTACTGTCTTAATCGCTCAGTTGCCTGACCCCCTCTTGTCCTCATACCAAAAAGTCGAAGGCTAGCCCTTTGCCCTTTCACGCTCGGGTTTCCAACTTCCCCATTCGCAAGCCCTAATCAGACGCAAGAATAAGAACGAAGTTATCTGGACCATCGCCTCTGATCGCATTATTCACCAACGACGGTATGTTTCTCCTTCCCCCTCCATTTTTTTTCCTCACGTCTCAACCCTAGCCGCTCCCGACTTTGCTTGCATCTGCGGTCAGGTATCCCCTTTTCCAATAGCTTTGTGTTCCTATATCCAGCATCTCGGGTTTCCCCTTTTCCAATTTGTCCGTCGGTGTTGGTTCCCGCCTGTGCTTGACATTGTTCAAATCTATGTTTCTGATTAGTTGGAAGAATCCAGCTTTCTCTGATATGTTTAATTTACTTTTGATTTTTTTGATTGATGGATTGTTTCCTTCATAGGTGTTCATGAATTTGGATGTGTTTGTTGAAACCTTGTAACTGGAAATCTTGATGAAGAAAAACAGACTTCAATTTTGGTATTATTCTGTCCGTTTGATGTGTGATTCTTTCATGTTTTTTCAAGCAGCTTCAATCTGTATTTTGTCTTTGTTTCATGTTTTTTCATGTGATTCCATATTAGACGCCAAATTCATTGAATTTACTTGTTGTGAGTTTGGTTCAATCTGGAATGAACAAGCAGTGCTATCCAGACTTGATCTCATACATCATCGTCATCGTCGTGTTGTGTGATTTCTGGTTTCCTTTTTGCTTCGTTTTTCTTCATCTATATGGCTTCGTTTTTCTTCATCTATGTGGCTTCGTTTTTCTTCAAAATGGACAGAATTCGATAGGAATTTTTTGTGGGATCAGGTGCTGTTTTTTTCTTCAAAAGGGACAGATTTGTGTGGAAAATATTTGTGGGATTTATGTGCTTATTTTCTCCTAAAAATGGATAGATTTTTAGGTATGGAACAATCCGGGAATCACACCAACACAAGAGAATTAGGACAGAATTTTGATTTTTGGATTATATCATTTATATGGCTCAAAAAATAAACAACAATTTATAAAGCATCTTATAATTTATATTCAAGGGTAAATCGGTCATTTCTGTTATTCAGACAGTTTATTCAGATAAAAAAGTAAACAACAACATCAATTTATCCAGACAGACACATTTACTAGACAGACAAATTTATCCATACAGACACAATTTACCCAGACAGACAAATTTTGTAAACAGCCCCTCAATAAGCCTGTCATACATGTCCTTTCTGACTCTACCTTGCACAAGAGGGAAACCCAACTATCGACCAAGGTTGGAAACAAAAGCAACATTAGAAGCATTACTCAGGGCTTGCCTTTGATTTCTGAAGTTTTACTTTAAAACCAGAAGCATTACAAAGCTCATTGATAGTGTTCATCACAAAATTGACTTAAGCTGTGGTAGCCTCACAGAAGAACATCAAGTCATCAGCAAATAGGAGATGGGAAAGGGCAGGACCTCTCTTAGAGAGATGAATCGGCCTCCAAAGCCCACTGTACACTTTACTCTGAATATTAAGGGCAAGATTTTACATACATGTGACAAAGAGGATCCCTTTGTCTAAGACCTCGAGACGGTTTGAATTAATTAGTTTTCTGTCCATTCAAAACAGTGCCAAATTACTGGACCTCACACACCTCATAATAAGATAGATCATCAGGCTAGGGACACCAAAATCATTTAAAGTCACCTCCAGGAAGTCTCAGTCCACCCTATCATAAGCTTTCTCAAGACCAATCTTGAAGGCAATAGTACTTTTTTTTTTGAAGTAGATCGATGCATAGAGTGAATAACCTTCTACACATGAATGGTATTATCCGAAGTTTCTCTCCCAGGAATAAAATTGCTTTGAAGAGGGCTTATAATCTCCTTCAAGAAGGGGTGGAGTCTCGCAACAGTGAATTTGGTGATGATGTTAAATATAACATTGCAAAGGCTAATAAGGCAGAAGCTCTTCAATCTAGTAACACGTGCCTCTTTGGGAATAAGCACCAAGAGGGTTTCTGCAAAATTTTTCATCAATTGTACCACTAGTGAAAGCATCTCTCACTAGGCGCCAGATTCATCCTCAATAATAGTACACCAAAAAGTGCTTGAAGAAAAGCGATTTAAAGCCATCAGGAGCTGGAGCTTTATAAGACTTCATAGTAAAAACAACAGCCTCAACTTCCTCTTTTAGCACCGGGGCCACAAGAGTATCTCTGAAAACAGAACTAGTAGAAGGCAAAAGAGACATACAAAGATCTCTAGGGTTAGTGTTTAAATCTTTATTAAAAGATTTTGGAAGAAGGTTACCATTTCTTCATTCAGGAGACGATCATTAGTACACCAGTCTCCATTTTCAAGGAAGAGTCCCTAAATCGTGTTTCTCTTTCTGTGGACAATAGTTTGAGTATGGAAATATTTAGTGTTATGATCCTCTAACTTGACCCACTTCTCTCTAGATTTCTGATATCACGAAATCTCCTTTTGTTGTAGGACCTACCTATATTCAGACTGGAGGTCTGCTTCTATTAGAGCAAGTCGAGCAGAGTCAACAGTCTCCAACTTCCGTTGAACATCTCTCAATCGCTTCTCTAAAATTCATTTTCTTCTAAAAATATTGCCAAGGTTTCCTCGCTAAATCGACTGGACTTAACTCGAACCATGTCTAGCCGACTAGGGATGTCACCATTAGCAGTTGAGTTCCACAAAGATTGCACTAGATGAGGAAAGTATTTATGCGTGAGCCAGGCTGCTTGGAATCTGAAGGGTCTAGTCTGTTTATTTGGAATAAAGCTAGAACCTCTTAGGAGGAGAGGGCGATGGTCCAAGCAAGCTAGAATAAGGTGTTCCACATAAGCTTCAGGAAGCATAGAGCGCCAGTTATGGTCCCCAAGGGCTCTATCAAGCCTCTTAGACACTTTATGGACATGCCTCACTTTTCTATACCAAGTATACAAGCCATCAGTAGCACCAAGATCAATAAAGCTACATTCCACAATAACTGAAGCAAATTTATCAGCCTGATATCAGCCTGATGACCGGGAAAATCACCTCCAAGGACTTTTGAGGGAAGCAGGATCTCATTAAAATCACCCATAGCTAACCAAAAAACCTGAATTAAGCGGCGCAACTGACCCAAGTAGCCCCAAAGAATATCTCTGTTAATCAGCTGAGGGCTGTCATAGATAGCAGTAAAGTACCGTTCCGTATGAATATATTTTATCGACATCGTCACAGCTTGGTTATGAACATCCACCACAGAGAAATCACAATGGCAATTAACATGCTTCAAAACCCAGATACCACCGGCAAAACCAGAAGCCTCAAATATCGCCACTTGAGAGAAACCAAATCTAGACCAGAAGGTAGAAACTTCACAGAAGAGGCATCGTGTTTCCATGAGAATAACAATTAGGATGATATTTGCGAACATGGGAACGAGCCTGACGACGTCCCTCTTTACTAACGGCGCCCCTTATATTCCAACAAAATATATTTAAATCAGCAAAATCCATAAAAAAGGTCCGATGAGAGGGCCCGCATTACCGCCATGAAGTTCATGTGGCAAGGGTGGAGCATTCCATCATAACCTCTTCCTGAATGGTCTCGAGCCTATCATCACTTGTCTCCACTTCATGAGTATTCCTATGAATATTACACATTGAGACCGAAGGACCAGAATCAATGTTCTTAGGGACGTTGTTTTTCTTGGCGTTGGCAGGAGTGCTGCTTCACTAATCCCATGGGTGATAAAACAAACCGATTTTCTGAAGTTTTGATGATATTGTATTCTCGACTTATATTTTCTGTTTCATTCAATTTAGTTCAATTCGGTCCAAAAGAACAGAACATTTCAAGAAAATTATGTTACTTGGTTTACAAAAAAAAAAGATTTTTTTTTCAAAAGAGTCGGATTATATAATCTAGTCTCTTACAAAAATATAATATTACCTTGTGTTCTTAATGTAGGTCATTTTAGCTTTGTGCACACACATTAAAATATTTTTATTTTACCGAAATTTATTTTAGTAAATGATAATTTGAACTTAAGGAAGAGTGAAGAAAATGATTTAATTAAGAATAATAGTTGGAATTAGAAAATCAAAAAGTTAAAATAATATATTTAAAAGTTAAAAAAATCTTGAGTGACATTTATTTTGGGTAGTACGGAGTATAGGCAATAAACTCACAGTTGGGCCTGAATAGCTTAAATATAAACAATAAACTCATAATAAATCAGTTTGCTCCTCTCGCTTTCGGTCCATTTTTTTTTTGTTCTTTGCTTGTCTACCCGCGTACGTCTCTTCCTCTGGTTTTCTCTTTCCTTTCACGACCGCGCACACCCCTCTGAGACCAGCTGGAGCTGGACGGAGGAGCGGCGGCAGCAGAGATCTGGACCTGGAGCAGGCGGCGAGCAGGCTTTCTACACGTCCTGGGTTAGTGTTTTTGCTTTTTCTCCGGTATTCTTTCTCGCTCCTGCATCTTTCCCCGATCTACTTGATTTCAGGCGACGCGACGACTAGGCGTTGCCATAATAACACTGCAATCTGTCATTCTCCGACCCATTTACTTTCCGGATTCAGATTTTTAGCCATGTCAAGAGAGAAAGGGCTGAGTTCCGCCGTTGAAAATTCTATCAAGGCAATTTCCTTTGGGGGCTTTTACCAGTTGTATCCAATATTGATGAACAGCAGTTACTAACACTGAGTTCATTGATTTTTCATCAGAAATCCGTGCAAGCATCAAAAGTTTAAAATGGGAGGAAATGGAAGGAATAAGAAGGGACCAAATGCGACAACCGGGTTCCAGTCACGCATTTCAATGACGCTGAGAGAAGAATCAAGTGGCAAGAAACACCGCAATGTTAATGCCACAACTATGTGTAAGATAGACCATCTGAAAAACCTTGCATTCTGGGCCGCGACAGAGGCCTCTGTTCCTTCACTTGGTGCTTTTCTAGGTGAACGTTTGGCTGCCACAACAGATGCCCTGAACCTTCGTGCTGACCCGTCTCTGTTTATTTGTGGAAGGTAATATTATAAATTTGAATTGATTACTTGCTTTCTTTTTCGAAGTATGTTCATGTTCTTTTGCTTCTTCATTCGGGAGTTGAGCCAGTAGCTATTTTATGAGTATTGTCTATGTGTATGTGGTTTAGCAACATAATAATTGGATGTGTTTTACAATAGTGTAAGGAGTTTGTATGTTCGAAATGTGAGGAAGCGTTAGGGGGCTGTTTCTGGAAGCCTATTGGATTTTTTTCTTTAATGTAGTTGGGAGAAGTTATAGAGATTGGACATGAAAATAAATAAAAACTCACAAGCACTAAAAGAAAACAAGAAGAGGAAACAGGTCAGTTGTTGAAAAAAACATAGAAGAACAGCTTCAATTTGTTCAAGTATACTTCTTAAATGGTGCTAAAGTTCCACAATTTTATTTGAGAATTGTGACTTATTTGGGTGAGTTTTGAAGTGATTGGTCTGAATGTTTAACTTTCACAGATCTATTGATTTCTATTTTGAGTTTATCAATTCATTTTTTAGGTTAATTGCTCAAATGGCTTGTACTGTTTCACTTTTTACCAAACGGTGCTGCACAAATATTTTCGCCAGAAATGGGCTCAACTTTGATTCTAGTCGCACAGGGTGGTGCTAGCTCGGAATATTCTCCCGGAGATTGGATTTCCCCCCCTCCATGGCACTGATTGCTTGGGGTATTTCGGCCCCTTCACAAAAAAATGGTGGGCAGCAGTGTAAACTAACATTACCATGGTCATTTCCACCAAATTCATTGTTTAAGAGCACAAAGCTATTAGGGTTAGGGTTCATTTCTTCAAATCGAAAGAACACAAAATCGAACTCCAAATCTTCTCTCCCACGGCTGAATTGTGCGATTTTGGAAAGCTCTGGTGTACCGGACTTTGTGGACAGACTCACCCCGGAGAACTATCGGGTGAGTGTATTATTAATTTCGGAAATGTAATTGTTTAGGCCATGTCAAATTCTGTTCGAGGGGTTTATTGTTACTTTGGTTAATTAACTTGGAACGATGGATTTATTGGTTAACGATTTTCCAAGTTAGGTTTTGAAATTGGAAATTGGAAATGAAGTGAGCAATTTCGGGGTCTGTGCGTGTTTAAACGTGCGCCTGAATTACAGAATATCTAAAATGACGAAAACCCCTTAAATGGCCACCGAAAGCTGAGCTAGCACCACCTGTGCGAGTGGAATAAAAGTTGAGCCCATTTCTGGAGAAATATATGTTCAGCACCGTTTTTTGCAAACATTAAAATAGTTTGGAACCATTTGAAAAATTAACTATTGTCGTAGTTGTTGTTGTTGAGGTTGTTGTTGAGGTGGTGGTTGTTGTTGCTGTTCTTGTTGTTTGTTGTTGTGTCGTGAGTAGACGTGTAAGCGTACTCAAATGCTTCGCTTAGGACACGATGCATGAAACTACTTCCTACTGTAGTTTATTTGATGGTTCACTGTTGGTAACTATGTATATGTGTGTATTTGTCCTTTCTTGCCGTTTGAGATCAGAAGATAGATATTTCGGTATCCGACTTCGTGCATTTATTTATTTATTCCTGGGTGTTTTTTTTAATGTGAACTAAGATTGTAGCTGCGAGAAGTCGAGAACAGAAAGATACTGTAAGCTATCCATTCTGATTAACATCCCACTCATGAGACTTGTGATTGCTAATTTTGCAGTTCTTTGTAAATAAGAACAACTAAAAAACTAAAGAGAAGAATACTAGAAACTGAAACTAATAAATGAAAAACTAAAATTTGCCCTCAGTCTGATGGAATGTATTCGGTCAGACGATCCGACACATTTGGCATTAATTAGAACTATGGAAGTAAGTACTCCCTCCTACTCATTTTATATGTCTTCCTAAGCAACCGCACACTTATTAATAAAAAATTATTTTACCCAATATAACCTTATTTAATGATAATTTATTCTTAATTATACATGCCTTATACAATGGAGAAGGCAGGATATGAATAATCATATTACGAGTAATTAATGTTAAAGGAGTTGAATGAGGGCAATATTGTGAAAAAGTTTCAAAACGTCAAATATTTTGCAAATAAATAGAATATCTTAAACGTCATATAAAAAGAATGTGAGGGAGTATTACAATTCCTTACTACTTATACAGTATCCATATGTGACAGCTAACAAGGTTCAATTAGTGAAGGAAAATACATTAGGCTCTGACTATGCTTTTTTTTTTGTTCGACAGATGTGAATCTATTTTGCAACCTGGTTCTAATTGTACGGTCCGGATTGAGAAGAACAAGTCAAGGACGCGGCACCATAGACGGAAGAAATCCCATCTCACCACACAAAACAATGTCGTTTACAGATGTCATTTCTGTTCTCATCAAAATTTAATGAGAGGAACACCAAAGGGTTACCTAAGAGAGATTTGTCCGGCAAAGGCTAAACCACTGCTTAAATTAGAGACCTCCGAATCTGCTGTAGAAGGGCATCCTAGCTCGGCAAAAGCTACAACGAGTATTGGTGGGGAGGTTACCAAGATCCATACTATCCCTTTGCCGACAGTACATGGACAAAACCTTGAAACAAGCTCTCCAGCAACTCCATTGCCGACAAGTGGTCTGTCTTTATTGGATTCGAAAAGAAGGAAACGAAAGAGGTCTAATGCAAAGAAAGTTGCGGAAACTGAAACTAGTTCGACTGCAGGTGACGCAGAAAAGAGTAAGCATGGTTCGGGTAAGAGGAGGAAAAAATCGTGGACAAGTCTGAAGGAGATTGCAGAGAGTGGTGGGAATGAAAATAGCAAGAAGCTCACAAGTTTTACCGTTCCATTTTTATTTGATATGTGAACTGCCAAATGAAGCTTTACAGGGAGGGTGGAGGAATGGGTGGTAGAGTGAGGTTTGGTTCTTGGTTTGATTAGGAGACTTGGTGATTGCGATATTTATTACTACCTCCTTTTTGCAGGTTGAATTTTGACATTAATATATCTCTCATTAATATATCTCTCAAAATATAATAACTAAAATTATTAAAAAAATATTTTTATAAAAATATATTTTAATGTGAATTCAATATTATAAATCTTATAAATCTTATGATTATTTCCTATGGGGTAGTCTATGGTCAAAGTTCAATCCGGAAATAATATGCTCTCTCGTTCCCTATTAAAGTGGGATGTTTGCATTTTTTTTCAATTCTTAAAATAAGTTCTTCATTTGAATTTATCCATTCTATTCCAGAATTACCCCAAGTATAGTACCTGACAAAAAATATTGCATTACTGTTATTTTTACACGTTTGGTCACACAATGTTATTTTTGACTCATTTTACCGCAGGATATCTTCTATTGTTTTCGCTTTGAGACATTATTTTTGATTCGTTTTGCCATGAGATATCATTTTCGACCGTTTGTGGCCTAGTATATTATCTTTGACCTATATCGACCCAGTACACCATTTTTTATTGTTTCGTTTTGGGACATTATTTTTTATCTATTTTGCCTGAGACGTCAATTTACGGTTGTTTTGCTGGGACATTATTTTTTACCCAATTCATCATATAGTTAAATTCGGCTCGTTCACATTGGCACGTCTTTTCAACTATTTTCGTACCGGGATATTATTTTTGACTTATTTAGTACTCAGGACTTCATGTTCGATTATTTTCGCCTAGGATATTATTGTTAACCCGTTCCGCTCTGAGACGTCATTTTCGACTGCTTTCACCATTATATTATTTTCGACTTGTTTTCTCCCATGACATTATTTGTTCGTCTTGAGACCTCATTTTCGACTGCTTTCAGCATCACATTATTTTCGACTTGTTTTGTCCCAAGACATTATTTTCGACTTGTTTTGGTTTGGGACATTATTTTTACCTTTTCGCCTGGGACATCATTTTTGACTGATTTTGGTCCAAAGTATTATTTTCAGTCCGTTTCGCCCCATAACATTATTTTCACCCGATTTCGGTCCAACACATTATTTTCGACCCTTCTTGCATGTTTGTATGCTAAATATTTACTACCTTAAGTACACGGACTAGTTGTAGTTAAGGGCGAGTAAGGTCATATTCCATAGGAATTAGTTTAATTATTATATTGAGTATTACATTGTAGCATTCTTAACTTTAGTAAGACGATCGAAATTGGATTGGTTTTAAACTAAATTTAGTTCTAAAATAGCTAAAGCTAATTGAACAAGTTGCAGAATCTCAGAGAGAGAAATTTATGAATTTAAAGAGTACACTCCAATGCTAGGTTTTGCATTGATTGTTAGGTTAATCGTATTTAATTTAAGGTTCTATTTCTCTTTCTTATATGACGAGGCTGATCAACTCGCCGATCTGATGTGCCTTTGGTCAGACGATTGAAGCATTAGTTGGCCGACGCTGAATGAAAGATATGACGGTAGTTAGCCTATTAGCAATTTGTATTGTATTTATTTTAGAGGATTTAATTGTGATGTTATCATAACTTTTGTATTTAAATTAATTTATTTACATTAAAAGTTACAATTAAAATAGTCTTTTTACATGTAGTCTTTTAATATGAATAAGGACTCATCCGTAACGTTTTTTCCGTGTAGAATTCTTTTAGTCTATGTAATTAGTTATATGTAATGTATTGTATTTATTTTAAATGTCCATAGTGTAATGTTTTATCAACCCGTGCATTGCACCCATTGCATCTAAATATTCATAGTGTAATGGTCGGTACTAATTAGGTTTCCAGTACTTAAAATAGTTTATTCACATTAAAAGAGTACATGTAAAAAGACTTTTTCTAAGACCTTACATTTAAAATAGTCTCTTCACATGTAATCTTTAAATACTAACAGCTTTTGTTTTAACATTCTACAATTTTATGCAATCTTGAAACTACGATATGATTTCGTTTTTAATTCACAACGGTTACCAACTTACCATCCCCCAAGCAAAAAGTAAAAGTGAATAATACAAAAGGAATGGACATGAAGAGTCTCCATTATATTGTAGGAGACTATTATTAGCATTAGCATGAGATAGAGAGAAAGCGTGCATATTGATTATGTAAATCATTAATATGAGGTAAATTTCCAATGAAGAATATTTTTTAGCTTCTTTATTCAATGTATACCAATATCGTACCTATGTGTCTGCATACATACGTGATACGTGTTTATGTATGCATTGATGAATGTGTGTATGTGTCAAATTTACCAACTGCTGGAGGTCCGACTCAGTATTCACATAAGCTTCCCATTATTACATGCATATATTCATTCATTAGCTTTTCATGAGTTGTACACTTTAAAACAATCATTTCATTTCAATCCATTTTGTTTCATTTATTTTAGCAAACATCAACGATTGATTATTGACATCAATTCATTGTGTTTTGAGATTATTTTGCTACGGTTGGATCCAGTCCAACAAATTAAAACCCAAAACCAATGGGGTAAAAAAATTCGGGTAAGATGGGATCCAATCCATTCCAAGATATACATCTAATTTTTTATCACTATCCTAAAAACATCTGCCTCCCATCCATCTTTTTCTCTGGTTTTGCAGATCAACCACCAAACATGAACACAGCTTCACACACAAACTACCGTCGTTGTAACTCCTTACCCGAAATAATCAAACACAACATCAAACCCTTTAATGTTTCTGCTCAAAATCATTTGATTTAGTTTCTGTGTTTTTTAACGAACAAAGAAAAGAAAGTAACATCAAATCACAGATCTCCATATTCGAAAGAATACCACAGCAAGTCTTTAACTCCATACAAACATCAAACCCTTTAATGTCAGAAGCACACACAAACATCCGTAAAGAATACCACATCAAGTCTTTAACTCCATATTCGAAAAGGTAGGCCAAGATTAAAAAATAGTGACAACCTCTTATCTACATATAAATAGAAAACGTAACAGGAGGCTTATATGGCAAACTGCAAAACTGGTGTGGTTTTTTGCTATGTTGTTTTCTCGTCTATTATATATAAAGCTTAGATGGTTTATATAGTGCTTCAAACATTAATACTTCAGCAACACTTCATATTCATCAATTATGAGAGCATGGTTCCATGAATTCTTTTGTGTTCACTCCATCATTACACGATTGTTTGTATTCCTTGGAGTTTAATATGTAGATGTAAATTCGTGAGTTTATAAAAAACGAAATTATTTTTGGTGTGCAATGCATTAGTTGTACAGTACTAATTTTTGTGCACAACCCCCCTTGCACATTAAATTAAGAGGGATAAGCTTTATATATAACGAGGCATTATCCAACCCGTGCGATGCACGGTCTTTGGTTGAATATCTACGTGTTTTGTACGTAATGTTGGGGCAGACGGTTGAATGAGCAGATGGCAGAAATTAAATGCCTTTTAGAGAAGTTTATATGTTTTTTATTGTTATTGCCCGTATGTTGCTCCGGGGTTGTTTTTGGTTTATTCAACCCGTGCGATGCACCGATTGTATCTAAGATTTCATAGCTAAAATTTAACCATCTTGTAATTTATACTATCATTTAAAAGTTCATTTTAATCACCTTGTGTATTATAAGGTGCACGTGTTTTGTACGTAATGTTGGGGCATACGGTTGAATGAGCAGATGGTAGAATTTAAATGCCTTTTAGTGAACTTTATATGTTTTTTTATTGTTATTGTCCTTTTATTTTAGTCTATGTAATTAGTTATATGAAATGAGGCTTTACTAACCTGTATGTTGCTCCGGGATTGTTTTTGGTTTATTCAACCCGTGCGATGCACCGATTGTATCTAAGATTTCATAGCTAAAATTTAACCATCTTGTAATTTATACTATCATTTAAAAGTTCATTTTAATCACCTTGTGTATTAGAAGGTGCATTTGTATTGTGATGTTTATCATAACTTTTGTATTTAATTTACATTAAAAGTTACAATTAAAATAGTCTCTTCATATATTTACAATTAAAAGTTACAATTAAATCCCCCTTCCACATTAAATTAAAAGGGGATAAGTATAATATAGTATAGATAGATAGATGTATATTAGCTGTATGTAAATCCTGAAACGTCGCCGTATGGGATTTTCATGTTTGAAACGAAGTCGTCTTTCCTGCTCCCACATTGCCTCAAGCTCGCAGCTTTTCGTCCAACGGATATAAAAAAGTGGAAAATTTTAAACCGAGTATATTGAAAAAGGAGAGAGAGAGAGAGAGAGAGGGAGAGAGAGAGAGAGAGGGAGAGGGAGAGGGAGAGGGAGAGGGAGAGGGAGAGAGAGAGGAAAAAGTGAAACTTTTCTTTTATTACCGAAACAAAAGAAAAGTGAACCACTGTTGTGAATTTCTTTTCCTTTCAGATTCCACTCCACCGCTTTGATCCACGCGTTGCTGCTCAGTTCCCGATTCTTGGCTTCTGGTTTATTTAATTTCTTTTATAACATTTTTTTTACCCCCTTGCACATTAAATTAAGGGGGATAAGCTTTATATATATGGAAACGGTTCGTCGGGGATAATTTTGCACTATCCAAAGCTGAATTTAAAATTAAAAATCGAAGCTGTGAAAAACGATTTTCCAGTCTTGTTTTACTAAAATAGGATTTTTTTTTTGTTTCATATATGAATCAAGTAACTGTAACCGTTGAGGAGGGGAAAAAAATTCTTACTCATTAATTTTTCAAATTGTACTTCATACGTCCATAGTTAATTGTAACATTGAATTTCTTTTTTAACATTTTTTTACCCCCTTGCACATTAAATTAAGGGGGATAAGTTTTATATATAATAGATAGTCGCACAATTATTTAAAATCTCTATTGCGATCAATTAAAAATATAGATTAAATAACTTATAACGATATCTCCATCTAGTATAAGTTACCTACATCCAAATAGATCAAAAGACCAATCTATCACCATAACGAGTCACCAGTTTCCCAATCTCGTAATTAATTATCTCAAATAATTGAGGCATATTATTGCCCTGATCTCTCGAATCATTAACAATAATGTTAAACATATATAAACATCGAGTAAGTGTCTAGACACGAATTGAAACCAATTATTTAAAAAGGGAATAAAGATAGATATATTTAATGTCTTATCCAAGAGTAGTACCACTTGAACCTTATTATTACGAGGCATTCTGACCCGTGCGATGCACTGGTTTTGTTTTTCGATAAACTACTGAACTTTTACTTATGTCTAAAATTCAACTTTTTTTATTTTAGCAAACTCATTTAATTTATCTGTTCAAATCGGATGTACTATCACTCACCGCTACAAAAGAGCGTTATTTTACCTTTATCGTTGACATTGTTCCTACATTACGTGTAGCATATCAACGTTGTTATTTGACCAACAAAATACATGTAATACCCGGTTGTAATTCATTCATTTTCATTCAGTAATTATCAGTCTGTAATTGTCACTCAGTGTATTTTCACTCGATTATAATCATTCATCAATCATGTTCATTCACCGTGTTCACCGTTCGGAAAAACTTCGAGTTGTGTATCGTTATTGTTCATTGTTTCAACTTTCCTCATATGAGTTCGACTTTGTTAGATCACCATTAATTTTTGGTAACTCCAAAAATTCTAAATCTTTGCAATATTATAGAGCATCGAGTTAGCTTTCCAATGGTTCAAACGGTGAGTCAATCGGAGTCCGGACGAGAGAGTTATGGTCGTTTTAGCTCAACCGCTCATTTTTGATTATTGGCGATCAACGCCGAACGAACTTCGGCCGTGTCGTCGACACGGCCCGTGCTGCACTCGTCCGGAAATTCGAAGTCTCTGCCTCGGGACCCGACCGTGTCGTCAGCACGGCGAGTCGAACTCTTCCCGGATAAGCGAGCCATCGCTGACACGCGGCCGTGTTCGAGGACACGGTCGAGTCATGCCGAAGTCATTGTCGGACGGTCACTATCGGAAGGCCCTCGGCGCGCGACCGTGTCAAGCGAGACACGGTCGAGTCCCTGTCGGCCAGGTGTGCGACACGGCCGTGCCGATCGGCCAGCCGTGTCCGGCAGGCGATCGACTCCTTTAAATTCGTTTTTTCAAGATTTACGCCCATTTCTCTCCCTTTTCTTCACCTTCAACCGAGAGAGAAAGCTTGAGGGAGGGTTTTTCCTTCACAAATCATTTGGGTGTTTGATTTTCTTCATCTCCTTTCGATCGTGAAGCTTAGGATAATCAATCTAACGCGTGTTCTTCAATTAAAGTACTTGGATCTTCAAAGGTAATATTCTTCAACACCTTGGATTTCGATTTTTGTGTTGAGATACGATGTTTTGGACGTTATAATCATGATATATGAAGGGATATGTATATGATTATGAGTTTGTATAAGGATTCATTGGATTATTGAGGAATTATTCAAGAACACCTTGAAAATCGAGTTGGAATTGGGGATTTTCGACTAATTGTTGTTATAATCACGATTTTGGATATTCATAATGGATTATTGATCATATTGGAGATGTTTTGTTGGTTTGAAATACTTCTTGGGGGAATTAATAGTGGCTTATTGAGATTTGATTGTAAACAACTGGAGTTTGGCCACAACGTATTCGATATAATGCCCCAATGAACTTAGTTTAATCGTATCGACGTTTTGAGTTCGTTATATTCGTGTTTAATTCGTGTATTGATCGGATTGTTGGTAATTGTATTGAATTAAGGTTGTTCGTGCGACCGACACTTCATTTAGGACTTTTGTTTGTGGAAGGACTTTCTTCATCGGTATTGTGTAAGTTAATTCTTACTCGGTTAAAAGGATATTCATCCCTTTTGTTGTTGTTCATTCATAATCATAACTCATTCATCATTATATTAACCGTATCAAAACTTGTTGTTATCAATTAATCATTTCGATCATAAGGAGCAGCGGTTCCAATCTTTTCATTAATTTGTCATTTATTTCATTACCATTCCACCTCGGTGAGTCATTATTCATTTTCGATGTCACTTTGTTATATCGTGGCATTCCGGGTCATACTGGCGTGCCGGTTGGTATGTGTAGGATTTTCATGTCGGGCACATTTATGTCGTGTGTTGGTTGTTGGCCTCACATTGGGTGTGCACGAGTCAATGTGTCTCGTGAGGTGATTAGGTACAAGACCACGCGTGTATTCGATCGTTGGTGGCTTGTGCACGGACACATTTCCATCCGGGCGTAGTGTGGCGCCACCCTTTGAGCCGTCATGTTAGTTGATGCATATAGCATATTTGATTGCGTATGTTTCGGCAGATATTTCATAACTTCGGATATAATCATGATTGTGTATTTTCAACCCTTGAGGATTGTTGTTCTTTGTAATCGGCCCGTTTGGGGATTTTGTTTTTCGTGTCTTGGCAAGGCAAAAGTACGGAGAACACGCCGACGTCGAGGAGTCCCAGTGATACTAGTAGGGCCCCCGATCTTTGATTATTCATGTTATTGTCCTTTATTTTCCGCTGCAGACTTTCATTTGAATACTCCGTTTCATTCAGTGTTGTGTATTTTATCTTCATATAAAATACACTAGTATTCGGTATTGTCCTGGTGTGTTATAACTAAACTCCTCATCGGAGTAATTATTGTTGTAATGTAGTTCGGTACTACATTTATCCTATGTAATTCATTCATTTTCATTCGCCTGGTGGGTCCCAGTTGGGGATTTACGGCACTGTAATATCCGCCTAGTTTGGGGTGTTACAGAGTTGGTATCGGAGCGTGGTTTTGAATACTACCTTCCGAGTCATGTTTCATTTGGAATCATCGTCACCGGACTAGTATCATTGGACTTTCGCGTCACGTGTGACCTGTGCAAATGCCGAGCCAATCAGACCGAAAGAACTGTAAGATTTCTAACGCCATGGTATAATTTTTGGCAATAGTCATTCATTCATCATTCATCAATTTACAATCCTCAAACATCATCATTCATTGTGATTAGGACGATCATGTTAACTCATTAATTACTCAATTCATTTCATTACTCAGTTGTCAATCTGGATGATCATATTATCAATCTTGTTAAGTTATTCAAGATAATCATTTCAAGAATTTCATCAGATAATCATGTAACTTCAGTAAATCATTCATATAATCACTAAGTTAGAGCATGTATACTCATTTTCATCATCTCATGACATAATCATAACGTGCTAATCTTGCTGGATATATAATCTTTATGCGACCTTCCTACTTCGGATGGAGAGAGTCAGTCGAGATGCACGGGGAGAGGCGCGGTGCGGACCGAAACCCGAGAAATAATCACTGGCCGGGAAATCGTGCCTGGACTCGGCTCGATCGGAAGATGTTCGGGTTGATCCACTCACTTTTATGCAGCCATGATGACCCATGTGCGCTTGCTCAATCATCATTGCGCCACTGACCGGATTAATCGAGAGAACTCTCCCGTATGAGACGGCCGCTAAGGAAAGTCTGAACAACAACCTTCATCTTTCAAAGAAGAAATCAACGGCGTAATCAACCCAAAGGCAATACCAACCTTCAAGAAGCCTCGTGTGAGCCCTATCGCTTCGAGCGACCTTCTACGGCGCATAATCGTGCGGGATCTCATTCCCGAGCGGCGATTCGCCATCACTGTTTCAATTGTGGAACGCCGGTCATTTCAGACTGAGTGTCTCAAACCGTCTATCACGTGCTATAATTGTGGGAGTTTTGGGCATAAGGCCCGTTTTTCCGAAAGGACTCAAGTCGGCTCCGCGGCATCTCAGCCCCAAGCAACCAAGCTTTGAATCGACCATCGCTTTGTCATCGCTGCTTAAGACAATGGAAGCAAATAGAGTTGGAACTCGTATTTATCGACGGAGCGTCTGGTTCGGGACCGGCAAGTCCTGCATTCATATGATGAGGAGGATCGACGATCCGTGGTCCGAATGATTTCGTATACTGTAATTTTATTTCAACTTGTGTGTACCTTTTGATGCCGGTACACCGCATTCATTCATTTTCGAATCATGCTTGAATAGACTTATTTCGGGATAGTTCTATTGCTTGTGGACCTCATACCATCGGTCTACCTGACGATGGAAGAATTTTCGAATCATACCGAATTAAGCTTAATGACCGCGATTGGTTGATGGATCTAATCGTGGTGAACTTATCTTAGGACGATGTAATTTTCGGTATTAGTTGGTTTGATCGTCTTGATACTATCCTCAGTGTTTGTTAGCGTTTGGTCGCTATCTTTCCGCCGTTGGTTGTCGAATGTGCGTTTGGAAGTAATCCCCGTTGTTCCGTAAGAAGTATTATTATGACGAAAGCAGAGAAATTCCGCAATCGAACTATTCAATCATTCATTATATCATTTTCATCGATTGGCCTTTCTAAGGCAATCGAGTTATTCAATCATTCCTTGTATCATTTCCATCGATTGGTCTTTCTAAGGCAATCGAGTTATTCAATCATTCATTGTATCATTTTCATCGATTGGCCTTTCTAGTGCAATCGAGTTATTCAAACATTCATTGTATCATCTTCATCGATTGGCCTTTCTAAGGCAATCGAGTTGTTCAATCATTATTGGTATCTCTTTTTATCGATTGACCATTCTAGGGCAATCGAAATGTTCAATCATTCGTGGTATCATTGTCATCGATTGACGATGTATTTCCAGACGAGTTATCTGGTTGCCTTCACATAGAGTAAGGGAATTCAGGAGTGAGTTGGAGCCGGTACGTCCCCTTTATCGAAGGCACCGTATCGGATGGCCCCGACCAGAATGCAGGAGTTGAAGATTCAACTTGAGGAATAGTTCGAGGAAGGTCATATTCGACCGATTGCGTCCCCGTGAGGAGCACCAGTGTGATCTGTCAAGGAGAAGGATGGCTCGTCTCGTGTGTGTATTAATTACCAGGAGTTGAACAGAGTGATGATCAAGAGTAGTATCCTTTACCTCGTATTGATGATCTTTTAGATTAACTTCAGGGAGCTTCAGTATTTTCCAAGATCGACTTAAGATCTGGATATCACCAGTTGCGGATTCGAGAGTCGGATATCGCGAGGACAGCGTTTCGTACACGCTATGGTCATTATGAGTTCGTAGTTATGCCGTTCGGGCTAACTATTGCACCTGCGGTATTCAGGGAATTAATGAATCGGGTTTTCATCGACTTTTTGGATCAGTTTGTTGTTGTCTTCATCGAAGACATTTTGATTTATTCTCTTAGCCGAGAGGAACACGAGGTTCATCTTCTTCAGGTTCTCGACGTGTTGAGACGAGAGCAACTTTATGGAAAGTTTTCCAAATGTGAGTTCTAGAGGTCCGAAGTGACTTTCTCGGGCATGTAATTTCATCTGACAGAGTTCGTGTCGACCCTCAGAAGACGGAGACTATCCGAGATTGGCAACCTCCGAAAGATATTAAGTAAATCCGATGTTTCCTCGGATTAGTTGGTCAATTATCCAACCTACGACTTGGAGCTAGCAGCCGTGGTTTTCGCGTTGGGGATTTGGCGTCGTTACCTTTATGGCGTCACCTTTCAGTTATTCACCAATCACAAGAGTTGAAGGATATATTTACTCACAAGGAGTTAAATATGCGACAGAGGCGGTGGTTGGAACTAATCAAAGATTTTGATATCGAGATCCTTTACCACCCGGGCAAGGCGAACGTTGTCGCCGACGCCTTGAGTCGTAAGTCCATTCAAGAGCAGATACTTGCTCGTTTAACGATTCGAAGGAGCTTGGCGGGAATTCCTTAGACCCGAGATCGAGGTGCAGCCCGGCGAGTTCGAGACAAACTTTGTATGTTAGAGATTTCATCGTCACTTGAGGAGGTAATCAGAGAGAATCGAGTTCGGACCCTTCATTGTTGCGCATCCGTGAAGATGTGGCTCAGAGAAAGCCTCGGATTCGTGATCCACGAGGATGGACTTTTGAGATTTAAGAATCGGATGTGTGTACTGCCGCGAATGATGAGTTGAAAAACTCGATTTTGAGAGAAGCTCATGCTACCCCTTATTCTGTTCATCCGGTCCAAGAAGATGTACAAGGACTTGAAACAAAATTACGGTGGAGTAATATGAAGCGAGAAGTCGCAGAATTTGTTTCGAGATGCTTAACCTATCAACAAGTCAAGATGGAACATCGGCCGCGAGTATCTTTGATACCGCTCCCTATTCCGTAATGGAAGTGGGAAGACATTTCTATGGAATTCATCACGAATTGCCGACGAGTCGTCGTGGCATAAATACGATCTGAGTGATCGCGGATCGCTTTACTAATTTAGCTCATTTCCTTGAAATCAAGGATATGTGGAGTCCCAAGAGACTCGCCCGATTGTTCATCAAGGAGATAGTGAGACTGCACGGTACTCCTAAGAGTATCGTTTCCGATCGTGACAGACGATTTGTTTCCCATTTTGGAAATCAGTTCATCGTGCTATGGGAACTCAGCTTAATCTCGATTGCCTTTCATCCTCGGTCAAACGGACAATCGGAGAGAACTATTCGGACATTAGAGGACATATTGAGGGCATGCGTTCTAGATTAGTAGACGATTGGGAAGCCCAATTCTTGTTGTTTGAGTCCACGTACAGTTTAGTTGGCATCTTTGCGATGAAGATAGCACCTTACGAGGCTGCATGCGGTCGTCGTTGTCGATCTCCTTTGTGTTAGGATGACTTGTCAGAATCAATCGGCACCGAGCCCGATATGCTTATAGCTGCCCGGGAGAAGGTAGCTTTGATCAAGAGTCGTATGTTGACAACTCAGAGTCGACAGAAATCATATGCAGATAATCGTCGTCGACCACTAGAGTTCGAGACGGGTGACCATGTTTTGGTCAAGGTATCTCAGAGTCGAGATATTTTCCGTTTCGGAAAACGGGGGAAGTTGAGTCCGAGATTCATTGGACCGTTTGAAATTTTGGATCGAGTAGGCGAGTTAGCTTATCGATTGGCTTTACCTCCGGCTTTGAGACGAATTCATAATGTGTTTCATGTCTCTCAGTTGCGGAAGTTTGTTGCCGACCCGAGTCACATACTTGATTCGGCCCGAAATCGAGATCGCGGATGAGCATTCGTACGAGGAGCGTCTGTGCAGTGTTGGAGCGGCGAATCAAACAGCTTGAGGAATAAGTCGATTCCTTTGGTCAAGATTCAGTGGTCTAGACACGGAGTCGAAGAGGCTACTTGGGAAACCGAGGATAGTATGCGGGAGGGTTATCCCGAGTTGTTTGACCCTTAGTTTCGGGGACGAAACTCTTTTAAGGGTGTATGTAATACCGGTTGTAATTCATTCATTTTCATTCAAGAATTATCAGTCTGTAATTGTCACTCAGTGTATTTTCACTCGATTATAATCATTCATCAATCATGTTCATTCACCGTGTTCACCGTTCGGAAAAACTTCGAGTTGTGTATCGTTATTGTTCATTGTTTCAACTTTCCTCATATGAGTTCGACTTTGTTAGATCACCATTAATTTTTGGTAACTCCAAAAATTCTAAATCTTTGCAATATTATAGAGCATCGAGTTAGCTTTCCAATGGTTCAAACGGTGAGTCAATCGGAGTCCGGACGAGAGAGTTATGGTCGTTTTATCTCAACCGCTCATTTTTGATTATTGGCGATCAACTGCCGAGCGAACTTCGGCCGTGTCGTCCGACGGCCCGTGCCGTACTCGTCCGGAAATGCAAGTCTCTGCCTCAGGACCCGGCCGTGTAAATGCAGCGCGGCAGTCGAACTCTTCCGGATAAGCGAGCCATTGCCGACACGCCCGATCGTGTTCTAGGACACGGTCGAGTCATGCCGAGTCGCTGTCGGACGGGTCACTATCGGAAGGCCCTCCGCGCCGCGACCGTGTCAAGCAGGACACGGTCGAGTCCCTGTCGGCCAGCTGTGCGACATGACCGTGCCGATCAGCACGGGCCGTGTCCGGCAGGGAAGTCAACTCCTTTAAATTCGTTTTTTCAGCATTTCAGCCCATTTCTCTCCCTTTTCTTCACCTTCAACCGAGAGAGAAAGCTTGAGGGAGGGTTTTTCCTTCACAAATCATTTGGTTGTTTGATTTTCTTCATCTCCTTTCGATCGTGAAGCCCGGATAATCAATCTAACGCGTGTTCTTCGAATTAAAGTACTTGGATCTTCAAAGGTAATATTCTTCAACACCTTGGATTTCGATTTTTGTGTTGAGATACGATGTTTTGGACGTTATAATCATGATATATGAAGGGATATGTATATGATTATGAGTTTGTATAAGGATTCATTGGATTATTGAGGAATTATTCAAGAACACCTTGAAAATCGAGTTGGAATTGGGGATTTTCGACTAATTGTTGTTATAATCACGATTTTGGATATTCATAATGGATTATTGATCATATTGGAGATGTTTTGTTGGTTTGAAACACTTCTTGGGGGAATTAATAGTGGCTTATTGAGATTTGATTGTAAACAACCGGAGTTTGGCCACAACGTATTCAATATAATGCCCCAATGAACTTAGTTTAATCGTATCGACGTTTTGAGTTCGTTATATTCGTGTTTAATTCGTGTATTGATCGGATTGTTGGTAATTGTATTGAATTAAGGTTGTTCGTGCGACCGACACTTCATTTAGGACTTTTGTTCGTGGAAGGACTTTCTTCATCGGTATTGTGTAAGTTAATTCTTACTCGGTTAAAAGGATATTCATCCCTTTTGTTGTTGTTCATTCATAATCATAACTCATTCATCATTATATTAACCGTATCAAAACTTGTTGTTATCAATTAATCATTTCAGTCATAAGGAACGACGGTTCCAATCTTTTCATTGAGCTGTCATTTATTTCATTACCATTCCACCTCGGTGAGTCATTATTCATTTTCGATGTCACTTTTGTTATATCGTGGCATTCCGGGTCATACTGGCGTGCCGGTTGGTATGTGTAGGATTTTCATGTCGGGCACATTTATGTCGTGTGTTGGTTGTTGGCCTCACATTGGATTGTGCACACGAGTCAATGTGTCTCGTGAGACTGATTAGGTACAAGACCACGCGTGTATTCGATCGTTGGTGGCTTGTGCACGGACACATTTCCATCCCGGGCGTAGTGTGGCGCCACCCTTTGAGCCGTACTGTTAGTTGATGCATATAGCATGTTTGATTGTGTATGTTTCGACAGGATATTTCATAACTTCAGATATAATCATGATTGTGTATTTTCAACCCTTGAGGATTGTTGTTCTTTGTAATTGACCCCGTTTGGGGATTTTGTTTTTCAGGTCTTGGCAAGGCAAAAGTACGGGGAGAACACGCTGACGTCGAGGAGTCCCAGTGATACTAGTAGGGCCCCCCGATCTTTCAGTTATTCATGTTATTGTCCTTTATTTTCCGCTGCAGACTTTCATTTGAATACTCCGTTTCATTCAGTGTTGTGTATTTTATCTTCATATAAAATACACTAGTATTCGGTATTGTCCTGGTGTGTTATAACTAAACTCCTCATCGGAGTAATTATTGTTGTAATGTAGTTCGTACTACATTTATCCTATGTAATTTATTCATTTTCATTCGCCTGGTGGGTCCCAGTTGGGGATTTACGGCACTGTAATATCCGCCTAGTTTGGGGTGTTACAATACATTCTTCAATTCTTTAAGAATGGATGTAAATATTTGTTTGTGATAAATTTTCATAGTATGAGTAAAGGTTAGAAGTGACTATTTATAGTTTGTAAGAAATCACGAGTTGTAAGTTTTTTACGTTTTTTTATTTATCTTCAGTTAATAATACACTTTGATCCAATTAATAGAAATTTCGTCAATTCATAAAAATATCATCTTTCATGGTATCTCGATGAGCTCTTTCATAGGTCAATTAACTAAGCTACATTAGATGTGGCTAACTTATTAAACCAAATAACTCTCTACGTATGAAAATGAAGTCGCGTTGAGTTTGAACAATTAACACTTCAAATATGTATATTTTTATGGTTATAAACAACTAATTATACCGTTAATCATAAGATATGATTTACAAATAGCATATTTTGATAAGTAAATAAGCGTATAATAGCGTTTAAATACATCGGTTTAATATCACTTTAATCCTTTATCTTGCACTCTTGCACTATATTACTCTCAAGTAGTGCTTCGCTCGTATATGTACCAACTAAATATTCTTTTACTTTCAATGTACCTAATCTTTCGTGTTGCATTCTACTCTCATTTATAGCCATTGCCAAAATAAAAACACAATAAACTAAAGATGAATCAAGCATAAATATTCACTACTCAATAATGTTTGTGACCCTACTCGCTTAGAATGATTTATGATATCCAACATGTTAATTTGCTAAGCTTTTGATCGACATTGGAAAAATAAATGTGAACTTACTTAGAATTATGTAAGAGTTTCATGCATGTGTTGCTAAGCCTTCGATCAACATCGACGAATAACCTGCCAATATTACAGATGAAAATGCGGAAAGAAAATAGATCAGAACTATTTTATCTTTTCGTCAACTTGTGAAACACTTGGTGGCGAGATATGATAGAATTATTATATAAAGATAGCTAAAACTAATTTTGTGACCAACTGACCATGCATAAACTACATATTTATATCATATACTCCATAGAAGTTGGGGAGACTTTCTAAACTGTGACATGAATATGAATTTTATGACTACTAAACAGAAATAAGAAAATTCAATGCATGAGTACTTGATTGGACACGGAATTATATCGAACTCAAAATTGGTTATAGCATTTAATCTCTTAATTTTTGTTATAAAACTCAAAATTATAAAACTTTAAGATCTAATAATATTTAATTATGACATGAATCATTAAGACTAAACATTAATATTGGGACTCAATCTTTTAGTATATAAGATATCGAAATTAATTCCAACTGCATGGTTTAATATAATAGTCATTATCGAGCTCCTCAAGGGGACATCATCAACCCGCACGAGTTGGGACACAATTTCTAGTTATAATAATAATTATCATATATATAATATTATTGCCCAAGATACGAAGCTTATTGAGTCAATCATTTTGACTCTCACCTATGGTAAATCAAAGCAATAAATATTATAAATACATAATTAAATATTATATATTTAGAATTAAGAAATAATATTTATCCGAGATTTACATTCTTCTTACAGTCAGTACAGAAGATACTATCTCACTTCGATCATGTTCAAAGTATGCAAATACGCTAATGCATGCTAATAGTCAAGACCAACTAATCTCAAGCATACACTACAACCTTTCATATAATTTGTCTAATAATTATACATGTTGTGAACTATTATATTATTTTATAAGGCACCGATAATATGATCTTCCGTGTGGCACCAACACACCACATTATCTACAATATAAAATAATTAGACATTTCATTTGCATAATCATAACGTGAATAAATATGCAAAGTGATTAAATGTAATTAATATCCTCATATGTAGTTACAGAGAAATAAGGTAATACAACCATAAAGTATGCTTTGCAGTATACAACCCTAAGAATCTCCCATTTATACTCAAAGCATGCTTTTAAGTATATGCTGTCATACGTCGTAATCTCATTCCTTTCACATGCCTTTCAAAAAAATTTGAGGGTAAGCCTTTCGTGAAAGGATCAGCAAGATTATCTTCCGAAGCAACCCTGGCCACAACTAGGTATCATTCTTTTATGAAATGTCGTATGATATGGTACTTACAGTTGATATGTTTACTTGCCTTATGGGCTCGTGGTTCCCTCGAATTTGCGACTGCATCGGTATTATCACAATAAAGTGTAATACCCTTTGGCAAATCGGGAATCACATCTAAGTCCTGTAGGAAGTACTTGAGCCATACCGCCTCCTTGGCTGCCTCTCAGAGGCTGCCACGTACTCGGCTTCCATGATAGAGTCCGAGATGCATTTCTACTTCACACTCCTCCAACTAATGGCTCCACCTCCCAGGCTAAACACATAACCTGGATGAGACTTGGACTTTCTTTGTCTGATGAAAAATCTAAGTCAGTATAACCCACTGGATACCGGTCGTCTGATTGATATACTAGTATATACTCCCTAGTATATAAATCATATGACCTGTGTCCAGTGGGTTACACTGACTCAGATTTTTCATCAGATAAAGAAAAGTCCAAGTCTAGTTTAGGTTATGTGTTTATCCTGGGAGGTGGATCCATTAGTTGGAGAAATGTGAAGCAGAAATGCATCTCGGACTCTACCATGGAAGCCGAGTACGTGGCAGCCTCTGAGAGGCAACCAAGGAGGCGGTATGGCTCAAGTACTTCCTACAGGACTTAGATGTGATTCCCGATTTGCCAAAGGGTATTACACTTTATTGTGATAATACCGACGCAGTCGCAAATTCAAGGGAACCACGAGCCCATAAGGCAAGTAAACATATCAACTGTAAGTACCATATCATACGACATTTCATAAAAGAATGATACCTAGTTGTGGCCAGGGTTGCTTCGGAAGATAATCTTGCTGATCATTTCACGAAAGGCTTACCCTCAAAATTTTTTGAAAGGCATGTGAAAGGAATGGGATTACGGCGTATGGCAGCATTGCTTTGAGTATAAGTGGGAGATATGATAGACTATGTAATAGAGTAGTATACTTAAAAGCATGCTTTGAGTATAAGTGGGAGATTTTCTAGGTTGTATACTGCAAAGCATACTTTATGCTTGTATTACCTTATTTATGAGGATATTAATTACATTTAATCACATATTTTGCATATTTATTCACGTTATGGTTATGCAAATGCATTGTCTATTTATTTTATATTGTAGATTGTTGTTACCCAAAATATTATCCGGAGATGATATGCTGGAATGGATGAGTAACAAACAAAATGCGAGAGCACGTCCGTGGGGAAGTAAATAACACAAGGTTTGTCGGGGTTGTTAGTCTCGGGCTTGAATGCTCTCGTGAGATATTATTAATACGAATACTTAGAAGTACAAATATTAATGTTCGAGTACAATTACAATGAGTGTAAAGACCCTAGTTATCTAAGCTCTTGAGTGCTGAAGATTGCCGGAAGAACCAGAGATGATGCTCTGTGAGTTCTTGTAACAACGATGGAGTGCTAAGTTCTTTTGCTGAATGTCTGAGCTTCTGAACTTGTGAATCTCTTCAAATCTGAATTGTACGGAGTTCTCGTTTCTTCCGAATGTCTTTTGGTTAAGAGGTTCTGAGAGATAAATCCTATATAGATTCAAGAGAAAGCCGAGAGAAGAAGAAAAAAGCCCCTTTATAAATGCTGGAAGTTCTCTATTTATAGGACTGGGAGTCGCTGGGCGATCACCTCTGCAGTATTGTAATAAGCGGGCGATCGTCTTTAGCACATAGGTTGGTCTCCTTAAAGTCTGCAGCAGCTGCTGGCAGCCGGATGTGCGAACCAATGAGAATCCAACACATGTCTACGTCGCTGTCTTGGGAGGCCCCACCTAGGACCTTTCGGCGGGTCTCTCGGTAGGTGAGACCGCCCTCGTCACTGACAGCTGCTGATGGGCTGGAGTCAACGATCCTTATTTTGTGGCGCCATTCGCGGATCTGTATATGGGTCCTCACTCCATGATCCAGTCTTCGTAGACTTGACGGTTGATGGCCTTATACGTGGCATCGGACGGTCGTCCTTGGTCGGGCACCAGAGTCGATCTCCAGGTGCCAAAAGGCGATCGCCCCGGACGTCGATCGCTCGGTACCTGATTTTGGTCTGGACTCTTCACGTTGGCAAGTCTGCCTTGGATTTATTTGATACTGTCTTTGGTCGATCGACCCTTATACCGATCGCCGTCGAGGTGTATAAATCGCCGCACAACAATTGCCCCCAGCTCGCTTTGATGTTGGAGACGTGGGGTGAGGTGGTTCTGCTGGCGATCGCTTAACTTAGACGAGTGACTCAGCATTTTACGGAACAGACGATCGTCTTTGAACGGACTGTTTTTGAATTTGGACGACTTGGTCGATCGCTGAAATGAGCGGAAAGTGACAGTGGTTGTGGAAATGTCACTGTGGCACGTGTCGGGCTCCTGTTGGGGGAGTCCAACGGTTTTGTAGGGCTGTCCTTTGGCGTGCCCTCGAAACGACGCGAGCGCGGGATTCGAGGACAGGATTAAATACAGCCTATCTGACGGTTGCACTTCGGTCCTTGGGACTCCACTTATTGCTCAAAAGCCCCCGCTCCTGCTTATAAAAAGGGCTGGGGTTACAAGGTTAAAAACCTTATGCGTTTCTGCCTGAGTAGAAGACATAGCCGATTTCTCTTGAAGCTCTGTGTGACGATCGTCGTTCGACTCAGACCTTAGGTAAGAACAAAAAATTCATTCTCCCCCCTTTCTTTGAATATGTCCGGAGGAAGATCAGATGAGTACGAGTCGGGTAGTACTTCCGATGTCGGGGCTTTGACCGCCCGAGATGAACCTTCTGCGGAATTTCATGTTGACACCGCCATCGAATCCATCCATGCCGGTATTGAGCCCACGGAGATCGAGGAACTTTTTAATGAGGCCGACGCGGCCAAGATGGTGGAGGCCGATCGGATCCGTTCACTGAAATGGGACGGCGCGATCGGCAAAGCTTTCACAGATTTTGCCGAACTCATGGAGAGATTGGCCGGCCCTCTTCTCAAATTTAACTTCAATGATTATTCGATCGCCCATCCTTATGAACCTGTAAGGAGGACGTTGTTCCAGGCTGCCCGCCGCTCTCCGTGGACCCTTGGCCAGATCGGGAGCTCGGCGACTAGGAAGGATCTGGACCGTTGGAGGGCGAGGTTCCATTTCCTTCTGATGTCAGCCTCCACGTGCCTGCCGAGAACGAGCGAGCCGATCAACCTCCCGAGGTCATGGTCGCCATCAACGAGGCGATAATAGAGGCTGGACTGCGATTCCCACTGCCGTTCACTGTCTCCTATCTGTTGACTGCATGGAACGTGGCGCCGCTTCAATTGATGCCGAACGCCTGGCTGTAAATCATTTGCACCTTCACTCTGTTTGGCGGCCATCAGTTATATCGTCTTCCTTCGCCGCTAGAGATGAACCATCTCTTTAAGTTAACGACTCAAAAAGGCACGGTTGGTGGCTATTAAATCCAAGGTCGCTCGGGCCGGGTGATTCTTGGAGTCCCGAATAAAGTGAGGGGCGACCCGTCAAAATGGTTCTGGGTCGGCGGTGCTTGGAAATCGGTGACGAGCGACAATCCGACCGACGAGTTGGATATTCCCACTGGCTTTTGGGAGAGGAGTCCGAGTAAGGATTTAGACTCTCCATTTGTTCGGACATTTTCTGAGCTGATCTGATTTTGGTCTTCTTTTTGCAGGTGTTATTGTTCCGGCAGCGGGCGACCTTGATTTTGACTTTGCGATCGTCTGGGAGAAGATACGGAGTCTTCCTGACGACCGTTTAGACGCCCGCCAAATTAACAACGAAGCCAGATGGTTGGGAGCTCGGCTATTTCGCTACCCTCGGCATCTAAAGGTTCTAGGTACGAACTTTTGCGATCTTCTTTGATATGCCGATCGAATCGACTAAGGAAGATTACTAACTTCGTCATTTGTTTTCTTTTACAGAAGTTCGTTTTCCTTGCTTCCCAGAGCCTCCTGCTGCGATTGCCATGTCTAATCCGGGGGTTATGAACCGTCTTCGCCAAGTAAAAAAGGGGAGCCGAGCTCCTTCTGCTCCGCCGCGACCGACCCCGGAGGCAAGACCTCTCCAGGAGCCTGTCGTCAAAGGGCGGGAGCCTCGGGAGAAGAAGCAACTTTGGCTTATCCGTAAGAAGCGGAGGACCGTGGAGCCCTCGGCCCCTGTCACTGCAGACGAGAGACCGATCTATGTGCCACCGATTTCCGTGATTCCTCCGGTGGAGGGGTCCACGCCATTCTCGGTTTTTCTTCAGTCCATGGTGACTGCTGAGGCCGAGACTTCGCGTGGCAAGCCGTTTTTTAGCCGTGACCCAGAGAAGGTCGAGAGGTAAGCATGGTCGTTTTGCTAAGTTATGAAACTTGTGTAGGAAACACACTTAACTCTTTTGTCATTTGTGGAGGATCCGCCATTCCGACCCGAGTTGCTCGCCGATGGTGCTGGACTTTCTGTCGAGCAAAGCTCCTCGCGAGGTCAGCGATATCCCATCTTATGTTGCTCGGGCCACTGCTTTCCTCCCGAAGGCCTGGACGACGGACCTGGATGCGATCGCGCGCCGACGATCTGCTGATGCGATGCATGCTACCTTCGCGCTGGCCCTCCAGACCGCGACGATGGCTGCCCAGGCCATGCGGGACTATGAGGGGCGGCCGTCCACTGCCCGTCTCCATGCAGACCTCGAAGCCGCACAGAGACAAGTCATTGAATATGGCGATCGGCTCGCGGCCATGGAGAAGAGCTCCGCGGAGGTGGAAAAGCAGGTGAAGCAGGATGTTGACCGGGCGCTGGCGGCGAGAGACCGGATGCGGGACCAAATGATAGAAGCCCGCAGGTCCCATGCGGCCGCACAGAAGGAGGCCGACCATCTGAAGGTGATCGTTGCCCGTCTGACCAGCGAGCTTGCATCCTCGAGGGAAGGGGAGGCCGCTAAAACTGCCGAGCTTGAGGGCGATACCCAAACGGTAGCGAATTTGAAGGGAAAGCTGAAGGCGATTGAGGCCGATCCCTTCGTTAACGTGGAGTACGTCAGCGAATTCGCCTATTACATGGCTTATGCTGACGCCATCCACGCCGCTAAGAAGGGAGGGCTTGAGGTCAGCCCTTTGGCTGAAAATTTCAAAGCCTGTGCGCTGGAGCATCCTTTGCAGCCTGACTTCACAGTGCCGATCCTCGACATTTCCGTGGATATCGGGATCGACTTAAGCTGGTACCCGCTGTCGGACAACCTTGTTCATCCGGGTGCCTCGGAGGATGGGGGTTCAGAGCCTGCAGCTGGCGATGGAACGGGCGCCGATCCTTGAGTTTTTTTTTTTTTGCTTTTTTTCTTGTAATTTTTGTAGCTTTCGTTGTACTGCTGCCTTCGGGCGACCGTGTTTGTATTTCTATTCCAAGTAATGAAATGAATATTCGCTTTTCTGATTTCTTGCTTGTATGATTGTCTTTATGAGTCTTTGCATGACTTTATATAAGTGTGTGAGGAACGATCGTTGTGTTTACATCTACAAGGTAATTGATAAGCTCATATTGATAACTCTTACAACAAAGTCGATCGCTGCACATACATATGAACAATGCCGATCGCCGTACATGTGTCTGAGTAGAGACGATCGTGGTATACATAGCTCCGCCCTTCCCCCTTGTTTTTGTTTACTTAGTGAAAGTAAGGGGACGAAAATAAATCGTTGAGTGAGAGGTCTTCAATTTTGCAGATTCCTCGAGGAAGGCCGACCATTCCGGCCTAGAGGAACTATGCACAATCGCGGAGTTCGATGGAACCGACCTCTACGACCATGTCTTGTGCACGAGCGACATTCCGTCTGATGGCCAACTTCTCGCGACTCACTTAATTGTGAGGGTCCTCCGTAGGCTGCGCCCGCCTCGTATTTAAACGAAGGGCGTGCGGTCTTGGTCTGGAGGAGTCCTTACACGGGTCGTCGTCGGATTAATTGACTCCACGACCGCGGCTTGTTAGCACTTTTCTACCTCGGACCGTGATGTTATATGGCGATCCTCGATGGTATATGTTGTGACGGGGGCAGGGACGCGTCGCATTGTTCGGATCCACCATGTTAGGAGATGGACCTTTTAGGGCGGGTGAACGTGTCCACAGATCTGTTTTGGAGGTCCCTTTAGCTATGCCGGCCTTGTATTTAAACGAAGGGCGAGCGATCGCTACCCAAAGGGACCTTGCACGGGCACAGAGAATGGTTCCATCATTCTCCACAGTCATGTCGACACTTTTCTACCTCGAACCGTCATGTCAGATGACGATCCTCGACGGTATACATTGTGTAAGGGGAGGCGATCGCTTGCCTAGGTTCTTCATGTTGATGACGAACTTTGGAGGGCGAGCGAGTCATCCTCTGATTTGTTTTGGAGGGTCTTTCGGCTATGCCCGCATCGTATTTAAACGAAGGGCGAGCAATCGCTGCCCAAAGGAACCTTGCATAGACGGATCGTCGGTTTCATCGACCTTCGCAACCATGGCGGCACTTTTATACCTCAAACTGTCATGTTAGTTGGCGATCCTCGATGGTATACGTTGTGCTAGGGGAGGCGATCGCTGCCTAGGTCCATCATGTTAAATGACGAACTTTAGAGGATGAGCGAGTCATCCTCTTTTTCGAAGCATTGTTCAGGCAGTAGCCTTTGGTTTGACTTGGTGGGAATCGGGGAAAGACTTCTGAAGTCCCCACCTCTTGATTGAGGCATATAGATCCGGACGCCGAGGTTGATCGTGGGGTCGACTCGTATGAGCTTTTTGGCCTATTCACGTTCGACTCTGACGGCCGTATCGGGAGATCGATGGGGCTCCGGCTAAGCCAATAAACTGTCCAGCTTGCCCTCCTCGAACAATCTCCAGAGTTGTCTAAGGAGGTCGCGGAATTGGTTGGTGTTGTGATCGGGACTCTTGTGGTAAGCACAATATTTAATGTGGTCCAGATGACCGTTGTCCCTTATCGACTTTGGCTTGCTTAGCGGTTCGTGCCCCTTGATGGCGTAAAAAATATGGGCTGGAGTTCGGTTGAACTTGTGGAGGAGATGGGCTTCCACATCTTCGAAGGACTTGAAATCACCGGGTGACTTGGCGACCGCTTTGTTGGTTTTGACGATCGCCGTCTTTCGGACGGGAGGCTACATCCCCTCGCCTAGGCGGAGGGTGAGCAGCCTCTGCGTGGTCAGAAAATCGACAGCCTTAGCGCGGAAGATCGCGTAGGTCGGGGGGATGTCCTTTGTGAGGTGCCTAAACATGGGTGAATGACCATAGAATCCCCCTAGGACCGAGTAGAGAGTGAGCTCGTCGCTGATGGGCTCGCCGGTGAGGACTATTTCATCTACCCGGTCGATATAATCTACATCGGATTTGTCTTCCCCCTGCCTGATTTTCATCATGCGGTGGGGGCCTTCTGGTCTGGCGACCTTGGCGGCGAAGTATGACGTGAAGTCACTCGCCAGTTTCTCAAAGGAAATGATTGATCGTGGTGGTAGTGAGACGTACCACCTATGGGCCAGCTCGCCCAACGTTAACGGGAATATTCGGCACCTCATCGCGTCTGATGCCCCGCATCCGGTCATGTAAATCCAAAACTTACTTAGGTGAGTCTCGGGGTCCAATATTCCTTCATACAAAGGCGTTTGGGGAGGAGCGATCCTTGGTTGCACGGGGGCAAGCTCGATGTGGACCGCGAGTGGCTCAGTCGGTCCGATGATCTTTCTACTGGCGTTTGCCCCAGTTTCCATGAGCGCTTTCATCTCGTCGAGTTCGCGCCGCATAGCGGCCATCGCCGCGGCCTAGCTGCTCGCGGCTAGGTGCTAGGAGTGGGAGCCGAGGCGATCAAGTAGTGATCCCCTGGCTCCGCTGTCGATGATGTCCTTGGCGCGTGGCTCGACTCTTCGGCAGATGGGGGCCAAACGGCTGACCTGTATTTGATTTGGAGTTAGGTATGTCGAACTCTTGGTGACGGACTCAGTTTCCGTCATCTCATGGTTGGGGCCAGAATGCCCCGGTCGCCATGATGGATCGCTTCCTAAGCGGCTGAAGACGGAACCGTCTCGCCTCACGAGAGCCTTTTCTCGTGAATCGGGTTTTTCTGACGATCGCTCGACCAGTAACCACTTGAGCTTCCTTTTGCCCGCGCGGCGGATGGCCGAGGGGTTATAGCGGGCGCTGCGCATGCTCTCCGTCGCTCCCTTAGGATGGCCATAGCCTTCTCGATCTGTTCCGCGATTTGGAACTGGTCGAGCGAAAGGTTGGGGCCGTCCCTCAGGTGCGGGATCGAGAGTCTCGCGTTGCCGCGGCTACCCTTTACTGTAGGCTGGGGCTCGGATTGAGCCGGAATATGACGTCCGGCGGTTCTGAGAGTGGCTCTCTTCGCTGTGGTGGCAGACACCATTATTCTGAAGGTTTTTCTTTGAAGAGCAGTGAGTGTTTCTTCAGGTATATGCCCCGGAGAACAGTGAGTGTTCTTCGAGACGGTCGGAATGAAAATGAAGGTTAAGATGCCCTTCTTCTAGCACAATTGTTGTTACCCAAAATATTATCCGGAGATGATATGTTGGAATGGACGAGCAACAAACAAAATGCGAGAGCACGTCCGTGGGGAAGTAAATAACACAAGGTTTGCCGGGGTTGTTAGTCCCAGGCTTGAATGCTCTCGCGAGATATTATTAATACAAATACTTGGAAGTACAAATATTAATGTTAGAGTACAATTACAATGAGTGTAAAGACCCTAGTTATCTTAGCTCTTGAGCGCTGAAGATTGCCGGAAGAACCAGAGATGATGCTCTGTGAGTTCTTGTAACAACGATGGAGTGTTAAGTTCTTTTGCTGAATGTCTGAGCTTCTGAACTTGTGAATCTCTTCAAATCTGAACTGTAGGGAGTTCTCGCTTCTGCCGACCGTCTTTTGGTTAAGAGGTTATGAGAGAGAAATTCTAGATAGATTCAAGAGAAAGCCGAGAGAAGAAGAAAAAAGCCCATTTCCAAATGCTAGAAGTTCTCTATTTATAGGACTGGGAGTCGCTGGGCGATCGCCTCTGCTGTATTATAATAAGCGGGCGATCGTCTTTAGCACATGGGTTGGTCTCCTTAAAGTCTGCAGCAGCTGCTGGCAGTCGGATGTGCGAACCAATGAGAAGCCAACACGCGTCTATGTCACTGTCTTGGGAGTCCCCACCTAGGACCTTTCGGCGGGTCTGTCGGTAGGTGAGGCCGCCCTCGTCACTGACAGCTGCTGATGGGCTGGAGTCAACGATCCTTATTTCGTGGCGCCATTCGCGGATTTGCACATGGGTCCTCACTCCATGATACAGTCTTCGTAGACTTGACAGTTGATGGCCTTATACGTGGCATAGGACGGTCGTCCTTGGTCGGGCACCAAAGCTGATCGCTAGGTGCCAAAAGGCGATCGCCACGGACGTCGATCGCTCGGTACCTGATTTCAGTCTGGACTCTTCGCTTTGGCAAGTCTTCCTTGGATTTATTTGATACTGTCTTTGGTCGCTCGGCCCTTATACCGATTGCCGTCGAGGCGTATAAATTGCCGCACAATATAGAAAATGGGGTGTGTTGCTGTCACATGGAAGATCAAATTATCGGTGCCTTATAAAATAATATAATAGCTCACGACCTATATAATTAAGATAAATTATATGAAAGGTTGTAATGTATGTTTGAGATTAGTTGGTCTTGACTATTAGCATGCATTAGCGTATTTGCATACATTTTGAACTGTATCGCAATGAGACAGTGTATTCTGTACTGACTGTAAGAAGAATGTAAATCTCGGATAATTATTATTTCTTAATTTTAAGTATATAATATTTAGTTAGTATTTATAATATTTATTTCTTTAATTTACCATGGGTTACAGTCACAGTGATTGACTCAATATGCTTCGTATCTTGGGCAATAATATTATTTATATGAGAATGAATATTATAACTAGATCGTGTCCCGACTCATGCGGGTTGATGATGCCCCCTTGAGGAGCTCGATAATGATTATTATATTAAACCTTGGAGGTGGATTTAATTACGATATAATAATAAGATTCGAGTGGTACTACTCTTAGATAATAAATAAATTAATTAAAGATATTAGTAGCTTAAATTAATTAATGGTTGATAGGACGCCGAATGTACGCTCCCTGAAAACCCGGTTTAAAATATGGACCAATAAAAGTTCGACCTAGGTTCTTAGATAAGGGGATGCCAACCCCAAGGTCCTTTAGAAGGTCGCCGACTTCGGAGGCCCCGCTTACCTGTGACATCTATTAGAAGGGCGCTGACCTCGGAGGTCCCGCTGACCTGTGATATCTGATAAAAGGTTGCCGACCTCAAAGGTCTCTCGACCTACAGATTTGAATAGGAATGACCCGACCTAAGTAATCTTTTATAATATGAGCCGATCTAAAACCTCCGAGCTCAGGAAGGTCGAACTCTCGGGAAAGAAGATCCTGACTCACCTGACAGAATCCCTGAGATCCAGGGATTGATAGCCCATACCTTGCCAATCCCGGAAATCCAGGGATAGAAAATCGCAGCTGAACCCCTGGATATCCGGGATTTTCTCTGGAAATCAGGGAAAACCTTAGACAATAAGGCACCTCCCTCCTATAAAAGGGAGAGGGGGGGTTTCTCATAAACGACACACATTCTGAGAATATAGCATATTTTAGAGAGAGAAAGAAAGACAATACTTCATACATTTTGGGTATTCTTAGCTAAACTCCTAAGATTAACCCGGTTCTTGGTGACCGATCAGCTCGGTTACATCAAGTGGCGCCGTCTGTGGGATTTGAGAAAGAAAGACAATACTTCATACATTTTGGGTTTTAATGAAAAGTTTTTGAGTTGAATACACTTTGGATTTGTGTTTTGTATCTCCCCCTGTTTGAGTTAAATACACTTTGGATTTGTACGATAGTTCGGCGTTGATTGTAATCTTGATGTATCTGAGCCTGTTTGATTTGATACGTTCACTTCCCAATACGACTCGGCCTTTTTCTAGTATAGCCCCGACTTTTTTCCGATTCGCAATTTCTTAAATGTAATCCGACCACTTCGGCCTTTACGAGTTGTAACGGTTTAGTGCTTTTTAGGTTAATTTGACCTAACCTTTTCACCGATCTTTAGTATAGGTTGGGTATTTCCCTTAGTCATAGCTTCACAGGGCGGTTCACCCTTACTCGGATCTGAAGGCGTTTCGCCTGATCAGATGTCAGAGGGCGGTTCACCCTTACTCAGATCTGAAGGCGTTTCGCCTGATCAGATGTCAGAGGGCGGTTCACCCTTACTCGGATCTGAAGGCGTTTCGCCTGATCAGATGTCAGAGGGCGGTTCACCCTTACTCGGATCTGAAGGCGTTTGCTGATCGGATGTCGAGGGCGGTTCACCCTTACTCGAGATCGAAGGCGTTTCGCTGATCGGATGTCGAGGCGGTTCACCCTTACTCGGATCTGAAGGCGTTTCGCCTGATCAGATGTCAGAGGGCGGTTCACCCTTACTCGGATCTAAAGGCATTTCGCCTGATCAGATGTCAGAGGGCGGTTCACCCTTACTCGGATCTAAAGGCATTTCGCCTGATCAGATGTCATTTCTAGTTTTACTTGATCAACACATTCAGAGAGATTTTTTTGTAATAGACTTTTATTAAAACAACACAAGCTTTTTTCCACACCTCTTCACACAAAATACTTTTTTAAGTGACATATGTTCCAAGGTCTTTTGATGAGGTGCCCTTCCATATCCTCGAGCTAATAAGCTCCCCCCGCATATATTCGGATTACCTTGTAAGGGCCTTCCCAGTTCGGCTCCAGCTTTCCTGTTTTTCTGAGGGCATTAGCTCGCCTAAGCACCAAATCACCGACCTGGAACTGTCTCTTCCTGACTCTTTTGTCATGAGCTGCTTTTGTCAGGCTTTTGTATCTTTCAGTTTGTGCTTCCGCCGCCTCCCTTCTTTCTTCTATGGTATCTAACGCCTCCTTCATTATTTCCTCGTTCTCCACCTCGTTGAACCATCGAACCCGATGGGACATTTCTCCGACTTCTGCTGGGATGACGACTTCGGACCCGTATACCATGCTGAAGGGTGTTTCTACTGTTGACGATCTAGGTGTGGTCCTGTACGACCATAGTACCGAGCTAAGTTCATCCACCCATCCTCCTCCAACTTTGTCTAAGCGGGTTTTTATCCCCTGCAAGATTGTTCTGTTAGTTACCTCCACTTGCCCATTAGCCTGCGGGTGAGCAACCGCACCGAACCTTTGCCTGATATGCATTTCCTCGCACCAGGACTGGGTTCTCTTCCCATTGAATTGGGTTCCATTATCTGAGATGAGTATCTGGGGTGCTCCGTACCTGCAAAAAATGTTGTTAAACAGAAAACTTATGATTCTTTGCTCGGTTATGGTGGCCACGGGCTCGGCCTCTACCCACTTGCTGAAGTAGTCTATGGCTACTACTAAGAACTTTCTTCCTCCCGAGCCAGGTGTAAACTGCCCCATGATATCAATTCCCCATTTAGCGAATGGACAGGGTGCTCCCATGGTGATCATATCCTCGGCTGGGATGTGAATTAAGGGTGCGTGCACTTGACATTTTTGGCATCGCCTAACCATTTCCACTGCTCTCTTGCTCATGGTCTGTAATACCCGAGATTTCTGATATGTTTTTGGAACTTGTGATATTGTAATTATTGTACTTTTGTCTGAGTATTATTCTCCGTATTTCATAATCCGATGTTGTCGAGCGTATGATTTCATGATTGTGATTTAAAAATTGTAATTCTGCGCATGTAGCGCATGCTATCGGCTATGTGTAGCGTACTCTAACATGGATCCATAGCGCACGCTACAAAGGAACATTAGCGCACGCTATGCGTGGTCAATTTGATTGAGACGTGTGGTAGGTGAGATCAGGCCGGGGATCTTGGTCGGATTGTGTCGGGATGAACCTGGACGGCTTTCGGGAAAAGCCAAGTCAACGCCTTAGCGCACGCTACAGGCATGTGCATAGCGCATGCTAAGTCTTGAAATCTGATGAAGTCGGTGGCCGTTAGCGCACGCTACTGGCGAGGACTAGCGCGCGCTAATAACCATTTCCTATAAATAGGACAGCATCCTTTTCGTATTTTCAGTCCTTTCTTTTCCCACATCCGAATTCTTATACTTAGAGTATAACTTCCTACATCCTAAACACTTCATATCAGCATCCTAGCTTGTATTGAAGATTGTAGATCATTGAGGATTGGTTTTCGAGCCTTCGACGTTGGATTGCTTCGATTTTCTCCTTGTTCTTCACTACTTTGAGGTAGGTGGTTCTTCACCAATATTAGTAGTGTTCTAAAGGACGTTTGATCATGTTTTAATAGTCAATTATTTCGTTCAAAATCGATCATCATGTGTTAGAAGGATATTTTCGACGTTTTGGCACTTATTCATCGTATGAACCTTTGAACCTTTTTAGTTTATGGACTCCTAAGCATTTTCAAACCGATTTGTGATCAGTATATGGAGATTTTCAAGTTCTTATGCATTTATATAGAAGGATCATACGTTTTGAGACTTATAACGGATTGAACTCAGGATATCCCTTGAAGATCTAGATGAACTATGGTGTTGTGATGATTATACGTATCTTTGTATCTCATAGTCATTAGTACGTAAAGAACTTTCACAAACCTTATTAGCATGATATGCTCGGGGATGACTTGTTTTATCACCATAGAATTCATGAGTTCATCACCGTTAGATCCAGTTTTCTACCGATAGTAATCTGCCATGCACGGTTAGTGCACGCTAACATACGTAAGTTAACGTGCGCTATCGGGGATAAGTTAACGCACGCTACCTTTAGTACGTAAATGCGTTATGATACCGGCCAGTCGGTCGGTGATCGAGAAAATCTTGTCGGCTATGGCTAGCGTACGCTAGGCTTAGACGATAGCGTACGCTAACAGGCAGGCTTAGCGCACGCTACGTAGAGTACGTAGCGTACGCTAAGTGGTTCAGGCAGACTGCATATTTTGAGCTTTTGGGCCGTAGACCATTGTTAGGCGATCGTTCGACTTGAGATGAATTGTATATCATTTCTTTTGTTAAGGTTCGAGCTTGCTACGTTGATCGAAGGAGGCAGCCTTCGAGTGTGTTGAGATCATTGAAGTGTTTCGTTCTTGCCATCTTCGAGGCAAGTATCGTAATGTGTTAAAATTGATATTTTGAGCATGTTTGTGGCTTATTCATGTTGTTGAACATGGAAATTAATTTGTTGAATTGTCATGATATTCGTTATCTAGTATTTGTATGTTCATGTTGATGAACATAATGATTTGGCATATGTGTATGCATGAGTTATATTTGTGTACGTTGTACGATCTATCTTGAGGCGCTTGGATCGGATGTCCACCTCGTGTTGGTCAGCGGGATCATCTTGGGATCTAAGTGAGGGCCTTTGGATCATTGGACGGGTTATTTCCACCTCGTGTTGGTCCGACGGGATCATCTTGGGATCTATGCTGAGGGCGCTGGATCATTGGAATACCCTTGCTGTATTAATGGAATCTTGTGGATTCGCATTGTCGGATTCCGGTAGCGGAAGTCCGTGTGGTGTATCTTGTTATATATTGTTGATGCATATTCGAATTGTTTAATATGATACTTGTACTAGCATCGTTTTGCTAACCCCTTCGGGGGTGGACATTTGTTTTGATGTTCAGGTAGCCGAGGAGTAGGGAAACATCCACAGTACCGACGTGACGACGAAGGGGTCCAGTGATGTTTGTTGTTGTTGGTGATTTGTTTTCTTATTTTGATTTCAGTACTCGAGTACGTGTGTCGTATTAATATCATTTCGATATGGTTGTACTAATTACTCGTTGAACCAGTTGAATGGTTTTGTAAACTTGAATTTCCGCAGTATTGATGTCTTATATTTACATTTCTTTTAAATCAGCCTTGTAAATCCTTACTTAAAGGGTTTACGGCGCTGTAATTATTCCGAATATCTCGGGGTGTTACATGGTCGGCCAGAAAAAACCAGCCCTTAGCGTTTTGCTAATCAGCGCTCTTCCTTTGGTATGGTCTCCGCAGCACCCTTCATGGATTTCTTCCAATATACTCCGCCCTTCTTCTTCCAAAACGCATCGTAGGTATGGACCGAGGTAGGACCTCTTGTATAGCTCATCATTAATGCAACAGAACCTCGCTGCTCTTCGCACAATTTTCATTCTTTCTTGCCTTTCCTTGGGTAGTTCTGCCCTTCTTAGGTATGCCAACAAAGGAGTTCGCCAATCTGCCATCTCGTTTACTTCCATCACCTGTTTCATGATGCTACTCCGGGCTGCTCTCAGAATCGTTACTGTTCGCAAGCGGAAATCCACTAAGGAGCTTCCCATTTTTGCTAGGTAATCAGATTTTGCATTTTCCGCCCTAGGGATATGGATTAACTTCCATTCCCCTAGTTTTTTGGCAGCCTCTCTCACTTCCTCCACATACTTCTTCATCCGATCTTCATTTATCTCAAATTTTTCTTCTACCTGTTGTGTGACCAGTTGGGAATCAGAGTAAGCAATGAGTCGTCGCGCGCCAAAGTCTATTCCCAGTTGCATTCCCTTAACCAGGGCTTCATATTCGGCCTCGTTGTTAGATGCCCTGAAATCGAATTTTATGGCATACTCTAATTGTTCACCCTCCGGGGTAGTAAGGATTATCCCTGCCTCAGAACCACTGGTTGTTGCCGATCCATCCACATGTAACAGCCATTGTCCCTCTGGTGGCGATGGCATGGCCCCCTCTTGGATAAAGTCTGCTAGGGCCTGAGCTTTAATCGCCGTTCTCGGCTCATACTCCATGTCGTACTCCCCCATTTCTACCGCCCACTTCACCAGACGACCTGACATGTTAGGTCGCCCTAATATTTCTCTTAAGGGCAAGTTGGTTCGCAGTTTTATCTGGTGGGCTAGGAAATAGGGCCTCAATCGCCTGGCTGTAACTACTAACGCCAGCGCCCCTTTTTCTAGCTCGGAGTAATTTCGTTCTGCTCCTTGCAAAATTCGGCTTGTATAATAAATGGGCTTTTGCTTACTCATTTCTTCTCTTAGCAAGACCGAGCTAACCGCTCCCTCTCCCACGGATAAGTAGAGTACAAGATCCTCTCCTGGTACTGGTTTGGTGAGCAGAGGCAGCTCGGCCAAATACTCTTTCAATTTTCCGAATGCTGTTTGCGCTTCTGGGGTCCATTCGAACTTGTTCCCTTTTATTAAGAGTTTAAAAAATGGGAATCCCTTCTCGGCCGAGCGTGATATGAAACGGATCAGCCCTGCTATTCTTCCTGTTAGTATCTGGATATCCTTGATATTTTTTGGAGGATTCATTTGCAGCACTGCCTTGACCTTCTCCGGGTTGACCTCGATTCCTTGTTCTGTGACCACATATCCCAGGAATTTTCCCGATTTGACTCCAAAAGAACACTTTGATGGGTTGATCTTCATTCCGTACGCGCGCAGGTTTTCGAACGTCTCTTCTAGGTCTCTGATATGCTCTCCTGCCTTCACACTTTTCACTAGCATGTCATCCACGTATACCTCCATGTTTCTGCCGATTTGGGATCTAATGATTCTGTCGACTATCCTTTGATATGTAGCTCCTACATTTTTTAACCCAAAAGGCATGCGTACATAACAAAAAGTTCCTTTTGAAACCACAAAACTAACCCTCTTTCTGTCCTCGGGTGCGAGAGGAATCTGATGATATCCCTGGGAAGCATCCATCATACTGAGTAACTCGCACCCCGAGGTTGAATCTACTAGATGATCTATGCGGGGTAACGGGTAGTGATCCTTTGGACATGCTTTATTTAGGTCCCGGAAGTCCATGCACATCCTCCACTTCCCCTGGCCTTTCCCCACCATCACAGCGTTGGATAGCCACTCCGGAAACTGGATCTCCATTATGTGTCCAGCTCGGAGGAGCTTATCGACCTCTTCCCCAATGACCCCATCCATCTCCGGCCCGAAATGCCTACTCTTCTGCTTTACTGGTCTTATAGTTGGGTCGATGTTCAACATGTGCTCGGCAACTGTTGGGCTGATTCCCACCAGATCCTCAGCTGCGAACGCGAAAATGTCCACAAATCTCCTTAGCAGGCTGATGAGGCTTTCCTTTATTCCATCGTCCAACCGACTTCCCATGCGAGTTTTTGTTTCCGGCTTTCCTGGAACCAATTCTATTTCTAGCAACTCCTCATTGGGCTTGACGCCTTCTTCCTCAGCTTCCTCGGGCGCCTTCGATTGTTTATTCCTCTTAGACTCCGGATCCGGACCCCCTAGCTCGGATGTCCTCTTTCCGCGCTGCACTCCCTGCTTTACCGTTGTCTAATAACAAGATCGGGCTACAAACTGATCTCCGGCTACTTCCCCTACCTCACCTCCTATGGGGAATTTTACTTTCATGTGTGCGGTAGAGGCCACTGCTTCGAATTTGTTGAGCCCCGGTCGCCCTAGAATGGCGTTATTGGCCGATTTGGTGTCCACCACTAAAAATCTGAGCGTCTTGACCTTCCGATGGGGCATCCGACCTAGTGCTACCGGAAGCACCACTTCTCCGACTGGTTGCACCTCGGTCATACAGAACCCATAGAGCACGGTATCTACCTTTCTCAATTCCACCTCCAGGTTCATCTGTTTGAAACAGTCATAGAATAAGATGTCTACTGAGCTTCCCATATCGATAAACACCCTTTGCACATCGTAACTGGCGATCTCTGCGGTGATGACCAGCGCGTCATTGTGGGGCGTATGTATCCCGTTATAATCCATGGGGCTGAACTGAATGATAGGTCTGCTGCCTACAGAGGCGAACTCCTTGAGCTGATGACACCTAGCTTTTCGTGCGTGGGCTTTTCTAGCCTGATTAGAACTTCCGTCGGTTTGTCCTCCTAATATCATGTGGATTACTCCTTTCTTAGCCGGGGGAGCAGCGGGTCCCCGAGGAGCTTCTCTTTTCACCCCCGCACCTCCTTGGGGCATGGGTGGTTGCCTCCGACCTCCATTTCTCTGCTGATATGTGAACTCCATTAGATGTCCCGCTCGGACCAACCTTTCGATCTCATCTTTAAGGTGCTTGCATTCATCTGTTTTATGCCCGTAATCATTGTGGAATCGACAATAAAGATCTGATTTCGGCTGGGTGGGCCTATTAAGACGAGATGCAGGCCACTCGATAACCCTGTTCATCTTACCTTCAACTGCTTCCAAAACCTGAGCTCTCCTCATTGTTAGTGGGCTGTATTGGTCAAATCTTGGTCGCCTTAGAACGGTATCGTTCTTCTTTCGATCTGTTTTTCCCCGCGGCATTTCTTCTTGAGGTAAATTTCCTTGAAAGGTGTACTCCTCACGTCGTATCAATCTGCTGGACCCCCTTTCCCCATCTTCGGGCTTTTCTTGCAATTCCTCCATATCCTTCTCGGTTTCCTCAACATTAATGTATTTCGAGCATCGGGCTAAGACCTCATCATATGTTACATTTGGTTTTTAGCTAATGAGGTGCGTAGCAAACCCGGCCTCGATCCTGCGTCAAGGCACTGGTTTTCACTTCTTCTGACGACGAGGGTACCTCCAGACATGCCTTTGTGAATCGGGTCACATAAGCTCTCAGCGCTTCTCCAGAGTATTGCTTGATATTGAACAAGGACATGAAGGTCTTTTGGTGCGCCCTGGCGCTGGCAAAGTGAGTCAAGAACGTGGAGCTGAAAGTTTTGAAGCTGGTGATTGACCCAGGGGGTATCTGGTGGAACCAATCCTAAACTGACTCTGTCAGTGTAGCCAAGAATGCTCTGCAACTCACGGCATCCGAATATCGATGTAGTACCGCCATGTTCTCGAATCGGTATAAATGTCAGGTAGGATCTGAGAGTCCATCGTAGGTGAAGGTGACAGCCCTAAACCCATATGGGAGCTCGGCCTGCAGTATGCCTTCTGAGAAGGGATGGCCTGGATGACTCTCCATGTCCTTCCCCTCAACCCTCTGTCACAACTCCTCCAGCTCGTCCTGCATATTGGATATCAAGGGATCCTGCGTTCTTTCCTGTCTGGATCGCTCCCATATTCTTGGATAACTCTCCCCATGCTCTTTCTGCTGATTAATTTCCTCCGGCCCATCCGAAAGGATGGGTATTACTTTTCGTGGTACCCTTTGTTTTTCGACCTCCCGACTCTTCTGGATCGCACTGGCGATTATGTCGGCTAAGGCTTCCTTCGTCAGTGTAATTGTGCTTGGTGCGACTTCTTCTACAGGGGTGACGGGTGTTTTTTCCAGAGTCGCTTCTCCACCCGCAGCTGCTAGTTCCTCTTCTAAATTTCTGGGTATTAACTCCCCTATTCTCTTCTGGTTCATTTCTTCCGCCATCACTAACCTCACGTCTCAACTCAAAGTGACTCAATGTCACACTTCCCACAGACGGCGCCACTTGATGTAACCGAGCTGATCGGTCACCAAGAACCGGGTTAATCTTAGGAGTTTAGCTAAGAAAACCCAAAATGTATGAAGTATTGTCTTTCTCTCTCTCTCTAAAATATGCTATATTCTCAGAATGTGTGTCGTTTATGAGAAACCCCCCCTCTCCCTTTTATAGGAGGGAGGTGCCTTATTGTCTAAGGTTTTCCCTGATTTCCAGAGAAAATCCCGGATATCCAGGGGTTCAGCTGCGATTTTCCATCCCTGAATTTCCGGGATTTGCAAGGTATGGGCTATCAATCCCTGGATCTCACGGATTCTGTCAGGTGAGTCAGGATCTTCTTTCCTGAGAGTTCGACCTTCCTGAGCTCGGAGGTTTTAGATCGGCTCATATTATAAAAGATTACTTAGGTCGAGTCATTCCTATTCAAATCCGTAGGTCGAGAGACCTTTGAGGTCAGCAACCTTTTATCAGATATCACAGGTCAGCAGGACCTCCGAGGTCGGCGCCCTTCTAATAGATGTCACAGGTAAGCGGGGCCTCCGAGGTCGGCGACCTTCTAAAGGACCTTGGGGTTGGCATCCCCTTATCTAAGAACCTAGGTCGAACTTTTATTGGTCCATATTTTAAACCGGGTTTTCAGGGAGCGTACATTCGGCGTCCTATCAACCAGTCCCCCCTACTCTAGTCGAGCTGTAAGACCGAGTAGAGTAAGATTTGTTTATAATCGGATGACCTTGGCACAGTAATACTTGGGACTCTCGTTCCCAGATAACGAGGTTCTTCGTACTTCGTGCGCTATAATAACCTGTCTTTTCCTTTCCTCGCCTCCCAAACGTCGCGTCGATGGTCAAATCCAGGTGTCGACCTGCTATAGGTCGGACAAGGCGGTGCTAGATCCCATCCGTTCTTTTGTAGGAGGCATCGGACGCTCCAGATCGCCCGTTCTATTCTCGATCTTCGCCCCCCTCCTCTATAAGTATGAATTCTCTACCCCCTTCGGCCATTTCCCCTTTTCTTCTTGCGACATACTAGTGTGAGGGTAACTCCCGCGACACCTGCAACCTTGATTTCTTGCTCTCGGTGGTACTTCCTCTACCTTTCTCCGGCGATCTTCCACCCAATCCCATGGGTATGTTCCTCTAAACACCTCTTTAGTTTTTGGTTTGTTTTACAGATATTTTCCTTTTCTTCTTCCTCCCCTTTCTTCCTTTTATTATGTCGTCTCCTTCGGATTCTGAAAATGTTTCCGGCGAATCGGCCGTGAACTCCTTTTTAGAAGGTTTTTCCTCTTCTGATGGGGACTCGGGGGGTAGGTCGGGGCGAGCTACTGGTTCCTCCCTCTGTCTTAGGGATGAGCCCTTAGGTGAGGTAGATTGGTCCGAGCTAGGTGACATCCCGGGCCCGGACCAAATAAAATTGTTGTGTCAATACAATGAACAAGACAAAATAAAAACGTGTACATGTCTACACAAAACTTAAACAAATTAAACTACAGGATCGGAAGATGGAGGAGGCAACGAAGGAGAAGCATCAAGGTCGGTCCCAGTCACCTCGGGATTAGGAGTGCCGGCCTTAGCAGGAGAGTTAGGAGGAGTAGAAGGCAGCTCCAAATCCAGGCCAGAATTCTTCATAGACTTCTTAAGGGCGTCCTCCCACCAGGCTGCCTCCGGAGACTCTTCCACGTCCCCGGACCAACCCGAAGGAACAGGAGACTCGTTTAAAGCAGCATCCCGGTCCAGCTCGCCCGTAAAGCCCAAAGAAGGTAGTTGCTCACGAGCACGAGTTAGAGCAAAATCAAAATATTGTGTCGCAGCAGGGGCTAGCTTAACCAGGAAAGCGGTAGAATTGTGATACCGGGCTAGGAGGGCGGAATGGTAAGCCCCCAGGAAAGAGTGACCAACGTCACTGGTCAGAAATCGACATCGGCCATCCGTCACCCCGCGCTCATAAGAGGATCCCTCGGATCTAGCCTCGGCTAGTTGAGCTTCCAGCTGGGTAACCTTTTCTGATTCTGCTCTAGCCTGAGCTTCGAGTTAGGCGGCTTTCTCCAACTCAGCCTTAGCCCGGGCCTCAAGTTGGGTTACCCTCTCGGATTCGGCCCTAGCTTTCGACAACTGAGCCTCGAGCTGGCCCACCTTCTCCGTTTCAGCTATAGACAGGGCCTTCCAAAATTTCAGCTTTTGGTTCAGCTGAACATTGGTCATCTGAGCCCGTTCCAAAACCGCCTCCCGATCAGAACTTTTCTTAAGGGCAGCATCTAAGTGATACTCCTTCTCCTGAAGCTGGGCCGAGAGATCGGAATTAGCCGACAGGGCGGCCTCCAGGTCGGCTGACATTTGGGTGAGCTGGGAGGAAGACGTAGCGCCGATCTTATGGTCCTCTGCGAAGGTCACAAAGGTGGCGAAGAACTGCACAAGAAAGCAAGTTACATCAGGACGGTAAAGGGGTAATAATAAATATGAAATTAGTCAAAAAAGGGGAGGAAGGCGAAAAGGGTTAATGCCTTCCCAAAATACATCATCATGGCATCGAAGCGAGGGTCCTCCGCGGCATCTCGTAATCCTAGCTTATCCTTAGCCGGGACCATGAAGCTGAAATACGGAAGAAATTTCTCAAACTCCTTGCAACGGAGAAGAGTCTCCATAGCCGGACCTGGAGGACCCGCGGTCTTTGGCCGTTTGGAAGCGGGGGAGCTAGGAGAAGGGGCCCTCTGAGTGACCTGAAGCTTCCGAGACGAGCTCGCAGGGCTTCGTCCGGTGGTCAAGGTAGGAGCCAGGTCGGAGGGGAGAGTTACCCCAGACTTGGGGCGAGAAGGGAGCTTCCGTTTAATTTTTGAGCCCTCTGCCCTCTCCTTGGGGGGATTCGTCGACTTAGGGACCCTCTCTTTCATTGGTTCAGCCGGCTTGGAGGCATCCGACTGGCAGGTCCGCATGAACCGATCTACAAAAAACAATACTAACGGTCAGGGAAATAGCTAAAAAACAAAATAACAAAGATCATACTAGGGAAAAAAACCGATAAAACCTACCGATGTCAGGGATAGCTGGGTAAGGATTCGAGCTCAGCCCACAATGGAACAGAAGATCATGGAATTGCGTCAGCTGGAAAGCATTATAGGGAATGGCATTCCATTCCCGAACTTTCTCGACCCACGCAGCCCGGATGGAATTGCGCCTAGGAATAGGATCCTGGCTCGGAGTAGCCTGCATCCATTCCGTAGGAAAGCCCCAAGAATCAGTTGTAGGGAGCCAGAGGAAAAAGAAGCGGGACCTCCAGACCTTCACATTGGAAGGGAGGTGGGTGAAGAAATGGGCGTTGTTTCGGGAAGTCAAGTAAAAAGAGCCTTTAAAACTCTTTAGCCCAAAACAAAAATAGAAAAAGCCTAGGTCGGGTTCCTCATGTCTGTAATGACACAGCACGAGAAAACCAACCATATAACGAAAAGAGTTAGGAGAAAACTGGTTGAGGGGAAGATTGTATTTAACGGAGAGAGAGACAAGGAAGGGATGGGGTGGAAAGCGAAGACCACTGCTCACCTGGTCCACGAACCAGGTAATATGCCCCGGGGGAGGATGATCCGGGGTATCACTAGCTTGAGGCGTGACAAATTCCCACCCCGGGGGAAGTCTAAGAAATTTTATAAAACTAGCCAGCGCGGCTGGGCTAGTCCTCGATAGAGGATGAGGAGGGAGAACTCGAGTCGCTCCTACGACCGTCTGATATGGGTCGGCTAAGAGGCCGGTCACAGTTACTTCGTCCATAGGAGTAGGGGAAGGAGGATCTACAATAATTAGGGGGATGCCAGAGGGAGGGATGTCACCTAGCTCGGACCAGTCTACCTCACCTAAGGGCTTATCCCTAAGACAGAGGGAGGAACCAGTAACTCGCCCCGACCTACCCCCCGAGTCCCCATCAGAAGAGGAAAGACCTTCTAAAAAGGAGTTCACGGCCGATTCGCCGGAAACATTTTGAGAATCCGAAGCAGACGACATAATAAAAGGAAGAAAAGGGAGGAATAAGAAAAGGAAAATATGTGTAAAACAAACCAAAAACTAAAGAGGTGTTTAGAGGAACATACCCATGGGATTGGGTGGAAGATCGCCGCAGAAAGGTAGAGGAAGTACCACCGAGAGCAAGAAATCAAGGTCGCAGGTGTCGCCGGAGTTACCCTCACACTAGTATGTCGCAAGAAGAAAAGGGGAAATGGCCGAAGGGGGTAGAGATTCATACTTATAGAGGAGGGGGGCGAAGATCGAGAAGAGAACGGGCGATCTGGAGCGTCTGATGCCTTCTACAAAAGAACGTCTGGGATCTGGCACCGCCTTGTCCGACCTATAGCAGGTCGACACCTGGCTTTGACCATCGACGCGACGTTTGGGAGGCGGGTAAAGGAAAAGACAGGTTATTATAGCGCACGAAGTCCGAAGAACCTCATTATCTGGGAACGGGAGTCCCAAGGATTACTGTGCCAAGGTCGTCCGATTATAAACAAATCTTACTCTACTCGGTCTTACAGCTCGACTAGAGTAGGGGGGACTGGTTGATAGGACGCCGAATGTACGCTCCCTGAAAACCCGGTTTAAAATATGGACCAATAAAAGTTCGACCTAGGTTCTTAGATAAGGGGATGCCAACCCCAAGGTTCTTTAGAAGGTCGCCGACCTAGGAGGCCCCGCTTACCTGTGACATCTATTAGAAGGGCGCCGACCTCGGAGGTCCCGCTGACCTGTGATATCTGATAAAAGGTTGCCGACCTCAAAGGTCTCTCGACCTACGGATTTGAATAGGAATGACCCGACCTAAGTAATCTTTTATAATATGAGCCGATCTAAAACCTCCGAGCTTAGGAAGGTCGAACTCTCGGGAAAGAAGATCCTGACTCACATGACAGAATCCCTGAGATCCAGGGATTGATAGCCCATACCTTGCAAATCCCGGAAATCCAGGGATGGAAAATCGCAGCTGAACCCCTGGATATCCGGGATTTTCTCTGGAAATCAGGGAAAACCTTAGACAATAAGGCACCTCCCTCCTATAAAAGGGAGAGGGGGGGTTCTCATAAACGACACACATTCTGAGAATATAGCATATTTTAGAGAGAGAAAGAAAGACAATACTTCATACATTTTGGGTTTTCTTAGCTAAACTCCTAAGATTAACCCGGTTCTTGGTGACCGATCAGCTCGGTTACATCAATGGACATTCAATATTTTAAACACAGAAAATAATATATTTAAATAAAGAGCTCGATTTCATAAATTGGGAGTGGTTTGGAAGTGCAATATTAATTCTTTAGTGGATTGAATTGATATTAGTGAACTTAATCTTATTAGGAATGACTTAATATGGAAAGTTGGGTTGTACTAGGAGTCTTAACCCTAATTCTTCTTAAGATCCCTAGGTTAGTCCAAAAGCCTATAAATAGGACTTTTGTGAGGGTTCTGCAGTGTCATTCATCTTGAGAGGGAGATCTCGATTTTTTGTTCTTCCTGTGTTTAATTATTATTATTATTGTTGCTATTGTTGATTACTACTATTATTACTAATAATATTAATTATATTATTATTAATAATAATAACTTTTATATTATTAATAATAATCTTGATTATTATTATTGTTATTATCATTATTATTATTATTATTAATTTTTTATTAATAATAATCTTGATTATTATTGTTGTTGTTATTATTGTTGCTCTTTTGATTACTATTATTATTACTAATAATATTTATTATATTATTATTATTTACTCTTAATATATATTTTGATCGATCCGATTTAGTTCATTACATTGATTCATTGATTCGATTCGATCCAAAAGAATAGAGTCATATAGGGGTTGTATTCAATTTGAATTTATGTTCATTTGCATAAAATTGCTTAAATTTATGAATTTATTTGGAGTGTTAAACTTTATAGAATTTATTAGATTTTAAGAGATAAATATTTATGGATTTATATATATTTAAACTCTTATTCATTATTTTCAACCAACTTTGGCGTAAATGTTATCCACTCATAACATGGTTCAATTGTTACGGAACATATGTGACTAGAAAATACTATTTCAACAACTTGAGCATTATACCACTCATTGATTGTGATGACCTAGTCATCATAGTCATTATGGATTTATAATATGAAATCCATAAATTTTATGTTCCTTGGAAATAGCTTAATAAGCACTTAATTTCGCTTGCAAAACTTCACAAACATGAGCATAGCGGACACTTTAACAACATAGAGATCTTCTACCAGATATGATCAAAACGATATATCATATTGAGTGAGTAACATAGCAAGATCATATGCCTAAGAGGCAAAAAATATGACACAAGCATGGTGAAAAACTACCACACAGATGCTCGACCTTCTTATAAGGGTGCGAATTTTGGGCTTCCCAAGAAAAGCATTTTTCAATATTTGAAAGATAATATTTTAAAAAGCACATCACCTATGGCAAATTCGGCCAAAAAAAGGCTGAAAACATGTGTCATAAGACTACTTGCAAATTCAAGATGGGAACCAAGTTGGTTGTGACAAAAGTTAGAACAATCGCTTGGAATAAAATTCCGTGCAGCTTGACCTTTTATTCACTAAAACAACAATAACTCCTTCGTTAGGTAGGCTATGGACGAACGGTCAGATGTTCTTCAAACTAGACTTCCATATATTTCTTTACATAGGTCGTGCATATTATGGATCATTAAATTCAGATCACAATACTTATTTTAAGTGGCTGCTTTATTATGTCCAAAGTTTAGTGAGAAAACAAGGTTGAGGCCATATCCAATGGCATAAGTTTTGATGCAAAAACACGACATTTACAGCCAAAAAGTGTCTTAGACATGTAAAAATATGATGGTGTGTTCGATTTATGTCAAAACCAATGACTCTTTCGGTAACTCCAACGTGATAGACTTGCCGAGAAAGTAGGAATATTGGTACAATAAAGACTGTTCAAAAACCAGTGATTCCATTTGAACTTTCAAATCATAAGCAAATACCAAGGAGGTTGCGTCTAGTCTTAATCAGAAACTTAGACAAAATCCACCAAAAGACATCAAACCAACGAAGTAATTCAATTCTTAATTTGCAAGTATACGTCATAATAGCGCTGTTGTGTGGACGCAACGCGGTGCATCATAATTAAGCATTTTGAACCGTGAGAAATAATGATTATACTATTACCAACTCGTCTTGACCGTCCAATAAGATCGACCAAACATAGTCAAATTTGTAAGGTACATGACTTTATAAATACTTGGAAAAGTATTCGGACCTATAGTTACGCGAACTAACATCGAGGTAAATTACATCATGTATTTACCATAATATGCCATTGTCTTATATGCTAAATTTCATGAGAATTTATCTTATATTCTTTCATTTATCATATTGCAAGAATACGGTATATGACTACGCCCGCATATAATATTTTATTTTAACAAGTTGAAAGATGGAGTTTTCCCAAGTATGTAATTGGGTCAAGACCAATGTGGTGGTCCCTCAACTCAATGTGACAAATCCACCACAAATCGATTTTAACCACGACATATCCATTGCAACCGATGTTTGTCCCATTTAAACGTCACATCCTTGACTACTCATGAACAAGTCATAACTTTATCGTTACCGACAATATTCATTTTTTTTAATTGTTGGTTTAAAATCGACAAACCGGCGATATCAAGTTGCACCTAAAACATGGTGTATGCAACAACCAAAAATATCAACTTTCAACAAATATCTGTGAATCCCCAAAACTGTCACGCAGTTTACTTCGACATATGATAGTGATACCACCTCTTATAGTCTCATCCACCACAAAGTGGCGTGGGAGGTAAAGAACCCAAATATCCAATTCCTCAAAAAAATTTCCAAAAGAGGGGGATTGAAATATCGGGAACTTTAATAGAATCTTGTGTGAGTACTCAGTTCTATATTTGCTTTGATCCTTAAATACTAAATATGGCTTCTCTCCAAGCGTGCATATTGTCATGAGCAACATATTTTCCTATATGCCTATAAACACAGTTAGACTCATAAACATACAAATTCATAAGTAAATGAATCATTAACTTAGAAATAATTGGAGAGTTAAGAAATGCCCAAAAAAGGGGCTACTGGCTCGATAATTAGCCGAAAAAGACTCGATTTATGCGACATGGGCCATGAAAAATATGGGTCGGGCCTGGATAGGCCGAGCGAAGTCGATATGGGACGGCGAGTCACGACGGCGAGATGCGGTAGGTTTTCGGTTGGGTCGCGGTGGCAGGCTGCAGCACGTTTCGACTGGTTCGCTGCTGCATGCTGCCTAATTAAGGGTGCCGGTAGCCGGGCTAGTGGGGGGTGGCGGACGGGCTAGTGGTCGACGGCGGTCGGGCTAGTGGTCAGCAACGGCCGAGATAGTGTGATCACAGTACAAATAAATAAAATGTTTCAGGAAGAACGGTAAAGAAAGCAGTAGAAAGCAAAAGATGTAGACCATTGTATTGATAACACTGATAGATAGCTTTTATATAGTCTTTACAATGAGACTCCTTCCATACGTATATTTCTTACAAGGAAAGACATCAGTAAAATCTTACGACCTCTGGAAAGATCTAGAATTCTACCATCTATGAAACCTAATCTATTCAATATTAAATAAGACTTATCATGAAAATAATAATTACCGGGACATAAAAAATATATTTAACCGCAATTTATTAAAATTTAGATCAAGGTCGGCCCAACACATTAAGAGGCCTAAAGCAAATTATAAAATGAGGCCTATTGAAATAAAAAAATGGTTATAAAAGTATCAATTTTGCACAGTCCAATATTTGAACCTAGGACCAAAAGGATGTTGGGCCTAATATTGACCAACTAAGCTACAAAAACACATGTAATTATTTTGTCATACTATATCTTTATAACTACAATGATATTTTTTGAGGCCCTTTTTTTCCCAAAAATTTTTGAGGTCTAAAGCCCTAGTTCGGGTAGCTTTACCCTTGGCCGGCCCCAGGGCCGGTCCTGTGCTTCGCAAGGCCTTAGGCGACAGGAAAAAATTAGGGCCCTTAATAAGTAAGAGATAAACTAATATAAAAAATAATGGAACATATAAGAATTAATTGAAAAAGATATAACTTTTTTTACCTTATCTAAATACAACACGTCGAGCAGTTTTGGACGCAAAAGTATTTATCAAGTCTGTGTAATCTAACTCATCAACCATTTTTCTTTCAATCGATAACATAGCCGATTCATTTAACCTGTCTTGCAACATAGTTGATCGCAAATAGGTCTTAATCAACTTCAACTTCGAGAAAGATCTTTCTGCTGATGCAACCGTAATCGGAATGGTTAACAAAATCTTATACGCAATATAAGCATTCGGAAAGCAATTCACCCTCTTCAAATAGCGCAAGACATCTATTGCTCTCGAATTTTCATTTGAAAAATACGGCTGCAAGCACAATAATTTTGTGCATAAATCGTCTCCAATAATGTCTGCATTCCCATTATACTTCAAATATTGCTCAAGATATATGCAAGATTTCAACAAAGTCTTATATGATTCTGTCTTCCGCTTTCCCACATTCAACAAAAATCCAAAAGTAAGTTCGTATTCCTTGAATTTTTCAAACTTTTCTTGGAGTGAGGATTGTGCTTAATCGACTATGTAGAGTAAATAATCAACTCTGAAAGATTCCTTTGGTGATTGTTTGACCTCATCACTACCACTTTCACCATATTGTTTCTTCCTACGGATGATCCGTTTTTTCGGAAATTTAGCATCACTACCCAACTCACAAACGATAACTTTAGTTTGATCCATGGCACGATCAAATCCATGTTCTCTAAAGTCATCAAAAAATACAATGAGTCCTTGCAAAAGTGTAATAGCAATTTCAATATCCACATCTTCAAATTGAAGATTTTTGCTCACTTTATTGATTGCTTATAACATCCTATACCAAATCACCATTCCAAGCAAAAACTCAAATCTCAAAACGTATATGTATAATATTTTTTTTTAAATTTTGCGTTTCATTTCTTTATGCTACTGAATATATATATATAATAGTATATGTTCCGAGAATTATTATTCCCGTGATGTGTCTTACCTAATACTGATTGTAGATACATAGATGGAAGGTTCTAGATCCTTCTAGAGGTAGTAGGATCCTATTAGATGTCTTACCTTATCTAGGAATCCTATGTATGGAAGGACTCTCATTGTAATGCTTATATAAAGGCCCTTCTATCAGTGTTATGAATACAATTGATTGACTCATATTTACATTCTTTTACTTTCTCTTGAAACACGTTATCAGCACGTAGTCCCCCAACTGAGCAAGAAAAAAAATGCCCGAAATTCAGAAAATTCCGAAAAAAAAACGAAAAAAAAAATGAAAAATTGAATTTTTCGGTAGAAACCCTAATTTTCGGTCATCTTCTCCACCAGTCCCGCCGCCACCCCAACCCGCCGCGAAGCAACCCACCCGGCATCATCTTCCCTGATTAAAAACCTTCTCCCAGTCCCGACCCATCTCCTCAATTCTCTCTCTCTCGCTCACTCGTGATCTATGAAGGCCGCGATTTCAGTGACCTGTGCCGGTTGACGGAAGGTCGGCGATGACTGTTAAGATCAGTGCTGACCGTTTGCTCCACTTGGTTCCACTTGGTCGGCGAAGTCGACTTCAGATGTCGCCTCATCGAAGTCGAAGTCCAAATCCAGTCCATATGCCGGCGGATCCAAGGCAATTCCCGAAGTTGTGATGTAGATATGCAAGGAAATCAATCGAAACGAGAAGGATGCCGCCGAAGAAAACTTATGGATCTGAGTCCGGCGTTCAACAATCCGATGCTCAAAAAGTCCGATGAAGAATCCGGCGATGCAGTCACCAGACTTTCAGATTTAGTCCTCACCAGACGCGGCAGTCTTCTGCTGTTCCAGATTCCGACCCATTCGCAAACCCAGTTTTCGGAGAGCCCGAACCCGACTCGCGATCCAGTACAGCCTTCGACCCGTTTGCTGACCTGGCCCGACCCGGTTGCTGACCCGACCCGACCGACAGTCCCGTATTCAGACTGTTTTCGTCCAGCCGACTGTTGCCTAAAGCTGCAACCTGATCTGATCGAAGCATCGCCAGATTGTCCTACGGTTTTATGCATGTGATTTTTACTGTTTGAAAACCTAGTGCAATCGAGACAAAACCTAACAAAATCGAAAAAAAAAAGCAAGAGACGAGAATTTCCACGCATAAATTTTCTACACAGCGCAGTCGTACTAAAAACATGTTTCCCGATTCGTTAACCGTCGGATCGGTGTGAAATTTTGATAGCAACTTTCTAACACAAATATCTGTATATTCAATGGTGGAAATCGGATTCTGAGTAATATTAATTACTGAATCTGCCACCGAATAGAAGCAGACTTTTACGAGGAAATTTGGAGATCCGACCTCATCCAATACCGAGCTGCTGCATCGCCGCGCTCGAGTCCTTTTTCGGCCGATTATCGAGCCCAGTAGCCCTCTCCGGGCGTTTCTCAACTCTCCATCTTTTCCTGCTTAATGATTCATTTGTTCATTGATTTGTACACTTATGAATCTTACATGTTTATGTTTTACGTGCATATAGGAAAATACGTTGCTCATGATGATGTGCACGCTATGGAGAAAAACCATATTTGTTATCCCGTTCAAGGATCAAAGTAAATATGGAACCGAATACCACAAAAATATGTTGCTCATATGGAGAGAAGCTCCCGTTCAAGGATCAAAACAAATATGGAACCAAGTACCCGTAAGACTTTATTAAAGTTCCCGTTTTTCAATTTTTCTCTTTTGGGAACACGATATTTTTGAATTTCGGTTTATAAATCCATTGTGACAATGATGACTAGGTCATCACAATCAATGAGTGGTATAATGCTCAAGTTGTTGAATGCCGAATGGCGTTTTCTAGTCACATATGTTCCGTAACAATTGAACCATGTTATGACTCGATGATACATATGCCAAAGTGTATCACTCATAGCATCTCATTATGATTTGTGAGAAATAAAATCTTATGCATCACTTGTATTGAATATGTGAAAGGAAAAATATTCATGAGTCAATATGGTCCGGATTGCATCGGTTTGTGTAACCAGAAGATGTATTGGGACATTGACATATTTAGGCTTTAATAGTCCAGAGTTTGGATAATTTGATGATCCATATACCACGGTATTGTCATGAACATCATTTTCTTTGAATAAAGAAACTAGTTGGATCAAAGACACCAAAATACGTTGGTGGAGTCATGAGCAGGGCTCATGATCGATGATGATATTTATGTCATCCGCGTCTTGTTTTCATAAACATGTGTGATGCCAAAGACCCCCCCAATGATCCTTCTTTGCCATGTTCATTGATTTAAGCCTATTCTTTGGCACGAATAGGAGATGACACCCTCCTATGCTAAAGAGAATAATGTAGCGACTCGCATAAGCATGGTGCTGAGTCCTCCCTTTTCACCGAGTCCTTATACATACATGATCATAAGTATTAGCCTGGGTGGCTTATGATGCTATGATGGTGTTCACAAATGGTCGTACTCAATTGATAACATTTATATGTTATTTTGTTCCTTTGACAATGATTGATAAGTTGATGAAACCTGAGTTATGGTTGTCCAACTTGCGGACCAGTCATTGTAAAGGTCGATTCACCCACTTTTTAGACCAAGTCTTAAAGTGAAATTTTAACAAGTACTTCCTAACATCCAAGGATACCTTCTCACAAATTTTGATGCCATTTGGAGACTTGGAAGGAGGTGAACCACTTAAATGAAGTTTTCACATACCACCGGCCGTCCTATCAACCAGTTCGATATCATTTCGATCGGTTTCTGACCACAAGGTTGATGGTTTTGGAATCCTAAACACCCGTTTATACATGCTCACGAAATTTTGAGGTGTTTGGGGCTGGTGAAGGGAGTGAACTCTTCAAGAAAGCACTAGAGGTTTGATAAAACCAACGTCCTATCATCGGTTCAATCGTTTCTTTATGTTCGATCCCGGTGGTGCATGGTGGCGGTTTTGTTGGATTCTCAAGACCAGTAGCTACGGTTATGTAGCATCGGTCAACATGTCATATTCACCTATACCTATCATCATTCAAATTCTTAGTTACGAGTGTAACAATATGCATTTTGTTAACTGGATTATGTTAACACTGAAAACCTTTATCGTCCACATGTTCATGTGCCAAAGTGCGTCACCACAACGCATTATGACGGGTTATAAATGATGAATATGACATGCGCTTTCACTCATAGTCCACTTAAAATATACCTTGGCAGACGATCTCGTAAGTCACTTTGATGAGCCAGTCTTCCCGTCGTTAGGGGGAGATGCGAACGATCATGTTCGAGTAGAACGACTTGGAATTGTCGTAGTTTGTCCCTACTGTGCCTCACCAAGTTCCCTAAAGTGACGAGATTAAATACATGCTGCAAACATGTCTGCAAGGATTGTGTCCGGTCATGGACGTTCGTCACCTATGAATGGTGATATGGTAACACCACAAATTGTGGTAGATGGTGTTACTAGGCTGTGGATCTCATAGAGTATTGGGATGCCACTTGGTTCGATAAATACTCTCGCTAAGAATGTATACGAGTTTGGTACATGAAACTTGATCATCTGATCAAATAAACTCATCCATCTCATGTGATTCTGGATTATAGTCATCATTGGGGGACGCCTCAATGAATGCCAATCCATAAAGAGTACTCTATGAATAAAGCCGGTACATGAGGACGTGGAATGTGAGTTTAATCGAACCATACTTCGTTGAAAATCTACAACGTTGTAGCATTGGCCTAAAATGGAAATATATGCGACTCCAGTATGAACAAAGTGATAGCCCTTTGTTGAAGTGGTGCCGAAACTCCAAAGATAAGATCTATCCGTATACTTTGTCAAAGCGAGTGAGAGAAGGAGTTAAACTCACCTCATGGTGCGAGGCTTCTCATGAACGCACTGGAATCGACTACGATGACACGAAACTTAATTGTGCTATCGTAATGGATGTTATAGCATCCATTATCTTTTCGGTTAGATAGTTTCCCAAAAACTGACGTGCAGCTTGTGGTTAAAATCTTAGCTTAGTGGGGAACTAAGTTAAGTGATGGAAGGATCTCGTGGTGGATCAGACTCAAATCAAGTGCCTCCTAACCACGGAGCGCGTCGACAAGTGATTGTCGGGAACGCATACTAAGTATATACTTGATTTGGAAGAGATATGAATCTTTTGCGTGTAAAACTAAGGGTTTATAGTGATGTACTCTTGTGAGACTAAGAGATTCCGCTAAATCCAAACTTAAGAATGAAAGGATCTTGGGGACACTTGATGATGCGTATTCATCAATCGGTTTAAGACAATCTAAGGGATGGTTTCCCTAAGAGATGATAAAGTAATGCCTATATGATTCCCAATGATTAGTCGAAGTCATAATAAGACTTGGCTCACTTAAGTGATGATGCAGTCTGAAGAGAAAAAATACGGTATTATGTACTCATGTTTGACTCGATGTACTCATTCATAATAATCCGGTAAAGCCACTGTGATGATGGCCTAGGATGCGCTCACGCAATGTCTGTGATTGACAAGAAGCTTGAAGCTCGCTCTATCTCGATAAAAGGACACTTGAATATCGATACCCGAATTTGCCCTGAATGTATTGGTCTATCTCCCATATGACCTACAGGGCAGCTCACTTGCTGGAAAATGGTGAAATTGGTATCATTGGAAAGGTTTGTGTCTACTTTCCAAGGAAACCAACCATTTGATCACATCCATCATGTTGAGTGACATATGACTATTGTTGTAAAGTAGAACATGATATGTCCGATTTGCTGAGTCAACTTCGATAGAGCTTTGTGATCTGCTTAGGTCGATCTAGGTTACGTACTGTATATGAATGAAAAGCTATGGGTGTCTAGTTTTCATAAGTTCCTACAGTTTTGTTGATACATATTGAATCGAAGAAGTTATGACTGATTTAGTGCATGGAGGTCAAGACTTTAGAAACTTGATAAGTCTTTAGCGACTCTGCACTTTGGATGTGTCGCGCTCTTTTTGTCCTTAGATCAAGGTTTGTTTTTCCCATTGGGTTTTCACTTGGTAAGGTTTTTAACGAGGCGACCTATGAGAACATCCATACAATGATGTGTTGTACTTCTGTTCAACTTAGACTAAGAGGTATTTTCCCACTGGGTTTTTTCTTGGTATAGTTGTGAGGGCAACTTGGCATCCGACTCCTATGATTTGAGGTACTCATCAGGAGGAGTCATTATGTATACATCAGGGGAGTATACATGACATGTTATGTTGGTGCATTGCAATCTTTTCTTCATCAAGCCTTTATTTTTCCATGGGGTTTTGTTTTGGCTTGGAATAGGTTTTTACGAAGGCAACATCTTCTGCACCATTGTTGTATTAGTGCTCGACACAGGGGGGTGTTCCGGGAATTATTATTCCCGTGATGTGTCTTACCTAATACTGATTGTAGATACATAGATGGAAGGTTCTAGATCCTTCTAGAGATAGTAGGATCATATTAGATGTCTTACCTCATCTAGGAATCCTATGTATGGAAGGACTCTCATTGTAATGCCTATATAAAGGCCCCTCTATCAATATTATGAATACAATTGATTGACTCGTATTTACAGTCTTTTACTTTCTCCTGAAGCAGTATAATTTTTTTTTTAATTCGTGGGGCCCCAAACTTTGTGGGCCCTAGGCCCAAGCTTTATAGGCCTACATACAGGTCCGGCCCTGGCCGACCCCGATTTAGATGCATGCATAATAAACTTGCATAGCATTCTATTAGTTTCATATAAATGTCAGCGTGTTTACTGATTCAAGAGTCAAGACTGGTAAAAGCAAATTAAATTTAGAGTATTTAATCAGCCGTCATCTTTTTAGACAATAAATAATCATAAATAAAGTATAAATATTATCGAAAGAGCATATATAGGTTAAGGATCATATCAAATGAATACTATGATATAATGTCTACGTTGTTGGAGTACAAGTTTCAAGCTCATAATTAAGTACAAATATGATAAAAATGGCAGGTTGCAAGAACACTGAAGTTGTATGACATTTATTTGTATTTTTTTTTAATTATTGCTGCTTCTTTATTTTTTTGTATTATTCATGCAAGAAGACAAGAAAATAATAATTATCAAATATGTATTGTAAATTGTTAAAAATCCCATTGAAATTCATTGAAAATTATAAATAATTTGTGATCATCTATTTACATATGACCCTAAAGATTATAATTATGTTTGAAATAACTGAATAGTTACCTTCAAAATAATTATTTCAAATCTTGATCACTATATCGATGCTTAGACTCAACAATATATTGACAAATGATGGCACATGATCGAATCTAGACCCACAATGATAATGTTAATGAAAATTCTGAGCCATGTGTGAGGGTCCGAGTATAGACCAAATATTCATGACTTTGGCTCATGCAGGAGTACACAAGATAATTTCACTTGTTATACAGTTGATAAAAAAGAGGCCGAATATTAAATGGACCAAACTATTTCGTGTATAATTTACTACAATTCTCTAATAATATTCGTAGGACTGCAAGTTATGTTTTTTAAGCTTGGTTTCGCTTGTCGTTGTTTTTGACATCTTATTAGATGTATGTGTTATTTGACATCATAATATTTTTGACACTATTGTCATATGTAATATTTCTATAAATGGGTAGAAATATTATCAAAAATGATCATTTTGAGAATAATATTTGACATACAAGAAGAGATTGCACGAAAGAACTATAAAAGGTTATAAGAGGTATCCACAAAAAGATGTTGCATAAGAGAACCACAAAAACATGGAAAAAGCAATAAAAACATACTACGCATGAGAATCATAATAGCAGGCTAGATGTGAGACCTATATCAGGCTATACATGAATCATACAAACATGCTACATGAGATAACTATATGAAGAGGCTTGACGAGATAACCGATTACAAATATTACATAGAAAAATTATAAGAAATTGCTATATGGAAGACCACAATTAAGATGCCATGTGGGAGAATCACAACAAGATGCTATATGAGAGAAGCATAAGAAGATGCTAAATGAAAGAACCATGAAAAATATTTTATTGGAGGACCATAAAAAGAAGTTAACAAAAAACTCATAAAAAAATGATAACGGAGAACCATAAAAAAAAAGCTAATAAAAGGAAGAAGCATAAAAAAGTATAAGGTAACAACATGTCCCGACCTAGGTTACAGGAAGCAAAAACGAGAGAATGAGTATTAACTCATCATTTTTAAGAAAATTATAAGAACGTAAACATTTCAAAATATTTAGAATAATGGTGTCATTTTTTATATATTAAATACCTAATGAAATTATTGTAACACGTAGTAAAACAACCTAAATATATAGGTACCCGAATTTGGGTCCGAATCCTGATCTAGTTCGTCGGGTCACAGGTCGACCATACCTAGACCCGGACCCAAACTGTACATATTATATGTACTGGTCCAAGTCGACCGGGGTGGGCACAGGTTCCGGTCAAGGGTCCAACCTTTTTTTTTAGAAAAATATTTTTTAAGATTTTATGTAATTATCTTTTTGTAGAAAAAATAAAAGATAAAATGAAGTAATGAGCGAAAGAAAAAAAATAGATTTTTAGTTAAATTTATGTTTTCACTCAAAATTAAATTGCCTACATATTCTCGTGAGAATTCAAAGTCCTATATAGTTATATTACTTATGTGACTTATCCAACTTGCCTTTGGTCGAAATCGATGTCGTCGTCTCTTTCATCGTCATTTTGACAAGATTCATCCTCAGTAGTCCCTATTGATAGGCATATTGGTCACCTAAGAGTAATCCTATCTATTTTCTTGATCATGTAGCTCGGCTTATGTTGCATCTTTAAGTAACATCTCAGCCTCAAGATATTCTGGGGTCATTCGGATATCCGATCGTCCAACATATAACTTACTTCACTGAAAGCGTTCTCAATGGCCAATGTGGACGCGGACACTGCAAGAATATCTCTTGCCATAATGGGAGAGTATGAGAAATTCTGTTCCCTTTCTTTTCTGAAAAGTAGTTGTTGGATGTAACATCCCCAAGATATTCAGGGTATATTACAGCGTCGTGGACCCCTACATGGGACCCACTAGGCTAAATAAGATATACCACTCGTCTAACCATCTCGGTTAGCGAGAAAACACACATCACCAAGACGAAAATTAAATAAAATGCCCGGTACAACCGGTAAACCAGACATCACCGACAATCATAAATAGCATTTAGTAATACAAACCATATTCCAAATCAAAATGCCTAAGTACTCGCGACTATGGTCTATCAGCTTACAAATTGAAAACAAACATTTAAAATGGCAGCTAAAACAAAGGACTCATTTGCACACGTCAACCACCTTAGCCAACATCCTCGTACTGCCCCAGTGCTCGATCGACCGGCTGAACGCAACGTGAAACTCATAACACGAATTTCCCAAAAAATGGGTCCCCAAAGGGGTTAGCAATTATGCTAGTACAAGTAATCAAGGCAAACCATTCGCGTACACATTTCATAGTACATGCATCAAATCGTTTCGAAATCAAAATCAAGACATGCCTTTTTCCGGAAAAGAAACAGTCAAATATCACAGTCGAAAACCGCCTAGGATCGGGGCGAAACCACTGATTCCACCCGAGGCCTCTATGGACCCTCCCAGACTGGCCATAGTTATATATCACGCACATGCATCGTCTAGGACTGGGGCAAAAACAATGGTCCCATCCGAAGCCTCTATGGACCCTCCCGGACTGGCTAGCCAACAAGCTCGTGAATCAGGAGCGAAATCACAGATTCCCCCGAGTCCCCGTCGGACCCTCCCGGGGTGAGCAAAGCAAACACATATACATTAGCATTTCATGTTAAGCATAAAGATTTCACGAGAATACTTGCCTTGAGTAATTAACGACGAAACGGACGGAACGGAGAATCGACCACAATCACTAGGAACCGACAAACCCGAACCTAACGATTCGAAGAATACAACAACCATTTCTAAACGAGTACGAAAATGGAAGACACCCGAAAACCCACATACGATTCATGTAAATCCGTACAAAAACAACGAGGGCGGGTCGCAACCGAACCCTCTCGATATCACAAATACCACGAAATTTACCATGAACTCGTAGGGAAAACACAAATACCACTAAGACTAACCACATACATCATGGATTAATCAACAATACGAAATGAATCGGACAAAAACTCGAAAACCCCCAATTTAACCAAAGGTAGGTTTCTAAGAGCTTACCTCATTTTGAAGACGAAGAACAAGCGTTGGTGTTATTAATATACACCAAGAACTCAAGAAAGATGATGGCTTGGAGTTACAAGACTACGAATCGCCCGGAAATCGCCTAGATCGCCCCAGCCGTGGAGGAGGGAGAGAAGTGAGTAAAATGGACGAGTCTGAGTCAACTCTCGGGTATATATAACCAGATGGTTTAGCGTGCGCTAACGGATCACGGTTAGCGAGCGATACGAGAAAATAGCATACGCTAACAGTCCCCCGATAGCATGCGCTATCAAGTTATAGCGTGCGCTACCTGTTCGTCATCCACAGTCCAGAAAAATTCTGCCTCGACTGGAATACCGTATTAGCGCGCGCTGCCACACACCTAGCGTGCGCTAAGCCCCAACCATAGCGTGCGCTAATCCACAGACTTAGCGTACACTAAACTGCTCGTCCAGAGAGCAGAAACAACGTAATGCCGCTGCTGTACTCGAATCATTCGCGCGCGCTACTGGGCGAATTTAGCTTGTGCTACACAATGAAGTTAGTGTGCGCTACACAAAGAAATTAGCGCATGCTAATGAGTGCAGACACTAGTACAAACATCACTCAAAGATGGAAAATGGCGAATTCTTTCCCGGATGAAAACAACGCGCACCCGACACCAAATAACAGACTAAAGAAGACACACAAACAATGAGTTCGAGTCAGAACTGAAGCACTTAAAAGAAAACACGATTCCGACTACCCAAAGGTTCGGAAAACGACAACGATAGTAATTGCCCCATAACTTTGGGAAATTACAAAACGGCCCAACACATCCGAAATACACGATACACGATCAAAACGCCAAGCGAAAACTCACAACATGCATAATAACATAAGACGAATTTACGGCAACCCCGAAACGGCGGTTCCGAACAACGATTACGAGAATCGAACTAAATAGCGACGAAAAAGATAATAAACGTGGAATTGAGAAAAACAAGTCCGAAACAAGCTCGGATGATAAAAAGTCCAGTATTAGATATTCTCGAAATATTCATACGGTTACAAGCGAGTAACTGAAAATGAAAAATACACCAAAAATGAAAATACCGAAAAAAGGAAAAAATGCAGATATTACATTCTCCCCCTCTAAAAACAAGTTTCGTCACGAAATTTAAGAAACAAACAACTCGGGATATCTAGAACGCATGCTATCCTCGGTTTCCCAAGTTGCCTCCTCGACACCATGTCTCGACCACTGCACCTTGACCAATGGAATGGTCTTATGCCTCAGTCGTTTCTCACGGTGCTCCAAAATCTTCAAGGGACGCTCCTTGAAGGTAATATCCTCAATGATATCAATCTCGCCATAGTCGATGACATGACTAGGATCCGAAACATATTTCCTCGACTGAGAAACATGGAAAATGCTATGGACGCGACTTAAAGCCGGAGGCAACGCCAAACGGTATGCCAACTCGCCGACCCTCTCGAGAATCTCAAAGGGCCCAATAAATCTCGGACTCAACTTTCCCTTCTTCCCGAAGCGGAAAACTCCCCTCGTCGGCGACACCTTTAGCAAAACGTGGTCTCCCACCTCGAATTCCAAAGGTCGACGACGAACGTCAGCATAGGATTTCTATCGACTCTGAGCAGTCAACATCCTCTCCCGAATCAATTCCACCTTCTTCCTCGTCTCCAAAGCGACATCCAGTTCGGTCCCGACCAAATCGGACGCCTCGTACCAAGAAATCGGCGATCGACATCGCCGCCCATAAAGCGCCTCATACGGTGCCATCTTGATCGATGCGTGCCAACTATTGATGTACGTAAACTCGATCAACGGCAAATGCTCCTCCCAATCACTGCTCCAATCGAAAGCACAAGCACGCAACATATCCTCAAAGGCCTGGATAGTGCGCTCCGACTGCCCATCCGTCTGAGGATGGAAAGAAGTACTCAAAAGGAAACGAGTACCCAATGCCTTATGCCCCGCCTGCCAAAAATGCGATACAAAATGGCCATCACGATCCGAAACAATAGTCTTCGGAGTACCATGAAGCCTCACGGCCTGCGCAATAAATACTCGAGCCAACCTTTCCGGACCCCAAGTATCCTTGATGCCCAGAAAGTGTGCGGACTTGATCAGTCCACAATCACCCAAACCATATTCATACCAGACTTCGATCTCGGCAAGCTCGTGACGAAGTCCATCGAAATATCTTCCCATTTCCATTCCGGAACGGGAAGCAACTGCAACAACCCAGCTGGTAGTTGATGCTCGATTTTGACCTGTTGACAAGTCAAACATCTCGCTACAAATTGCGCGACCTCCTCCTTCATATCGTTCCACCAAAAGTTACTCCTTATATCCTTATACATCTTACTCGAACCAGGATGAACTGAGTAAGGCGTAGCATGGGCCTCACGCAAAATACTCTGCCTCAATTCTGAGTCATTCGGTACACAAATCCGACTCTATAATCTCAACACACCATCCTCGTGAATAACAAACCTAGGAGACTTCCCCTTAGGAACATTCTCTCGGATTTGAGAAATCATTGTATCCTCCAACTGCTTCAATTGAATTTCATCGATTAGCAACGACGAAATTTCTAAACACAAAGATGCCCGACAGCTCCCGGCAACAAAATCTCAACACCTAAATCGATCAACTCACGCTGAAGCTCGGATTGAGACGTAAGTATCTCAAGTGTCCGTAACGTAACCGGTTTCCGACTCAAGGCATCCGCTACAACGTTCGCCTTGCCCGGATGATAAAGGATTTCGAGGTCATAATCCTTAATCAACTCCAACCACCTTCTCTGCCTCATATTCAACTCCCACCGAGTAAGTACTTCATACTTTTATGATCGGTTAAAATCTGACATGCTGAGCCAAAGAGATAGTGACGCCAAATCTTGAGCGCAAAAACAACTGACGCTAACTCCAAATCATGAGTAGGGTAGTTGAGCTCATACAACCTCAACTGTCTCGACGCATACGCAATAGTCTTGTCTTGCTACATCAGCACGCACCCAAGACCCTGACCCGAAGCATCGCCATAGACAGCAAAGCCATTGTTGCCACATGGCAACGCTAGAATCAGGGCTGAAGTCAAACGCCTCTTCAGCTCCTCAAAACTCGATCGCTTTCGTCATTCCGCATTTAACTTCTGATTACAAGCAACCGTAAGTGGCCGAGCCGGGCCGAGAACCCCTCGACGAACCTACGATAGTAGCCAGCCAAACCCAAGAAACTACGGACCTCCTTCACATTCTTAGGCGGTGTCCAATCCAGTACTGCCTCAATCTTCTGTGGATCCACACGGACCCCCTCGGCTGAAATCACGTGACCCACAAACTTCACTTTCTTCATCCAGAACTCACATTTCGAGAAGTTCACATAGAGTCGCTCGGTCCTCAAAACGTCCAACACCACACGCAGATGATGCACGTGTTCCTCCTCATTCTTCGAGTAGATAAGGATGTCATCAATAAAGACAACGACACACTTATCCAAGTACTCGATGAAAACCTTGTTCATCAACTGCATGAACACTTCCGGTGCGTTAGTTAACCCGAAGGGCATAACCACAAACTCATAATGTTCATATCTCGTACGAAAAGCTGTTTTCGGAACATCAGACTCCTTCACCCAAAGCTGATAGTATCCCGATCTCAAATCGATCTTCGAGAATACCGTAGCTCCCTGCAACTGATCAAACAAGTCATCGATCCTCAGCAAGGGATACTTGTTCTTGATGGTCACTTTGTTTAGCTCGCGATAGTCGATCCATAAACGCAGTGAACCATCCTTCTTCCGTACAAACAGGACCGGTGCGCCCCAAGGCGAAGCGCTCGGTAGAATATACCCCGACTCAAGAAGTTCATGTTGGAATATAAAACGCAGTGGAAGCGAAGTTTGGGAAAGTTTGATAATCGCGTTTTACGCATCCACGAGCATAAGATCTATTTAGGCATGCTAATTAATTAATTAATTATTAAGACTAATAATCAATTTAAATATTATTGATTATTTATTAAATAAATATGTTGGTTATTAAAATATCCTAATCTAGATCTAGAAGATCATAGGATATTACCTTTGAAGCAAATTGGTTGCTTTCGTCTTGATCACCTTGTATTTCTACCTTTATACCTTCTAGAGTATGATCCGCCTTAACCCGGACGTTGTGTGAGCAACGAGCTACCGGATCTTGCTTGGACACTAATGGGATCGGCCGAAATTCTCTTGTATGTGGTCACACAATTTTTCTTTGCTTCCTAGTATTTTTATGAACACTCTTAGCAAATTAATGTGTTATCTAAATTGTAGCATCAAAGACACAAGTCTAGATCTACAATTAAAAACAAGAGGAAAAAATTGATCTCACAACCTCACCAAGACATCTAGAAATCGGCCTCCCCCATAAGTACTATATATAGGCTCTTAGACTACTACTAGGGATCTTAAAGAGGATTATGGAAGGACTCCCAATAAATTCATCTTACCTTATTAGGACTCTTCCTAATATAATGAATCTATTAATATCAACTTAGTCCACTAAAAGGTTGATATTGCACTTCCTACCAAAATCCCAAATTACGAAATTGGGATCCTTATTAAATATATTATTTCCCGTGTTTAAGATATCGAATGTCCATTAATTAATTATAAGCTACTGACAGCTTTAATTAATTAATATCTTATCCAAGAGTAGTACCACTCGAACCTTATTATTATATCGGAATTAAATCCACCTGCAGGGTTTAATATAATAATCATATCGAGCTCCTCAAAGGGACATCATCAACCCGCATGAGTCGGGACACGATTTCTAGTAATATTAATAATTGTCGTATAAATAATATTATTGCCCAATATACGAGGCTTATTGAGTCGATCATTTTGACTCTCACCCATGGTAAATCAAAGCAATAAGTATTATAAATACTTAATTAAATATTATATACTTAGAATTAAGAAATAATAATTATCCGAGATTTACGTTCTTCTTACAGTCAGTACAGAAGACACTATCTCACCTCGATCCAGTTCAATGTATGCAAATACGCTAATGTATGCTAATAGTCAAGACCAACTAATCTCAAGCATACACTACAACCTTTTATATAATTTGTCTAATAATTATATAGGTTGTGAACTATTATATTATTTTACAAGGCACCGATAATGTGATCTTACGTGTGACACCAACACACCAACGATCCTATCACCGCTAGGAAGTTTAACGATGAAAGACTCACAAGACAACAAACAGTCAAGACTCAAATGGCGCACACACTCCATAGAGATAAACGAATGCGTAGCACCAGAATCGTAAAGCATACTGACAGGATGAGAATGAATATGAATGGTACATGTAGCCACGTTAGGGGTGTTCATAACCGGCACGGTTTTAGTGCCGGTTATGCGGGTATTGAAAATTCGGGCCCCGTGACCCTGAAAAGTCCTGCACCAAAAGCTGTACTTATTTTTTCTGGGTCATAGGGTACCCGGCCCAAAATTTAATACCATTAATTTTAAATTTTTATAAATAACTTGTATTTTAATATAAATTTATTTTAAAATTTATTATATAAATTAATTCAATGAGTACTAAATACATTATAAATATTTTCCATACAATAAGTAAATCTCAAAACTGACTAAATTTTTTTATATATATCATTTTTTTATTATATAATTATGCTTAATTCAATATTCAATTATATATATGAAAGAATATATTATTTTTTATTTAAAGATTTTATCTTCTTGTAAATTTCCAAACTAGTGAGAATAAATACCATTACTGAAAATATAATTAACATAAATTCTCATATCAAATATAATTCATATTATTTGAAAGATAAAATTTCATATAATTACAAATTAAATAATTAAATTTATAAAAAGAAATAACTATTAAAAAATAATCGGGTTTTCGGGTACCCGAATTTACGCAACAAGTCGGCCCATGACCCGGCCCGATGATATGACTTTTTCCGTCGTACGCCCAAAAATTTTAAAATTTTTAAAAATACCCGGAATATTTGTTTCGGGTCATCGGGTAGTTGGGCCGGGTAGTTCGGGTCGGGTATTTTTGAACACCCCTAGCCACGGTAGCCGCTGGATCATCGGCCCTCCTTATCTCATAAACACGCGGATGAGTGGAGCTGACACTGGAAGCTCCCCCTCTAGCGGGTTGGCCCCAACCTCCCCCTCGGCCGACACTATGTGGAGACTGTGGAGCAAACGAACCCTGGTTCACACTCGGCTCCTTAGGCGCTGAAAAAGAAGCCTGTGCACCAAAAGTCTGCCCTAAATGATCACAAAAAGAAGCCTTGTGGCCCGACTGACCACAAGTATGACAAGTCAACGGCGGACGAGGACACTCTCGATCCCTATGGCCCAGCTTGCCACAGTTAAAACACCTGACCTCACGAGTGGAGGCACTGGCAGTTGTTAGATGTATTTTTGTGCGCTTAATTATCATTATTTTATCTCCATTTTGTGTTTAAATCTGCATAAATGAGCTTTTAATGCATTATGTTTATATGTTTTGTAGGAAATTAGAGTCCGGAAGCTTAAACGAAGAAAAACGGGCCAAAACGACATTTTCTGGTAAAGGGCACACACATTGAGCCGTAGTCTGCGCACAGTGCACACCTGTAACCACAGCAGCATAATTGCACGGGGCCGCGCACGCTCACCTGAGCCGCGCCGTAAGGAAAAATGAGCCCTGTGCCTGCGCGCTAGGACAAGGGCCGCGGCACACTAAAGCCGAGCCGCGGCCCGCGGCGCCGGTTCCTTGAATTCAGCCCGCGATTTGGGCAATTCTGAAGGCCGTTTTCGACCTAATTCTCGGATGCGTTTTGGAGGCGGAAGGATAGTTATAAAAAGGCATTGAAGGTCAGAAAATAGGATCATCGAGGGGAAGGAGAAAATACCTAGCAGCAGAAAGCAAGGCCAGAGAACGGAAGAAGCCAGTCTTCAATTGTGTTTTATTTTTCTTCCTTATGATTAATTTGAATATTTGTGTATTGTTTTCTAGCATGTCGGGCTAGACCCCTTTTCTAGGATTGTGATGAAACCGAGATTTCGATGGATTAACTCTTGATTTTACATTATTAATATATCTCCCTTTTCTATTGAGTTTTCCCAATTGTTCTTAATGCTTTCAATTATGTGGCCTATGATTGAATTGTTTGAATTGCGCAACTTGAATCGGGAGATGAGGGTTAGTAGGAAAAATTGGTGAGAACCGTTTTGTCTTGTGAGATAGGAATATACTCATAGGAATTACGTAGCTCGTTTGAAGATTTTATACCTTTTGGCTATTGTTGAATTAACTCACCTAGGAATAGAGTGATTTATTAACCTTGGAAAATACTACTGACCTCGGGAGAGGCATTAGATTATCTTAGAATTCTTCGCTTTCAATAAATTGGGGGATTGGGTGGTTTAGGTATTCGTACTGCACGGAGGACGAACATAGCATTGCTGGCTAAGGAAGGTTGGCGTATTTTAAAAGGAGGTTTTAGTCTTTGGATTGAGGTGTGCAAGGTGAAGTATCTGAAACAGGTGTGTCTTCTTGACTATACCATTCGTAGTTCTGATTCCAATTGATTTACAGGTGTTACTAGGGGATGTCAAGCTTTACAATCAACGTTTGGTTGGCGCATTGGGGATGGAAAAGATTTATCCTTCTGGTTTGATAATTGGCTACACGGTAACACAATTGCCGAAAGTTGTGAGAATGTGATTATGATGTGGATCAGGAGGCTACGGTTGCAGATGTTTGGACTGCGGAAACGGGCTGGAATCTCAACTCTTTGGAGACTGTAATCGATGATAATGTAAGAGAGAGTATTCAACGGGTACTTGTGCCTAAGTGTCATGGTTTTGCGGATAGCAGATTGTTTCTTGGTGCAGCTGATGGGAAATTCTCTTATCGCGCTGCTTACCGTTCGTTGGGGGCCTTGGACGGAAGTGTTGGTCAGTTGGGTTCACATGTTAGGCCTGACTGGATTTGGAAATTGCGAGCGCCGGCGCAAATAAATTTTTTTTTTGGCTTGGCGTGCTTCAGTGTCTACCTACGAAATCATTCTTATTTTCCCGACATTGTCTGGTTGACAGTTTTTGTGTTCGATGTAATAGTCCAGCTGAGTCCCTTAGACATGCTCTCTTCGAATGCCCTGCTTCAAGGGAGGTGTGGCGGTTTTGTCTTGCCCCGTCACAGATTGATGCTTTTGAGGAGTGTTTTGTTGGGGAATGGTGGCACAAGCTCGTCACACGCAAGAAGTTTGATAACATGATCATCCCTTCTGTTCCATGGGGTGTGGTTTTCTTGGTTACTATTTGGCTTTGTTGGAAGCAAAGAAATGAGTTTCTTTTTGCCCAGCATGACCCCCCCTATTTCTGCTACTATTTTTAGAATCAAGAAGATGATTGTGGATTGGTTACAAGCTTTCCCTTGTGAAAGAAAACAGGCCTTTAAAACTACTGTCATAAGGGATAAATGGCGGTGCCCGCCCCCTGGTTGGCATAAATTGAACACAGATGAGAGTGTTTGGACAACGAATGGAGTGGCGGTAGGGGGAGGTTTAATGCGGGATGAATACGGACAGTGGTGTGGCGGATTTTCCTATCATTTGGGAAATGTGACGATCACATCCGCCGAGCTTCTTGCGTTGCGTGAGGGGCTGTTCTTGGCGTGGAGTTGTAGGTACCCCAAGGTGTTGGTTGAAATAGATTCTGAAGTTATTTTTAATCTTCTTAAAAATGAGGACATGGAAACACATCCTCTTTATTACATTTTGGAGGAGTGCAGGAGGTTTAAAAGACTTCCATGGGAGCTCTAATTTAAAAATATCAGACGAGAGGCTAATCGATGTGCGGATTGTCTTGCCCGGTTGGGCCATGAAGTGAGTGGGGTTCACATTTGGTTGGATCCCCCTAAAGATTTGAAGAATGTGTTGTTACAGGATATGTGTTTGTCACATATTCATGATGGTAATAGTTGAGTTATTTTTCTATGTTTTTTTTCCGTTCCGTTGGAGCAAAAAAAAAAAGGATTTGTATTGCTACAAGAGTAAGGATTTGTTTGGTAGAAAGTAGCGTAACAATTAAGGTTATAAATAGCGAATAAGTTAACCGACTAAATTTATAAAATTAGTTATTAACCATTAATCGAGGATCGGGCCCACCAAAAACGGCTGTAATCTAGGCGGGAGACCACGAGACGAACACATCATGTTGGAAAATTTACCTTTAGATCGGAGGTGAGGTAGAACTTCAGTCGGATACTCAGGTCAGGGTACAATACTCTTCAAAAAAATAATAAAAAATATAATGGTTGAAGTAGTCTATAAAATAAAATTACGTAAATAGACATTTGTAATTAATGCTTAAAAATGAGAGAGAAAATCATTTAATAGAGAATAATTGAGGAATTTAATTAAAGTAATCAGAGTAAAATTGAGAGAAAAGCCGGCTCAGTCCTCCAATATCAAGTACCCTCGTCCAAGGCTCACAAAGAACGGCAGCCACCAGTCCAATCACACCAGGATCCAAACAGTTCAAGGAAAATCAAAAGGGATCACAGGTAATCGACCAAGAAAGCAAAAACCCTAATAAATTCCTCACACAAAACTCTCAGCAGCAAAGATTTCACACAGAAACGAGAAATTTTTCACTCAGAAAGATCCCAATATTGCTTTTTCTCAAAAACTCTCTGAATACTTCCGGTGTGTTCTCTAAAAAAACTCTCCAGTATTTATAGGGCCAAAGACCGTAACAATAACCTTGGTCGCCCGAAGAAAATGCAGCCATCCATATCATCGAGTTGATAGGGGTTGCAGATTCTGGCATATCGGAACAGAATCAGAGGTCACGGAAGAGGGAGAGGGAGAGAGAGAGAGAGAGAGAGAGAGAGAGAGAGAGAGAGAGAGAGAGAGAGAGAGAGAACGGCGAAGGAGACGGGTGAGAGGAGAAATGACGAGATGTGAAATGAATTAGGGTTCGAGGAGCGGGTAATTAAATATCGCCGAATGGACGGGTGAGATTACACCACAGGAAGGACGGTCCAGATTTAACCCCAGGTTGGTTCCAAAATTCGGGCCTGTATCTGGTGTAATAAGGACTGGGCTGCACTCCAAATGTTAAATATTATTGGGCCCAGTCCGATAAACACTCATTTGGTCCTAATAAAATAACATTTATCCACCCGAACCAAATGAGCCATCGGGGTACACAATCGAGAAGGATGTCATCATCGCCGAACGTCACACCACCTGCACTATACACAAAGTTAGTACAAAATAAAGACATACATCAATCACTAAGAAAGAAGACTAGTTGCCACAAAGAAAACTAGTAAAGATATCACTAAGACAGCAAAAGAAACTGAAAACTGGAAGGTCTTCAGTCAAGGGAGCGATATTCAATGTTGACTTGCAGGATCTGATTTATCAATTGGCAGGCACTTAGTGCCCATATATGCAGGGTTAGATTGAGACGGAATTTTCTTTAAGTCCATTATGCCCTTTTCCACGATGTCACGAATGAAATGACGCCTAACATCAATGTGTTTAGTACGATCATGGAAAACAGGATTTCTACATAAATGGATACTAGATTGGCTGTCAGAAAATACCACAACACTTTCACGAAGAACACCAATTTCAAGCAGTAAACCTTTCAACCAAATAACCTCCTTAAAGACTTCAGTGGTGGCAATATATTCAGCTTCAGTAGTAGACAAACTAACTATATGCTGAAGTTGAGATTTCCATGAAATGCGCGAACCACATAAGGTAAACACATAAGAAGTGGTGGATTTACATTCATCTCTATCATTAGCATAATTAGAATCAACGTAACCCTTAAGATTAACCCCCTCATCAGATTTAGAGTAAACAAGACCTTCAGATAACGAATTTTTCAAGTAACGGAGTAACCATTTAAGGGCCTCCCAGTGAGGCCTACCAGGATTAGCCATATACCTACTCAGACAACTCACAGCATATGCAATGTCAGGCCTAGTGCTAACAATGAGGTACATGACAGATCCAATAACGTTAGCATAAGGGACATATCTCATTTCACTAATTTCAGATTCAGTTTTTGGAGACTGAGTTTTAGATAATAAGAAATGAGGCGCCAAGGGCACATTGCCAGTTTTTGCATCAGTCATAGAAATCTTTTCAAGAATTTTACCAATGTAAGAAGACTGATTAAGAAATAAAGTGCCATTGGGTCCTTCCCTGACAATATTCATGCCTAAGATTCTTTTAGCATCTCCTAGGTATTTCATGTCAAATTGTTTATCTAGGCAATTTTGAACATGTTCAATTGATTTAATGCAATAACTAATCAAAAACATGTTATCAACATAAATGAGCAGGAAGGTAGGAACACCAGAAATATTTTTGAAATAAAGGCATGGATCATATGCACTACGCTGGAATTTCAAAGTGAGCATGCAATCATTAAATTTCTTGTTCCACTGTCTAGGAGATTGTTTCAAACCATACAAGGATTTTTAAAAAGACAAACATAATCAGGATGATTATTGTCTACAAAACCCTAAGGTTGTTTAATGAATATGGTTTCATGCCCGACTTTGTTCACGCCGACTGAAGTTTTCCGTTCATGCCGAAGAAAAAAAGAAAGTCGCAGTCGCCCGCAAAAGCAAACACCATATCACCTGCATCATGTGACGTCATCTGCAGGAAGCCATCTTCGTGCCCGGCGCCATCTCAGTCGCCTTCGTCATCGCCACTTTCATCACCGGGAAAAACTCACCAACGTCGCTCTTTCGCCATTCCTGACAGCAAAGGTATACCTAATTCTAGTCATAATGGTCAGCTCGTCTCCGCAGAAACTCCACCGCATCCGTCAGCCCTGCATGCTCCTGCTCTGTCGCTTCCGATGAAAACCCTAGTTGCAGGGTCTGTCGCGCCACATGAAACCCTAGCGGCGGAAATCATTCAAAATATAAAGCTGCCTTCGGACGTACACAAGCCGTAGATATTAGGGCCAGCTCCAGCGCTCGGTTCAAATGTTACGGGCTTGGCTAACGGACCAGCTCCAGAAACCCAACAAAATAATAAGGTACGGCCCAATTCACCCATACCCAATAATAAGAAATGAGGCGCCAAGGGCACATTGCCCCGACCCATCTATAGTGGCCCATTCAAACTTACCCCACCAATCTACAACCATCCTTAACCCAAATGCAACTAAGCCCAACACTATTCTTAATTATTTTAAACCACAAAATAAAACCCATTTTTCTAGCCTAAACCCAAACAACTCTGGCCCTGCTACTTACGGCCCTTCTGCATTAATCACCCACCAATCGGCCACATCTCCCACTCTGACCCAAACTATCCCCACTCCCAGCCCAATTACCCTACTGCAGCCCAGCTCCTCCGGCCCAACCACACCTATTTTAACCCAGCCCAGCCTTATAAAAAAACATCCGGACCATATTTCACAGCGGCCCACAGGACCGAAACCTGCCAACCCAATCCTCCAAACCCGTGTAGCTCCTGCAGCACCGGTTTCAACCAAATCAACCGACCAACCGAGCAACATAACCCAGGATCCGACCCGACCCCTTGACGAACCAGCTCGGCCGAAACCGTCATATGCCCAGACGGTCAACAATTCATCCGGCTCGGCACAGCAAGCCGGTTTTATCCAGCAGCCCGGGTCGACAGTTAAAAGTTTCAATTTCGACGGAGCGAAGGTATGTCCTTTTGGTACTCTTTCCTCCGTAAATGAGAAGACGTGTGTTACCTTTTCTTCTTCTGATATGATTACTCTTGCTGCGTCATGGGAACGAACTTTGATTCTTAAATTCTCACATGCTATTCCCTCCCCTCGAGATGTGTCTACGGGATTGAATGATATGAAACTGAGGGGTAAATTTAGTTGGAGTTGGATAAATTATTGTCATGTAGCGATTAGGTTTGATAATGATGAGGATTTTAGACGGATTTGGTTAGGATAAACGTGGAATTTTTCTGGAGGTCCTGCCCGTGTTTTTAAGTGGTCATCTAGTTTTTCGGTTAGGACATAGACTTCGATCTGCCCGGTTTGGATTAGACTTCCGGGTCTACCTTTGCATTTATTTCACCCACGCGCATTATACACGATTGCCAAGGCTGTTGGCAATCCAATTTTAGTTGATGCCCCGACGGCCACACATTCACGACTTTCTGTCGCCCGTGTGTGTGTCGAGATTGATCTTTTGGCGCCCAGAGTACCCGAGATTGAAGTTGAATTTGATGATCACATCCTTACGCAGCGCGTCATCTACGAGAGAGTTCCATTGTATTGCTCTCTTTGCTCTCATGTGGGGCATGACCCATCCAGTTGCTACATAGTTGGCAACAAAGAACGGCCTCCTCCGCCCCAGCGTAAGAAGCCTGCCGTTGTCACATCTAGACAACAAAAGGCGCAGCCAGCCCCTGCTAAAGCCCCTAAGGCTAATACCTCTCAGGCTGCTCCTAAGACCACAAAAGGGAAGGAGCCTGTCGTTTGGCAGGTTGTTACCAAAAAAGGAGCTAGAGAGACGGGGCTGATCCCCAAGGGCACGGCTGCCACCGGACAGCACTCGTACTTTGCATCGTTAGACTCCTCTGCTAGAGAGGAGGAGGATTTAGTAGGCACAGATGACATTATTAGCGTAGGCAATAAAGATAGCGTGTTGGGTAGTGATGACGGTGGTCGAGATAGCGATATTGAGCGTGCTTTAGAGGATGACACGGAGTCCTCTACTGTCCCACATTTTTCTAGACTCGTAGAGTCTACCTCCCCCCACCATGACCGTGAGGGCTGCACCGATGTTCCGATCATCATGGAGCCTGAGACCCTCGCCATGGTGGTTTACGAGCCTCCTCCTCCTCCCCCTTCTTTTTCTTTCCCTTCTCTATCGCAGACTGAGTGTGGTCTTCACCGCACTCAATTTGAGATTTCTGAGTCCAGTCTCTCTTCCTCAGCAATGGTGCCTCTTCCGACGACACCGAAGCCCCCGGTTAAGAGACGTTTGATGTCTTCTTCTGCTGCTCCAGGTGTCACCACTAGGGGCAAAGCTGCTTCCGACTCCTCGATTTCCATAAGAGGAAGAACAGCTTCTCGCGGACCCTCCTCCTCCTCGAAGGGGCGATCTTCATCGCCTTTGAAAGGGGGAACATCTGCCCGGCAGGATACACCTCGGAGACGGGGCCGCTCCAGTCAGCGTCCTAGGTCTTCGCCTGAGTCGGTTGTTTAGTTATGTCGATACCCATTCTTACATGGAACGCTCGTGGTCTGGCTAACACCGGAGCACAGAAGCGCATTCGACATCTCAACCGTGCTCATAAGTTTTTTTTTATTGGCATTTTAGAACCCATGGGTTCCAATGCTAATTTTGATTTTTATATTCGTTCTTTAGGTTTTGCGTCAGGACTTTATAATCGGTCTAACAAAATTTGGTTCTTTTCTTCCCCTCACTTTCAGCACCAAGTTTTGTTGGATACCGATCAAGTCCTCCATCTTTCTATTTCTTCACCCCTTCTTCCTCAGTCGATTTATGTAACTTATGTCTATGCCAGCACTGTCCGCGTTGGTCGTTACGCCCTTTGGGACACCCTCAGTGAGATTGCTTTGGAAGTAGAGGGGTTGTCGTGGCTAGTCAGCGGTGACTTCAACATCTTCTTGCATTCACATGAGCGCGAGCGCAACACCCGATTTTTTCAGGGTTTTGCAAAGCAGAAGCGTTGTCAGTCGCATATTCACAGCATTGAGGATGGTGGTACGACGATCGTTGTAGAGTCGGACATCCGATCATCCGCTATGAATTTCTTTAGGACTCTGCTTACATCCGATGGTGATGTTCTCGTCCTCCCGGATGACACTTGTTTTCCCTCTATCCCCTGTTCTTTTGATTCTGATAGTTTGTGTCCCACCCTCTCCCCAGGAGATTCGTGCTGCGGTATTTGATATCGATCCTCACAGTGCTTCTGGGCTTGACGGGTTCTCATCTTTGTTTCTTCAGCATTGTTGGGAGATTGTATCTTCCGACGTGAAGGGGGTTGTGCTCGAGTTTTTTGAGGGTCATCCTATGCCTCCGGCTTTCACGGCGACTACGGTCGTCTTGATCCCGAAGAAGCCTGTTCCGAGCGGTTGGTCAGATTACCGACCTATTAGTCTGTGTAATGTGACCAATAAGATTATCACGAAAATCCTTAACGCTCGACTTGCTCCTCTCCTCCCTCTGATTATCTCTACGAACCAGAGTGGATTTGTTCACGGACGGGTTATTACTGATAATATCCTTCTGGCCCAAGAACTTATTCACGACCTCCACGTCGCGAACATTCATGGTGTCCCGAACCTTGCGCTAAATCTTGATATGGCTAAGGCGTATGATAGGGTTCACTGGCAGTTTTTACGTGAGGTCCTGGTGAGGATGGGATTCCCGGCTAGATGGATTTTGTTCGTCCGTCATTGTGTCGAGAGTTGCACGTTCTCCATTTTGGTGAACGGCAGTTCGGCCGGCTATTTTGCCTCTAGTCGGGGTTTGCGTCAGGGCGACCCTATTTCTCCATCGCTCTTCGTGCTTGCCGCTAATTATTTATCGCGCTGCTTGGACCGATTCATTCGAGATCATCCTTTGATGAGGTATAGGACGGCTGGACGGCCTTTCCCCGTCTCGCACCTATCCTACGCCGATGACAATATTATATTCACACGGGCTGTGGATGATGGCCTCGTTGATCTTATGCGTCTCCTGGATCACTATTCTATGGCTTCGGGCCAAATGGTTAGTATCCAGAAGAGCACTTTTATTCTCGCTCCTAAGCATGCGCCTCGTTGGCATCACAGAGTTCACGATCTTACTGGTTTTCGCCAGGGCGATCTCCCCATCACCTATCTTGGTGTGCCCATTTACAAAGCCTTTATGAGACGAGAGCTCTTTGCTGGGGTGAAGCAACGGATGTTGGATAGGATCTCTGGTTGGTCCCATCGCCACCTTGCTTTTGGGGGACGCTTGGCTCTTATTAAGAGCACTCTCTGTACGATTCCTCTGCACCTGCTTCAGGTTTTGGACCCTCCACAGTACATTATCCAGGAGCTCGAGCAGATCATTGCGAGATACTTCTGGGGTGCTGTTGGTCCAAAGAGGAAGACGCACTGGGTCCGTTGGCGACAGATTTGTCGTCCGGTCTCTGAGGGAGGCCACGGGATTCGGAGCCTTTCGGATATGGCGAGAGCTTTTAGTTATAAGCTCTGGTGGCGCCTTCGCGCGGGCACGTCTCTGTGGGCGCAGTTTATGCTCCGTAGAAACTGCTTTGCTGGCCTTTATACGCCTATGCGTACCGCTCTTAAAGCTCGTGCCAGCCACCCTTGGCGCCGTCTCCTCCGCGTGGGTATTGAGGCTCAGGAGTTCATCCGCTGGACTCTTGGTCGTGGCTGCGGGGAGGTCAGCTTTTGGGACGATACTTGGATTGGGATAGGCCTATTTCTTCTTTTCATCAGGTTTCTGGTAGACCCCATCTTAGGATTAATGAGTTATGGGTTGATGGGACGTGTGACATGGGTAGATTGGAGTCTATTGTTGGAGAGGAGCTAGGATTTACCCCTCAGTTCATCCAGGAGATCTCCGCGATTCCCATCGCCGAGGAGGATTCGGATAGTATGTGCTGGACTCTTACCTCTTCGGGTGTGTTCTCATTGTCGTCGGCTTGGTCTCACATCAGGGTGAGGGGTCAGGTTAATCTTGTTTACGGGGCCATCTGGACTACCTTACTTACACCGACCATTTCGGTGTTTATTTGGCGACTTCTCATGCGACGGATACCGACTGATGACATTCTACAGAGGGGGGGCATTTCACTGGCTTCTAGATGTTTGGATCAAGCTGAACACGGATGGTTCGTTCGATAGAGACACACAGATTGCGGGTGGGGGAGGTCTGATTAGAGATCATCACGGAGAGCTCATTCTTGCTTTCCATTCCTCTTTTCAGGCCTCTTCGAGTTTTGATGCTGAGGTCCAGGCGTTGGCGATTGGATTGATTCTAGCTTCCCAGAGATCGAGACACGTTTGGATTGAGCTTGATGCTGCTGCTGTGGTGACCCTGCTATCATCTGGCCATCGGAGCTCTTGGCAGGTTCGTCACACCCTTATGCGTATCCGACACATTCTCAGGGATATTCAGTTCAGAGTCACTCACATTTTCCGGGAGGGAAACAGGCCGGCCGACTATCTTTCTGAGCTCGGCATGTCGTCCCTCGGTATTCAGACTTATACTTACGATACTGCTCCTCCATTTCTTCTCTCCCTTATTCGGATGGATCAGCTTGGTTATCCGTCTTTTAGATTTAGATAGGTTTTATTTATTGATTGCTTGCTTGCCTATTGGTCCGCACATTAGCCCACAGTTTTAGTGGTGCACCTTGTATTGATCTAGCAGGCCATAGACACTTTAGATTTTAGGTTTCGGATTATGGCCCACTTTTGGTCATAATTCGGAGTTTGAGTTATTTTAGTCTACGGGTCCGCACATTAGCCCACGGTTTGTGGTGCACTTTGTATTTCTTTAGCGGACGGTAGATTTCTTCGATGTTTGGACCCGAATTATGGCCCATTTTTTGTCATAATTCGGGGCTGATACTTTGTATTTCTTGATTTCTTCTTATCTACAAGTTGGTGGGTCCCGCCTCAACCCCCCGTCCACTCTGGACGTTTTTTTTCCAAAAAAAAAAAAACATCTAATTGTTTCATTTCCCAATTATGATGTGCAACTAATGCTAGCATGATTCGAACAGTGGTGAATTTAACTACAAGGGCAAAGATTTCGGTATAATCAATACCTTCACGTTGACTAAAACCTTTAGCAACTAACCTACCTTTAAATCTGACACTATCTTTTTCATTTTTAACCTTGAACAACCATTTGCAATCGATCAACGAACAGTTCTTAGGTTTCGGAACAAGGGTCCAAGTTTGGTTAGCATGCAAGGATGTCATTTCTTCATTCGTAGCATTTAACCATTCATTAGAGTTATCAGACTTTAAAGCATCGTTGTAAGTTTTAGGTTCATTACTTTCAAGCATGTCAAACATATTAAAAGCAGGAGAAGCCATGTGAAAATCATCTAATGTATAGGTCTCCTAATGTTCCTCTTAGGCCTATCCCTAGTTAATTGATATCTGACAAAACATCTGGAACAGATTCAGATTCAACTTCATTTTCTGAGTAGTTAAGATTATCAGACTGAGCATTAGAAGATTCAGGATTTTCCACATTTTCAGATTCAACAGACACATTATTATCATCAACACAAAGTTGCCCACCCTGTTCTGAGCAGAGTTTAAAACAGTTTTGGCAGTTACCTTAGGAGCAGGCAAGGGATTTTCACGACAAGGAAATTCAGTTTCGTTGTACCACATCCCTACTTGTTATTACCTTTAAACCTGGTTCAGATCTTACCCATAATCTATAGCCTTTAACACCATCAGGGTAACCAAGAAACACACATCTAATGGCCCTAGGTTCAAGTTTATCAACATTTTGATGCACATAAGCAGCACAACCAAACACACGAATGTTTGCAAAATCAATCGGATGACCCGACCACACATACTTAGGGTAATTGCCACTTAACGGGATAGAAGGAGATCTATTAATTGGATAGGCATCAGTTAAAAGATCCTCACCCCAAAAACTTTTAGACAATCCGGAAGTGGTGAGCATGGACCTTACCTTTTCAAGAAGGGTTCGGTTCATCCGCCTAGCTACCCCATTGATGAACAAATTGAAACTCGCAAGTGTACGAATCGCTTTTGTAGGTAGCGACAAGTAACTCCGAGGTCGATCTCACAAGGAGTTGGAAACGGTTTGAAATTCAATAATGTTCGGCAAATACTCGAATTAACAAAAGTAAAGTAAAGTAAAATACACCAATGATTTGATAGGATTACAATCACAAACACAGAAAATTAAAATAAACGAAACGTTAACAACACCGAATTAATGGTTGGATAATTAAGAGATTATAATTATGAGAATGATATGGGAGTTTAGAATCACCGACACACACGTAATCAATTATTAGTTCCGATACTCAAACAAATAAGGTTTGGATTTATCGATCGCTCACGATTAAAAGAATTCCATTTGATGGCGGTAATTCTAAAAATCACGATTGTTCTTTTCAAAAATAAGAGACACTCCTTTGATGGGGATGAATCCCTAACTAACAATCGATTAAACGACTACTTTTGATGAGGTAAATCGCTAAAAGATCGCGTAAAAAAGTTTAGAACATTAACAATCGCTTCTATCGGGTCGTTTGATGGCGGACTCCGACAAAAACCCTCGTTTTGACAATAATAACAACTATGAAATAGGTTTGATGATCTAAATCAAAAGTTCTTATGCGAAGAACAAACAAAGATGAACAATCACAAACTCTACCCAGAAAATCAATTGAAACTAACAATCGACAACATGTGTGTGGCTCAATCTAAAAACCCATATGAAAAGATTAGCTACACATGATTATTTCAACAATAATAGTGAAAATCGTAAAAAAAATATGGTAGAAACTTCCCTTGTAAAAGCCAAAATCGAATTACCGATGAAGGTTTGATGTTCTTCCTTCAAGAACTCATAACAGATGATACAAGGAATTAGGGGTGTACAAACTAGGTTTTTTTCCAAACCGGTTCGGGTTTGAAAACCGAGCCGTTTTTTGGTCGAAGTTTGAAAACCGGTTTTTTGACCAAACCGGTTCGGGTCGGTTTGGTTATGGGTTTGTAAAAACTCGACCCTATACTAATTGGTTTGGGTCGGGTTGAGACCGGTTCGGGTCGGAAAAACCGGTTATAACCGGGGGGGGTTTAAAAAAAAAAACTTAAGAAAGTGATATCTTCTTATTAAATAAACCCATTATACATTAAATATAAACTTTTATTAAAGAAACTCATTACAACATCAACTTTTATTCAAACATTTAGAATTTAAAACATAAACTTTTATTAAAGAAACTCATTACAACATCAACTTTTATTCAAACATTTAGAATTTAAAACATAAACTTTTATTAAATAAACTCATTACAACATCACCTTTTATTCAAATATTTAGAATTTAAAACATAAACTTTTATTAAATAAACTCATTACAACATCAATTTTTATTCAAACATTTCGAATTTAAAACATAAACTTTTATTCATCGAGAGTGATATCTTCTTCGGAGCTAGCCTCGCGCGAAGCTTCTTCGAGAGCAATTTCTTCATCGGAGAGTGAGATTGCAAAACCTTCTTCCACCTCGATATCGTGTATTTCTTGTTCAATATCTAGTTTGCCTTCAAGACTTTTAGTGTGTTGTTTACGCTCGGATGCGTCCAAGTGATCCTTCAAGCAAATACACATCTCCAATGATGCCGGCGTGAGTCTTGTTCTTCGTATAGATAATACCCTGCCACTAAGAGAAAAAGCGGATTCCGAAGCTACCGTAGAAGCTTGGACGGTTAGTAAATCTCGGGCCATGGCAGTTAGAACGGAAAATTGAGTTTCCCTTCCTTTCCAAGCCAAAATATTAAAATTTGCGAATTCATGGGGTCCCATAGTGGATAAAAAATCGGTTCCAATATATCTCCCATATTCGCTAGTCGATGATTGCTCACCCTCACCCCTAGCCCGTTTAGTGTTTTCTTCTCTTAAACTATTATATAAGTTAAGCATGGGATCCGCGCTAGTAGAAGTAGAAAATGATGATAAAAATGAAGTTGAAGAATTATTACTTGAACCATACTTTCTAAAATAAACCCCGAATAAATCTTTGAAATTTTTGTTAAAAATGGCTTTTGCATCTCTTGCATAGAAAACGTTTTCGTTATGCAACTCTAAATCAATAGAGATTTTGTCTATAAGTAGTTCCACCCCGCTAATATTCATACATGGGTTTAACGCGGCGGAACAAGTAATTACCGGTGGCATTTTTTTAAAATATTTTCTTAGTTTTACTTTCATGGGCGAAACTATTTTTTCATATAAATCACCACTTAATTCGTAGTCGCTTAATTTTGAACACATTAAATAAATTTGATTAAGTACCAAATGAATGGATAATAAACACCCGATAATAAGTTGTTGCGTTTTTAAAAACTTTGAGCAATTCGCTTATTTTTCTAACAATATCCCATTGTTCCGACGTAAATGGTGTAGCCCTATTCGTCCTATTAGCAAGTTCATCATGCAAAAGTTGTAAAGTATCACGTTGGCGTAGACCACAACAAAACATTTTATAAGTCGAATTCCATCTTGTAGGAACGTCCCAATTAGGGGTTAAAAAAATAGAATTCGTGTCCTTACACAATTTCATATATTGTTTATATCTAGCTTTACTCGAACAAAATATATCTTGTAACATTTTTTTAAAAGCGTCTTTTACCAAACTTATTTCGGGTACCGCTAATCCGTCTTGCACAACCAAGTTTATAATGTGTGCAACACATCGACTATGATAAAAAATACCCTTCAAAGGCGGTTTGTATGTTAGTATTAATTTTTTTTACCCCGTTTGTATTATTAGACGCGTTATCAAATGAGATCGAAAAAACTTTTTCTTGTAAGTTAAAGTTATTTATTACATTTTGTAACATATGAAAAAAATTTTGACCCGTGTGAGGATACTCAAAGTTTTCAAAAGCAACTATACGCTTCATCATTAGCCATGTATCGGGATCAATCCAATGTGCGGTAACACAAAGGTATGAATCGGGCAAACCATGAGGTGCCGACCAAACATCGGTTGTTAAGTTTACATTTGTGTTTAAGTTTGCAAAACCGTTTACTAGTTCTATTTTAGCCTTTTTACATAATTTAATACAATCACGTCTAAGAGTAGCACGACTTACTTGTTTATATCGCGGTTGAAGAGTATTTTGAATCACCTTAGTCAATCGAGGGTTATCGAAGTGGTTGAACGGCAAACCTTCTTGAATCACGTAGCTTGCAAATTGTTGTCGGCACTGCTCCGCCTCGTATGCAAAAAGACCCCCCTCTCATGACATAGATGCTTGACCGGCTTCTGGATGGATTTGAGTCCTTCGCAATACTTGTCGGTATGCATCTTCAAAGTCGTGTTGGATTCATGTTTTAAAAACTTACCGCAATGTTTACAATGAGCCTTAAGTTGACCATCCGACAACTTCACGAAGTTGAAATTACACCAAATTTTTGGGTTTCGGTTTGTTTCTATAACTTCAACAATCTCGGGTGCATTTGTAGAAGCGGAAGAAGATTGAGTTGCCATTTGAATTGAGAGAAACGAGAATTTTGTAAGCGTTTTTAGTGTTTAAAGAGTGTTTTGAGAGTGTTTGAGTATTGTGACTAAACTAAACTCAACACACCTATTTATTGTGAATTTAGGATAGCAAAATGGTAAAAAAAAAAAAAGCAAAAAAAAAAAAAAAAAACGCACATTTTGAAAAAAACGGATACTTAACGGTCACAAGGAAAAATCGGTTTCTAACCGGTTTCACAAACCGGTTCCCAAGAAACCCGACCCGGACCGGTTTTCAACGTTAAAATGGCAACCGGTTACGAACCGCCGGTTTTGATACAAACCGAACCGGTTTTGGTCAAAAATCGGTTTTGACCGGTTTCAGTTTTGGTTTTTTTTTCCGGTTTCAGTTTTTGTTTCGGTTTTTTTGCCCACCTCTACAAGGAATTATAATCACTCACAAATGTAATTTTCAAAATGATGAACATACAAGGAAGATGATGAAAAAATCTCTCTTTTCCTCATTTTTTGGTATTTTCTCCACAAATCTTGTGTTTTTCCACACACTATCTCTCACAAGATCAGAATATATGCCCTCTTTAGGTCCCCAAGACCTTTTTATAAAGCCAAAAATCCAAGAAAATTCCTCCAAATCGTGTAAAAATGTCAATGAAAAGGTCATGCACCGAAAAGTGACACGGCCTGTGTCATGTAATATCCGCAATTTCGGATTTCCAGTAATTTTCTTTTTTCGGCGGAAGTCTGTTTCGACGACTCGCTTGGGACCGTCTCATCATTCTGAGAATGATTAATTCTGCATTTTTTGTCATCCGAGTTCGTTTCGGTATTGTTTTGTTGAGTTCCGTGTTTCTTAACGACTTTTCCGCACTCGAGTTCGATTCTTGTGAATCTCGTTCGAAATTACTGTTTCGAGTTTCCCGTAAGTCCGTTTAACTTTGTTAGACGTGTTGTGAACTTCGGTTTGGTTATTCGATCACGTATCGTGATTTTCGGACGTTTCGGGCCATTTTCGTAATTTTCCAAAGTCTGGGGTAATTACTTTCCGTTGTCGAATTTCGAGCCTTCGGGTGGTCGGAATCATGTGTTCTCTCAGTGTTCGGATTCGTCTTTACGAGTACTTCGTAACCGTGCTTTCGGCCACGCTCGTGTCCGAGTTTCGGATTTTTCTGACCGTCGGATCGACCGAGTCTGGTGGCGGACTGGTGAGAAACGGCTCGCAAACGGCGCCGCCTGGGCCGTGTCTTGCGCCGGTCGGCCAGACCAGCACTGCCGAGACACGGCCGAGACACCCGGCGCTGATCTGGGCCGTTTGCTGCGCCGTGTCCGGCAGGGCTATAAATATGGCAGAGCAGTCGGGGTTTTCTTCATTTTTCTCACTCGTTTCATCCTCTTCCGCGGCTGGAGCTTTGATGATCATGGAGGGATGTTGTTAGGGGTTAAATCCATGAAGTTTTGGAGTTCATAACATCGATTAATCCTTCCATAACTTGCTCCGATCGACCGAATCAAGGCAAGTTTTCTTAAAATATAGTTTTGGGGATTTTGTTCGATTTGTCCGTTTAATCCGTTTTAACTCAGAGTAGTGATGGATTGATGATTGTTAAGCTATATTATATCTAATTCCTTGTTATTCCACGGTTGGATTGCCACGGATTTGTCGTTTTATTGAGTATTTTATCGACGCCTTGAAAGTGTTCGATAAAATGTCACAAAGAGAATTCGAGCGTTCTACGATTATTCTTCCTCATTCGTTCGTTAATTTATTGATGGTATGATATTAGGGTCAGATTTCTCGCAATGAATTCGAGTCGGAACCCTTCCGTTCGTTGTCTTCTTCGGGGTCCGAGCTTCCCGGTCGAACCGTGTTCTTCGGAGCGTTTGGTAGCGGTTATTAAGGCAAGTATCTTATTATACGACTTGTATCTTGTGACTAGTAATTACGTATGATATGTATGACGATTCTTATTGCCTCCGTAAATATGTTCCGTTTGAGTTGGTTGTGTTTTCCGAAATTTGAAGGCTTTGTGATAATAGTGATATATTGGTATACGTGTTAGGCGTTGTGCCATTTGTGCAGGATTGCGATGTACATATGAGATGGTTGTACACGTGGTTGTTCAATGTATTGTGTACCGAATGTGTGTTATGTTAGTTAAGAGTCGTTGTGATGATCATGATATTTGTGTTGTTTTGGTTTACATACTTGATTGTACATTTCGGTGTAATGTGGAATGGCTTGACATTTAATGATTATGAATTGTGTCGTGTCGATGTGTGTGTGTTCCAGGTAGGGTCTGACGAGGCCTCTGGAGTCCGGTACATGACGTGTACGGACAAGGTGTGTGATCCAGGTAGGGTCTGACGAGGCCTCTGGAGTTCGGTACATGATGTGTACGAACGATGTTGTGGCCGGGTAGGGTCTGTTGAGGCCTCCGGAGTTCGGTACATGATGTGTACGAACAGTGTGTGTGGCCGGGTAGGGTCCGTTGAGGCCTCCGGAGTTCGGTACATGATGTGTACGAACAAAGGTGTGTGGTCGGGTAAGGTCCGTCGAGGCCTCCGAGTTCGGTACATGATGTGTACGAACAATGATCGTGTAGCATGATTGTTCGGGTAACATTTTAAATATGGATCTCGGGCTCATAATGATATATTATTTAGTATGCTTTGAAACGAGAATCGGGCTAAGGCCCTAATGTTTACGAAAAGGTTTTGTAAATTGGGACTCGAGGTCCAAAAGAATTTACGCTTTAAAATCCCCGAGATGATGTGTTCCTTTTCAAATATCTCTTACTTGAGTTCGAAATTCTAAAACTTCTCGGGAACATTTTGATAATTGATTTCCGTATTAAATTCGTAGTTGCTATTTGCTTGTTACATTTCGTATGGTTTGATACTTTCACTAGTAAAACGGTGGAGTTTTACTAACCCCAGTATTCGGGGTGGATGTCCTGCTTTGCGTCTGTACATGCAGATTCAGGGGAGCACACAGGATTGACACAAGAGGATGACGAGTGCGATACTAATCATGAGTCGAGAGTTGTTTTGATTTTTGTTGTGTTGTCGAGTTGATTTCAGTCTTCCGTCAGATTGTATTTCACCCCGTGTGGGTAATGTTATTTAAGTCAGCTTTGTCGATTGGGTTGTGTGACCTCATCGGCCCGTGTATTCACGTGTAAGTGACCATATCGGTCTGTATCATTTTATTGTTTGACCGACTGGAAAGCATTTGGTTGTTTATGGATGTTTAGCTTTGGTAGATCCTTGTGGAAAGGGTCTACGGCGTGTAATATTCCTTATGGTTTTGGGGTGTTACATTTATGGTATCGGAGCTTAGGTTGCGAAACCTAGGCCGTCGGGTCGAGTCAGTCGTGGTTTGTCGAGTAATGTGTTGTCTTGTCGTTCGAGTCGTCAGTGACAAGTTGAGTTGTGCGTAGTCACAACGTGTCGGATATGTTGTCGGATGAGATTAGTATCGTGGGCGACCGTCTGCCTGCGGCGCTGTAGACGTAAGTCTCCTCTTTTATGCGAAGTACATGTATCATGATTTTATCTACATGAGTTAATTGCGGTGCATAATTTTATTTGCACGGTGTTGTGAATATAGTTGTATTTAATACGTGTGACATATAGTATATGTATAAAACTGGGCCTATTGTTGTTTTACCTTTGAACCACTGTGAGGGGTGGTATGGTGTGAAAATTGAGAACCTTGTTGGGTTTCGAATAAGGTATCGACGATTGAGTTCGTGAGAAACTCCGAGGACTGGTTTTGTTGTATGTTTAAACTAGATCTTTGTGAGATGTATTCAATGGATTGTGCATGTTGATCGTATTCCTTTTTTCGCTGCGTGAGTTCTTTTGTAATGGCTTTCGGTATTTTACCGGCTGAGTTTTATTTCGAAAACCGATTCCCTTAACCGAGTTTTTGGCATTATGGCCTTGATTGTTTTGGCGAAATTCTTATGACGGTATTTAGTATTTTGTAAATGGCTTTTGTGAGTTTTTGAAATATTACCGGCATCGACCTTTTTGGCATTTTGTAAATGGTTTTTAGCCTGGTGGGTTCCGGCGCGGGACCCACGGCGCTATAATGTTCCGTGTAATTATCTGAAATTTTTGGGCATTCTAGCCCATTGAATTATCTTTGAAAACTTTGAGTACCTTAGAAAATAAATTTCGAGACGTACTTTTAAAATGAATTATTTTCTCGTAGTACATCCAAGTTGCCACAATATGTTTCAAGATTCTTCTACCTCGAGCACCAAAATGTTTTGAGATATTTCCAATGTTTTAGAAATACTTTTACTTAGACCCGAGGGTCGAATATTTCCGAAAGTTTTTCACGAAAAGAAAGTGTCCTCATTTTTATCGAATGCGAAATAGTTTTCCAAAGTCTCGATAACGATGTTTCACGATTGTACTTTTTTTTGAAGGGTGATACACAAGATCAATCGGTGTTTCCAAAATTATTTTCAATAGGAGGCTTTCATTTTTAAAACCTATCCATTCCCGTTTGAGGGCTGGGTATGTATATATGATGTTCGCGTTATCGTTATGATGTTACTCCCGAGTATGATCGAATTGGTGGCATGAACGTCGAGGCGTTGCCACGCAATTATTGTACTAGCCCTTTGTGAGAGGTGTGAACTGGTGTTTACTGTTTATCGCCTCGTGGCAATTTGCATGTTGTCGCACGAGTGTGAGATGTTGAAGCTTGGGTTTGTACGTTTGTGTACATGTGTGATTGTTTCATAATGTTTGTAATTATGTGCTGGTTATCGTTCGGGCCGTTGAGGTCGCCGAACGATACCGTCGTTGTTGTAGTGTTTGTGTGTGTATTACTTTACGATGGTAATCGTTGTATATGATATGTGTTATGATTCTTTGTTGTGCCAAGTTGGCATCTCCGGTTTGTTGTTTTGCGGCGTTATATTCCATTGTACCTAGCAGTTGTATTTTCGGTATGCCGAGCCGAGGTGTTTCAACCGTGGTGTGCCGGGGGCATGCACGTACCAATTATTTTTCTCGTCACAGGATCTAGTTTTGCGAGTTGAGTTCCGAGTCTTTCGGGGCGCGAACTTCAGTACAGATATCAGAATCGGCTCTAAGAGGCCCATGGGAGATTTTTCTGTCGGTTGATTTTTGTGTTGTTACCTTGTTTCCGTTGTTGTGAGTTGCGGGGACGACATTTCTTTTATAAGAGGTTGGATGTAATACCCGTACTATATTTGACTTCTGCAGTTTCTCCTTCTAAATTCTATCGACTTGCACGTGTTCGTCGATACTTTTTGAACTTGTTTGATGTCTCAGTTGTCATCATTCGAACTGGTTGTGACCTTGTTTTAGATCGACCTGTTTGTCATCGTGACCTTTCCGAGTTCGGTTCGATTCTTGTGAACCTTGTTGGAAGTAACATCTTTCACTTTCTACCGATTCTTTTAATGTCCGGAGTTGAAGTGGGGACTTTGAGTCATTGTTCGATTGTTGTCATTCGATCATTGTTATTTGATCATTGTTGTTCGATCATTGTTATTTGATCGTTGTTGTTCGATCGTTGTTGTTCGAACGGGGTTGTCTGATGTTGTTGCACGATCTCGCATCGCGAAGAATTGTCGTTCACCGTTAGTCAATCGCTTTGAGTGTGGCCAAGTGGGTCACCGAGCGGTGCATTGTGAGACCGTTGCCAAGATGTTCGGAATGGGTTTTCATTCCTACTCGGGAGTGCACGGTGGTGTCCCGTGATGTAGTTGTGTATCGTACTTCGTCTTTGTAATTCGTGTAGAAATTGATATTTGTTGCGTGGACTTTTTGGTTTTGTTTGTATTCTACCATGATGTTTCATTTTAAGTTTCGGGACGAAACTTATTTTTAATAGGATAGAATGTAATGTCCGGTATTCTCGTTTTCCGTTATCTTGAATTGTTTGTGTTTTGACGTCGGACATTTTCTTATTGATGAGAATCGGAATGATTTCTATCGTGATACTCTATTTGTTTCTATCGCATAGCCGTTTTAGTCGGGTGCGACTTGTTGTAGCGTACGTTTCTTCGATTAAATGTGTGCATGTGATGTGGTATGTGATGCGTCGTTAATTGCTCGTTGTTGTTTGAAACATAGTCGGTGGCGTTGCGTTAGTCGTCGTGGGGCGTGTTTTCATGCCGTATATTCCCTTGCGTTGCTTGTAACGTTTCGTCGTTGGGCACGATTTTTTTTCGGTTCTTGTGTATCTCGTAGAGTTTTCCTGGCGGGATATTGCTTCTCCCTACTTGATTTAAGTTTCGGGACGAAACTTCTTTTAAGGAGGGTAGAATGTAATATCCGCAATTTCGGATTTCCAGTAATTTTCTTTTTTCGGCGGAAGTCTGTTTCGACGACTCGCTTGGGACCGTCTCATCATTCTGAGAATGATTAATTCTGCATTTTTTGTCATCCGAGTTCGTTTTGGTATTGTTTTGTTGAGTTCCGTGTTTCTTAACGACTTTTCCGCACTCGAGTTCGATTCTTGTGAATCTCGTTCGAAATTACTGTTTCGAGTTTCCCGTAAGTCCGTTTAACTTTGTTAGACGTGTTGTGAACTTCGGTTTGGTTATTCGATCACGTATCGTGATTTTCGGACGTTTCGGGCCATTTTCGTAATTTCCCAAAGTTTGGGGTAATTACTTTCCGTTGTCGAATTTCGAGCCTTCGGGTGGTCGGAATCATGTGTTCTCTCAGTGTTCGGATTCGTCTTTACGAGTACTTCGTAACCGTGCTTCCGGTTTACGTTCAGGTCTGAGTTTCGGGATTTTTCGGACCGTCGGATCGACCGAGTCCTGGGCTGGCCGGACCTGTGAGAAACGGCCCTGGAAACGGCGCTGCCCAGCGCCGTGTCTTGCGCCGGGTCGGCCAGGACCAGCAGCCTGCCGAGACACGGCCGAGACACCCGGCGCTGATCTGGGCCGTTTGCTGCGCCGTGTCCGGCAGGGCTATAAATATGGCAGAGCAGTCGGGTTTTTCTTCATTTTTCTCACTCGTTTCATCCTCTTCCGCGGCTGGAGCTTTGATGATCATGGAGGGATGTTGTTAGGGGTTAAATCCATGAAGTTTTGGAGTTCATAACATCGATTAATCCTTCCATAACTTGCTCCGATCGACCGAATCAAGGCAAGTTTTCTTAAAATATAGTTTTGGGGATTTTGTTCGATTTGTCCGTTTAATCCGTTTTAACTCAGAGTAGTGATGGATTGATGATTGTTAAGCTATATTATATCTAATTCCTTGTTATTCCATGGTTGGATTGCCACGGATTTGTCGTTTTATTGAGTATTTTATCGACGCCTTGAAAGTGTTCGATAAAATGTCACAAAGAGAATTCGAGCGTTCTACGATTATTCTTCCTCATTCGTTCGTTAATTTATTGATGGTATGATATTAGGGTCAGATTTCTCGCAATGAATTCGAGTCGGAACCCTTCCGTTCGTTGTCTTCTTCGGGGTCCGAGCTTCCCGGTCGAACCGTGTTCTTCGGAGCGTTTGGTAGCGGTTATTCAGGCAAGTATCTTATTATACGACTTGTATCTTGTGACTAGTAATTACGTATGATATGTATGACGATTCTTATTGCCTCCGTAAATATGTTCCGTTTGAGTTGGTTGTGTTTTCCGAAATTTGAAGGCTTTGTGATAATAGTGATATATTGGTATACGTGTTAGGCGTTGTGCCATTTGTGCAGGATTGCGATGTACATATGAGATGGTTGTACACGTGGTTGTTCAATGTATTGTGTACCGAATGTGTGTTATGTTGGTTAAGAGTCGTTGTGATGATCATGATATTTGTGTTGTTTTGGTTTACATACTTGATTGTACATTTCGGTGTAATGTGGAATGGCTTGACATTTAATGATTATGAATTGTGTCGTGTCGATGTGTGTGTGTTCCAGGTAGGGTCTGACGAGGCCTCTGGAGTCCGGTACATGACGTGTACGGACAAGGTGTGTGATCCAGGTAGGGTCTGACGAGGCCTCTGGAGTTCGGTACATGATGTGTACGAACGATGTTGTGGCCGGGTAGGGTCCGTTGAGGCCTCCGGAGTTCGGTACATGATGTGTACGAACAGTGTGTGTGGCCGGGTAGGGTCCGTTGAGGCCTCCGGAGTTCGGTACATGATGTGTACGAGCAGGTGTGTGGTCCGGGTATGGTCCGTCGAGGCCTCCGGAGTTCGGTACATGATGTGTACGAACAATGATCGTGTAGCAGTGATTGTTCGGGTAACATTTTAAATATGGATCTCGGGCTCATAATGATATATTATTTAGTATGCTTTGAAACGAGAATCGGGCTAAGGCCCTAATGTTTACGAAAAGGTTTTGTAAATTGGGACTCGAGGTCCAAAAGAATTTCGCTTTAAAAATCTCCGAGATGATGTGTTCCTTTTCAAATATCTCTTACTTGAGTTCGAAATTCTAAAACTTCTAGAACATTTTGATAATTGATTTCCGTATTAAATTCGTAGTTGCTATTTGCTTGTTACATTTCGTATGGTTTGATACTTGCACTAGTAAAACAGTGGAGTTTTACTAACCCCCGAGTATTCGGGGTGGATGTCTGCTTGCGTCCGGTACATGCATTCGGGGAGCAACACAGGATTGACACAAGAGGATGACGAGCTGCGATAATAATCATGAGTCGAGAGTTGTGTTGATTGTTGTTGTGTTGTCGAGTTGATTTCGGTCCGTCAGATTGTATTTCGACCCCTGTGTGGGTAATGTTATTTAAGTCGGTTTTGTCGATTGGGTTGTGTGACCTCATCAGTGCAGTGTATTCACGTGTAAGTGACCATATCGGTCTGTATCATTTTATTGTTTGACCCTGGCTGGGCAAGCATTTGGTTGTTTATGGATGTTTAGCCTGGTAGATCCTTGTGGAAAGGGTCTACGGCGTGTAATATTCCCTTATGGTTTTGGGGGTGTTACATGTCAGATGACACGGCCCGTGTCGAACTTTCCTGGAAACGAAATTAGCGCATGCTAATGAGTGCAGACACTAGTACAGACATCACTCGAAGATGGAAAATGGCGAATTCTTTCCCGGATGAAAACAACGCGCACCCGACACCAAATAACGGACTAAAGAAGACACACGAACGATGAGTTCGAGTCAGAACTGAAGCACTTAAAAGAAAACACGATTCCGACTACTCAAAGGTTCAGAAAACGACAACGATAGTAATTGCCCCATAACTTTGGGAAATTACAAAACGGCCCAACCCATCGGAAATACACGATACACGATCAAAACGCCAAACGAAAACTCACAACATGCATAATAACATAAGACGAATTTACGGAAACCCCGAAACGGCGGTTCCGAACAACGATTACGAGAATCGAACTAAATAGCGACGGAAAAGATAATAAACGTGGAATTGAGTAAAACAAGTCCCAAACAAGCTCGGATGATAAAAAGTCCAGTATTAGATATTCTCGAAATATTCATACGGTTACAAGCGAGTAACTGAAAACAAAAAATACACCAAAAATGAAAATACCGAAAAAAGGAAAAATGCACATATTACATTCTCCCCCTCTAAAAACAAGTTTCGTCACGAAATTTAAGAAACAAACAACTCGGGATATCTAGCACGCATGCTATCCTCGGTTTCCCAAGTTGCCTCCTCGACACCATGTCTCGACCACTGCACCTTGACCAATGGAATGGTCTTATGCCTCAGTCGTTTCTCACGGTGCTCCAAAATCTTCAAGGGACGCTCCTTGAAGGTAATATCCTCACTGATATCAATCTCGCCATAGTCGATGACATGACTAGGATCCGAAACATATTTCCTCGACTAAGAAACATGGAAAATTCTATGGACGCGACTTAAAGCCAGAGGCAACGCCAAACGGTATGCCAACTCGCCGACCCTCTCGAGAATCTCAAAGGGCCCAATAAATCTCGGACTCAACTTTCCCTTCTTCCCGAAGCGGAAAACTCCCCTCGTCGGTGACACCTTTAGCAAAACGTGGTCTCCCACCTCAAATTCCAAAGGTCGACGACGAACGTCAGCATAGGATTTCTGTCGACTCTGAGCAGTCAACATCCTCTCCCGAATCAATTCCACCTTCTTCCTCGTCTCCAAAGCGACATCCAGTTCGGTCCCGACCAAATCGGATGCCTCGTACCAAAAAATCGGCGATTGACATCGCCGCCCATAAAGCGCCTCATACGGTGCCATCTTGATCGATGCGTGCCAACTATTGATGTACGTGAACTCGATCAACGGCAAATGCTCCTCCCAATCACTGCTCCAATCGAAAGCACAAGCACGCAACATATCCTCAAAGGCCTGGATAGTGCGCTCCGACTGCCCATCCGTCTGAGGATGGAAAGAAGTACTCAAAAGGAAACGAGTACCCAATGCCTTATGCACCGCCTACCAAAAATGCGATACAAAACGGCCATCACGATCCGAAACAATAGTCTTCGGAGTACCTTGAAGCCTCACGGCCTGCGCAATAAATACTCGAGCCAACCTTTCCAGACCCCAAGTATCCTTGATGCCCAGAAAGTGTGCGGACTTGATCAGTCCACAATCACCCAAACCATATTCATACCAGACTTCGATCTCGGCAAGCTCGTGACGAAGTCCATCGAAATATCTTCCCATTTCCATTCCGGAACGGGAAGCAACTGCAACAACCCAGCTGGTCGCTGATGCTCGATTTTGACCTGCTGACAAGTCAAACATCTCGCTACAAATTGCGCGACCTCCTCCTTCATATCGTTCCACCAAAAGTTACTCCTTATATCCTTATACATCTTACTCGAACCAGGATGAACTGAGTAAGGCGTAGCATGGGCCTCACGCAAAATACTCTGCCTCAATTCTGAGTCATTCGGTACACAAATCCGACTCTATAATCTCAACACACCATCCTCGTGAATAACAAACCTAGGAGACTTCCCCTTAGGAACATTCTCTCGGATTTGAGAAATCATTGTATCCTCCAACTGCTTCAATTTAATTTCATCGATTAGCAACGACGAAATTTCTAAACACAAAGATGCCCGACAGATCCCGTCAACAAAATCTCAACACCTAAATCGATCAACTCACGCCGAAGCTCGGATTGAGACGTAAGTATCTCAAGTGTCCGTAACGTAACCGGTTTCCGACTCAAGGCATCCGCCACAACGTTCGCCTTGCCCGGATGATAAAGGATTTCGAGATCATAATCCTTAATCAACTCCAACCACCTTCTCTGCCTCATATTCAACTCCCGCCGAGTAAGTACTTCATACTTTTATGATCGGTTAAAATATGACATGCTGATCCAAAGAGATAGTGACGCCAAATCTTGAGCGCAAAAACAACTGACGCTAACTCCAAATCATGAGTAGGGTAGTTGAGCTCATACAACCTCAACTGTCTCGACACATACGCAATAGTCTTGTCTTGCTACATCAGTATGCACCCAAGACGCTGACCCGAAGCATCGCCATAGACAGCAAAGCCATTGTTGCCACACGGCAACGCTAGAATCGGGGCTGAAGTCAAACGCCTCTTCAGCTCCTCAAAACTCGACTGCCTTTCGTCATTCCAGACGAACTTCTCGGATTTCTGAAGCAACTGTGTAAGTGGCCGAGTCAGTTTCGAGAACCCCTCGACGAACCTACGATAGTAGCCAGCCAAACCCAAGAAACTACGGACCTCCTTCACATTCTTAGGTGGTGTCCAATCCAGTACTGCCTCAATCTTCTGTGGATCCACACGGACCCCCTCGGCTGAAATCACGTGACCCACAAACTTCACTTTCTTCATCCAGAACTCACATTTCGAGAAGTTCACATAGAGTCGCTCGGTCCTCAAAACGTCCAACACCACACGCAGATGATGCGCGTGTTCCTCCTCATTCTTTGAGTAGATAAGGATGTCATCAATAAAGACAACGACACACTTATCCAAGTACTCGATGAAAACCTTGTTCATCAACTGCATGAACACTTCCGGTGCGTTAGTTAGCCCGAAGGGCATAACCACAAACTCATAATGTCCGTAGCTCGTACGAAAAGCTGTTTTTGGAACATCGGACTCCTTCACTCGAAGCTGGTAGTATCCCGATCTCAAATCGATATTCGATAATACCGTAGCTCCCTGCAACTGATCAAACAAGTCATCGATCCTCGGCAAGGGATACTTGTTCTTGATGGTCACTTTGTTTAGCTCGCGATAGTCGATCCATAAACGCAGTAAACCATCCTTCTTCCGTACAAACAGGACCGGTGCGCCCCAAGGCGAAGCGCTCGGTAGAATATACCCCGACTCAAGAAGTTCATGTTGGAATATAAAAAGCAGTGGAAGCGTAGTTTGGGAAAGTTTGATAATCGCGTTTTACGCATCCACGAGCATAAGATCTATTTAGGCATGTTAATTAATTAATTAATTATTAAGACTAATAAGCAATTTAAATATTATTGATTATTTATTAAACAAATATGTTGGTTATTAAAATATCCTAATCTAGATCTAGAAGATCATAGGATATTACCTTCGAAGCAAATTGGTTGCTTTCGTCTTGATCACCTTGTATTTCTACCTTTATACCTTCTAGAGTATGATCCGCCTTAACCCGGACGTTGTGTAGGCAACGAGCTACCGGATCTTGCTTGGACACTAATGGGATCGGCCGAAATTCTCTTGTATGTGGTCACACAATTTTTCTTTGCTTCCTAGTATTTTTATGAACACTCTTAGCAAATTAATGTGTTATCTAAATTGTAGCATCAAAGACACAAGTCTAGATCTACAATTAAAAACAAGAGGAAAAAATTGATCTCATAACCTCACCAAGACATCTAGAAATCGGCCTCCCCCCATAAGTCCTATATATAAGCTCTTGGACTACTACTAGGGATCTTAAAGAGGATTATGGAAGGACTCCCAATAAATTCATCTTACCTTATTAGGACTCTTCCTAATATAATGAATCTATTAATATCAACTTAGTCCACTAAAAGGTTGATAATGCACTTCCTACCAAAATCCCAAATTACGAAATTGGGCTCCTTATTAAATATATTATTTCCCGTGTTTAAGATATCGAATGTCCATTAATTAATTATAAGCTACTGACAGCTTTAATTAATTAATATCTTATCCAAGAGTAGTACCACTCGAACCTTATTATTATATCGGAATTAAATCCACCTGCAGGGTTTAATATAATAATCATTATCGAGCTCCTCAAGGGGACATCATCAACCCGCATGAGTCGGGACACGATTTCTAGTAATAATAATAATTGTCGTATAAATAATATTATTGCCCAATATATGAGGCTTATTGAGTCGGTCATTTTGACTCTCACCCATGGTAAATCAAAGCAATAAGTATTATAAATACTTAATTAAATATTATATACTTAGAATTAAGAAATAATAATTATCCGAGATTTACGTTCTTCTTACAGTCAGTACAGAAGACACTATCTCACCTCGATCCAGTTCAACGTATGCAAATACGCTAATGTATGCTAATAGTCAAGACCAACTAATCTCAAGCATACACTACAACCTTTTATATAATTTGTCTAAAAATTATATAGGTTGTGAACTATTATATTATTTTACAAGGCACCAATAATGTGATCTTACGTGTGACACCAACACACCAACGATCCTATCACCGCTAGGAAGTTTAACGCTGAAAGGCTCACAAGACAACAAACACTCAAGACTCAAATGGCGCACACACTCCATAGAGAGAAACGAATGTGTAGCACCAGAATCGTAAAGCACACTGATAGGATGAGAATGAATATGAATGGTACATGTAGCCACGGTAGCCGCTGGATCATCGACCCTCCTTATCTCATAAACACGCGGATGAGTGGAGTTGACACTGGAAGGTCCCCCTCTAGCGGGTTGGCCCCAACCTCCCCCTCGGCCGACACCCTGTGGAGACTGTGGAGCAAACGAACCCTGGTTCACACTCGGCTCCTTAGGTGCTGAAAAAGAAGCCTGTGCACCAAGAGTCTGCCCTAAACGATCACAAAAAGAAGCCTTGTGGCCCGACTGACCACAAGTATGACAAGTCAACGGCGGACGAGGACACTCTCGATCCCTATGGCCCAGCTTGCCACAGTTAAAACACCTGACCTCACGAGTGGAGGCACTGGCAGTTGTTAGATGTATTTTTGTGCGCTTAATTATCATTATTTTATCTCCATTTTGTGTTTAAATCTACATAAATGAGCTTTTAATGCATTATGTTTATATGCTTTGTAGGAAATTAGAGTCCGGAAGCTTAAACGAAGAAAAACGGGCCAAAACGACATTTTCTGGTAAAGGGCCGCGTCACATTGAGCGAGGCAGCGCAGGCACACCTGTAACCACGGTACAATGCATGGGGGCCGCGCACGCTCGCCCGAGCCGCGGCCCGTAAGGAAAAAATGAGCCCAGGCCTGGCAGCGCTAGGACAAGGGCCGCGGCACACTAAAGCCGAGCCGCGGCCCGCGGCGCGGGTTCCTTGAATTCAGCCCGCGATTTGGGCAGTTCTGAAGGCCGTTTTCGACCTAATTCTCGGATGCGTTTTGGAGGCGGAAGGATAGTTATAAAAAGGCATTGAAGGTCAGAAAATAGGATCATCGAGGAGAAGGAGAAAATACCTAGCAGCAGAAAGCAAGGCCAGAGAACGGAAGAAGCCAGTCTTCAATTGTGTTTTATTTTTCTTCCTTATGATTAATTTGAATATTTGTGTATTGTTTTCTAGCATGTCGGGCTAGACCCATTTTTCTAGGATTGTGATGAAACCGAGATTTTGATGGATTAACTCTTGATTTTACATTATTAATATATCTCCCTTTTCTATTGAGTTTTCCCAATTGTTCTTAATGCTTTCAATTATGTGGCCTATGATTGAATTGTTTTAATTACGCAACTTGAATCGGGAGATGAGGGTTAGTAGGAAAAATTGGTGAGAACCGTTTTGTCTTGTGAGATAGGAATATACTCATAGGAATTACGTAGCTCGTTTGAAGATTTTATACCCTTTGGCTATTGTTGAATTAACTCACCTAGGAATAGAGTGATTTATTCACCTTGGAAAATTCTACTGACCTCGGGAGAGGCATTAGATTATCTTAGAATTCTTCGCTTTCAATAAATTGGGGGATTACATAATTTATATTAATCAAGATTAATTCGGACTAATCGAGTCGGATTCTCAATCCTAGATTCTTCTCTTATTTGATCATCTTTTTATCGGACTATTGATTTTATTAGTTGTTTTTAGTTTGTCGCTTTATTTGGTTTTGATAATTCTTCAACCACAATATTCGATCGTTCAAATAAAACTAGAATACAAATAAATTGGTAATTAGTACGTCAGTCCTCGAGGGAACGATATCTTTCTCATCACTTTGTTACTTGATTACGACAACGTGCACTTGCGTTTACTAATATACGTACCAAGTTTTTGGCGCCGTTGCCCGGGACTGATTATTTCTACTAATATCAATTTCAGTATTTTTAGTCTTAATTTGAACATTATTTTACTTTTGTGTAGATTTGGTTTCATTTGTTTTCCTTGCAGAAAATTCGTTAGTGTAAGAGAAAACTTGGAACAAAAGGCTTACTCCCTCTTGATCCCGAAATAGAACGCACCCTCAGAAAATTCCGTGAAGAAAAACGCACAATTCCAATTCCAATCACTATGTAGCATAATATTGATCCGAATAACGACGATGTCACTCCGCCAGCTTTGGCTCTTCACGATTACGCTCTTCCTCAATTAAATGCCAATCATCTGGGGATCACACGCCCAACCGTTCAAGCAAATACTTTCGAGATTAAACTGGCCGTCATCCAAATGGTCCAAGGTAGTCAGTTCTGCGGGTTGGCAAATGATGATCCTAATGCGCACATATCTGTTTTTCTTGAAATTTGTGATACTTTTAAAACTAATGGAGTCACCGATGATGCCATTCGTTTGCGGCTTTTCCCATTTTCTCTCCGCGATAAAGCAAAAATTTGGGTAAATTCTCTTCCGCCGGGTTCTATCACAACCTGGGCTCAATTAGCACAAGCTTTCCTAGCCAAATTCTTTCCGCCTGCCAAAACCGCAAGGCTAAGGAATGAAATTACCACTTTCAGGCAGTTTGCGGGGGAGTCACTCCATGAGGCTTGAGAACGGTATAAGGATCTTATGAGGAAGTGTCCTCATCATGGCATCCCTGACTGAAACCATGATTGAAGCCCACGCATTGTTAGAGGCAATGGCCGCGAACGCGTATCAATGGTCGTCCGAATGTACAAATTCTAATCGAGTTATGGAAGTCTCTAGCAACGATCCTATTGTTGGGATTCGGTGCCTAAATCGAAGGCCCAGCGGAAGCGGTAAAACGAAAATTAATTCGATCTGAATCCCTACGAGGATCGATCGAGCTACGTATATACGAATATCAAAACGAATAACAAGAGATATAGAAACTCACCCTTGTAGTCCGTTGATTAGATGGATAACCTTCTCTCGAGCTATTCCCCAAGCTTTAGGCGATCTCCTTTCAATTCAATCCGCTCCAAGCTCTTGAATGATCCAACGCCGAAAGCACCGCGTCTCTACTTGCCACGCCACGAGAAACGACCGGAACGACAATCACCTTGCTATCCTCCGAGGATACGGCTAGAGCTAAGTGATGAAGCTTCCAATATGAGATTATCACACTCTAAGTGTATAACTCACAACTCTCATTTATTTCTTGATTTTTCTCCAAGAATCACCAAGAACAAGTTGAAAAAGAAGATGAAGATAAGTGTTTGAACTCAAAGTCTCACTTTCTCTCTCTCTCAATGTATCTCACGGATGGCTCATTCATTTCAAGAGAGTGACAAGTCTTCTCTTCTTATTCAATTCCTTTCCACATGAGAACAACTCATGTTAACCCCACCTTGAAAAAGATATCAAATATCTATTCATTAAACACCTAATCAAGATTCCAATTGATTTAAAAATCAAAGTCTTGTCAAGATGTGGGGAAGGGGGGACGGCCATGATGAAGAAATAGGACGAGTTCGGTTCGTTTGACTCCGTGAGTCCAAACAGATAAACTCCGATTCCGTTCCGATGTATTTATATCGATCAATTAATCCAATTAATTAATCATATCAAATACATAATAACATAATTAATTTCTCCAAGAAATAATTATATTCACGAATTAAATTAATCACCCAGTAATTTATTTAATCCATTAGGCCGTAAATCAATTTATCCAATAAATCGATTTAGACATCCAATGTCCCAAATTAGATATCCAATATCTAATATTTATAATGAGAGATTAAGCTTGATTCATTCCGTCGTCAATCCTAATGCGCGACTCGGTAGGTCCGTCTCAGTTAGCAATGGGAGGAACCAAAGAGTAGTAGCACCACCTAGCCAGCCTGGCGGCCTACACTGCACTTAACTGAGAACGAATGATTGGGATCATTCAAGAACCATTCTGTCGTGAATATCAGTATACGTATAAACCCTTCTTTCAAATGTCCCGATCAAGTTATAGGGTCACGGTCAGTCAAACCTTATCTGTACTTGACGCTATGCATGCGTTAATGCAAATCGAGATCATCGAGCTCTCGTGTATCTAATACAGCTAGCTCCAATGCTTTGGCCAAAGACTTATGATCTCATCTGCCAATAACCGCATAGGACATATAACCCGTTCACTAACAGGAGAAAGAATTCTATCTTGGTATTCAATAGGACCTGCTACTTGCCCGTCAAGATGCACGTCGAGGTTGACCCCCGCCTTCCGGTTTACAGGGTCGAACTACTCTAATGAAAATCTTGACGTCACAAGCACATCCCTACTAAATCCTCAAGTCGAAGGTTCACGAATACCTATCACAACCTTTCGATTCCGTTATTGACTGTCCCGGAGTGAAATCCGTGTGACGAATCGAGGGTGAGTCTGTAATATCCGCAATTTCGAATTTCGGTAATTTTATTTTTTCGGCGGAAGTTCGTTTTGATGACTCTCTCCTGACCGTTTCGTCATTCCGAGAATGATTAATTCTGCACTTTTTGTCATCCGAGTTCGTTTCAGTGTCGTTTTGTTGAGTTCCGTGTCCTTAATCGACTTTTTCACGTAGGAATTCGACTTTGTAAAGTCACCATTAATTCTTGGAAACTCCAAAATTTCTGAATCTTTGCAACATTATAGAGCATCAAGTTAGCTTTCAAATGGTTCAAACGGTGAGTCAATCGGAGTCCGAACGAGAGAGTTATGATCGTTTTCGTTCACCCGCTCGTTATTGGCCGATCACTGCCGGCCGAACTCGGCCGTGTCGTCCGACACGGCCCGTGCCGTACTCATCCGGAAATGCCGAAAGTTTCTGTCTCAGGACCCGACCGTTTCGTCCGACACGGCCCGTGCCGAACTCTTCCGGATAAGCTTGTAGCGACTGCCGACACGCCCGACCGTGTTCCAGGACACGGTCGAGTCATGCCGAAGTCATTTGTCGGACGGGTCATCCGCGGAAGGCCCTTCGCGCCGCGACTGTCAATCGGGACACGGCCGAGTCCTGTCGGCCAGTCGGTAACACGACCGTGCCGATCGGCACGGCCGTGTCCGGCAGTAGTCAACCCCTATAAAAGGCCCCCGCAGACGCTTTTTCTTGCCATTTTTCACCTTCTTCTTCTCCTCTTCCGCAGCTGGGCGTGTTCTAAGCTTGAAGCCATGTTGTTTAACAACATATCCATGGAGTTCTTGAGGTCATATCATCAATCATCCGTCCTATAACATCCTCCGATCTACCGAATCAGGTCAGATTTCCTAGAAATCTAGTTTTGGGGAATTTGGGGGTTTTGGTTGTTTTCGTCCGATTAATCCGATTTAACTTAAGATTTTGATGGATTGATGATTATTTAGATGTATTATATCATTTCCCTTGTTATTCCATGGTTGGATCGTATCGATTCGTTATTTGGATCGAGTTCTTGACCGACGCCTTGAAGGTGTCCGGTAAAATGTCATAGAGGGGTTTTCGGGCGTTCTACGATTATTCTTCCTCGTATGATCGATGATTTATTGATTATATGTTAGGGTCGAATTCTTGCGAAGAACTCGAGTCGGAACCCTTCCGTTCGTCGTTTTCTTCAAGCTTTTCGATCGTAGGCGTATTCTTTGTCTTCGCCGGAGAATTGTAGGTGTTCGAGGTGTCCCGACTGAGCCGTGTTCGTAGGAGTGTCCGGTGTCGATTATCGAGGCAAGTATCTTGCCCATACATTATGTGTTTCGTGGATATTACGGTTGTTAATTGTCGATATGTGCTAAATAAATATTAATAACCATTTTTCAAAAGAATCGGTATATTTACCATCATGGTTTTCGTAAAGGTGACCCGTGTGGGTCGGGAATTAATATGCTTAGTTGATTATGTGTACTAGTTTCGAGTATAGGATCACCTTACTTTCGTGTGATGTCATTATGTATGATTATGGCGGCGGTAAATGTAAATTGTAATTCTCTTGTCAAATTATGTGCTTGGAGTCCCGTGGTTATGGATGAATATATTGAGTTTTTGTAATATTGGTTGTGTCGTTCGGTGCTGTTGAGATCTTGTGCTCACTTGTGAATTGATATAGTTCTGGGTCGTGAGTACGTGTTGGATAATTTGGCCATTCTAGCAAGGTACCTCGACTATATATATTTTGTGTGTTTGACCTTTGAGAGTCGTGGTTTTGTACTCTGAGTTGTTACTCTTCCACCTGGGGATGGCATGTGGCCTCTGGGGGCCGATACTAATGGGTACGGCCACGGAAGTGAACTTGGGTGCGTGTGTTGATGTTCTTCCACCTGGGGACGGTTCGACGGGACCTCTGGGGGCCGATACTAATGGGTACGGCCGCGAAAGTGGTTTCCCACCTGGGGACGGTCCGACGGGGCCTCTGGGGGCCGATACTAATGGGTACGGCCACGGGTTACCAAGTGTGGTTTCTGTGATATTGATGTTGATGTTTTGATGATTAATTGTGATATTGTCCGGAGTATCACAATGCTTTGCGCTCGGGGTCGAGAGACATTATATATCGAGTTTTGGTGCTTGGCTAGAATGGCATAAGATTACTGTGTTATGTGTAATGTGTCATTGTAAGTGAATTGAAGTGGATGATCGGGTCGTGGACCCTGTGTTTTGTGACCGGAATGGTTGGGTCGTGGACCCCGTGTTTTGTCAAACGGATTTGTATTTTGAAAAATGAACTTTGGGGCTGTGACCCTAAATGGCTTTCGAGGAATTAAGAACATTTTCAATTTTTGATGTTTTCAAAACTCCCGAGATTTGGAAATGTTTTCAAAATGCTTACTTGCTTCGTTTCTGCTTTCAAGACTTGAACTATTTTTAACTAAATATATCTCGGGAAGACTTTCGTTATATTCTCGGAATGTGTTGTGTATGGCTCGTATTTGCACTTTATACTTGCACTAGCGAAACAGTGGAGTTTTGCTAACCCCCGAGTAATTGGGGGGTGGATATCTGTATTGTGTCCAGGTACATGCAGGTTTTCGGGAGAAAGACATAGGATCGGCACGAGGGATGATGAAAGACGAATGATACTAATCACACAAAGGCCAGTTTTGGGTTCAGTTAGTCGGAGTCCATTGTATTGTCTTTTCCGCTGTCTTATTGTTTGTGGTGGTAATTATCTTACCCTTGCGTGGGTATGAGTCTGTATGAATTTATGTACTTTTATTTGTAAGTCAGTGTCGAAAGACCAAATCGGTCTATTGATTCGTTATTTTAATTCGTCAGTATGTAATGTAATGTGTTGTGTTGATGTCTAGCCTGGTGGATCCTCACGGGAGGGTGCGGCGTGTAATATTCCCGGTTTGATGCGGGGTGTTACATTTATGGTATCGGAGCTTAGGTTGAGGAAACCTAGGCTGTCGGGTCGAGTTATGTGTTGTTGAGTCTTGTATTGTCAGATTTTGTCTGACTGAGTCGTGTCGCGACGCGTCGTCTGGGATGTCGGCCGTGATTAGTATCAAGGTGCAGCCATCATCTTCGTGCGATCTGTGAATGTAAGTCTCCCTACTACATGTTGTACCACGAGCTATACGAGCCTGTATGATTCTGTGTTATGTAGTAGTATTTGAAGGCGCATCGTGAGTAAGTGACATATTTGTTAATTTCCGTATTGTGCTAGAATGAAGAATGATATGGCCAAATGTATCCTTGTATGAACTGTTTTTCTTGCAAGAGCAACAACCTTGGAATTTTTAGTTTCGAGGGCTTCCGGGGAGCCACGTAAATTTTTAAAATGTTCTCCAAGGGAGGAAAAATTTCGATTTTTGTATGATGACCTCAGGGTCGAAAATTTTTAGACTTCAAACTACCGATATTTAATTCTCATCTCATACTATAAGTTTTCAAAACTCGAGTTTTTAACTCAAATAAGGTCTTCAAAATATAATCAAAATGTGACTCTCGTTTGTAACTTTTCGGTTTCATGAATGTTGGTCAGAAGATGCGTATTGATGATGCTCTCGTTGTTGAGCAGTGGTGCCAGTTTTATGATTAAAATAGTAACGTGAATGTTGAGTCCATCGGTATGTATGTGTTGAGATAGTCCTCCTTATTGAGAAGTAAAATTTTCGTTTTTGTAGGATGATTTTCTTTTGATGGTTGCTTGTGAGATGTTATAATTATGTGATTCGATGACATTAAACTCGTATGTTGTTGCTTATTTGTAACCTTCGATTCTAGTATTACCTCATATATGTTTGCAATCGTGTTGGTGATTAGAGCAGTTAGCACAGGCTTAAATACGAGCCTAACGCGCGCTAACGTGGCGTGTTTAGCGCACGTTAACCTTTGTTGTAACGCGCGCTAATCAACCTGGGCAGAGTCTATGGAACCGCATTATAGCCGTTAAGTCTAACTTTTGCGGCCAATCACCTGTAGTTGTATTCTCTACGTGGTGTCTAGTGATAACAACTGTTGTGCGTGAATGTGTGTTAAGACTTGTCGTATTGCTAGGTGATATTTGATTGTGTTTGATGAATTGATAAATTATGTATGCTGTGTGTGTGTTCAAAAACACTTTCCTGGAAACTTCACAAAGTTTTGACGGTTCGATTAATCGGCGGCTCCGTGTATACTTTGAAAATTATTTGGAATTGGCAAGCCGGCCTTGGATTCTCAAATAAAACCTCGATGGTATTTGAAAGAGTTGTTTTAAAGTACATGTAGACATTTTGTAAAATATTACCGTCGTTGATGTTTGTGAAGTGTTGGGAGAATTTTCGAAAATGATTTTTAACGTATTATTGTATTTTCAAATAATTCGAGTGAGTGATTTTCAAAAATCTTTCACACCATAAAAATATTTTATTTCAAAAACCAATGCGATTTTTATTTTCAAAAAAATATATAGTGAAAGATGAAAAATCTCACTCGATGTAAAGTTCAAACTCGGATTTGGAAATGTTAAAGTATGTTGTTACAAGTTTTGATGAAACAACCCGAGGTACCAAAAGTACTTTTAAAGTTTATTTTAAATAGCATACAAATCCAAGGATTTTCAAAAGATTTCCTTTAAAAGGATACCTCGTGGATTTTCTTTTCGAGTTGTTATTGGTTACCTTATGTGATATGTCGTGCTGAGTTGGTACTTTAGTTTAATATTTTGCGAAGTTGTGCAATCGTACTGAGTGGGAATCTGCTTAGTATGCCGATGGGCATAGGACACAGTCGTGACCACGATACTAATGGCCTTGAAGATCGGATGTGGACCAAGAGGATATGGTCGGGAAGGTTGCTATTCCAGCACTTCGTTCTCGTTTAAGTTTCGGGACGAAACCTCTTTTAAAGGTGATATGATGTAATACCCGCATTTTTCTTTCTTTCTCTTCTGTTTCGTCCAATCGTATCGACTCGACTGTGTTCGTTGATGCTTCTGACCTGGTGTTGTTTCTCACCTTTGTCATTCGAGCGAGTTCTGATATTGTCCCAAATTGAGCTATATATCGTTGTGACCTTTTCAAGTTCGGAAAATTAGTCTCGTTTTCGATCTTCCAACCCTTGGGCGGTGGAATTCCGTATTTGTTCAGCGATTGGCTCGCATTTTGATTGATGTACCGTTGGGTCGGTCAATAGTATTGATTCTCGTCCGTTGTGTTTTGTGATTGTTCGGATAATTGACTTGATTGTATTATCCATTTGATGACGCTTGTCACTTGTTGGTTTTGTTATATCCCTAACGGCGACGTTGTGTTGGTCGTGGAGCGTGTTTTCACGCCGTATATTCCTTTACGTTGCTTGTAACGTTTCGCCGATGGGCGTAAGTTACGCGTTTCCTTGCGTATCTCGTCGAGTTTTCCTGGCGGGTATATTGCTTCCCCCTACTTGTTTTAAGTTTCGGGACGAAACTTCTTTTAAGGAGGGTAGAATGTAATATCCGCAATTTAATTTCGGTAATTTTATTTTTTCGGCGGAAGTTCGTTTTGACGACTCGCTCCTGACCGTTTCATCATTCCGAGAATAATTAATTCTGCACTTTTTGTCATCCGAGTTCGTTTCAGTGTCGTTTTGTTGAGTTCCGTGTCCTTAATCGACTTTTTCACGTAGGAATTCGACTTTGTAAAGTCACCATTAATTCTTGGAAACTCTAAAAATTCTGAATCTTTGCAACATTATAGAGCATCAAGTTAGCTTTCAAATGGTTCAAACGGTGAGTCAATCGGAGTCCGGACGAGAGAGTTATGATCGTTTTCGTTCACCCGCTCGTTATTGGCCGATCACTGCCGGCCGAACTCGGCCGTGTCGTCCGACACGGCCCGTGCCGTACTCATACGGAAATGCCGAAAGTTTCTGTCTCAGGACCCGACCGTGTCGTCCGACACGGCCGCGGCCGAACTCTTCCGGATAAGCTCAGTAGCGATCGCTGACACGCCCGACCGTGTTCCAGACACGGCCGAGTCATGCCGAAGTCGCCGCTTGACGGGTCACCGTCGGAAGGCCCTCCGCGCCGCGACCGTGTCAAGCGAGGACACGGTCGAGTCCTCGCTGCCAGCTGTGCAACACGACCGTGCCGATCGGCACGGGCCGTGTCCGGCAGGTAGTCAACCCCTATAAAAGGCCCTGCAGACGTTTTTCTTGCCATTTTTCACCTTCTTCTTCTCCTCTTCCGCAGCTGGGCGTGTTCTAAGCTTGAAGCCATGTTGTTTAACAACATATCCATGGAGTTCTTGAGGTCATATCATCAATCATCCGTCCTATAACATCCTCCGATCTATCGAATCAGGTCAGATTTCCTAGAAATCTAGTTTTGGGGAATTTGGGGGTTTTGGTTGTTTTCGTCCGATTAATTCGATTTAACTTAGGATTTTGATGGATTGATGATTATTTAGATGTATTATATCATTTCCCTTGTTATTCCATGGTTGGATCGTATCGATTCGTTATTTGGGTCGAGTTCTTGATCGACGCCTTGAAGGTGTCCGGTAAAATGTCATAGAGGGGTTTTCGGGCGTTCTATGATTACTCTTCCTCGTATGATCGATGATTTATTGATTATATGTTAGGGTCTAATTCTTGCGAAGAACTCGAGTCGGAACCCTTCCGTTCGTCGTTTTCTTCAAGCTTTTCGATCGTAGGCGTATTCTTTGTCTTCGCCGGAGAATTGTAGGTGTTCGAGGTGTCCCGACTGAGCCGTGTTCGTAGGAGTGTCCGGTGTCGATTATCGAGGCAAGTATCTTGCCCATACATTATGTGTTTCGTGGATATTACGGTTGTTAATTGTCGATATGTGCTAAATAAATATTAATAACCATTTTTCAAAAGAATCGGTATATTTACCATCATGGTTTTCATAAAGGTGACCCGTGTGGGTCGGGAATTAATATGCTTAGTTGATTATGTGTACTAGTTTCGAGTATAGGATCACCTTACTTTCGTGTGATGTCATTATGTATGATTATGGCGTCGGTAAATGTAAAGTGTAATTCTCTTGTCAAATTATGTGCTTGGAGTCCCGTGGTTATGGATGAACATATTGAGTTTTTGTGATATTGGTTGTGTCGTTCGGTGCTGTTGAGATCTTGTGCTCCCTTGTGAATTGATATAGTTCTGGGTCGTGAGTACGTGTTGGATAATTTGGCCATTCTAGCAAGGTACCTCGACTATATATATTTTGTGTGTTTGACCTTTGAGAGTCGTGGTTTTGTACTCTGAGTTGTTACTCTTCCACCTGGGGATGGCATGTGGCCTCTGGGGGCCGATACTAATGGGTACGGCCACGGAAGTGAACTTGGGTGCGTGTGTTGATGTTCTTCCACCTGGGGACGGTTCGACGGGACCTCTGGGGGCCGATACTAATGGTACGGCCGCGAAGTGGTTTCCCACCGGGACGGTCCGACGGGCCTGCGGGGCCGATACTAATGGGTACGGCCACGGGTTACCAAGTGTGGTTTCTGTGATATTGATGTTGATGTTTTGATGATTAATTGTGATATTGTCCGGAGTATCACAATGCTTTGCGCTCGGGGTCGAGAGACATTATATATCGAGTTTTGGTGCTTGGCTAGAATGGCATAAGATTACTGTGTTATGTGTAATGTGTCATTGTAAGTGAATTGAAGTGGATGATCGGGTCGTGGACCCTGTGTTTTGTGACCGGAATGGTTGGGTCGTGGACCCCGTGTTTTGTCAAACGGATTTGTATTTTGAAAAATGAACTTTGGGGCTGTGACCCTAAATGGCTTTCGAGGAATTAAGAACATTTTCAATTTTTGATGTTTTCAAAACTCCCGAGATTTGGAAATGTTTTCAAAATGCTTACTTGCTTCGTTTCTGCTTTCAAGACTTGAACTATTTTTAACTAAATATATCTCGGGAAGACTTTCGTTATATTCTCGGAATGTGTTGTGTATGGCTCGTATTTGCACTTTATACTTGCACTAGCGAAACAGTGGAGTTTTGCTAACCCCCGAGTAATCGGGGGGTGGATATCTGTATTGTGTCCAGGTACATGCAGGTTTTCGGGAGCAAGACATAGGATCGGCACGAGGGATGATGAAAGACGAATGATACTAATCACACAAAGGCCAGTTTTGGGTTCAGTTAGTCGGAGTCCATTGTATTGTCTTTTCCGCTGTCTTATTGTTTGTGGTGGTAATTATCTTACCCTTGCGTGGGTATGAGTCTGGATGAATTTATGTACTTTTATTTGTAAGTCAGTGTCGAAAGACCAAATCGGTCTATTGATTCGTTATTTTAATTCGTCAGTATGTAATGTAATGTGTTGTGTTGATGTCTAGCCTGGTGGATCCTCACGGGGAGGGTCTGCGGCGTGTAATATTCCCGGTTTGATCTGGGGGTGTTACATTTATGGTATCGGAGCTTAGGTTGAGGAAACCTAGGCTGTCGGGTCGAGTTATGTGTTGTTGAGTCTTGTATTGTCAGATTTTGTCTGACTGAGTCGTGTCGCGACGCGTCGTCTGGGATGTCGGCCGTGATTAGTATCAAGGTGCAGCCATCATCTTCGTGCGATCTGTGAATGTAAGTCTCCCTACTACATGTTGTACCACGAGCTATACGAGCCTGTATGATTCTGTGTTATGTAGTAGTATTTGAAGGCGCATCGTGAGTAAGTGACATATATTTGTTAATTTCCGTATTGTGCTAGAATGAAGAATGATATGGCCAAATGTATCCTTGTATGAACTGTTTTTCTTGCAAGAGCAACAACCTTGGAATTTTTAGTTTCGAGGGCTTCCGGGGAGCCACGTAAATTTTTAAAATGTTCTCCAAGGGAGGAAAAATTTCGATTTTTGTATGATGACCTCAGGGTCGAAAATTTTTAGACTTCAAACTACCGATATTTAATTCTCATCTCATACTATAAGTTTTCAAAACTCGAGTTTTTAACTCAAATAAGGTCTTCAAAATATAATCAAAACGTGACTCTCGTTTGTAACTTTTCGGTTTCATGAATGTTGGTCAGAAGATGCGTATTGATGATGCTCTCGTTGTTGAGCAGTGGTGCCGCTTTATGATTAAAATAGTAACGTGAATGTTGAGTCCATCGGTATGTATGTGTTGAGATAGTCCTCCTTATTGAGAAGTAAAATTTTCGTTTTTGTAGGATGATTTTCTTTTGATGGTTGCTTGTGAGATGTTATAATTATGTGAATCGATGACATTAAACTCGTATGTTGTTGCTTATTTGTAACCTTCGATTCTAGTATTACCTCATATATGTTTGCAATCGTGTTGGTGATTAGAGCAGTTAGCACAGGCTTAAATACGAGCCTAACGCGCGCTAACGTGGCGTGTTTAGCGCACGTTAACCTTTGTTGTAACGCGCGCTAATCAACCTGGGCAGAGTCTATGGAACCGCATTATAGCCGTTAAGTCTAACTTTTGCGGCCAATCACCTGTAGTTGTATTCTCTACGTGGTGTCTAGTGATAACAACTGTTGTGCGTGAATGTGTGTTAAGACTTTTCGTATTGCTAGGTGATATTTGATTGTGTTTGATGAATTGATAAATTATGTATGCTGTGTGTGTTCAAAAACACTTTCCTGGAAACTTCACAAAGTTTTGACGGTTCGATTAATCGGCGGCTCCGTGTATACTTTGAAAATTATTTGGAATTGGCAAGCCGGCCTTGGATTCTCAAATAAAACCTCGATGGTATTTGAAAGAGTTGTTTTAAAGTACATGTAGACATTTTGTAAAATATTACCGTCGTTGATATTTGTGAAGTGTTGGGAGAATTTTCGAAAATGATTTTTAACGTTTTATTGTATTTTCAAATTATTCGTGTGAGTGATTTTCAAAATCTTTCACACCATAAAAATATTTTATTTCAAAACCAATGCGATTTTTATTTTCAAAAAAATATATAGTGAAAGATGAAAAATCTCACTCGATGTAAAGTTCAAACTCGGATTTGGAAATGTTAAAGTATGTTGTTACAAGTTTTGATGAAACAACCCGAGGTACCAAAAGTACTTTTAAAGTTTATTTTAAATAGCATACAAATCCAAGGATTTTCAAAAGATTTCCTTTAAAAGGATACCTCGTGGATTTTCTTTTCGAGTTGTTATTGGTTACCTTATGTGATATGTCGTCTGAGTTGGTACTTTAGTTTAATATTTTGCGAAGTTGTGCAATCGTACTGAGTGGGAATCTGCTTAGTATGCCGATGGGCAGAGGACACAGTCGTGACCACGATACTAATGGCCTTGAAGATCGGATGTGGACCAAGAGGATATGGTCGGGAAGGTTGCTATTCCAGCACTTCGTTCTCGTTGTTTAAGTTTCGGGACGAAACCTCTTTTAAAGGTGATATGATGTAATACCCGCATTTTTCTTTCTTTCTCTTCTGTTTCGTCCAATCGTATCGACTCACCGTGTTCGTTGATGCTTCGACACAGTGTTGTTTCTCACCTTTGTCATTCGAGCGAGTTCTGATATTGTCCCAAATTGAGCTATATATCGTTGTGACCTTTTCAAGTTCGGAAAATTAGTCTCGTTTTCGATCTTCCAACCCTTGGGCGGTGGAATTCCGTATTTGTTCAGCGATTGGCTCGCATTTTGATTGATGTACCGTTGGGTCGGTCAATAGTATTTATTCTCGTCCGTTGTGTTTTGTGATTGTTCGGATAATTGACTTGATTGTATTATCCATTTGATGACGCTTGTCACTTGTTGGTTTTGTTATATCCCTAACGGCGACGTTGTGTTGGTCGTCGTGGAGCGTGTTTTCACGCCGTATATTCCTTTACGTTGCTTGTAACGTTTCGCCGATGGGCGTAAGTTACGCGTTTCCTTGCGTATCTCGTCGAGTTTTCCTGGCGGGTATATTGCTTCCCCCTACTTGTTTTAAGTTTCGGGACGAAACTTCTTTTAAGGAGGGTAGAATGTAATATCCGCAATTTCGAATTTCGGTAATTTTATTTTTTCGGCGGAAGTTCGTTTTGACGACTCGCTCCTGACCGTTTCATCATTCCGAGAATAATTAATTCTGCACTTTTTGTCATCCGAGTTCGTTTCAGTGTCGTTTTGTTGAGTTCCGTGTCCTTAATCGACTTTTTCACGTAGGAATTCGACTTTGTAAAGTCACCATTAATTCTTGGAAACTCTAAAAATTCTGAATCTTTGCAACATTATAGAGCATCAAGTTAGCTTTCAAATGGTTCAAACGGTGAGTCAATCGGAGTCCGGACGAGAGAGTTATGATCGTTTTCGTTCACCCGCTCGTTATTGGCCGATCACTGCCGGCCGAACTCGGCCGTGTCGTCCGACACGGCCCGTGCCGTACTCATCCGGAAATGCCGAAAGTTTCTGTCTCAGGACCCGACCGTGTCGTCCGACACGGCCCGTGCCGAACTCTTCCGGATAAGCCTGTAGCGACTGCCGACACGCCCGACCGTGTTCCAGGACACGGTCGAGTCATGCCGAGTCGCCGCTTGACGGTCATCGCTTTGAAGGCCCTCCGCGCCGCGACCGTGTCAAGCAGGACACGGTCGAGTCCCTGTCGGCCAGCTGTGCAACACGACCGTGCCGATCGGCACGGGCCGTGTCCGGCAGGTAGTCAACCCCTATAAAAGGCCCTGCAGACGTTTTTCTTGCCATTTTTCACCTTCTTCTTCTCCTCTTCCGCAGCTGGGCGTGTTCTAAGCTTGAAGCCATGTTGTTTAACAACATATCCATGGAGTTCTTGAGGTCATATCATCAATCATCCGTCCTATAACATCCTCCGATCTATCGAATCAGGTCAGATTTCCTAGAAATCTAGTTTTGGGGAATTTGGGGGTTTTGGTTGTTTTAGTCCGATTAATCCGATTTAACTTAGGATTTTGATGGATTGATGATTATTTAGATGTATTATATCATTTCCCTTGTTATTCCTGTAACACCCCCAGATCAAACCGGGAATATTACACGCCGCAGACCCTCTCCGTGAGGATCCACCAGGCTAGACATCAAAACAACACATTACATTACATACCGACGAATCAAAATAACGGACCAATAGACCGATTTGGTCTTTCGTCACAGACTTACAAATCAAAATACATAAACTCATCCAGACTCATACCCACACAAGGGTAAAATACTTGCAACAATGAACAATAAGACAGCGGAAAAGACAATACAATGGACTCCGACTAACTGAACCCAAAACTGGCCTTCGTGTGATTAGTATCATTCGTCTTTCATCATCCCTCGTGCCGATCCTGTGTCTTGCTCCCGAAAACCTGCATGAACCTGGACACAATACAGATATCCACCCCCCGATTACTCGGGGGTTAGCAAAACTCCACTGTTTCGCTAGTGCAAGTATAAAGTGCAAATACGAGCCATACAGAACACATTCCGAGAATATAACGAAAGACTTCCCGAGATGTGTTTAGTTAAAAATAGTTCAAGTCTTGAAAGCAGAAACAAAGCAAGTAAGCATTTTGAAAACATTGCAAAATCTCGGGAGTTTTGAAAACATCAGAAATTAAAAAGGTTCTTAATTCCTCGAAAGCCATTTAGTGGTCACATTCCAAAGTTCATTTTTCAAAATACAAATCTGTTTAACAAAACACGGGGTCCACGACCCAACCATTCCGGTCACAAAACACAGGGTCCACAACCCGATCATCCACTTCAATTCACTTACAAGGTCACATTACACATAACACATTATCCCTATGCCATTCTAGCCAAACACCAAGACTCGATATATAATGTCTCTCGACCCCAAGCACAAAGCATTGTGATACTCCGGACAATATCACAATTAACGAAAACATCAACGTCATCCTCAAGATGAAAACCACAACTGGTAACCCGCGGCCGTACCCCTTAGTATCGACCCCGGACATCCCGTCGGACACTCCGGTGGGAAACCACTTCCGCGGCCGTACCCTTAAGTATCGACCCCGGACATCCCGTCGGACACTCCGGTGGAAGTTCATCCACACACGCACCCTTGCCCACTTCGTGGCCGTACTCTTAGTATCGACCCGGACATCCCGTCGGACACTTCTGGTGGAAGGAACAACTCAAACACTTTCCAAAAATCAAATTTGCAAACCACAAGCCTCGAAGGTCAATCACAGTATATATAGTCGAGGTACCTTACTAGAATGGCCAGTTCATCCAAAGATATACTCACGACCAAGTAATGATACAATGCACAAGGACGCGCAAGATTTCAACAAAGACCGAACGACACAACTAATATCACACAAACTCACATATCCAACTAAACATATTAATTCCCGACACACACGGTTCACCTTTACGAAAAACATGATGGTAAAATATACCGATTCCTTTGAAAATGGTTATAAATATTTATTTAGCACATATCGACGATTAACAACCATAATATCCACAAAACACGTAATGTATGGGCAAGATACTTGCCTCGATACCACGAGCGAACCACGAACGGATACGGCTCAGCGGGAAGCTTGGGCGCGATGCTAACGAAAAGGAAGACGACAATGAACGGAACGGAAGAATCAAGCACGGCCGTGAGGAACCGAAAATGAACCTAACGATTCGAATAGCACAATCACAACCACTTCTAAACGATTATGGAAATGGAATACACGGAACCGCCTACGATTCATGTATATTCATACGAAAACAACAACGAGGGCGGACCACAACCAAACCCTCTCGATTCCGTAAAAATCTACAAAATATCCATGAATCCGTAGGGAAACTAAAGATACTAACAAGATTAATCATATTCATCATGAATCCATCAACGAAACGGAAAGAATCGGACAAAACCCCAAAATCCCCAATTATCCAAAAAGGTAGGGTTTCAAGAGATATTACCTTGAGTGATTCAAGTGTTAAGATCCGTAGAACACGCGTTAGATTGATTATCCGAGCCTCACAACCGAAAAGAAATGATGAAAATCGACCCCCGGATGAAGAACTCTCTCCCTCTATATCTCCTCTCTCGCGGCGCAGTGGAAAAATGGGAAAGAAATGAGCTTCACGCTCAAAACAACGCATTTAAAGTGTAACACAGCGGGACCTATCGGCCGGCCTATCGGCCGATAGGCCCAACCGATAGCCATCTTGAATGTAGGCGGTAGAGTCTATCGACCCCCTATCGCCGAAAGGCTCCTGGAAGTGCTCGGCCAAAATCAAACGACCATAACTCTCTCGTCGGACTCAGATTGACTCACCGTTTGAACCATTGGAAAGCTAACTCGATGTTCTATAATATTGCAAAGATTTATAATTTTGGAGTCATCAAAAATTAATGGTGATCTAACAAAGACGAACTCATACTTAGAAAAGTCGTTTAGTAATCCTGAATTCAACAAAAGCGACACCGAAACCCGAACACGAATACGAACCGAAGATACGGTTACGAAGTACTCACAAAGACGAATCTAAGAGCTAGTAGGACACACGATTCCGACCACCCGAAGGCTCGAATTCAACAACGGAAGTAATTACCCAAAACTTTGGGAAATTACGAAAATGGCCCAAAACGTCCGAAAATCACGATACGCGATCGAAACACCAAACCAAAGCTCGCAACATGAATAATAACATTAAATGAACTTACGAGAAACTCAAACAGCAGTTTCGGACGAGATCGCAAGAATCGAGCTCAAGTCTTGAAAAGTCGCTAAAAGCACGGAACTCAACAAAACAACACCGAAACGAACTCGGATGACAAAAAGTGAAGAATTAATCATTCTCGAAATGACGAAATGGTCATGAGCGAAGTCGTCAAAACGAACTTCCGCCGAAAAAGAAAATTACCGAAATTGAAATTGCGGATATTACATTCTACCCTCCTTAAAAGAAGTTTCGTCCGAAACTTAAAACAAGTAGGGGAAGCAATATACCCCGCCAGAAAACTCGACGAGATACGCAAAACCGAAAACTCGCGCCCGACGAAACGCCGCAAGAAACGCAAAGAGACATACGGCGTGAAAACACGCTCCACGACGACCAATACCACGTCGCCGTTAGGAACATAATAAAGTCAACAAGTGACAAGCGTCAACAAGCGAGATAGTATAATCAAGTCGATTATCCAGACAATCACAAAACACAACGAACGAAAATCAACAGGATTGACCAACCCAACGGTACATCAATCAAAACGCGGCCAACCGCTGAACAAATACAGAATTCCACCGCCCAAGGGTTGGAAGATTGAAAACGAGACTAACTTCCCGAACTTAAGGGAATTTCGAAGGAGTCTGAATGTTCAACAATCACGAAACGAGATCAACAAAAACTGAACAATCAAACGATCGAACCACAAAGATCGAGACAACAAAAATCGAACGATCATGTTCGGATCACGAAGAACAATAAGGTTCAACCGACAATTCCGAGGTCCACATCTCGACTCAAGACAAAACATGATCCGGTGAAAACAACAAGATGCACACTCGTATAAGATCCACAGGAAAGGGATTAATAATTGAAAAGTCACAACGACGAACGAGTAATTCGAAATAATACCACCTCGTTCGATCAACAAAAGCAAGTGGCGGGACAAGCTCGAAAATGTCAATGAACATAAACGAGTCGACAGAGTCGAAAATACGAAGTTCAAATCCGATCCACTTGAATAAGAGAACTAGTAAAACCAGATGATGTCACTTAGAACAAGGTTCACAAGAATCGAATCAACTCGAAAAGTCACAGCGATAACCAGTTGACCCAAAACAAGATCACGGCTCGTTCGAGCAGCGAAACCGAAATCTGAGAACAAGTTCGAAAGTATCAACGAACACGAGCGAGTCGATAGACTCGAGAAAGAGAAAATGCAGGAGTCTAAAAACAACACGGGTACTACATTCGACCTCTTATAAAGAAGGTCGCCCCGCAACTCACAACAAATAAATCAAGGTGACGGCACAACAAGCAACCGAAACATCCTTCAAAGGCCTCTCAAAGCCGATTCCGATGACTGTCTTTGAGCGCGAACTTCAAAGTCTCGGTAGCTAATTCGCAAAAGCGGAATTCGGTGTCCTCGAGTCCACACTTGAAATGTGTTACCGACGAGAAGGACAGTTTACACGTGCATGCCCCGGCACATCACGGTTGAAACGTCTCGGCTCGGCATACCGAAAATACAAATGCTAGATACAATGGGGCACAACGTCGCAAAATAACATAGCGGAGATGCCAACTCAGCACAACAAAGAATCATAACACATACTATATACAACGATTACCATCATAAAGTAATACACACACAAACACTACAGCAGCAGCGGTATCGTTCGGCGACCTCGGCGGCGAACGATAACCAGCACATAATTTCAACCATCATGAAACAATCACACATGTACACAAACGTACAAACTCAAGCTTCAACAGCTCACACCCGTGCGACAACACGCAAATCACCACGAGGCGACAAACAGTAAATACCAGTTCATACCTCTCACAGAGGACTAGTACAACAAATGCGTGGCAACGCCTCGACGTTCATGCCACCATTTCGATCACAATTCGGGGTTAACACCGTAACGAAAGTTCGAAAACCATACACGCATTTCCGGTCCGCAAACAGGAATGATAGGTTTTAAAAACAAAAACCACCTTTGAAGACAGTTTGGAAACACCAATTGATCTTGAGTATCATTTTACAAAAAGTTGAACAAACATCATTTTCGAGACTTTGAAAATCATCTTGCGTTTGAACAAAAATGAGGACACCTTCTCGTAGTGAAAAACTTTCAAATATATTCGACCCTTGGGTCTAAGCATCGCATTTGAAAATATCTCAAAAATATTTTTGGTCATCTACCGTTAATTTTTTGAATTGTATTGCGGCATTAGAATTCACATTGAAAACACCGCCATAAAATAATTCGTTTTAAAAGTACGTCTCGAATTTTAATTTTCTAAGACACTCAAGGTTTTCAAAATAATTCAATGGGCTAGAATGCCCAAAATTTGAGTAATTACAAGGAACAATATAGCGCCGTGGGTCCCGCCGGAACCCACCAGCTAAAAACCATTCACAAAAACGCCAAAAAGGCCGATGACGGTAATATTTCAAAAACTCATAAAATCCATTTACAAAATACTAAATACCGTCATAAGAATTTCGCCAAAATGATCAAGGCCATAATGCCAAAAACTCGGTTAATGGAATCAATTTTCGAAATAAAACTCAGTCGGTAAAATACCGAAAATCATTACAAAGGAACTCACGCGATGGATAAAAGAAATAAAGTCAAACATGCACAATCCATCAACACTACTCCTCATATGAACGAAGTATTAGAGTCAAGTAACCACATATCACGAAATCAAAATTCATAAAAGAATTCCGTTAAGCAACAAATAATCATAAAAATAGCTCGTGTCACACGAGGCACAACACAAAGAAGGGAGACTTACACCACAGTCGCACGAAGATGATGATCGCCCACGATACTAATCACGACCAACAAACTCGGGCACGCGTCGCGACACGACTTAGTCGGACATAATCCGACAAGACAAAACTCAATAGACACCATCGACCCGGCTGGGTTTCCACAACCTAAGCTCGATACCATAAATGTAACACCCCGAGATCAAACCGGAATATTACACGCCGCGCACCCTCTCGTGAGGATCCACCGAGCTAGACATCAAAACAACACATTACATTACATACAAGCGAATCAAAATAACGGACCAATAGACCGATTTGGTCTTTCGTCACAGACTTACAAATCAAAATACATAAACTCATCCAGACTCATACCCACACAAGGGTAAAATACTTGCAACAATGAACAATAAGGCAATGGAAAAGACAATACAATGGACTCACTAATCAACCCAAAACGCGCCTTCGTGTGATTAGTATCATTCGTCTTTCATCATCCCTCGTGCCGATCTGTGTCTTGCTCCCGAAAACTGCATGAACACGGACACAATACTGAGATATCCACCCCAGGTGCTCGGGGTTAGCAAAACTCCTTTGTTTCGCTAGTGCAAGTATAAAGTGCAAATACGAGCCATACAGAACACATTCCGAGAATATAACGAAAGACTTCGAGATGTGTTTAGTTAAAAATAGTTCAAGTCTTGAAAGCGAAACAAAGCAAGTAAGCATTTTGAAAACATTGCAAAATCTCGGGAGTTTTGAAAACATCGAAATTAAAAAGGTTCTTAATTCCTCGAAGCCATTTAGGGTCACAACCCCAAAGTTCATTTTTCAAAATACAAATCATTTAACAAAACACGGGTCCACGACCCAACCATTCGATCACAAAACACAGGTCCACGACCCGATCATCCACTTCAATTCACTTACAAGGTCACATTACACATAACACATTATCCCTATGCCATTCTAGCCAAACACCAAGACTCGATATATAATGTCTCTCGACCCCAAGCACAAAGCATTGTGATACTCTGACAATATCACAATTAACGAAAACATCAACGTCATCCTCAAGATGAAAACCTGGCCAGTAACCGCGGCCGTACCCCTTAGTATCGACCCCGGACATCCGTCGGACACTCGGGTGAAACCACTTCGCGGCCGTACCCCTTAGTATCGACCCCGGACATCCCGTCGGACACTCCGGTGGAAGTTCATCCACACACGCACCCAGCCCACTTCGTGGCCGTACCCCTTAATGCTCGACCCCGGACATCCCGTCGGACACTCGGTGGAAGGAACAACACACACACGTTCCAAAAATCACGATTTGCAAACCACAAGCCTCGAAGGTCAATCACGGTATATATAGTCGAGGTACCTTACTAGAATGGCGAGTTCATCCAAAGATATACTCACGACCAAGTAATGATACAATGCACAAGGACGCGCAAGATTTCAACAGACCGAGCGACACAACTAATATCACACAAACTCACATATCCAACTAAACATATTAATTCCCGACACACACGGTTCACCTTTACGAAAAACATGATGGTAAAATATACCGATTCCTTTGAAAATGGTTATAAATATTTATTTAGCACATATCGACGATTAACAACCATAATATCCACAAAACACGTAATGTATGGGCAAGATACTTGCCTCGATACCACGAGCCGAACCACGAGCGGATACGGCTCAGCGGGAAGCTTGGGCGCCCGATGCTAACGAAAGGAAGACGACAATGAAGCGGAACGGAAGAATCAAGCACGGCCGTGAGGAACCGAAAATGAACCTAACGATTCGAATAGCACAATCACAACCACTTCTAAACGATTATGGAAATGGAATACACCTGGAACCCCGCCTACGATTCATGTATATTCATACCGAAAACAACAACGAGGGCGGACCACAACCAAACCCTCTCGATTCCGTAAAAATCTACAAAATATCCATGAATCCGTAGGGAAACTAAAGATACTAACAAGATTAATCATATTCATCATGAATCCATCAACGAAACGGAAAGAATCGGACAAAACCCCAAAATCCCCAATTATCCAAAAAGGTAGGGTTTCAAGAGATATTACCTTGAGTGATTCAAGTGTTAAGATCCGTAGAACACGCGTTAGATTGATTATCCGAGCCTCACAACCGAAAAGAAATGATGAAAATCGACCCCCGGATGAAGAACTCTCTCCCTCTATATCTCCTCTCTCGCGGCGCAGTGGAAAAATGGGAAAGAAATGAGCTTCACGCTCAAAACAACGCATTTAAAGTGTAACACAGCAGGACCTATCGGCCGGCCTATCGGCCGATAGGCCCAACCGATAGCCATACTGAATGTAGGCAGTAGAGTCTATCGACCCCCCCTATCGGCCGAAAGGCTCCTGGAAGTGCTCGGCAAAAAACTGAAACGACCATAACTCTCTCGTCCGGACTCCGATTGACTCACCGTTTGAACCATTGGAAAGCTAACTCGATGTTCTATAATATTGCAAAGATTTATAATTTTTGGAGTCATCAAAAATTAATGGTGATCTAACAAAGACGAACTCATACTTAGAAAAGTCGTTTAGTAATCCTGAATTCAACAAAGCGACAGAAACCCGAACACGAATACGAACCGAAGATACGGTTACGAAGTACTCACAAAGACGAATCTAAGAGCTAGTAGGACACACGATTCCGACCACCCGAAGGCTCGGAATTCAACAACGGAAGTAATTACCCAAAACTTTGGGAAATTACGAAAATGGCCCAAAACGTCCGAAAATCACGATACGCGATCGAAACACCAAACCAAAGCTCGCAACATGAATAATAACATTAAATGAACTTACGAGAAACTCGAAACGACAGCTTTGACGAGATCGCAAGAATCGAGCTCAAGTGCGGAAAAGTCGCTAAAAAGCACGGAACTCAACAAAACAACACCGAAACGAACTCGGATGACAAAAAGTGAAGAATTAATCATTCTCGAAATGACGAAATGGTCATGAGCGAGTCGTCAAAACGGACTTCCGCCGAAAAAAAGAAAATTACCGAAATTCGAAATTGCGGATATTACAATTCCATGGTTGGATCGTATCGATTCGTTATTTGGGTCGAGTTCTTGACCGACGCCTTGAAGGTGTCCGGTAAAATGTCATAGAGGGGTTTTCGGGCGTTCTACGATTACTCTTCCTCGTATGATCGATGATTTATTGATTATATGTTAGGGTCGAATTCTTGCGAAGAACTCGAGTCGGAACCCTTCCGTTCGTCGTTTTCTTCAAGCTTTTCGATCGTAGGCGTATTCTTTGTCTTCGCCGGAGAATTGTAGGTGTTCGAGGTGTCCCGACTGAGCCGTGTTCGTAGGAGTGTCCGGTGTCGATTATCGAGGCAAGTATCTTGCCCATACATTATGTGTTTCGTAGATATTACGGTTGTTAATTGTCGATATGTGCTAAATAAATATTAATAACCATTTTTCAAAAGAATCGGTATATTTACCATCATGGTTTTCGTAAAGGTGACCCGTGTGGGTCGGGAATTAATATGCTTAGTTGATTATGTGTACTAGTTTCGAGTATAGGATCACCTTACTTTCGTGTGATGTCATTATGTATGATTATGGCGTCGGTAAATGTAAAGTGTAATTCTCTTGTCAAATTATGTGCTTGGAGTCCCGTGGTTATGGATGAATATATTGAGTTTTTGTGATATTGGTTGTGTCGTTCGGTGCTGTTGAGATCTTGTGCTCCCTTGTGAATTGATATAGTTCTGGGTCGTGAGTACGTGTTGGATAATTTGGCCATTCTAGCAAGGTACCTCGACTATATATATTTTGTGTGTTTGACCTTTGAGAGTCGTGGTTTTGTACTCTGAGTTGTTACTCTTCCACCTGGGGATGGCATGTGGCCTCTGGGGGCCGATACTAATGGGTACGGCCACGGAAGTGAACTTGGGTGCGTATGTTGATGTTCTTCCACCTGGGGACGGTTCGACGGGACCTCTGGGGGCCGATACTAATGGGTACGGCCGCGGAAGTGGTTTCCCACCTGGGGACGGTCCGACGGGGCCTCTGGGGGCCGATACTAATGGGTACGGCCACGGGTTACCAAGTGTGGTTTCTGTGATATTGATGTTGATGTTTTGATGATTAATTGTGATATTGTCCGGAGTATCACAATGCTTTGCGCTCGGGGTCGAGAGACATTATATATCGAGTTTTGGTGCTTGGCTAGAATGGCATAAGATTAATGTGTTATGTGTAATGTGTCCTTGTAAGTGAATTGAAGTGGATGATCGGGTCGTGGACCCTGTGTTTTGTGACCGGAATGGTTGGGTCGTGGACCCCGTGTTTTGTCAAACGGATTTGTATTTTGAAAAATGAACTTTGGGGCTGTGACCCTAAATGGCTTTCGAGGAATTAAGAACATTTTCAATTTTTGATGTTTTCAAAACTCCCGAGATTTGGAAGTGTTTTCAAAATGCTTACTTGCTTCGTTTCTGCTTTCAAGACTTGAACTATTTTTAACTAAATATATCTCGGGAAGACTTTCGTTATATTCTCGGAATGTGTTGTGTATGGCTCGTATTTGCACTTTATACTTGCACTAGCGAAACAGTGGAGTTTTGCTAACCCCAGAAATGTCGGGGGTGGATATCTGTATTGTGTCCAGGTACATGCAGGTTTTCGGGAGCAAGACATAGGATCGGCACGAGGGATGATGAAAGACGAATGATACTAATCACACAAAGGCCAGTTTTGGGTTCAGTTAGTCGGAGTCCATTGTATTGTCTTTTCCGCTGTCTTATTGTTTGTGGTGGTAATTATCTTACCCTTGCGTGGGTATGAGTCTGGATGAATTTATGTACTTTTATTTGTAAGTCAGTGTCGAAAGACCAAATCGGTCTATTGATTCGTTATTTTAATTCGTCAGTATGTAATGTAATGTGTTGTGTTGATGTCTAGCCTGGTGGATCCTCACGGGGAGGGTCTGCGGCGTGTAATATTCCCGGTTTGATCTGGGGGTGTTACATCGGTTCGAGTATACTAATCTAATTAGCATACCTATAACGTGTGCTCCCACTAACCATTAGTGTTCGACAGGCACTCTCCATGTCAAAGAACACGTCATACAAGTCTTCACATAAACTTAACGCCCAGTCAAGTTTCATCGACTTGCGAACGATTAAGTATTTGAGCTATAAACCTTTCCAGTGCCGACCCCCTTATCCAATAAGGAGTGGAACGTTTTGTTCTCAAATACACGGACTAGTTTCTATATGTATATTTACGAGTTAGGAATGCCAGTAACTACTAGTAAATAAAGAAACATTCCTTTGCCTTATATAAATGGTTTACATAATTACAAGTACAATGCCCTCACTCAACAACCTCTGAGTGGCATTCGAGGGCATACTCCTAACAATCTCCCACTTGCACTCAATGCCACACACTATGGTATCTAATACCCATGTTCTCCAGATGACGCTCTAAGCTAATCTGAGAAAGTGGCTAGGTCAGTGGATCAGCGACGTGGTCGGTGACTCTACTCTATGCGGCTCAATGTATCTCTTTGCGACGAATGCTCTTACGAGATGATACTCTCTCTCAATATATTTGGGCTGTTATGAAACCTTGGCTCCTAGGCACGTGGTACGCTGCTCCGTGCAGCACCAGGTGTCACGTGAAGTTTACCCAGTAACTTCTAAATTCTTCCTTTGGAGGCCTCCGAGGCCGCTTTATACTCAGCCTAATAGGTGGAATTACCATTCGCGCTATTTTTGGCACTATGCCAAGATACTGCTCCTCCATTAAGAGTAAATATAGCCAGAAGTAGACATAGAATCGTCTTTCTGTCCTTGGAAGTCCAATACAGTGAATCCCATCACATTCAGTTCTCCACCACCATATATAAGAACCAGATCTCTAGTCCTTCTAAAGTACTTGAGAACGTTCTTTATGGCGGTCTAATGTTCCCGGAAGTTGGCCGAAACCTACTTACCACGCTCCCAGCATGCGCAATGTCAGGTCTCGTACACAATAAAGCATATGTGAGGCTACCCACTGCCGAATCATATGGTATATAACTCATTTCCTTTCATTGTTCCTCACTATGAGGACACATCTTCAAGGTAAGTTTTATTCCATAACGCATCAGAAGGAACCCTCTTTAAGATCTAATCTATATAGAGGGCTTGGGAAAAACTTATCATTCTCTTCGATCTAATCCAGTAGAATCGAATCCCAAGAATATAGGTTTCTTCTCCCAAGTCTTTCATGGAGAAATTACTCGAAAACCAAGCTTTCCCATAACTGAGCATTCCCACATCATTTCCTATTAGTAGAATGTCATCTACATATAGTACTTAGAATGTGATCTTGCTCCCACTAACCCTCTTGTATACACAAGATTCTTCTTCATTTTGCACGAAGTCAAACTCTTTAACCGTCTTATCAAAATGAAGGTCCCAACTACATGAAGACTGCTACAGTCCATTTCATCGAGTCTACATCCACCATTGCTAGGTCATTGGTCGTGGGTCGGTCTCTTGTTTATCACTTGGAACCTCGAGGAAACCCAGTTCCTCCAAGTGCATAAAACTATACCTCTTAAGTAATTGAGACACCCTACTAGACCTACGAGGTGGTTGTACTTGTGTTTCAGAAGGTTCGGTTCCAATTTCTTGCACAGGTGTCTCTTTAGGAGTTTCATTGTATTCTTCCAAAGAAATACTTCTACCTGCTCCGCCTTCCTGAATGAACTCATCTTCCAGGAAGTGTGCTTGTAAAGCAACAACGATCTTTCGATCTTCGGGCATGTAGAATAGATATCCCATCGTCCCAGACAGGAATATAATGAAACGTCCCTTCGGAGACCTAGCTTCCAACTTTTCCACCTTAGTCTTCTTGACATAGGCGGGACATCCCCAAATCCTAATATGATTAAGACTTGGTTTCCTTCCTTCCCACATCACATGTGGAGTTTTAGGAACGGATTTGGAAGGACATCTGTTCAAGATATACGCGGTAGTCAGGAGTGCATACCCCCACAGGTAAATCGGCAAGTCAGTATAGCCTAGCATGGAACGGACCATGTTCAACAGGGTCCGGTTCCTTCTTTCTGACACACCATTTAACTGAGGAGTACCTGGAGGTGTTAGTTGTGAAACTATTCCATGTTCCTTAAGGAACTCGTCAAACTCCGTACTCATATACTCGCCACCTCGGTCCGACCGAAGTGCTTTGATATGATTACCAGTTTGTTTCTCGACTAGGGCCTTGAATTCCTGGAATTTCTCAAAGGCCTCGGATTTATGTTTCATTAGGTATACATAACCATACCTAGTATGATCATCTGTAAACGTAATGAAATATTGATATCCGTCACGTGCTGCTTCCAAAACACTACGTACATCGGTATGGATTAATCCTAGTTTATCAGCGGCTCTTTCATAAGTCCCTATGAAGGGGAACTCAGTCATTTTGCCTTAAAGGCAAGATTCACAAGTAGGAAAGGGATCCGATCCCAATGGACCCATAAGTCCATCCTTTTGTAAACCTTGGTCTGATCAACATGACCAAGTGTAAGATGCCATTTCAAAACTTGATTAGTTTCATCCTTACCGCGTTTCCTAGTCTTAGTATTCACAACGACTTTGTTACTTAGGTTAAGATGATACAGTCCATTTGACAATGTAGCAGCGCCCACAAGTTTATTTCTAAAATAAATTTGCAGGAACCATTACCAATGAAAAATGAAAAGCCTTTTTCGATCCATGACCGGAAAAGTTAAATGTTATTATTCCCCTTGGGCAAAACAAGTACATCATCAAAAGTCAAAACAAAGCCGGATTTTAAACCCAAAAGAAGTGATCCTGTGTCGGTCGCCTCGACACTATGCCCGCTTCCGACTGTGATCATAACTTCTCCAGCTCCAAGCTTCCTACTTTGTTCCAGATCCTGATTCACGGTACAAATATGAGAACTAGCACCAGAATCCAGTATCCAGGAAGTAGAAAATACAGTAGCAGAACAATTTGTTTCCAAAACTAAAAGTTACAGACGAAGTGCCATGAAGAATCGGACAGTCTCTAGCCCAGTGGCCTAGCTCACCGCACTTGAGACAAGCATCCTTCTTCTTCTTGTTCTTCGGAACCATCGGGGCCTTGCCCTTACCCTTAAGGTCCTTTGCTTGTGGTCCAGTCCGTTTCTTGGTCTTTTTCTTCTTATTATTAGACTTAGAAGTCGAAGAAATCACAAGTGCACTCCTTCATCCGCGGTCTTCATCGAGGCGGCGGTCACCGCTTGTTCATTAGCCCGGCTAAGTTACATGCAATCTCATTGCGGTTGAAGTTCATAACAAGCGTGAGAAGGAATCAGGGAGAGACTGTAGGATAAGGTCGGTTTGGAGAGAAGTATCCATTTTAAAATCAAGAGCCTCCAATCTCTCGATCATGGATATCATTTTGAGGACGTGTTCCCCAACTTTCTCACCTTCTTTCATCCTTGCACCGAACAGTTGCTTGGATATCTCATATCTAGCAGTTCTGCTGTGCTCACCATAAAGCTCGGTTAAGTGAGATAGAATCTGCCTAGCAGAAGTCATTTTCTCATGAGCTCTCTGAAGCTCATTAGACATGGAAGCCATCATATAAGCACGGACTTTCACGTCATCCTTAACCCACTTTTCGTGGTTTTCAATCTCTTCCTGATTGGCTCGAGTCCGCATAGGAGGCGCCGGAATGTCCGTCTCCAAGACGTATCGCAGTGCCTCTATACTGAGGACAATCATCAGATTGCGGAGCCAATCCACAAAGTTAGGTCCCATTAAGGTGTTCTTTTCGAGTAGAATTGCGAGTGGATTCATTGTCATATTGAGATTTGTCTGCATTAAGTATAACAGATTAATTAGTGACTTGTTATATTATGTTCTGAGTATAGAATTAAGGTATTTTCTATTCTTGTTACCCAGCTCCCACTATTTTTATCGGAATAACACACTCCCATGTGAAATCCGGAAGTATCGTCGCTCTACTTCATAGTGGTGATCGAGTTCTTTATAAATCTTAATAGAGGGCAACCGAACAGGTTTCTTGTCTATTAATTTTCATAAAGTGGTGTCCAACACCAACCCATCTAATGGATGATTCGATCTTCTTTTTCCCCTTGTTCACTCCCCTCAACCTATACGATTTCTATGGTTCGTGAACAAGTTAAGTTTATACCATCGACGCAAATCAGTTTCACAATTGAATCTTATCGGCAACCTATCGGGTTTCTAGGGATAAAATTTGCTCCAACCGAAGGCATCCAATGCGCTCCGGTAATTTATCCGTCCTCCCGACGACTACCCGATAACTCGGAAGCATAGCACATCCGGTTTGGATTTCAATTTCCGAAAACTCGATGGAGGAAGGAAAACCTTGAAACCTTATAAACTTAATTATTTGTTGTGGGAGAATTATCGCGATTAATGTTACACTTTGCACATTAATTCATTTAAGCGCGTTTGTGGCATTCATACAATATGAAACAACCATTCACAACCTAGTTGCTACCAACATGTGGTTCATGGACCGTTCCTAGAAAACAAAAACTCCGTAATCTAATTACCAGTCTTCGTCTTGAATCTTCGTCTTCTCGAAATGGATCTTCCTCCGGTCTTCGTCATTACATATAAATTTTACATCGAAAATTGCATCCTAGATACAAACATTTCTAGTAAAATAAATAGGCTCAAAACGGCCTTTACAACCCAATCGAATAAAACGAACGATTCAAAATTAAGTCCACGAACCACATCCCCATTCAAAAAGCATTCATCCAATAAATACTATATAAATGGAAAGCGTAGAGATACATTGATCCAATCAACAATACGAACCGATCCAATCGATTCACACAATCGGTAATATGATAACGTTCAAAATAATTCGGTCGACTATAAATATTCCAATTAATCAAATTTCCCTTATAAAATGAAATACTATAAAGCATTTTAATCATATTAAATCCTATTTAACATGCGGGAGATTAATTTTTTAAGAATACACGAAAAAATCGATCCGGGTGAAAAATGGCCTGCCTGGCCGAGTCACTGCCGGCATCCTACCGGCCAGACACGGCCCGTGTCGCGGTTTCGGTCGGGTCATGCCGGCGGTGTCCCAGACATTCTGCCAGACACGGCCGTGTCGCCCGACACGGCGAGTCACTTCTGGCCTTAGGCCGGACACGCCGTGTCTCGACACGGATCGGGTCTCGAGCGATGCTTTGGCAGATTCTGGACACGACCGTGTCACCGGAGACACGGTCGAGTCACTCTCGGCAGATTACCCTTTTTGTCCAAAAAATCGTCAAGCGACGATTCGGGCTAGATTTTCGACGGATATCGATATCAATATTTTCCGACTTTCATATCTTCAATATAAATCATATTTCCCAGAAATTTAAGATTTATATTTAGACATAAACTTACGAAAAATACAATTATTACGAACGAAAAACATATACCACGATTATGACTAAAATGATTCCAAATCATTCACCATCTAATCGAGCATTCCAAATGCCAATATCGTATATACGATCGCAAGACCTACTCTCCGATACCACTGTTGGGATTCGGTGCCTAAATCGATGGCCCAGCGGAAGCGGTAAAACGAAAATTAATTCGATCTGAATCCCTACGAGGATCGATCGAGCTACGTATATACGAATATCAAAACGAATAACAAGAGATATAAAAACTCACCCTTGTAGTCCGTTGATTAGATGGATAACCTTCTCTCGAGCTATTCCCCAAGCTTTAGGCGATCTCCTTTCAATTCAATCCGCTCCAAGCTCTTGAATGATCCAACGCCGAAAGCACCGCGTCTCTACTTGCCACGCGCCGGAGAAACGACCGGAACGACAATCACCTTGCTATCCTCCGAGGATACGGCTAGAGCTAAGTGATGAAGCTTCCAATATGAGATTATCACACTCTAAGTGTATAACTCACAACTCTCATTTATTTCTTGATTTTTCTCCAAGAATCACCAAGAACAAGTTGAAGAAGAAGATGAAGATAAGTGTTTGAACTCAAAGTCTCACTTTCTCTCTCTCTCAATGTATCTCACGGATGGCTCATTCATTTCAAGAGAGTGACAAGTCTTCTCTTCTTATTCAATTCCTTTCCACATGAGAACAACTCATGTTAACCCTGTAATACCCGAGATTTCTGTTATGTAATTGGAACTTGTGATATTGTAATGATTGTACTTTTGTCTGAGTACTATTCTCCGTATTTCATAATCCATTGTTGTCGAACGTATAATTTCGTGTATGTGATTTAAAGATTGGAATTCTGTGCATGTAGCGCACGCTACAGGCTACGGGTAGCGTACGCTAACATGGATTCATAGCGCACGCTACAGAGTGTCACTAGTGCACGCTATGCGTGGTCAAATTGATTGAGACGTGCGGTAGGTGAGATCTGGCCGGGGGACCCTTGTCGGATTGTGTCGAATGAACCTGGACGGCTTTCGGGAAAAGCCAAGTCAACGCCTTAGCGCACGCTACAGGCATGTGAATAGCGCACGCTAAGTGCTGACTTTAGTTAAGTTAGAGAGCCGTTAGCGCACGCTACGAACAGGTATTAGCGCGCGCTAATGGCCATTTTTTATAAATAGGACAACATCCTATTCGTGATTTCAGTTTTTTCTCCTCCCATGAACCGAACTCTTACACTTAGAACATAACTCCCTTCGTCCTAAACACTTCATATCAACCTCCTAGTTCGAGATTGAAGATCGTATATCATTGGAGATTGGTGTTCAAGCCTTCGGTGTTGGATTGCTTCATTTTCCTCCGTGTTCTTCACTACTTTGAGGTAGGTGATTCTTCACTGATGTTAGTAATGTTCCTAAGGAAGTTTGAATCATGTTTTGATAGCAAGTATTTCGTTTATAATCGGTCATCACATGTTAGAAGGATACTTTTGACGTATCGGCACTATATATCGTATGAACCTTTGAACCATCTTATTATAAGGACTCCTAAGCATGTTCAAATCGAGTTATGATCAGTAACCGGATATTTACCCAATTGATACGTTTTACACGATGGAATCATGTGTTTCGGAACGTAGAACAAAGGGAACTTAGATTATTTCTTGGGATCGTAGATGAATTATGATGTTGAGTTGAATATCCGTATATTCGTATTTCATAACCATAGAACTTCCACAAACCTTATTAGCATGATATGCCCGATGATAACTTGTATTATCACGGTAGAATTCATGAGTTCTTCACCATTCAACCCAGTTTTCGGTTTGCAGTATTCTGCCATGCAAGATTAGCGCACGCTAACATGTGCGAGTTAACGTGCGCTATCGGGGTTCAGTTAACGCACGAAACGTGCGTAGCGTACGTTATGAGACCAGGTAGTCGATGCCGGATCCGTGGCTAGCGCACGCTAGTTTTATACGATAGCGTACGCTAACAGTCCGGCTTAGCGCACGTTACGTAGAGTACGTAGCGCGCGCTAAGCAATTCAGGCAGAATGTTTATTTTGAGCTTTTCGGCCGTAGACCGAATTGTTAGACCATTGTTCGACTTGAGATGATTTATATATCATTCCTTTTGTTAAGGTTCGAGCTTGTTACGTTGATCGAAGGAGGTGGCCTTCGAGTGCGTTGAGATCATCGAAGCATTTTCGTCTTGCCATTTTCGAGGAAAGTATCATATGTCGAGTTCGATTTATATTGAATATTTGATCATGCTTGTGGTTTTGTTCATATTGTTGAATATGAGATGTATTTCTGAAAATTCTCATGATATTGGTTGATTATTTGTTCGTATTGATGAACATATTGAAATGCATATGGGTATGCATAGTTGATTGATTTATGGTATAAATGATCCGAGGGGATCATGAGGATCTATGCTGAGGGCGCTGGATCGAATCCACCATGCGTTGGTCCGACGGGATCATCATGAGGATCTATGCTGAGGGCGCTGGATCGAATGTCCACCATGCGTTGGTCCGACGGGATCATCATGGGGATCTATGCTGAGGGCGCTGGATCGCTGGACGGGTTTTCCACCATGCGTTGGTCCGACGGGATCATCATGGGGATCTATACCAAGGGCGCTGGATCATTTGGATTACCTGTATTGTGTTGATGGAATCGTGAGGATTCGCATCGTTGGATTCCTAGCGGAAGTCCGTTTTGCATGTTTTATGATGCATTGATGATTTATTGTATTATGATACTTGTACTAGCATCGTTTTGCTAACCCCTTCGGGGTGGACATTGTTTTGATGTTCGGGTAGCCGAGGAGCGGGAGGCAACCACGATGCAAACGGAGACGATGAAATGGCTCAGTGATGTGATTGATGTTATTGTTGTTGAGAGTTGCCTTCTTGTTTCGTTTAGTACTCGAGTACGTCTGTTTTAATAATGTCCTTTCGATATGGTTGTATAAATTAACTCTTTGATCGGTTGAATCAAATATGTCTTTGAACTTCAGTTGTACGATTGGTTTATATTTACACTCTTTTTAAAATTAGCCTTGTAAATCCTTACCTAAAGGGTTTACGGCGCTGTAATTATTCCGAATATCTCGGGGTGTTACAGAATATGGTATCGGAGCTAAGATTCATGGATATCTTGGCAGTCGGGTTAGTTGGGTCTGTTTACGTTATTTGATTATTGGTCGTTCGTAACATCACTGCCGAGCCAAGATCGTCGTGCGGACCGTGGTTGTAAGTTTCCTAATCTCAAATCTACCGTTTTATTTTATTCATGATTTGTGAACATTGATGGATGTACTTTTAGAAAGTTTGCCCTGGATATTGAGTATTTATGTTTACAGTATGTTGAGAGGAGGTCGTGGACGCGGTCGTGGACGCGGACGTGGAAATGCGAGACAAGAATAGTCGGTATATACCCCCGAGATAACCCCAACTCAAACGGATTACCCATACCGGGGACAACAGGATCGGCAAATAATAATGCAGATCCTAACGTGCCGGGAGTGCTTCACAGTGGTTGCCCAGATAAACCAATTTGCTCAGGTTGTGGATCGCATGCAGACAGCGATGGGACAGCAACATAACGTGGAAAATCGGGGAGATAAATGGCTTACCGAAGTGATCAAATTGCATCCTCCGAAATTTGATGGTTCGACTGAGACGCTTTCTTGGGATCACTGGCTGAAGGAATTAGAGAAGATTTTTGCGGGGATTAATTGTCCCAACGATAGGAAGGTTCCGGTCGCCCAGTATCTTCTGACAGGGGAGGCTTTCGACTGGTGGGAGGCCATTCGACTGAAGGAGCATAATGTTGACTGGACAGAATTCAAATTGATGATGGAGGCGCAGTATTGTCCTCGCCCAGTTAGAGAGGCCCGAGTTCGGGAGTTTTTCTCACCGCAAAATTTAGAAGCAACTGTGACGGACGTGATTAAGACTTTTAATCACCAGCTGACTTACGTGCGCCACCTGGTCAGGACCGAGGCGGAAAGGATTTTCCATTTTGACATGCGAATGAAGCCGGAAATTCAGCAATACATGTCCGGATTTGATTGTACCACCTTGAGGCGATGCTCGGGACAAGGCGTTGGCTATGATATGAAGGAAGCGGCAGAGAGAAATCGCGGAAGCAAAGAAAGAGTAGGTGTCTGGCAACTTCACGGAGAATAAGAATAGCGGGCCCCGCCGGGGTCAGTCCTCTTTTCACTCATCCAGGAGACCTTCGCATCCTTCTCGAGGAGGAAAGAAGTTCCGAGCAGCACCAACTGTTTCAGACGCAGGGAAGAAGTGTTATAACTGTGGAAAAGCGGGACATGTTCGACGTGATTGTTTCGCGCCTGTTGTGACCTGTTTTGAGTGTGGACAGGAAGGACATCGCGCAACGTTTTGTGGGAATGCGACCCGATCTTTTGGTACTCGCACTCCAGCTCCAGTTCCGAAAGAGACGAGTGTGAACCGAGGCCTTGTGAGCGGTTTCCAGCAGCAGAATGTTGGGAAAAGAGAGGCATCCAGTGCTGGGTCCGTTCCTCCGCGTATTTACGAGATGAAGAAGGATGATCAGAACACAGTTGTTGCATCAGGTACCATTCAGATCCTTTTGCAACCAGTTAGTGTTTTATTCGATTCCGGAGCTACACATTCTTTTGTATCATTGAACTGTGTTAACCGTTTGAAAATCTCGTGCTTGTATGATTGTGAACCTTATGTTGTGGGATTACCAAGCGGAGAGAAAATTGTGGGAACCCTAGAAGCTAGGAACTTTCCAGTAACTATAGGAGGGAGAGATTGGCCATCGAACCTTATTGTGGTTGACATTTACGGTGACGATTTAATTCTCGGAGACGATTGGCTCAACCGTTATGGAGCTATTCTGAATTACCGAGAGAGAGTCATTTCCATCATTGCTGATGACGGGTCTGAACACTTATTCCGAGGATGGAGACCAGGAAGCTCGGGAAAATTGATCAAGGCAATGAAAGCCGTGAAATTACTGAAACAGGGGTGTCAGGGACTCTGGTGCTATGCCATGAAGAAATAGGAAGGAGTAGAGCTCTCCTCTATTTCAGTTGTGAATGAGTTCTCAGATGTTTTTCCTGACGAACTACCTGGATTACCTCCGCAGAGAGAAGTGGAATTCACTATCGAATTAGAGCCTGGAGCAGCTCCTATTTCCAGAGCACCATACCGCATGGCGCCAACCGAGATGTATGAACTCAAGAAACAACTGGAGGAATTGTTGCAGAAGGGTTATATTCAACCGAGCGTTTCTCCTTGGGGAGCGCCCGTTCTCTTTGTCCGGAAGAAAGACGGATCCCTCCGACTGTGTATTGATTACAGGGAGCTCAACAAGATGACAATCAAGAATAAGTATCCTATACCTCGGATCGACGACTTGTTTGATCAACTACAAGGGGCAAGGATATTCTCGAAGATTGACTTGCGATCAGGATACCACCAGTTGAGAATTAAGGAATCGGATATACCAAAATCGCTTTCGAGATCCGGTATGGGCATTATGAATTTGTAGTAATGCCATTTGGACTTACCAATGCTCTGCGGTATTCATGCAATTGATGAATCGGGTTTTCTTGGAGTACTTGGATAAATTTGTGGTCGTTTTCATTGACGACATCTTGATATATTCGAGGGACGCAGAGGAACATGCCGAACATTTACGTGTGGTTTTGAGCATCTTGAGAAAGGAACAGTGTATGCTAAGCTTTCTAAATGTGAGTTCGCTTAAGGAAGTAACTTTCCTTGGGCATGTGATATCACCGATGGAGTTCGGGTGGACAGAAGAAAGTCAAGCAATCTTGGTAGGAAGCTCCTAAAACGTGAAAGAAGTCCGAAGCTTCTTAGGACTTGGCTGGATATTATCGCCGCTTTGTAGAGGGATTTTCCAAAATTGCTCGTCCGCTCACTCAAGTATTCTGTAAAACTCAAAAGTTCACGTGGAATGAGAAGTGCAGTGGTTTTGATGAGCTTAAGAAGAGACAGCGGACACCTATATTAGCACCGCCGAGGGAACCGATGGATTCATGGTATACTGGACGCTTCAAATCGTGGTTTGGGTTGTGTGTTGATGCGAAGGATAAAGTGATTGCTTATGCTTCTCGACAATTGAAACCGTACGAAGTTAATTACCCGACTCATGATCTGAGCTAGCAAATGTGGTCTTTGCCTTGAAAATTTGGCGACATTATTTGTACGGCACTCATTGTCGATCTTTACAGACCATAAGAGCCTCAAGTACATTTTCATCGTAAAGAATTAAACATGAGGCAGAGAAGGTGGCTAGAATTGATCAAGGATTACGACTTGGAGATTCTCTATCATCCGGGAAAGCAAATGTAGTAGCCGATGCTTTGAGCCGTAAACCTGTTTCCCTTCGAGTGTTGGAAGCACTTACGTCCTAAACCAGTATTCAACGAGAACCGATCCGCGAGGATTGAAGTATGGGCACCAGAATCCAAGGACAACTTTATGTGATGGAACCGACTTCATCACTAGTCGAGGAGATCAAGTCTAAACAATTGAACGATTCTTTAATCCTTCGATTATGTGACGAAGTAAAGAAAGGAAAAGCCCGAGATTCGTGATACAAGATGATGGAGTTACGAGATTTCAAAGTCGACTTTGCGTTCCGATGATGATGATTTGAGAAGGACTATTACGAAGGAAGCTCACGGCGCGCCTATTCTATTCACCAGGCGTGAGAAGATGTATAAGGATTTAAAGCAAAACTTTTGGTAGGGAATATGAAGAAGGGCGTAACGGAGTACGTTTGAAGTGTTTGACTTGTCGGCGAGTTAAGATTGAACATCGGCGACACTGTAGGGATGTTAAAGCCGCTTCCGATCCCTGAATGGAAGTGGGAGGATATTTCGATGGATTTCATCACCAGTATGCCAAGGACTAGAACGGGAATGAACATGATTTGGGTTGTAGTTGATCGACTAACCAAGTCGGCTCATTTCCTAGGGATTAAAGATACATGGGGACCCGAGAGATTGGCGCGAGTATTTATTGCGGAGATAGTCAGATTGCATGGGACGCCGAAGACCATTGTTTCAGATCGAGACGGTCGTTTCGTGTCGCACTTCTGGAGGGCAGTGCACAGGGCTTTGGGGACCGAGCTAAACTTTAGCACAGCTTATCATCCCCAAACGGACGGCCAGTCCGAAAGGACTATTCAGACTGTAGAAGACATGCTTAGAGCCTGTGCCTTGGATTGGTCAACTGATTGGGAAGTTCATTTGCCATTAGTTGAATTCACCTACAATAATAGTTGGCATGCTTCAATTAAGATGGCACCATTTGAAGCTTTGTACGGGAGAAGATGCCGATCACCCCTGTGTTGGGATGATTCTTCGGACTTGATCGGGACGGAACCAGAATTGATTATTCAGACTCAAGAGAAGATAACTTTGATTCGGGAAAGACTGTTGACTGCCCAGAGTCGAGAGAAGTCTTATGCAGACATACGTCGTCGCCCTGTAGAGTTCGACGTTGGTGACCATGTACTATTGAAGGTGTCTCCTACACGAGGGATTTTCCGCTTTGGGAGAAAAGGCAAGCTTAGTCCGAGATATATCGTACCATTCGAGATCCTCGAGAGAGTTGGAGATTTAGCGTACAGGTTGGCCTTACCGCCATCACTGAGTCACGTTCACAATGTGTTTCACGTATCCCAACTGCGGAAGTATGTACCGGACCCCAGTCACGTCATTGATTTCGATGAGATCGAGATAGCTAATGATGGCACCTTCGAAGAGAGACCAATCAAGATACTTGAGAACCGGATCAAACAATTGAGGAATAAACCAATACATTTGGTTAAAGTACAATGGTCACGACATGGAGTCGAAGAGGCCACTTGGGAAACGGAAGACGGTATGAAGGCTAGATATCCGGAGTTGTTTTCATCCTAAGTTTCGGGACGAAACTTCTTTTTAGGGAGGAAGGATGTAATACCCGAGATTTCTGTTATGTAATTGGAACTTGTGATATTGTAATGATTGTACTTTTGTCTGAGTACTATTCTCCGTATTTCATAATCCATTGTTGTCGAACGTATAATTTCGTGTATGTGATTTAAAGATTGGAATTCTGTGCATGTAGCGCACGCTACAGGCTACGGGTAGCGTACGCTAACATGGGTTCATAGCGCACGCTACAGAGTGTCACTAGCGCACGCTATGCATGGTCAAATTGATTGAGACGTGCGGTAGGTGAGATCTGGCCGGGGGACCCTTGTCGGATTGTGTCGAATGAACCTAGACGGCTTTCGGGAAAAGCCAAGTCAACGCCTTAGCGCACGCTACAGGCATGTGAATAGCGCACGCTAAGTGCTGACTTTAGTTAAGTCAGAGAGCCGTTAGCGCACGCTACGAACAGGTATTAGCGCGCGCTAATGGCCATTTATTATAAATAGGACAACATCCTATTCGTGATTTCAGTTTTTTCTCCTCCCATGAACCGAACTCTTACACTTAGAACATAACTCCCTTCGTCCTAAACACTTCATATCAACCTCCTAGTTCGAGATTGAAGATCGTATATCATTGGAGATTGGTGTTCAAGCCTTCGGTGTTGGATTGCTTCAGTTTCCTCCGTGTTCTTCACTACTTTGAGGTAGGTGATTCTTCACTGATGTTAGTAATGTTCCTAAGAAAGTTTGAATCATGTTTTGATAGCAAGTATTTCGTTTATAATCGGTCATCACATGTTAGAAGGATACTTTTGACGTATCGGCACTATATATCGTATGAACCTTTGAACCATCTTATTATAAGGACTCCTAAGCATGTTCAAATCGAGTTATGATCAGTAACCGGATATTTACCCAGTTGATACGTTTTACACGATGGAATCATGTGTTTCGGAACGTAGAACAAAGGGAACTTAGATTATTTCTTGGGATCGTAGATGAATTATGATGTTGAGTTGACTATCCGTATATTCGTATTTCATAACCATAGAACTTCCACAAACCTTATTAGCATGATATGCCCGAGGATAACTTGTATTATCACGGTAGAATTCATGAGTTCTTCACCATTCAACCCAGTTTTCGGTTTGCAGTATTCTGCCATGCAAGATTAGCGCACGCTAACATGTGCGAGTTAACGTGCGCTATCAGGGTTCAGTTAACGCACGAAACGTGCGTAGCGTACGTTATGAGACCAGCCGAGTCAGACTGCCAGTCCATGGCTAGCGCACGCTAGTTTTATACGATAGCGTACGCTAACAGTCCGGCTTAGCGCACGTTACGTAGAGTACGTAGCGCGCGCTAAGCAATTCAGGCAGAATGTTTATTTTGAGCTTTTCGGCCGTAGACCGAATTGTTAGGCCATTGTTCGACTTGAGATGATTTATATATCATTCCTTTTGTTAAGGTTCGAGCTTGTTACGTTGATCGAAGGAGGTGGCCTTCGAGTGCGTTGAGATCATCGAAGCATTTTCGTCTTGCCATTTTCGAGGCAAGTATCATATGTCGAGTTCGATTTATATTGAATCTTTGATCATGCTTGTGGTTTTGTTCATATTGTTGAATATGAGATGTATTTCTGAAAATTCTCATGATATTGGTTGATTATTTGTTCGTATTGATGAACATATTGAAATGCATATGGGTATGCATAGTTGATTGATTTATGGTATAAATGATCCGAGAAGATCATGAGGATCTATGCTGAGGGCGCTGGATCGAATCCACCATGCGTTGGTCCGACGGGATCATCATGAGGATCTATGCTGAGGGCGCTGGATCGAATGTCCACCATGCGTTGGTCCGACGGGATCATCATGGGGATCTATGCTGAGGGCGCTGGATCGCTGGACGGGTTTTCCACCATGCGTTGGTCCGACGGGATCATCATGGGGATCTATACCAAGGGCGCTGGATCGCTGGATTACCCTGTATTGTGTTGATGGAATCGTGAGGATTCGCATCGTTGGATTCCGGTAGCGGAAGTCCGTTTTGCATGTTTTATGATGCATTGATGATTTATTGTATTATGATACTTGTACTAGCATCGTTTTGCTAACCCCTTCGGGGTGGACATTGTTTTGATGTTCGTAGCCGAGGAGCGGGAGGCAACCACAGCATCGGAGACGATGAAATGGCTCAGTGATGTGATTGATGTTATTGTTGTTGAGAGTTGTCTTCTTGTTTCGTTTAGTACTCGAGTACGTCTGTTTTAATAATGTCCTTTCGATATGGTTGTATAAATTAACTCTTTGATCGGTTGAATCAAATATGTCTTTGAACTTCAGTTGTACGATTGGTTTATATTTACACTCTTTTTAAAATTAGCCTTGTAAATCCTTACCTAAAGGGTTTACGGCGCTGTAATTATTCCGAATATCTCGGGGTGTTACAAACCCCACCTTGAAAAAGATATCAAATATCTATTCATTAAACACCTAATCAAGATTCCAATTGATTTAAAAATCAAAGTCTTGTCAAGATGTGGGGAAGGGGGGACGGCCATGATGAAGAAATAGGACGAGTTCGGTTCGTTTCGGACTCCCGTGAGTCCAAACAGATAAACTCCGATTCCGTTCCGATGTATTTATATCGATCAATTAATCCAATTAATTAATCATATCAAATACATAATAACATAATTAATTTCTCCAAGAAATAATTATATTCACGAATTAAATTAATCACCCAGTAATTTATTTAATCCATTAGGCCGTAAATCAATTTATCCAATAAATCGATTTAGACATCCAATGTCCCAAATTAGATATCCAATATCTAATATTTATAATGAGAGATTAAGCTTGATTCATTCCGTCGTCAATCCTAATGCGCGACTCGGTAGGTCCGTCTCAGTTAGCAATGGGAGGAACCAAAGAGTAGTAGCACCACCTAGCCACTGCGGCCTACACTGCACTTAACCGAGAACGAATGATTGGGATCATTCAAGAACCATTCTGTCGTGAATACCAAGATACGTATAAACCCTTCTTTCAAATGTCCCGATCAAGTTATAGGGTCACTGGCGACCAAACCTTATCTCGTACTTGACGCTATGCATGCGTTAATGCAAATCGAGATCATCGAGCTCGTGTATCTAATACACTAGCTCCAATGCTTTGGCCAAAGACTTATGATCTCATCTCAATAACCGCATAGGACATATAACCCGTTCACTAACAGAGAAAGAATTCTATCTTGGTATTCAATAGGACTGCTACTTGCCCGTCAAGATGCACGTCGAGGTTGACCCCGCCTTCCGGTTTACGTGGTCGAACTACTCTAATGAAAATCTTGACGTCACAAGCACATCCCTACTAAATCCTCAAGTCGAAGGTTCACGAATACCTATCACAACCTTTCGATTCCGTTATCGATCGTCCCGAGTGAAATCGTGTGACGAATCGAGGGTGAGTCGGTTCGAGTATACTAATCTAATTAGCATACCTATAACGTGTGCTCCCACTAACCATTAGTGTTCGACAGCACTCTCCATGTCAAAGAACACGTCATACAAGTCTTCACATAAACTTAACGCCTACCAAGTTTCATCGACTTGCGAACGATTAAGTATTTGAGCTATAAACCTTTCCAGTGCCGACCCCCTTATCCAATAAGGAGTGGAACGTTTTGTTCTCAAATACACGGACTAGTTTCTATATGTATATTTACGAGTTAGGAATGCCAGTAACTACCAGTAAATAAAGAAACATTCTTTTGCCTTATATAAATGGTTTACATAATTACAAGTACAATGCCCTCACTCAACAACCTCTGAGTGGCATTCGAGGGCATACTCCTAACACCTATTTCGACGCTTTCTAGCCAAGTCGCGGCACTTACCCAACAATTACAATCTTTTTCACATTTTCCATCCGCTAGTAATGTTGAGTCATGTGAGTGGTGCAGCGGTTCGCATTCGAGTGTAGAATGCCAAACGGTAAATCCGTTCGACCAACCTCGGACGGAGCAAGCTCAATTTGTTGGAAACGGAAATCGGAAAAATAATGTGTATCCTCAAAATAACTCTCATTCCCAAAATAATCCGTATTCCAACACATATAATCCGGGGTGGCGAAATCACCCTAACTTTTCGTGGGAAAACGGACAAAATTTAAACCAACCTCAGTATGCTCAACACCAACAGCAATCTCCTCCCGCTCCAAAAATCTCTCTAGATGAGGCAATGGCGAAATTAGCAGCGAATACAAGTCAGTTCATGACCCATACGGAAACAACTTTGCAAGACCATTCCACCTCTATTCGCAATTTGGAAGTCCAAATGGGTCAAATAGCAAATTTGTTAACAACCCGACCTCAGGGTACTTTGCCAAGTACAACTGAGACGAACCCCAGAGAGAGTATTAATGCCATTGGCTTAAGAAGTGGGAGAGAAGTGTGTGAGCAGCTCGGGAAAAACAAAGTAAGAGGTGAAGATGAGGAGAAGAAAAATTCAGCATTAGGAGAATCACAAATTCCTAAAAACTTGAAATTGTTTCCAGATAATCCGATAGCCTATGTGCCACCCGTCCCGTTTCCACAGCGTCTGCAAAAGCAAAAGTTAGACAAACAGTTCTCTAAGTTTCTTGACGTCTTCAAGAAATTGCACATTAATATTCCATTTGCCGACGCTTTGGAACAAATGCCGAGCTATGTGAAGTTTATGAAGGAGATATTATCTAATAAAAGGAAGCTCGATGAATATGAAACGGTGGCACTGACTGAAGAGTGCAACGCTATCTTACGGAAGAGCTCACGCCTAAACTGAAGGATCCAGGAAGCTTCACTATACCGTGCACTATTGGAAACTTGTCTTTTGATAGAGCGTTATGTGATCTCGGCGCCAGTATAAATCTCATGCCTTTTTCTATTTTTAAGAAACTAGGAATCGGGGAGGCCAAGCCTACTACGGTCTCTTTGCAACTAGCCGATAGATCCATCAAGTATCCGAGAGGGGTAATAGAAGATGTCCTGGTCATGGTTGACAAATTCATTTTCCCCGCTGATTTTATTGTGCTCGATATGGAAGAGGATCAGGAGATTCCGATTATTTTGGGTAGACCGTTTTTAGCCATTGGTAGGACTCTCATTGATGTTCAGAAGGGTGAATTGATGCTTCGAGTTCAAGATGAGCAGGTCACATTCAAAGTGTTTCAATCTCTCCCGTGTCGAGAAGTGTTCACAAATTGGAAGCTTAGATATTTTTGCGAAAGACACACACCGGGAAAGTTGTCAGTCGAAGTATTCAGAATCTGTGTTAGTTGCTCCGACATCTAAGAAAAATGAAGAACGAGCCGCGTATCTTAGGCATTTGGATATGTCGTCTTCATCATCCGTTCCTCCACCATCAAAAAATTCTCATGCCGTCATAAGTTCATTCGTGGAAAAGAAAACTAAGCCGGAAGTGAAACGGGTGCCAAGCCCAGTGCAATTTGGGTGTTTTGGAAAGTTAATTTTATTCAAATATTTTCGCAAAGAACGTTGGATGTCCAAACCAAAAATCGAACTGTTAAAAACAAATGGTCAAAAATTTAAAACACATATTAACGGTTCGATGGACTGGGCGGAGTCCAATTGGTGTTTGCGAAAAGCAAATTGATCTTAAAAAGGTCCGGCTGAAGACTATAAACTTAGCGCTTCTCGGGAGGCAACCCGAGTATTAGTATAGATTTTAGTTTTTTTAGCTATTTTCCTTCATTTTAGGAGTCTACTTTTTTGCGTTTTTGGCTTTGCTATGCTTCTCTCTCATGTTCTAGGTGTTTTCATTTGAAAAATCTGTGCAGGAACTCTCCACGAGGAATTTTGAGGCCGCGGCACAAAAAGAGCGGGCCGCGGCACACACAAGTCTAAAAAATTCGGCCAAGAATCTGTACTCTGTGCCGCGGCACAACAATGCTGAGCCGCGGCACACACGCCCCAAGAGCCACGGCATGATAAGGACGAGCCGCGGCACACTAATCCTGGAAGTCGCGGCACCCGTGCAATGAGCCGCGGCATGATGCTAAATGCCTTGAACGCCCTAAATAGTTTGTACTATGGGCCGCGGCTCACTTTTTATGTGCCGCGGCCCCTTCCAAGAATTTAAAGAGCCTGTGCACGAATCAGAACTCATTCGGCCAAAATAAGGTATCACTTCACAAATCCTTTTCTTCTTCCACGCGGCGCAAGGTTACCTTCTTCGAAGTTCTTCTTCTTCTTCTTCTCATCTTCTTCAATCCAATACAAGGTAATTCTTATTCCTTAATCTTAATTGCAACATGGATTGAGAAGTGAGGTGATGTTCTTCACTCATTGATGAATGTGTTTTTATTTCCTAAAGTTCTATCAAGATTTTTATTGGAATATGTTAAGATTATCGATTGATTGATTGTGTTTCGTTGATTTGTCATGAATTCCTGCGAGTTTGTTTGTTGTTGGGGCTTGAATTCACCAAGGATTATTTTTGTTTTTCAGTTAAGTTTACGAACGCAAAGTGTTCGATGAAATGCCGCAATGAAAATGTTTTTGATCTAAACATCTCCAAATTGTTTGCAACGAACCCTCTTCACCGGACGAGGCCGATGCCAGTACCTGAGCTTACCTTAGGGAAGTACTTGACCTTTCTCTTACTGCATATTATTATTATTTGTTGTCCATTGAGGTCAATGTACATCCCAAGTTTAGGGGGGTATTTTTTTTAGTTGTTATTTATTTTTCGTTGTTATTGATTCTAGCCTTGCTTGTCTTCTATGATATTCTGGACTTTGTTTGAATTCGTGAATATTTCGTGCAGCCTTGTGTAAGACTGATTATATGATACTAATTTCTTTTTGAAGAAACGAATGAGTATTGGTCGAGTTTGCATTCTGCGATATTTGCTTCCCTTGAGTATTCATTTCGGTCTGATGTTTTGCGTCATTGTGGTAATCCTGGCATATAAGAAATGAGACATACGTGTTTGTAGCATCCGCATTACACGAGCCGTCGTCTATACGTTTGGTTACGCTTTTCACTTAGCTAGTCGTCCAGTAACATTAGTCATGTTGGCATTAAATTAAGTACCTAAGTTTAGGCATTGAGTCGGACAGTTGTAATTCCCAAAATTTGAGAAATTTTGCTTGTTCTATGATGGGAAGTCTAGTAACCGGGGGGTTTTACGTGACCCGTTGTTTACTCTCGCGTAAAACGACAACCCTTAATAGATTAATGGTTCGGAAAAATCGCATCTCCGATGATGGGAAGCCTAGTAACCGGGGGTATTCACGTGACCCGTTGTTTACTCTCGCGTAAAACAGCAACCTTGAATCGGATGTGCGGAAATAGCTAGTCGAGTTTTTTCTCCGCTATAGAGGGAGACTTAGTAACTAGTAGCATTCATGAGCCCCATGAGTGTCTTTTACGTCAAACGGTTCCCCAATACATGAGAATGGAAATCCACCCTAGGGTTATTTCATGAAACATACCGGGAGTCGAAACCTAGTGACTAACTCGAATCATTATAATGATTATATATAAGGGAGCGCTGTCCGAGGAATATTATGAGATTCTTGTGTTTTTGCCACGTTTGTTAATCTTTGAGCCTTGATTTTCTTCATAGAGCTATTGATTTGCACTAGAAATGTTTACCTTGTGGAATCATTGTCCGTACGGTGACTCACTGGTACGATATCCGTATTATTCTTTGAGATTTTCAGGGTAGTATTGATTAGTTGAGCACTATGGATTTGCACGATTGTCCACGATACTTGTCGTCTTATTTGAAATTGATTTTTGCTTGAGGACAAGCAACGGCTGAAGTTTTGGGGTATTTGTTAGATGTATTTTTGTGCGCTTAATTATCATTATTTTATCTCCATTTTGTGTTTAAATCTGCATAAATGAGCTTTTAATGCATTATGTTTATATGTTTTGTAGGAAATTAGAGTCCGGAAGCTTTAACGAAAAAAACGGCCAAGACGACATTTTCTGGTAAAGGGCCGCGTCACATTGAGCCAGAGCCGCGGCACAGGCACACCCAGAACCACAGCGGTACAATCTGTACCGGGGGCCGCAGCACGCTCAGTCTGAGCCGCGACCCATAAGGAGAAAATGCGCCCAGGCTTGGCAGCGCTAGGACAAGGGCCGCGGCACACTAAAGTCGAGCCGCGGCCCACGGCGCGGGTTCCTTGAATTCAGTCCGCGATTTGGGCAGTTCTAAAGGCCGTTTTCGACCTAATTCTCGGACGCGTTTTGGAGGCGGAAGGATAGTTATAAAAAGGCATTGAAGGTCAGAAAATAGGATCATCGAGGAGAAGAAGAAAATACCTAGCAGCAGAAAGCAAGGCCAGAGAACGGAAGAAGCCAGTCTTCAATTGTGTTTTATATTTCTTCCTTATGATTAATTTGAATATTTGTGTATTGTTTTCTAGCATGTCGGGCTAGACCCCTTTTTCTAGGATTGTGATGAAACCGAGATTTTGATGGATTAACTCTTGATTTTACATTATTAATATATCTCCCTTTTCTATTGAGTTTTCCCGATTGTTCTTAATGCTTTAAATTATGTGGCATATGATTGAATTGTTTTAATTACGCAACTCGAATCGGGAGAGGAGAGTTAGTAGGAAAAATTGGTGAGAAGCGTCTTGTCTTGTGAGATAGGAATATACTCATAGGAATTACGTAGATCGTTTGAAGATTTTATACCCTTTGACCATTGTTGAATTAACTCATCTAGGAATAGAGTGATTTATTCACCTTCGAAAGTTCTACTGACCTCGGGAGAGGCATTAGATTATCTTAGAATTCTCCGCTTTCAATAAATTGGGGGATTACATAATTTATATTAATCAAGATTAATTCGGACTAATCGAGGTGGATTCTCAATCCTATATTCTTCTCTTATTTGATCATCTTTTTATCGGACAATTGATTTTATTAGTTGTTTTTAGTTTATCGCTTTATTTGGTTTTGATAATTCTTCAACCACAATATTCGATCGTTCAAATAAAACTAGAATATAAATAAATTGGTAATTAGTACGTCATTCCTCGAGGGAACGATATCTTTCTCATCACTTTATACTTGATTACGACAATGTGCACTTGCGTTCACTAAAATACGTATCAGCAATACCTCGAAATCCCCCAAAAAAATGAGCCGAATCGCCTACAGGAAAATTAGCAGACTGAGACTTCTGGTGAACTAAACCCTTGTGACCCGAAAAGTTACCGACGGATTTCTATTTCTTACTTTCTCGGGCCGCCTCACTGGCCGTCAAGGACATATCATAAGCAAGAGCTCTACTCTGATAGTCCTTTAGGGTGGTGCAGGCGAGCCCAGATATGTAATCACGAATCCTCGATTTCATCCGCCTAGAAAAGTGGCAGATCTTGTCACTATCCTCCTTAACCTGGGCCTTCACGAAGCCTAATTCCCGGTTGAAATCTGCAATGGCCTGAGAAACTGGAATATCTCGAGGCTGAGCATCATAAAAAGCAAGGACCCGTGCCTGACGAACTGGCCACGGACAGTACTCAGCTTCCATAAGGTCTCTGAACTCGGCCCACGAAGCATCATGATCCTGAGGTCCGACAACCTCCCACCAACCGCAGCGTCCCCAGTGAGAAAATACTGGGCGATTGGGACCTTGCGATCCTCGGGACAGTTTGTGGCAACAAAGACCTTGGACATCTCTTTGATCCACCCCTCCCAGCCAATCGGGTCTGAAGCCCCAAAAAACTGAGAAGGATGCATCTTGGTGACATCCTAAAGCCAACGATCCGCCCGGCCCGAGCAGCATGAGTCAGAGTCGGGTTTTGAACCGTCTGGGATATCGCAGCCATTTGATTCACCATCTGTTGCATTACAGCTGCAACACCAAAGTCGGCGCCATTACCGGCCGCGCCATCTTGAGTAGCAGAATGGCTCAGACGGCCATCAGTACTATCGGCTCCAGAAGAGTGTGACGTGGCCACCCCACTGACTGCCCCACATCCTCGGTCGCGTCCACGACCACGATCTCTCCTAGCATCCATACTGGAGATGGAAGGTAGTAAAAGAAACTCGATGATAAATACGGGGGAAAACAATCACAGTTCAAGAAATGGAAGTACGATACAAGAAAACAAGAGAATCGAATAAGGAAAACTTACGAGCACTGGATGTACCGAGATGATGGCAGCGGGGTGATGATGTGCAAAACAAAACACAACTAGACCCAATTAACCGACAAGCCTAGGTATCCATAAACCTAGTGCTCTGATACTATTTGTTGTAACATCCCCAAGATATTCAGGGTATATTACAACGCCATGGACCCCTACATGGGACCCACCAGGCTAAATAAGATATACCACTCGTCTAACATCTCGGTTAGCGAGAAAACACACATCACCAAGACGAAAATTAAATAAAACGCCCGGTACAACCGATAAACCAGACATCACCGACAATCATAAATAGCATTTAGTAATACAAACCATATTCCAAATCAAAATGCCTAAGTACTCGCGACTACGGTCTATCAGTTTACAAATTGAAAACAAACATTTAAAATGACAGCTAAAACAAAGGACTCATTTGCACACGTCAACCACCTTAGCCAACATCCTCGTACTGCCCCAGTGCTCGATCGATCTGCTGAACGCAACGTGAAATTCATAACACGAATTTCCCCAAAAATGGATCCCCAAAGGGGTTAGCAATTATGATAGTACAAGTAATCAAGTCAAACCATTCGCTTACACATTTCATAGTACATGCATCAAATCGTTTCGAAATCAAAATCAAGACATGCCTTTTCCCGAAAAACAAAGAGTCAAATATCACAGTCGAAAATCGCCTAGGATCGGGGCGAAACCAGTGATCCCATCCGAGGCCTCTATGGACCCTCCCGGACTGGCCATAATTATAAATCACGCACATGCATCGCCTAGGACCGGGGCGAAACCAGTGGTCCCATCTGAGGCCTCTATGGACCCTCCCGGACTAGCTAGCCAACAAGCTCATGAATCAGGAGCGAAATCACATATTCCCCCGAGGCCCCGTCGGATCCTCCCGGGGTGAGCAAATCACACACATATACATTAGCATTTTATGTTAAGCATAAAGGTTTCACGAGAGTACTTGCCTTGAGTAACTAACGACGAAACGGACGGAATGGAGAATCAACCACGATCGCTAGGAACCGACAAACCCGAACCTAACGATTCAAAGAATACAATCACAACCATTTCTAAACGAGTACGAAAATGGAAGACACCCGAAAATCCACCTACGATTCATGTAAATCCGTATAAAAACAACAACGAGGACGGGTCGCAACCGAACCCTCTCGATATCACAAATACCACGAAATTTACCATGAACTCATAGGGAAAACACGAATACCACTAAGATTAACCATATAAATCATGGATTAATCAACAATACGGAACGAATCGGACAAAAACTCGAAAACCCCCAATTTACCCAAAGGTAGGGTTCCAAGAGCTTACCTCGGATTGAAGACGGAGAACAAGCGTTGGTGTTGTTAATATACACCAAGAACTCAAGAAAAATGATGGCTTGGAGTTACAAGACTACGAATCGTCTGGAAATCGCCCAAGAATCGCCTAGATCGCCCCAGCCGCGGAGGAGGGAGAGAAGTGAGTAAAAATGGACGAGTTTGGGTCAACTCTCGGGGATATATAACCAGATGGTTTAGCGTGCACTAACGGCTCATGGTTAGCGCGCGCTAACCAGCCAAAACTGGTCCAGAACCTGCGGTTCTGACCCGTTAGCATGCGCTATCGAGTTATAGCGTGCGTTGCCTGTTCTTCATCCAGAGTCCAGAAGCATTCTGCCTCAATTGGAATACCGCATTAGCGCGCGCTGCCACACACCTAGCGTGCGCTAAGCCCCAACCATAGCGTGCGCTAATCCACAGACTTAGCGTGCGCTAAACTGCTCGTCCAGATAGCAAAAACAACCTTATGCCACTGCTGTACTCGAATCATTAGCGTATGCTACTGGGCGAATTTAGCGTGCACTACACATTGAAGTTAGCGTGCGCTACACAACGAGATTAGCGCGCGCTAACGAGTGCAGACAGTAGTACAGACATCACTCAAAGATGGAAAACGGCGAATTCTTCCCCGGATGAAAACAACGCGCACCAGACACCAAACAACGGACTGAAGAAGACACACGAACGACGAGTTCGAGTCAGAACTGAAGCACTTAAAAGAAAACACGATTTCGACTACCCAAAGGTTCGGAAAACGACAACAATAGTAATTGCCCCATAACTTTGAGAAATTACAAAATGGCTCAACACATCCAAAATACACGATACACAATCGAAATGCCAAACGAAAGCTCACAACATGCATAATAACATAAGACGGATTTACGGCGGTTACGAACAACGATTACGAGAATCGAACTAAATAGCGACGGAAAAGACGATAAATGTGGAATTCAGAAAAACAAGTCCGAAACAAGCTCGGATGATAAAAAGTCCAGTATTAAATATTCTCTAAATATTCATGCGGTTACAAGTGAGTCACTAAAAATGAAAAATACACTAAAAATGAAAATACCAGAAAAAGGAAAAATGCGGATATTACATTGGAACCGCAGGGTTAGGGTCGGCGACGAGTCCAATTAATTTGGACCGTTGAATTCCAATGGCTCTTTTTTGAAACCATTGATTTTCAACGGTAAAATTTCATAAACAACATAATTGAAATTACATAAATTAAAAGTCACTGCAGTACAACAACTTAAAAAATACAATAACTAATATTACAAGAAAATAAAATATGATTACATCCCATATAATTCAGCCATTAGACGACGTCTGAGAGATTCTTCCTCCGGAGATAATTGATTTTTTCATTAACGTGGTAAGCGTATATGCTTTCATCTTTTTTTTCGCGTGTGATCATCAATTCCTGAAATCTGCAGTGAAAGTATCAGAGGTCATGGAAGATTGCGACGTCGTTTCTTTTCCTTTTCTTTTAGCCTTAGCCTTAGCTTCATCTCTACCAATAGGACGAAACCTTGAAGCATCGCTTTCAGAAGTTTCTGGAGTAGAGTCTGTTGGAGGATCCTCATCTTCGCCAGTCCTTGTTTTTTCTGATCTGCTGCGACTTTCGTCAACACTATTTCCGTCGTGTGGATGAGAACCTCGCACAAAACCGGTACTATCTAATTTGAGTTCCAATTTTGGATTTGTACTCATCACTTTTTCAAACACCTCATGGTGCGTGAACTTAGTTTTTCCATAAATTGTTTGAGCTGCTTGCTCAATATCTTCTTTGGATTGTCCGCTCGTTCATCGCTCATACGCTTTCTTATATGCAACAACCCACAAGGTTACATTTTTGTTGAGGCGTCTAAAATACCACCTCAATGATTCCAAGGACCTCGGGCCTCCAATTTCAGGATTATCTGTTCGACCTTGATCATACATGTTTACAACACTTTTCCAAAATTATTTTGGTTGGTGCCAACAATTGGATTAATACTGACGAAGCACCAAGCAGACATTAATGCCATATAACTTTGTGGGTTGTTTCAAGGGCTTGTATGTGTTTGTTGAATATTTTGGAGTGAGTTTTCAGAGATGGTTTCTGAATTTTGGTGAAATTCAGAAATAGGAGAATGAGTAGGAATTTTTGAGAATTCAGAGTTCATAGCATAATCAAACTATGGGAATTAGTTGGAGAATATTATCAAAATTAGGATAATAACCTTGGTAGTAACTGAAATCTTGAGAATTATAGAAAGACTTGTTGTCTCCATCCATTGCAAAAGAGAGAAGAGAATAATAGATGTTATAGTAGAGAAATATGAAGAGAATTCAAAAGTGTAGTAAAATAGAGCAAGATTGGTAGTTATTAATAGAAATGAAAATAAAATATAAATTTTGATATATTTTTTAATCTTTAAAAATATATTATTTAAACGATATAATAATTTTAATTATTTATCTACATATAATTTGACTAGTCAATAGGAAGGAGATAAATGTCCCAATTCTATTGGCTAGTTTGGAGAGAAAAAGACCATGTGGTTTGTTATTTTAGTTGGTCGACCACTTCATCCTCCGTAACTTTCTTTTTTTATTTTTTAATTAGGTTGTTTGACCAAGTTGGCCAAATTTAGAACGATAAACATGGTCTTAGGGTGCGGATTGAATTGTAGGTTGTAGCCCGGATTACACGGGTCGGGCCCTTGTTGAGCGAGTCCGGATTGACTGGTCGACCTGATCATGTCGGGGTTTGTTTGGGCACGTCCACCTAAATCTATACTATATAAAACTTATCCCCCTTAATTTAATATGGAAGGGGGATTTATGTCACTTATTCATGTTAAAGGATTTCATATGAAGAGACTATTTTAATTGTAACTTTTAATGTAAATAAACTAATTTAAATACAAAAGTTATGATAAATATCACAATGCAAATGCACTTTCTAATACACAAGGTGATTAAAATGAACTTTTAAATGATAGTATAAATTACAAGATGGTTAAATTTTAGCTATGAAATCTTAGATACTCGGTGCATCGCACGGGTTGAATAAACCAAAAACAACCCCGGAGCAACATACGAATTAGTAAAGCCTCATTTCATATAACTAATTACATAAACTAAAATAAAAAGGACAATAACAATAAAAAAACATATAAACTTCTCTAAAAGACATTTAAATTCTGCCATCCGCTCATTCAACCGTCTGTCCCAACATTACATACAAAACACGTAGATATTCAACCAAAGACCGTGCATCGCACGAGTTGGATAATGCCCGTATACTGTTCTAGACTAAACGCAATTATTATCATTTACGGATTTACCCCACAGACACTTCTTTTCCGACGAGAAACAGTATTTTGCAGAAAGTGAAACCAAACGTGGGTTAGCCTCGACAATATATAGATTACCGACCCAAAACCCTAGCTTCGACATTATTATATAAATATTCACAGTGGCAACCTGCGCTCAGGAACCCTCGTCCCAGTTCCACCGTTTCCCATAGAACCACCGTTTTCCCTCTCATCGCAGTCTCGTGGTTTCAAATCAGAAGCCGAGATGCATGCCCCAGTCCTCGTCCTCAGTAAGTTCTTTCTCGTCCTTCATGGCTTCACTTCTCGATCTTGTTCATATCCATTTCCCGTGATCTTTGTTAATGTGTTTCATACCGTTCGATTACAGAAACTGCATTTCGGTTGTTTTGGATATAGATATGAAGAGAGACTACCCTGTAAAGTATGCACATTATTAGTTAAACGCTATGTTTTTTTTTTTTTTTAATTAGCTAGATTTTCGATGCATAATGGATTGCACCTTAATCTGCAACCTTTGGAAAAGAAGGAAGATGGTTGCAGTTTCTCGCAAGGATGAATTTAAACTTTTAATTGCTTGAATTGTGCCTTTTTGTAATCTTTACCTGGCAGCAATACTTGGTTTTTGTGTTTTAAGTTAGCTACTGGGCTGCCTGCATAATTACGGAGAATTGAACAGGTTCACTACCTCCATTGGGTATGTTATAGTGCATAATATAGGAGTTCTCCTGAGACATTGAAGATCCAAAATTGCACTTTTGTAGATGCGCGCACATACACTATATATATTAAACATATTTGGAGAATCACACGACTCTTGAAAAGCTGTTAAATTTTGATGAGAATATATAGTTGGCTACAGTTGCCCCTTCCGATCTTCTGGAGGTAGGGGTCTATAGATGCTTCTCCTTTTTATATGCTCGTAGAATTTACCTATAAGAAATAAAAATGTAGAAAATGACCTGCTCGGATCATTTATTCTTGTTCTTTGGCTGAGCATTGTCGGTTCTTTTAATCAGACGATGCACTGAAGCGCGAGTCTGGAAGAAAGGTGCACCATACCAATATCCAGGCCTCCAAGGTAGTACTACTTCTCATCCTTTTTGATTATTGGTATCAGTTTTTAAAACTGAGATCGAGGGTACCGAGTTTGTGGCTTTTTAACCCTCCCAGTTCTCTGAAGTTGGCATCACTGATGCAAAATATCATGCTCCTATGTGGTATTTTTAACCTTATTCTTCCATCAGGTGATTAGCTATTTAAATAAGATAGATTACATGACTGATTGCTTGATGGGTTAGGGATGAGTCCCAGTAACATAGTTTTGTTTATTTGGTGTCTTTTGAACAACTTGTGGGTATACTGCCTAGATGATGGTGGCGAAGAAAAGGGGGATATGTTCCTCACCTGGTGAAGTAGGAAGAATAACAAAATCTTTCAATGTATTGCATCCTGGGAAATGCCAAGGAACCTATTAGTTTGAAACCAAATCCTAGAATACCGAGGACAATTATCATAGTGGGATTATGTTGATCAGAAAAATCTATTGTCATAGACTATGGATACAGTAGAACCTCGATAAGGTAATACTTGGTAATTTAGTAACCCCGATTAAATAATAGCTTTTGTCAGTGCCGACATAAAGGAGTTGGTGTTAAATTCACCTCAGTTATTTAATAGTCTTGATTTATTAATACCTTTTTTCCAGTCTCGACCATATTAATTTAAAGTGGTTTAATTGTATTTCACAATGCCTACCAGTTCTTGGAAGACCCAAATAATAGTGACTTTAAAATATGACAGAGCCTAAATAAAAGGTTGTACTAGCTTACTGAAATTGTGTGTGTGTGTGTGTGTGTGTGTATATAAAAACTTTCTTTGAGTTCTCTGCATTTATTGAAGTAAAGCTTCATATCTTGTTAACCATGCTGGAGATATTTGTACGAGCAGGGTTTTTTCTTTTCAACTTCCATACTGAGGTGTTTGGAGGTGTTTGTGAAAGGGTCACCACTGGTTTATGGTTTCTACTTGAGGAATCACATTTTGACTTCTTTTGTTTTCTTATTGGCCATAGGCCTGCACTTTTCCTCACTTATCATGTACTTCATTTGTATTTTGGCCCTTGCCAGGCAGTTGCAGATATTGTACGCACTACTTTGGGCCCACGATCGATGTTAAAGATGATGCTTGATGCTGCTGGAGGTGATCTTCCTGGTCACTTTAAACATGAACAATGTATACCTGTAGCAAAATAGGATGTGGAGAAGAAAAAACACAACTTCCTGAAAGATTGCTTTCTGGTCTATCAACACTGTTATTGTTCTCTTATTATCATATCAAAGTGCTCATTTTATGTCTGCTATAATAAACATCTTTCTTTTTACAAATCCAGGTATTGTGGTGACAAATGATGGAAATGCTATTCTCCGTGAATTAGATGTTGCACACCCAGCAGCAAAGGCATATTCTGTCTTTTTCTTCTTCTTTATTCAGATTAACGCGCCCTTTCAAGTGGTCTCCTTTAATAACCCAACAAATAATATGTCATCTGATTGTAGCTTACAGTTCCAATATCTGTTACCGAACATACACCTTATGAGCTTTTATCACTTGATTGTTTTTTGACATCTGTTCATTTTATATGGCGGCAGTCAATGATTGAACTAAGCCGCACTCAAGATGAGGAGGTAGGAGATGGGACAACATCTGTTATCGTCCTTGGTATGTGCTAAGCTTATATCTAATTCCATTTCTTATTATACTGTATGGGATACAAAGGGTGCTTGTAGAAGTGTGCACGTACATGTATATTTCTTGTGCATATGAATGATTGCCTTGTTGTGGGTAGTAGTAATGTGAAATTTCGACTGTTAAACATGCTGGTCCAAGGCATGCAGACATGCATGTAAACTTGTTGATTGGTAGTTTTGCATTTACTCTTTTTTCTATGATTTTGCTTACAGTTTGTAGCCAATATTTTGTGCTACTCGTTAACTTTTTTTAGCTCATCATTGGTCAGTGTGAGAACATACCTTCTGGACTGTTAAAAATTATTCTTGATTTTTTTTAATATACTCAGATATTATTTATATGCTGATTTCCTTATTTTTGAACAATCCTCGGTATTGAAGCTGGTGAAATGCTCCATGTTGCGGAAGCCTTCATTGACAAGAACTATCATCCCACTGTCATTTGTCGAGGTATTAATGTTTCCGTTTAAACTTCAATACTTGTGGGAATTATCTTAATTGGCATTGACAAGTTTCTTTCGTTTGCAGCTTATAGTAAAGCTTTAGAGGATGCCATCTCTGTGCTTGACAATATTGCAGTTACTGTAGATGTTAAGGATCGTAAGTTTATAGCTTTACTTTTTCTTTACTTTAGAGTAATTATTTAAAATCTTTTCACTGGATAAGTACCATTGCTTGGCATCTTAAATAAGCTAACAACTCTGAGGGAGGTATTAAGACAGAATCAGAACAGCATGTTCCACCTATATCGAATTCTTCACTTGCAGGAGCTTCGGTCTTTTTTTCGGTAGGAAAATTACCCACTTTAACACTTGGGGGGGGGGGGCCCCCCCCCCCCCCCCCAAAAAAAAAAAAAAAAAACACACACACACAACCAACCCCCCAAGAAGAAAGAAAAAGAAACCGCCCAACAAGAAAAGTTAGAAGAAAATGATATCTGTCTCCTCTTGTTGGCCAGCGGAGGGTTGTATCAGAAATCGTTCTTCTTACAGGATTAAGTAAATATATTTTATTATAGTAGAAGGCGTTATCTTTGTCATTTCTGATCCTCATGGTTATCAGGGCGTCGAATAGGCGACGCATGGCGGCTGGTCGTTTTAGCCAGCTCCCGCCTGGAGGCTTGGCCTCGCCTGCCAGATCTGGATCTGTTTTTTTTTTTGTTTTTTTTAAGAAAAAAACTTAGCTTAGCAGCAGTCCTAGTTGATTCTCCGCAGGAATTAGTATTTGACCACCGTCGATTCTGGGTTTGTGGGCGAGAGAGACTGGAGGGGAGAGAGAAACTGAGGGCAATTTTGTTTTTTATTATTAATTTTTTTCGTGTGGACCATGGAGAGAACTGGAGAGAGCAGGAAAGGAGGAGAGAGAAAGGAGAGAGGAAAAGAAAGTGGTGGCGGCTGCAAAAGTAGGGTTTTCGAACTCAATTATTTGAAAATAATGATGTACCTTTCACATAATTGTGAAAGTACCTGTCAGAATGTTATTCTCTTTTTTGGTAACTTTTTTTATTCCTATCGCTTCATACTTGTGAATCAAGTCAGCTAATGCTGTTGCTCATTGTCATAATGAGTGTGCAACGGCTGATCTTGATCAATTTCAAATGGTCCTGCATGATTTATTCTCTTTAACATTATCCCTCGTGTATTTTTTTTTATCATGCCTACTTCCATAATCAACTCCAGATAAAATCATGAGTTAATTACATAAATCGTCCTTGTGGTTTTTCGGGTTTCACAGGTTTAGTCCTTATACTTTTTTTTCACCGGGTCATGTCTTTGTGGTTTTTGATCGTTACGGGTTTAGTCCTTGTGGTTTGTCGGGTTTCACATGTTTAGTCCCTATACTTTTTTTTTTCAGATGGTCATGTCCTTGTGGTTTTTGATCCATTATGGGTTTAGTCCTTGTGGTTTGTCGGGTTTCACAGGTTTAGTCCCTATAATGCCCAAATACTTCCAGAGTTTACACATACGGTCGACATTCGAATGGTGGACGTAAAACAAAGGGTCATATCCCGCAGAGTAGAAGTTACCCATGTCCTCATTATTAGGATTTGGCGAGTCACCAACCCATCTTTGCACAGCGGTGTGAGTCCAGCTTCGACCGATCCAATCGACTTGGCACCATTTGCAACAGACGCATCCCCAACTACGTATGTTTCATGGGTTTTTGTAATAACCAACCGCCATATAAGATATGATAAGATAGATAAAACTTTACCAATTAAACATGTGCTTATTTTCAGTAATTCAAGCCTTTAATATCAATTCGGAGGTGTGGCAAGCTAAAGAAATGTATGTGTTATTTATAGGCCCCATTCCATGTAACTTATGAATGATTGTAATTAACTATTCTCAATTAATAAGGAAATGAAACTGTTAACCTATCATGTCCCAATTGTTTGGTTATTTGTGTTTTATGGTCTTTTGGTTTTCTTGTATTGATGGTTGTGTATTATATTCGGATGTTAAAGATAATGAGTTGAAGATTTAAGAGTCCATAATAATTAAGACATAAAAATTGGAGTCATTAAGGCCCCACAATAAATTTAAGGACTCGATCTTTATAAGATATAAGATAATCATAAAATAAAGAACTAATTACAACGTACTCAAATAATAATAATAATAATAATAATAATAATAATAAAATATATGAAAAGACGAAAATATCCTTCAAATTAACGATCAACTAACAGAATTATTGGTTAAAGGACTAAACCCGTAACGGATCAATAACCACAAGGACATGACCCGCTGAAAAAAAAGTATAGGGACTAAACCTGTGAAACCCGACAAACCACAAGGACGATTTATGTAATTAACTCAAAAATCATTTTAGCCTCTGAATTCAGCTGTAAGTGGTTTAGTGCCTGGATAAAGCTAATCATACTGAAGTAATAGCTCAAGTTAGACTTGAGAAGGCTTTGTTCCCGAGCTTTTGATGTCTCATCCAGGAAAAATAGATAGGCAATTTACTCCTTTCTTTCTTCATGCTTATTCTGTATGTTTCTCATTTGGCAGGTGCAACTATGTTAGGACTTGTAAAGAGTTGTATTGGGACAAAATTTACTAGTCAATTCGGGGATTTGATTGCCGTAAGTATTTAAAAGTGGTTACCTTTTATGGGTGTTAATTTTTTCTGCATCATTACAATCCGTTTTATACAGCTTATATATGTATTTTGCCTCTCAATATGACCTGAAATATTTCCATGTCTTCCAATTCCAAAGGACCCGGATTCATTGTTTTCCATTTAGGCAGACGGACACATGATTTCAATGCATTGGCAGCCCTGTCAAAATTTTAGTTAGTTATTACTCCCTCCTATTTTACATAGATGTCATTCCAGCTTTTCCTCTCACGTAATTCCATTATTACCTTAATTAATTCACCTCAAAACTCACCTTCTTCAGTCTTTGTTAATTTCAGATCATCATTTATCAGGTGTAACTTTTGGTATAAAGGAATATTTTAATTTGTGTGCACAAAGTTAAAATGACATCTATTTAAAATAGGAGGGAGTAATGTTATTACACCCTTCTTCCCAAAATGGTCGCCATGTTTTGATTTTACTTATAATTTGAGGAGTTTTGACTTTTTTTGTTATTTGGCAAAATAGTCGGCGGGTTTTAACCAAAAGATGACACCATTTTGGGAAATTTAAAGAGCAAAACCTGCCAACCATTTTGGAAAGGAGGGAGTATTATTTTTGGTGGATAGAGTTTTAAGCTGGGTCTAGAGGGTTTTCCCAGCTCCTGTCCTTTGGCTCAGTTGTAAACTGGGGCAGGATGGGATGAGTTTTCGGTTCCTTCAAACAATTGGTGGGGTGAAAGTTGGTGCCAAAACTGATCCGGTACCTATAGTGAATCTAACAGTCCAGGTTGATCAAGTAAATAATGTACTTCTTAGTATATACAACGGTGAAATTCTTTGCCTACCACATTCATTTTTGCAAAATCACTATGATTGCACAGAGTTGTATCTAATTGTGAAATACTGTTGTAGATTGCAGATTATATACGGTCAACTACTGACATTTTGCATGCATGTTTCATTGTATGATGTGACTAGCGTTGCGTTTACAGGCTGTGCTTTTGTGAAACTTTCAGGACTTAGCAATAGATGCCACTACAACAGCTGGTGTGGATCTTGGCCAAGGTTTACGTGAAGTGGATATCAAGAAGTACATCAAAATAGAGAAGGTTCCTGGTGGTCAGTTGGAGGACTCTAAAGCTTTAAGAGGAGTCATGTTTAACAAAGACGTGGTTGCCCCTGGTAAAATGAGGAGAAAAATACTAAATCCGAGAATTGTTCTTCTTGACTGTCCTCTTGAGTACAAGAAAGGCGAGAACCAAACTAATGCCGAATTGCTAAGGGAAGAGGATTGGAGTATCTTACTTAAAATGGAAGAGGAATACATAGAGAACCAGTGCCTTCAAATACTAAAGGTCAAACCAGATTTGGTAATAACGGAAAAGGGGCTCAGTGATTTAGCTTGCCATTATCTCAGCAAGGCTGGTGTCAGCGCAATCAGAAGGCTCAGAAAGACGGACAACAATAGAATTGCCAAGGCTTGTGGGGCAGTAATTGTTAACCGAACCGACGAACTGCAGGAATCTGATGTAGGTACTGGTGCTGGATTATTTGAGGTGAGAAAAATTGGTGATGAGTTCTTTGCATTCATTGTTGACTGTAAGGAACCAAAAGCATGCACAGTCCTTTTAAGGGGTGCCAGCAAGGACCTGCTGAATGAAGTGGAGAGAAATCTGCAGGTATTTGTGAGATTTGGTACCTCCGTACTTTATTTCTTTGTGTGTATAAGAGTGATTTTGTGATTCTGAGTATCAATCTTCGTGTATAGGATGCTATGTCTGTGGCACGAAACATAATTAAAAGCCCGAAACTCCTTCCTGGTGGAGGTGCTACAGAGATGGCTGTATCAGCTACATTAAAGCAGAAGAGCTCATCTGTTGAAGGCATAGAAAAGGTGAACAATTATCACATGTCAATACCAGATTATGTATGTAATTGGTTTTTCATTTTTGTTCCGAGTGCCAGAGAATGTCAGTGATATTTCTGGAGCACAATTAAAGCAATCACAAATAGGATTTTTAATGAGGATATTAACAACATGATTGTATTTTTACAAATGAGTTATTACCCAAAAATACTCGAGCTTTTCACTTTTTCACAATTCTAGCTCAACCTTCAAATATTCTGCATTTAAATACTTTGACTTTCAATCTTGTTGAAGAATAAATTCCGACAACTTCATACTTTCTTTCTTCAGTTTCTTTTTGCAATTAAAATATTCTTAACTTTCAATATTTTTTCAAAATAGATTTGAACAATTTTTTCTTCTACAATTAAACTCTAAATTTCAACCTTTTTTTTCCAAAAATTCAACTACCACAACAACATATGAGCCTTGATCCCAAATGATTTGGGGACGACTAATATGAATCATTCTTTTAGACTGTGAACGACGCAAATCAATTAAAAAACGAAATAAATAAACGAAAATACGAAGTGTAACGAAAAATCAAATTGACTCAAGCGAAAAAATAGATAAACAAATAAATTAAGAATCAAACTCCATGATTCACCCGTATATTTTCCCTCCACATTGTGCTCTTTGTTGCCATATTTTCTCCAATCCCAAGGGACCTCATATTGTTTTCAATCACATTTATCCATGTTTTCTTGTGTCTTTCTCTACTTTTTACAATCTTATCCTTTCCCCAATCTTCAAGCGTGCTCACTGGGGCATCGATTGGTCTCCATCTCATATGGCCAAACCAGCTTAATCGATTCTTCATCATCTATAGACACAACTCTTACCTTCTCCCAATCACCTCATTTATGAGCCAATTCTTTCTTGTATGGCCACACATTCATCGTTGCATCTCCGCCATGTTCATCTTTTGAACATGACGCTGTTTTACCGCGCAACACATGGTGCCATATACAATGCAGACCAAATCTTGTTGGAAAGCATAGATAGTTACTCATTTGATCTCTCCCCCAAATACCCCCAGATTTCAATAGGTATACCATATGATCCTTCCGTTTTTTTAGACCCAATCTTCTTCAGTCCCATTTTCGCTCCACCCTTCTGAATTCTCTGCACAAATTCCCGATTTATCGTACATGAAGATATATTTAGATCTCCAATATCTTGTCTTTGATGGCTATGGAATTCGGTATAAAAGTATGAATTCCATCTTTCTTTTTATCTCTTTGTCTTGAACCAAGATCTCTTGGTCAATATCCACATTTAACTGTCCCAATATCCCGTCTCTTCTGGTCTCTCATACAAGCAAGTTTATAGTTATCTTTTTCCCCTTCCTTTGTATCTGGTCTCGCATATAGTTTTTGATTTGACCTTTCCCCTCATCTTATCCTCTCTTTTTAACTTCTCTTTAGCTTCCTTGTACTTCTCATAGTTCTCATTGCTCTTGCATTTTCCCAATACATTATAACATTCATGTTTGGTCTTTATGACTTGCTTTAGTATATCGTTCCACTAAGATGTATCCTTACTCGATTGTACGTTTTCTTTAGATTTTCTAAAACTCCTTTCACAGATTCCTTATGTTATGCTCCAACATATTCCAAGTCGAGTATATCCATCACTATGCAATCGGACCAAATACTATTATTTGCAATCTTAGCCACAAAAGTATGCCGGCTCTCCCCTTGGAGCATCCACCACTTGATTTGAGAATCAACTCGTATACTTTTTTTCTTAAGTGCCGAAATCAAGCACCACGACTCTATGTTGCGTTGCGATGCTATCATCGTGTACCACCTTGCAACCAGTCTAACTTTTTCTCCCAAAGTTCCTTACTAAAAATTAATCGATTTGACTTGCAGTACTTCCACTTTTATGTCACCAAGTAAGAATCCCTTTTTGAACCAAGTGTTGGTTATACCCAAGTCATATACACACTTCCTGCTTCGTTCCTATCTCCAAAACCAAAGCCACCCTGAACGCTCTCAAAAGCCATCTCGGCTAGCACCCACATGACCGTTGAGGTCGCCACCAGTGATCAATTTCTCATCCATAGGAACTCGTCCAAATCTTCAGAAAATTCTTGTCTCATACATGCATCCAATCCTGCATGTGGTGCATACGCACTTATGATAATTAGAACCTCATCCGTCATCACAAGCTTAATACTCATAATCCAAAAAAGACCAAAAGTTATTTTCGAAAAACTTCGGATTTTAATTGCAAATATTTCAAGGTTGAGCTAGAATTGTGAAAAAAAAAAAAATTTTAGTGTAAATTAACTTCATTATACCTCTTTATTTCGGCTTGATAACCTATTGTGTGACTACCATTTAGCTCGTGCTCTTGTACAGATATGGGGAAAAGGCCTTTAAACTTTTTCCCAACTGTAATTCAGCTCCTTTCAAAATGTTCCTGATCTGTCAAGTAGCACAATATGAGAGAAACTCGCATGTCATTTTTCTGACTGTTGTTTCGATGTATTTTCGTTTAACACGTTACTCTGAACAGTGGCCTTATGAAGCTGCTGCAATCGCATTTGAGGCCATACCAAGAACTTTGGCTCAGAACTGTGGGGTTAATGTGATTCGAACTATGACTGCCTTACAGGGAAAGGTATAATATGCTTATTTCATGTGTTTGCGTTTTGTTCAAACCCTAAGGCATGCCTTTTTGTATTTTATATTTTATTGCTTTCAGCACGCAAATGGCGAGAATGCATGGGTCGGCATAGATGGGAATACTGGTGAAATTACTGACATGAAAGAGCGTAAGGTGTGTATTCTGGTTTACTTTTCCTTTGTCATTACTGCTTTGTTTTGTATGAATTCACTAGCATGTGATAAATAGTTATTTAGGAGTGTTCTAAAACTCTGCAAAACTTGGCGATTTCTCGATGGTTACTTGGCGCTTGACAGGCTGCCGACTCGAGTTTCCTGACTCGTTCGGCAAAACTTGGGGAAAATCGGCGAGACTCGACAAGTCAGAATTTTGTTTTTATATTCTCCTGTGCTTTTTTTCTAACCTAGGGCTGGAGACTGCTTTTTTGTGCATTTTTTTGTGCGATTTCTATTACGTTTATCTTTTTTATTTATTTTTCTTTTGTTTGTAATGCAGAGATTATGTATTTTGTTTTGGATATGCATATATTTTAATAGTATGATGGAGAAATCCAGGTTATTTTGAGATTAATTTGTTTTATTAGTATTTAATCATAGCATGATCATATCATATCATTTAGATATTATTTATATTAAAATGTACCTTATTTGATCTTTTCCGATTAATCCCCAAGTAAATGAAACTCCCCAGTCCCCACCTCGCCGAGTGAGTGCTGAGTGCCAGAGTTTTAGAACCTTGATTTAGGCGCTGGATAATGAGTTCCAAAAGTAATATCTAGGACCTGCAACATGGCCCTTGAGATTTTCCCGTTTTTAAATGTCTTTCTCAATATAATACATTATTTTATGTTCTCCATTCTTGGCCTTGTTGGTGAGGTGATGAATAGGGTATCCTCGTGGTCTGCTGGTGGCTTAACATATCCGTTCAAGGAAGTCGCACCTCATATACTCATGGATATTTTTTTGGTTTTGCAACTCATCTTGTCACTTGTACTCATATTTTCTAAAGGGATAATTGCAAAAAGTACCCATGAGATTTATTTATTACGAAAAAAATCCAGCTAACTTTCAAATTATAAAAAAATACCCAAGGTAAGATTCATATATAATTGGCTAAGTATAATATTTTTGTAAATGTGTAAGGGTGGTTTTCAAATATTTTTTGGATATGGAGGGGGTAAATGTAAGATAAAATAAGAATTGAGTTTTTTTTTTTTGGTAATTTTGGAAGTTAGCTTTGTTTATGTCGAACCTCAAGGGTACATGTCATTATCCCATTTCTAAATATATTTTGTTAGTTAGTTTATTTTATCCTTGTGGCAGTGGCACACTGTTATTTGGTGCTGAAATGCACATATTAGAACTTTTTCGGATTATTGATTCACTAATATTCCTGGATGTTTAGATATGGGATTCGTACACTGTGAAGGCCCAGGCATTCAAGACAGCCATTGAAGCTGCTTGCATGCTTTTGAGAATTGATGATATAGTGAGTGGGATCAAGAAGAAGCAGGCCCCTGGTACAAGCCAGGGTCCATCAAAGCCCCAAATTGAGCAAGAAGGTGATGCGGACAATGAGAATATGATTCCCGAGTAAAAGAGAAAACGGGGTTGGCTGGGTCAATTATCTTACGCTTTTGAATTGCGACTGGTTCTCATTTTTTTTTCCTGTCGCTGCTTCGTTACCTTTGATCTAGTTGCGGGTTGAGTATAGTCGTCTATGTTTATTTCTTCCTTTATTACCAGGATCTCTTCCTATTGCGCGCTGACAATTAACTGGTTTCTACTGAACCTAGGTCCCGTTTTTGTTTTTTTGACCTTTTTTATGTAATAGGGTCGTAAATGACTTGTGAAGTTTTCCTCAAGAATCAGGGTCTTGAAACTGGCGTATTAGGCTTATCATTATTATTATTATTATTATTATTATTATTATTTTGAACGCATGGAAGTTAAAAGTATGTACAACCTAATGCGATTGGAATTCAGATTTCATGATATTACCTGGAAAAATACATGGATCATTTGAGAGAATATACTGAAATTTGTTGCACAGCCCTGTATTCGGTGCATATAACCAAAGTAAATCAAACATACCCAGTATATCCCGCTCAGAGAGCAGGGTTTTGGGAGGGTAAGATAAGATGTAAGCAGATCATGTCTCTACTTATCACGGTAGGGAGACTGTTTCCGTGAAGACCCCCAGCTTAGTGCACAGTAAAATATTGCGTGAAAAATACAAAGGATAGTTTATGATTTGAAAAAGTTCAATACCATACTTGAGTTTATGGCTTAATCCATATGAGACTTACCTAAGAGGAATTTGGCTACTTCACTCCCGATGAAAGCTGCTCAAACAGAAGAGAAGTTGATTTCGCGCACAGCTTCCTGTCAAAAAATACACCGCAAAAGGCAATAGAATAAAATATATAAATGTTCTAGTTCAAAGCTAACCGAGACAATCCAATTCTGAGGTTTTCAACTACAGCAGCACTCTCAATTAAAGAATCCACAACTCTGATCTGGCGTCTCCAAGCGCACCTATCAACCGTCATGGTCTCGGAAAGGTTTAAAGCTTTCAAATCTAATCTCAGTTGTTCCTCCCACGTCCTTCTCGATTTGCCTCTCCTCCTCTCCCGACGAAACAATTTCTGATTTGTATGCACTGGGTGCAGTATCTACTCTTGCAGATTTGGGGTTATTATTCAATTGGAAAAGTAAAATAAAGAAATTTATTCATCCGCTTAGTGATCGTCATTTGTCCTGTACTCCTTCAATACCAAAAAGATAATTATATTTGCACAAATTAGAAAAATGTACCGTTTCATCCGCTAGTTGGCACATTATTTTACGGTCCTTGAAGTGTGTTTTATCCTTAAATTGATTAGATTACATATTATAGAAAATAAGAGATTCTAGATTGTTGACGTCTGATTTGGTCAACGTCACGTGTGCTGATCTAAACGAATGGATCGAAGCCACGTAGAAAATAATAAACAAGATGAAAGGTATTTGATCACTAAATTTTATTAATGATCTTAATATAGAGTAGAGCCGAGCAGAATATTTTTATCCCGGTCTATCTTTTTGCTTGCTAATTACAAGTCTTATCTTTTTTCTCAGTCAATACGAATTCTCTCTTTTTTCTCTCTATATCATAAATGCTAAAAATCCAAAGATCTTCTTTCACTGTACATTCCTTCTATATATAGACAATCTGGGCCAGTCGGGAGATGACAGCTGGCGAATGTTTGGGGAATATGCCCAAAACACTTGGCAGTCTGCAAATATGCCTTGGACACGTGGCGGCCTCTAAGGATTGCCTTGGGAAGGGGCATGACTGCATGCGTTAATTGGCATGCGGGCCTGTCTCGCATGCTTCTGGCGGTGCTTATCCGCTGGGGTCGGTCCTCGGGTCTCCCGCCGTTCAGGTCGGCCTTATTGTAATCTTGAATCGGAGCATTTTTATCTTCTCTCTGCTCGGCCCTCCCGGATCAGATACCGGGTCGGCTTTGACGTCTCTGCCCGGTCCGGTTTTTAACGAGCCCGGAAGAAGATCGGGTTCATACCTGGTCCGGCTTCAGGTTTTGCTCGGTCGGCTCATCGGCCTGGAGTGCTTACGTGGATTCCAAGGTGGATGGGCTACCAACAAGGGGACCCGAGTCCAGGACGGTGCCGGGTTGGCCGGGGCTGGGGTCGTTTCATGTTGAGGTCGATCCGGCTTGTGGGAGGATAAGATCTCTCGAAGGGATGCCTCTTCGAGAGTCGCGTCGATTCGACTTCAGGGTCATCAAGTGTCATTATGAGGGGGACGCGTGGCATAAGCTGATTGGATGGCGCGTTCACGCGCTTTCGAATTTCGCGACGGTTCAGTATGAATCGCCGCTCCACGCGCCTGGCATTTAATGCCCCTTTTCTCTTATAAATATAGGTTGTCTCGTTCTTCCTTATCCCTTCGCCATTTTTGAGTTTTGTTGCAGAGAGGAGAGACAGAAATTTCCGACGTTCCTTTCCTGATTTTATAGAGACTTTCCCGGTAAGCTCTTTTTTCTTTTTCATTTAAGATGTCGAAGGTTAGGGGCGAGACAGAGGCGGAGTTGACCGTGTCGCCGGACCGCACGGGTGTGGCGGATCTTTCGATTGGCGGAGTTCCTGTCGACTGGAGCGTCGAGGAGGAAGAAGGCGAAGTCGCCGCGATCTGGAGAGGTGGAGATGGCGGTGCCGTTGACGGCCGTCGGAGGGACTCAGGCGGAAGAAGGGATCGAGTCGGTGGTGGCTTGGACTCGCCCTCGGCCGTCCCCTTTCGTGGAGGCGGAGTGGGATTCGGCCTCAATTCGCAGCACCGTTACAGAAGAGCAATTAGCGGCTTGGCGGTTGCGATTTAAGATTCCGGCTAGGGTGCGGATGTTCACGAATCCCGAGGAGAGGCCTCACACTCCGCCCGTTGGTTGTACGGCCGTGTACTACCGCTCTCTGCTGGCCGGGATGAGATTTCCGCTCCCGTTAGCCTTCTCCCAGTGGCTAAGGCAGTGGGGCCTTCATGTCCCTCAAATCCATCCGAATTTCTGGGCTCAGGTGGTGGGTCTTTTCATCCTTTTCAACTAGAACGGTTGGCCCGAGCCCAGCTTTGAAGAGTTCAACAGCCTTTTTCTATGGAGGTCGGTCGGCAGATCCGGCTCCGGCTGGTTTTACCTGACAGCCCGGCATGCTATGCATAAAGAATTAGTGGATGTGCCGGAGACCATCCATAGCTGGAAGGAACAGTAGTTCTTCATAGGGGGGCCGTGGAGGAGCTCGGTGGATGAGTGGGAGCCTGGTGTGATAGATGCCGAGCTTCGAGTCCCAGAGCACTTCACCGCCAAAATGAGTAAGTGTCGTGCTTCGTATTCCTGTTCCTTTTTTGTCTAACGCTCATCATTTATTGTATGTGCAGAACGCATCCCGGCGCTAGAGACCTCCTCTGAGTTCGACGACCGGGTTGAACAGCTTTTGGACCTTCGTATTGAGCAAAGGAAGTCCCATCTTTTGGTTACCGAGGAAAACCTCTGGGCGGCTGGACTTCGATCAAGTGATCCGAATACTATGTCTTCATCAGGTAGTTTTTTTTTTTTTTGACATGTCTTGTTTTCCAGTTCCTAAGGCCAAGACTTCGTCCGGACGGAAAGAGACGCCCGCGCAGCGCGTGGTGAGGCTGGCTGCTGAGGCCGCCGAGCGGAGGGAGCGTGCCGGCAAGCGGAAGAGGGTAGAGGCCGGGCCTGAGGACAGCGCGACCAAGACGGAGGGTCCGTCTGCTCCCGAAGTTTTCGTATCCGCCCCGACCCCTGTCCGGACGGGTCGTGTGACCAGTGAAAAGCCCGTAATTGATTTGGAGGGCCATTATCTCCCGGTTAACAAGGATCGGGTGGAACCGTGCGACCAGATGAAGGGGAGACGGCCGCGCTGGTTTCTTGATTACGTCGAGGCAGCTACCCCGACCGCTGAGATGCTCACCCGGGTTCCTCCTGCGGTGGCCGTGTCCAGTCATATTCCGATCAGGGGTTGGACGCCCAAGTTGGAGATGATGACTAATGACATGGATCCGGTTGAGCAGATCCAGTTTGGAAACGCTCTGGTCGGCCGTGCCATGTGCACCTACGTGAAGGCCTCCAACGAGCTTTTGGCCTTGGCTGAGAAGCATAAGAAGGCGGAGGCCGATCTCAAAGCGTTGCAAGAGGAGCACCATCTTTGTCCTTCATTGATCAAGTCCCTGGAGGAGGAGATAACCTCCATGAAGGGTGATATGGAGATCTTGGACAGTCGGACCCTCCAGGCCGATATATGGAATGTGAAGGCCGAAGAGATGACAACGGCGGCCGAGCAGGCACATAAGCGGTGGTTGGATACCCGGACTGAGCACGAGGGTTACTTGAAGGAAACCAAGGCCCAGGTTGAAAACCTGACCGAGCGTATTAGCACCTGCGAGGCTTCGAACTATGCAAAGGGTCTTGCCGAAGGGGCGGAGGCCTTTAAGGAGACACCTGCGTTTGAGGAGCTGATCAATCTGAATTATGTCTCCACCTGTTACGAGATATTAGATCTCATGAAGGGTGGGAAGACCGTTCAGGAGATCGAGGCCTATATAGCATCTCAGGCGACCGATCTGCATGTTGACATCCAGGGAGCCGATGAGCCAAAGGTCGCTGAGGTTGAAGATGCCGGGCTGGCTCCGCAAGGCGAAGGTGAGGGACAGTCCTTTCAAGCGGCCGGCCAGGAGGGTGGGGCCGAGTAGTTTCCTTAGATTTCGCTTCCCGCATGGCCTGCGTGCCAGTCTCTGCTTTTCTTTTGTTTTATTTCATGTACGGTCTGCGTGCCAATCCGTCTTGGTTTTCTGTTGTCACCATGTGTACTTAGCAAAAATGATTTAATTGAATAAAATCTTCCTTGTAGCATCTGTTATTGCTCTTTAGATGTTTGGGCCTAGTTGGTTGGGCCGTTGCCCTTCTATCATGTTAATCACTTGTTGATTGTGCCGAGACGAGCTTGATCTTATAGTGCCGGATGAGCCAGTCTTATGAGGTGCCGAGACGAGCTCGGTCTTATAGTGCCGGATGAGCCGGTCTTATTAGGTGCCGAGACGAGCTCGGTCTTATAGTGCCGGATGAGCCGATCTTATGAGGTGCCGAGACGAGCTCGGTCTTATAGTGCCGGATGAACCGGTCTTATGAGGTGCCGAGACGAGCTCGGTCTTATAGTGTCGGATGAGCCGGTCTTATGAGGTGCCGAGATGAGCTCGGTCTTATAGTGCCGGATGAGCCGGTCTTATTAGGTGCCGAGACGAGCTCGGTCTTATAGTGCCGGATGAGCCGGTCTTATGAGGTGCACCAATATTAAAAAATGGAATAACGTCAAATTTTATTGATAATACCTCTTTAAATACATAGCATTCCATGGGTAAGTTAATCTTTGGCCGCTCAGATATTCCAGCCGGTAGGTCCCATTCTGAAGGACTTCACTAACTTTATATGGTCCTTCCCATTTGGGCTTGAGTGGTCCGGGATCCGGGCCCAATACCCGTTTAAGGACGAGGTCGCCGACCTGGAAGCTTCTAGGGTAAACCTTGGAGTTATAATATTTTTCACTCCTTCTTTTGTAGACGGCGTTTCATATTCCGCTTGAGCTCGTTTTTCGGCAAGGAGGTCCAGGTTCACTTGGAGGACCAAGTCGTTATATTGCTCTTCAAAATGGGCTACTCGGTAGGTAGGTGCTCCGATCTCAACCGGGATGACGGCTTCAGAGCCTAAAGCCAAGGAGAAAGGCGTTTCTCCGGTGGCGGACCGATGCGTTGTTCTGTAGGCCCATAAGGTTCCGGGGAGTTCCTCGGGCCAGGAACCCTTGAGTTCCTCAAGGCGGGTCTTGAGATGTTGTTTCAGGATCTTGTTGACCGCCTCGACCTGCCCGTTGGATTGTGGATAGTAAGGCGTGGAAAAGTTATTTCGTATTTGGAGGCCGTCGCAGAAGGCTCGAAATTTCTTATTGTCAAATTGTTTTGCATTATCCGAGACAATAGATTGAGGGATCCCGAACCGGCATATGAGTGACTTCCATATAAAATCAACTATCTTCTGTTCGGTTGTTCGTGCCATAGGCTCGGCCTCTGCCCATTTCGTAAAATAATCGACTGCGACGATGGCGTATCGTACTCCTCCCCGTCCTTTAGGTAGAGGGCCGATCAAGTCGATTCCCCACTTGGCGAATGGCCATGGGAAATATACGGAATTGAGAGTTTCCGGTGAGGATCGAATCTGCGGAGCGAAGATTTGGCACCGGACGCACTTCCGTACGAGCGTGATGGCATATTTTTTGAGATTGGGCCAATAATAGCCTTGCCGGATCAATTTATAGGCCAACGCCTGGCCGCCGGAGTGATTACCGCATATACCCCCGTGCACCTCCATGAGGGCATATTCTGCTTCTGATTCGGACAGGCATTTCAGCAGTGGAACCGAATATCCCCTTTTGTATAAGGTTCCATCCACGATGGTGAACCGGGTGGACTGAGTTGGCTCGGTCCTCGGGTAAAATTCCGCTTTGAAGATATTGCATTACAGGCTGCATCCACCCTTGCGGTTCTGACTGTTCAGCTGCCCGAACTTCGGCCATTTCCAGGGCTGATGAGGCATGATACCCTATGCTGACCTCATCCATATGCTCGGCTCCGGAGCTGGATGCGAGTTTGGCCAAAGAGTCGGCTTGGATGTTCTCAGTTCTGGGAATGTGTTGTATCATTCCCCGAAAATCTTGCAGTCGGGCACGTGCCAGGCTGAGGTACTTAACCAGTTTGGGCTCTTTGGATTCGTATTCGCCGTTGATTTGGTTTACCACTAATTGAGAATCACTCAAGATAGTGAGGCGGGCAAGGCCGAGGGAGGTCGCCATTTCTAGACCGGCCAAGAGAGCTTCATATTCTGCCTCATTGTTGGTGGTCGGAAAACCTAAGCGAATACCCGAGCAGAACAGACGTTGGTCGGGACTGACGAGGACTATTCCTGTACCTGATCGGTCGGCGGTTGAGGATCCATCTACATAGAGTGACCACTCTTGTGATCGGTCGTCCTCTTGTGCAATTGTTGGTGTGAACTCTGCAATGAAGTCCGCCAGGGCTTGTCCCTTTATGGCAGTGCGCGATTCATAAGTTATGTCAAACTGTCCGAGTTCGACGGCCCATTTGACCATCCGGCCGGAAACATCAGGTCGGTGCATGACTTGCTTTAAAGGGTAGTTTGTTAAGACGATTACCTGATGTTCTAAAAAGTAGGGTCTTAACTTCCGGGATGCCATTACGAGCGCATAGGCCAGTTTTTCCATTGGGGCATATCTGAGCTCGGCATCATGAAGAGCCTGACTAACATAATAGACCGGATGTTGAACTGCATTCTCCGTTCGAATCAGAGCGGCGCTGATCGCCGAGTCGGAGACCGCGAGATATAAGCTGAGAAGTTCCCCTTGGGTCGGTCGCTGCAAGGTCGGGGCTTCTGCCAGGACTTTCTTGATAGCTTGGAAGGCTCTTTGGCAAGATTCTGTCCACTGAAAATCTTTGTTCTTTTTTATCGCCTCAAAGAAAGGTTTGCATTTATCAGTTGAGCGAGAGATAAAACGACTTAACGCGGCTAGTCGGCCAGTTAAGCTCTGTACCTTTTTGACCGAATTTGGAGGAACAAGTTCGGTCACTACCGTAATTTTATCGGGGTTGGCATCAATCCCTCTTTGGCTCACCATGTAGCCGAGGAATTTTCCAGAACCTACCCCAAAAGAACATTTCTTCGGATTTAACTTCATCTTATACTCTCGCAAAATAGCAAATATTTTATTGAGGTCATGTACATGATCGGCCGAGCGCAAAGATTTTACTAACATATCATCTACATATACCTCCATTGTATGGCCTATCAAGCTATTGAACATTTTATTTACCAGGCGTTGATATGTCGCGTCGGCATTATTGAGCCCGAAAGGCATCATCCGGTAACAGTATAGGCCGCGGGCCGAGTAGAAGGAGGTGTTTTCTTCATCCGTGGGATGCATTGGGATCTGGTTGTATCCGGAATATGCATCCATAAAGTTCATTAGCTCGTGCCCGGCCGTTGCATCCACCATGTAATCGATATGAGGAGGGGGTAGCTATCTTTCGGGCAGGCTTTATTCAGGTTAGAGAAGTCAATGCAGAGCCTCCATGGCCCGGTCGACTTTTTTACCAAGACCGGGTTGGCTACCCAGGTCGGGTATTGGGCTTCCCGAATAAACCCGTTATCGATTAGCTTTTCTACCTCCTCTTCCAGCCCCTTCTGTCGTTCCGGCCCCATTTTCCTTCTTTTCTGAATAACCGGCTTTGAACTGGGGTCGATATTTAGCCGGTGACATGCAAGTTCCGGGTCAATCCCCGACATATCCGAATGGGTCCACGCAAAGACATCCAAATTTTGTCTTAGATGGAAGATTAGCTCGGAGTGGATCGGCTCTTGGAGGTTGTGGCCGATCTTTAGTCGTCGGGTCGGATTAGATGGGTCCATGTAGACCTAGTCCAACTCTTCTGTTGGCTCAGCATGGCGAATTTTTCCTTTCGGATTTTGGTATCGCGGGTCGACAGGATCTTCTTCTAGGATCCTCTCCTTCCCGGGCCTGCGGCCCCGGTCCGCTTCCTGTTCGGTTTCCATTTCGGCCAGCTGCTCGGAGCTGGTGGCCCCCATTTCTTCCGACAAATTTTCCAGGATGCCCTCTGCGGCGTTGATTTCGCGAGCCCGAATGCTGAGGTTGCATTCCCGGGTGGCCCTTTGATCCCCTCTATGTACCCCGACGCCGTCCGGGTGGGAAATTTCATGCACAGGTGATACGTGGACTGAGTGGCCCTCAGCCTGGACATCACAGGTCGGCCTATGATGGCATTATAGTCACTGTGCACATCGATGATCTTGAAGGTAGTGATCATCGTCCTTCGGATCGGCCCCTGACCAAATTCCAAGGCGAGGTCGATTTCCCCTAGGGGTGAGGTGCGGCAGTTGGCAAATCCCTTAATGTCCTCGTTGCAGGGCCGGACATAAGATTGGTCTACCTTCATCCTGCGAAGGATATGAAGGTAGATGATGCTAGCATAGGCCCCGGAGTCCACCAACACCCTGTGGATCGGGATCCCCATTATGGGCAGGGTGATGACAAGGGCGTCTGAATGGGGATGGTCCAGGCCGTCTGCATCGGACTCTTCAAAAGCAACTGCCAGCTGGGGGTTTTTGGGGGCTTCTTCGGCCACTGATAGGAACCCCTCTGCTCGGCGTTCGGTCCGTTGATAGGAGGTGGTGGCTTCTCGGATGGATGCCTTTTTCTGGCGCTTTGACCGATGATCACCGACCTCGGCGGTTCCCATAATGGTTAGAATTTCTCGGGGGGATTTGGGGGCTGGAGGCACCCGATCATTCTTGGCTCTTGTCGGGTCGGCCCGATCCTGGCGATCCCGGGGCGGGTTCTGGGTAAATCGCCTTAAGCCTGTATCGTCGCATACCGCGATCAAGGCGGCGACGAGGTCTCGGCACTATTCGGTGTTGTGACCTGTTGATTCATGATATTAACAAAAGCGTGTATGGTCCATGTCCTTTTAATCTTTATAGATCGTCCGAGGAACTGGGAGCAGATTTTTGTCCTTTATTTGAACGAATATGGTCGCGGCTCCGACGGAATATATTTCAGTGAAATTAGCCATGAGCTCGGGCCTACGCTCCCGATAACTCTGAGTTGTTGGGACTGTCGAGGAAGAGACGGGAGTCTTATTTTCCCGACGGGATTCTTGACGGGCCTCTTTGTAGTCACGTCTATCTTCTTTCTTTTTATATGATCTTTTCTGATCGGAGGGCATGACTAACACTGGTGCCAGCATAGCTTCCTCGGCAGCTATGTGGGAGCTGGCGCGCTCCAAGAATTCCTGGTAGGTGTGTGGGACATTCTGGCATACCGTCCAGCGAAAAAAAGAATTTTTGAGGAGGCCGGCCTGGGCAATAATGGCCAGCGCATCGTCCAACATGGGTTCCGTCTCTAATATCCGTTTATTGAAATGAGATATATAATCTTTAAGGGACTCGTTCGGCCCCTGGACGACGGAAGCGATGGATGAGCACGGGGCGACTCGCACAAGGGACCCCATGAAATGGGATCGGAACGTCGCCGAGAGCTGGGCCCATGTTTGAATAGAATGATGGGGCAGCGTCCGATACCATCTCTGGGCCCTCTCCCCCAGAGTCAGGGAGAACATTCGGCATCGGAACGCGTCCTGAGACCCGTGCAGGTCCATCTAGGAATTATAATGTCCAAGATGGGCATTGGGGTCTGTCTCCCTGTTGTACGACGGAATTTGAGGAATCTTGAACTTCTCCGGGAGGGGTTCCGCCAGAACACTGGGGGCCAGGGGACTCTTCTGGCTGTTAAGCCATTCCGAACTTTGGGATGGCTGGAGTTGTTTATTTTCGAGCTCCGTAAGGCATTTTTTAAGAAACTCGATCTCACTCGAGTTATCGCCGGGAGTTGGAGGTAATACTTGTGTCGGATTTAGGGACTGGTGGGGAGCTTTTTCTTCCTTACGGCTCTGACTCTGGATAGTGGGAGCCGGCGCTGCTTTTTCGATTTTCTTCCCCGCCCCAAGGCGATCAAAAACGGATGTGGGGCGCGAAAGCTTACTTTTTCGAGAGGGATGTGAGCTTTCGCCGTGGCTTTCCGCCCTTTCTCCAGCGAGCCCAGAGGCTGTCCTCTTTTTGTTTCGTCCCGAGGCAGCTGGGCGGGTCGTTTGAGATTTCGCCTCGATATGGTCTTCGGGTTTTTGAAGGGTCCCGCCCCCTGTAACCCTCGCCATAAGGTCCACCATGCCCTGGATGAAGGCTGGGTGTTTAAAGCACTCTGCCACCTTACGGAGGTTTTCTTCCTCCGTCGCGGGCTGAGGGTTTTTCGAACTGTCGTGAGACATCTCCGATGAGCAATATCTATCTTTTTTTTATCGGAGGTTCCGCCACCCTCCTTCTAGCGCCAGCCTGTTGACGTCTGATTTGGTCAACGTCACGTGTGCTGATCTGGACGAATGGATCGAAGCCACGTAGAAAATAATAAATAAGATGAAATGTGTTTGATCACTAAATTTTATTAATGACCTTAATATAGAGTAGAACCGAGCAGAATATTTTTATGCTGGTCTATCTTTTTGCTTGCTAACTACAAGTCTTATCTTTTTTCTCAGTCAATACGAATTCTCTCTTTTTTCTCTCTATATCATAAATGATAAAAATCCAAAGATCTTCTTTCACTGTACATTCCTTCTATATATAGACAATCTGGGCCAGTCGGGAGATGACAGCTGGCGAATGTTTGGGGAATACGCCCAAAACACTTGTCAGTCTGCAAATATGCCTTGGACACGTGGTGGCCTCTAAGGATTGCCTTGGGAAGGGGCATGACTGCATGCGTTAATTGGCATGCGGGCCTGTCTCGCATACTTCTGGCGGTGCTTATCTGCTGGGATCGGTCCTCGGGTCTCCCGCCAGGTCGGCCTTATTGTAATCTTGAATCGGAGTATTTTTATCTTCTCTCTGCTCGGCCCTCCCGGATCGGATATCGGGTCGGCTTTGACGTCTCTGCCCGATCCGGTTTTTAACGAGCCCGAGAGAAGATCGAGTTCATACCCGGTCCGGCTTCAGGCTCTGCTCGGTCGGCTCAGCGGCCTGAAGTGCTTACGTGGATTCCAAGGTAGATGGGCTACCAACATAGATTATTCTATAGGCCATTGGATTCTAGTTGTAGTTACCATGTAATGCTTATATCAATGCCACCTATCAATTATATAAATAATATTCTCTAAAATTTTGTCTTTATTACAATTTAATACTTTTCCTTAAACACGGTATCAACAAGTGCTCGGAAAAAAATGTAAAAGAAGAGAAATTTGAGAAAAAAAATGCGCGTAAAATTTGTGCGCCTCGAGGCTACACAAAAACTATGTTGCCCGTTTGTTAGCCGTTGGATAATGCTAAATACTTGACAGCATGTTCATGACATGCCGTAGTATATTTTGTATGGTGGAGTTCGTTTCGCGCAGATATGAGTGAGTGTCTACTTACGATTTAATGAAAAATGAGGAGTCTGAGTCGCTAAGTGATCTTCCCCCTCTTGTCCCCATATAGACACAAAAATGACATCCGCTACCCCTCTCCCCTTCAAGACCTGATCCTCCAGATTGGGAAGAAAAAAAAAGGGAAAATTTAAAAAATCTAAAAAAAAAATTAGAACTTTTATTTTTTTAAGAAAAAAATATCTGGAATAGTAATATTAAAAATCAGAACTTTTTATTTAAAATTTGAAAATACAAAGTAAATATTAAAAAAAATTCTGAAAATTCTGGAAGTTTTAAAAATTCTGACAAAAAAATCGAAACTTTTATTTTTTTTAAAAAATATATGGAACAATAATATTAAAAAATCAAATTTTTTATTTAAAATAAAAAAAAAAGTAAAAAATAAAAAAAATCTGAAAAATCTGGAAAATTTAAAAAATCTGACAAAAAAATCGAAACTTTTATTTTTTAAGAAAAAAATATCTGGAATAATAATATTAAAAATCAGAATTTTTTATTTAAAGAAGATAAAAAGTAAAAATAAAAAAAATCTGAAAATTCTGGAAAATTTAAAAAATCTGACAAAAAAATCGGAACTTTTATTTTTTAAGAAGAAAAAATATATGGAATAATAATATTAAAAATCAGAATTTTTTATTTAAAATTTAAAAATAAACAGTTTGGTTAATAATGTTTAAACTTGTCCACTTTGTATTTGAATTTGGCTACTTTGTGTTTGAACTTTACTTCTTTGTGTTTGAAATCAGATTTTTGAGTACTTTATGACTTTCTGTTTTGATTTTTGGATTATATCATTTATATGGCTTAAAAAATAAACAACAATTTATAAAAACAACTTATAATTCATATTCAGGTGTAAATTGATCATTTCTGTTATTCAGACAATTTATTCAGATGAAAAACTAAACAACAGCATCAATTTATCCATCCAGATAAATTTTCACAGACAGACACATTTACACAGACAGACAAATCTGGAAAACAGCCCCTCAGTGTCTTAATCGCTCAGTTGCCTCCCCCTCTCTTGTCCTCATACAGACACAGAAAAGACAATTACTTGATTATGGATTTCCAAACTTATATCGTCAATTATAATAATAATAATAAAAATAAAAATAAAAAATACGCTTCAAAAAAGAAAAAAACATAAAAATATATAAAAATTTTATTTGAAAAAACCTGAAAGTAAAAATGAACTCAACGAGACTGCAAAATATTAGAGATGCTCTAATTAATTTCAATTTCTTCATTTACAAACATATCGATTTAAATTTTTAAATATTTCTCTTGGTTAAAAAATTATAATATTACAGACAAATAAATAATTGATATCTTTAATAAATAAAAGAGGTTAGGAATAAAATTAATTAAAATGTACACTTCAAGCTACAATCTAACATATTAAGATCATATTCTCCTCTCTTTAAATTAATAATATTTCTGTAAAAATCAAACTCTTATCAGTATAAATCAGTTTTAATTATTAATAAATTCAGTAAAATTCAGTTTAATGCGTAAAAATAAATTCTAATTAGTAAAAATCAGTTTAATATTTTTATGAATTATATATAATATTAGTAATTATATGTATATTTTCAATAATAAATATAATATGTTAATAAGGTACTGATACGGGACAAAATGACTCTTTTTTTATTACACGACTTAAAAAATAAACAGCAATTTATAAAACAGCTTATAATTATATTCAAGGGTAAATCGGTCATTTCTGTTATTCAGACAGTTTATTCAGATGAAAAAGTAAATAACAATATTAATTTACCCAGACAGACACATTTACCCAAATAGACATAATTTACACAGACAGACAAATTTGGTAAATGAACCAATGATAGTTTCCAGATCAATGCCCCATCACGATTAGGAATGATAATGCGACGGGTCAGAGTAAATATCCAGACCCACACTGATGAGATGAATAGACGGGGCGGGTTGGATGCCCACAGAGTGAAAACTAGACGGGATGGAGCGAGATGAATACCTATAAGACGAGATTAGTACTTGGATCCTCCCCGACAGTGTAGTTCGATCTAATATTTCCATCCCAATCACTGCTCTGTACAAATCCAATAAACCCTTTTGGCGCGTTGTTTCAGCTAACCAAATCTCCCCGAACACGCACCTCTCTCTCTCTCTCTCACGCGCATTTTCACACGTTGGGTGATTGGTGAAAATGGGTAACCGTCGGGTCGTGCCCAACAGCGACGACGAGGATAACTCGCCACCGTTCCGGCTGCCACGCAAGTCAAACGACGACGAAAAGAAAAACCAAAGGAAGCGGAAAAAGGTACACCTCCCTGACGACGACGATGAAGATGAGAAGGAATTGAATGAAGGAAAATTCAGTGAACTAGTTAAAAAGAAGAAGAGGAGAGAAGAGTCCGAGCGTGAGGCGGAACCGGAGCCGGCTAGTGAAAATGACGAGCAGGAGGAATTGGAAGCACAGCCGCTGGGAGAGGTGGTTAGGGTTTCCGGTAAAGGTAGATGGAGGCGTAAGCATTACGGATCCTTCGAGTACGATGGTTTTCAATATCAGCTTGTAAGTATTCTGCATTTGGTTGCTTTGATGTTTTCGAATGGTTGTGAGTTTTGCAGGATGTTTTTATTTCCTTTTAAGAGGAAATTTTAAGCAATTATGGATTTGACTTTTTTGCCTCGTTTGTGTTGTATTCTTAACGCCCCCCGCCCCCTTCTTTTCGGGAGGTTTATGACTCATTTGACCTTGATTTATATTTTGCCGCTTTGGTAATATTGAAAAAAAATACTTGGATATTGCTGATTGAGCTTGAATTTATGCTCTTCTTCAAGAAGCTATTGATTGGAAATTTGGGAGCCACCTTTAACATCATAAGGTGTTGGCCCTGATGTTAATTTTTCTTTCTGCTGATAAAGCTCAAACCTTATGATGTTATGATATATCTCAGGAGGATCCAGTGCTTTTAGTTCCCGAGAATGGATCTCAGAAGCCGTACGTGGCCATAATTAAGGTAATCTCTCTCTTCAAAATGTGTTAGTTTGAACAAGGTTATGCAATAATGTCCATGTTTTCCATTTCCTCGTCATTGTTGTTGTCGTGGTGGTGGTGCTGAGAGTTGTCATTTTAAGAAGCTGCGGCCACAGTGGTAACCTTTTTGGTTTGTACTAGGCAGGAAAAAAAAAACTTTTTTGTTTGTACGGACACAGGTACTGGATTGAAAGGATTAGTGACCCCTTCAGAACAATTCGGTTGAAGTTGTTGATATACTGAAGTCATGTTTAGTTTGCTCTTATCTTGGATATTTGATTAATATCTGGTTGTAGGTTTTAATATTGAGTGCGCTTGAGTAAGTCAAATGATTCATTCTCATTGTTGTAATTGATTTTTCTGTTAGGATGTTATCAGTGTCCTAATACATCTGTAAGATTATTGATTGTTGTAATTGATTTTTCTGCTAGGATGTTATCAGTGTCCTAATACATCTGCAAGATTAAGCGAGTTCGTGCTCTGTAAATGATTGCTTATCATTATATATGTATAGGCTGTAGCTATATTATCATATTCCCCACATTATGGGATGCATTTGTTCTTATAGTGTCTTTTATTGTATTCTTAAGTTGATGGCAGTGTGTTTTGAACATGCAATATATCATTTTGTTTCGTAAACGAATTTTTCATGTAACGAGGTCTCTTTTTATGCTTTAGGATATTGTTTTTGTTATAAGTGCTGCTAAGTTCTTGTCTTGTTCACAGGACATTTCTCAGACGCGGGAGGGGGGCGTGATGGTAACTGGACAGTGGTTCTATCGTCCAGAAGAGGCAGAAAAAAAAGGAGGCGGTAGTTGGCAATCAAGTGATACTAGGGAACTTTTTTATAGTTTCCATAGAGATGAAGTACCGGGAGAATCAGTCATGCACAAGTGTGTGGTACACTTCATACCTGTAAATAAGCAGATTCCACGGCGCAAACAACACCCTGGATTCATTGTGCAAAAAGTGTATGACACTGAACAGAGGAGACTATTTAAGTTAACCGACAAAGACTATGAAGACAATAAGCAACATGAGATTGATCTTCTGGTTCAGAAGACTCTTGCACGGCTTGGGGACCTTCCTGATCTTGAGCCTGAGGATGTTATTGTGGAGCATGAAGATCAAGTAAAGGGTAAACGACTTATAAGGAAGAAGAATGTGTCACCTTTGGATGTTTCTAGGGTGGATGAAGGACTTGCTAGATCTCAGTCATTTAAAGTAGAAACTCCTGGAAGCGCTTGTGGTACCGGATCGGAATACTCTATGATCCTCTCAAATTTTAAGTTGTTGACTGGGGAAACGCAGCGTGACAGGTGGTTGGAAAAGCTCCTTCAGTCAATTAAGTTTGTTTGCACCCCGGTTGGTAGTAAGAAGAATGATGAGGAAAAACAGGATAGAAACCAAAATGATGGCTCAGATAATGGAAATAAATTTTATGATAAGGTTCCATTGGGGACTTTCTTTTCTTCCTTGGGACTCGGGATATTTTCTAAACTGTTTTTCTATTGATTAATGCGAAACTTCCCCTTGACTAAGTATGTTTTATAGGGTGATGCATCTTTTGTCTGGCCAGATGCAGCTGTTCCTGCAATGGCTGCTCTTGAGAAAGCTGCACATGATACACTTTCTACAGATTTTCAGAAGTATAATCAGAAGATGCGGCAATTAACCTTCAATCTTAAGGTTGCCATTGTTTTTGTCATTAATTTGTTCTAGCATGTGTAATTTTCTGTTGGGGTATACTCCCTCCTTCCCAATTTAAGTGGGAGGTTTCCATTTTTTCCAATTATTAAGGATTGTAAATTTAGTACATGATTTTTCAATTTTACGTTTGACATATTACCCACTCATTCCCACTTAAAAATGGTAGGTTTCACTTTTTCCTAATATTCAAAACAAGTCTACAAAAATTTTTGCAATTTATTCTCGTTGACTATTTTATGGAACTACAAAAATCTTGGTTGAAGAATAAATTCGACCTCCTACCCTAGGATTCTCATGGAATTCTCATTTTTTTAAATAAAAATATCCTCTAATTTTTCTGAATAAAAAAATCCTCTAATTTTTATAAATCAAATAGTCAATGAAAATTTATAATCATAACAATCGGTATAAATTTAGTATAAATTTTCAAACAAATACGGATAATTTTTGTAGTTCCATAAAATATTCCATGAGACTAAATTACAAAATTATACTTTTTGTAGTTTCATAAAAGTAAATTGTGAAATAAGGGTAATTTGGGTATAAAGATGAATAATATCCAAATGAGAAACTTATTTTGGGAAATGAAAAAAAGTGAAACCTCCCGCTTACATTGGGAAGGAGGGGGTATCATGCAAGCCAGGTTGAATATGGATATATATTCTTATAACTTCCTCTGAAATGATTTTTGGTTCCATTTGTTGGATCTGTTCTTAGTGTTCTATTTTTTCAGTATTATTCTCTGATCTGGTCTGTAATGCTGCCCTTTTGTTGAATTTGTTGATTTATTGCAGAGCAATGCTGTATTAGCACGACGCGTTCTGAATAAGGAGTTGGGACCTGCTCAGATACTTAATATGTCACCTAATGAGTTAAAGGTACTGTTTTTTGCTTGATCTAAGTTAATTATTTCAGCTTTTTTTAATTATTAAAATATTGTTCTCTTTTTAGTTATTTATTACTAGTTCTTCTTTTATTGTTGTGCTGTCTCCTTCTGTTTGCAACTATATTTTAGTTGCCCATGAGATTTTTGTGGTATACATGGAAGTTAAATTGAAATTGAGTATTTTTGTTATTCTTGAGTCTGTTGATGAGGCAACTTGTTGATTGGATGTTGCTAGTTCAATCTCTTGTCAAAAAATTTTGTGTATGTGTGAAAAGCGCCTTTGCAGAATCTGTGCCCGCTTGTGTATATTTTTTTCTTTTTGGTGTGTGTGGCTCTGCTGCATGAACAAGGAGATCATTAATTGGGTATTGGAACATGATACTGAGATGGAAAACCTTTTCTGGAGTGAAACTAATTTCTTTAAGTGAGGTTTTTTTCATTAAGCTGCTGTTGCTGTAATTGTTGTTTTCGTTTTCCATTTTTCTTCTAGTGTTTCCATTTGGGCTTTGGTGGATGAAGAAGATCCTTTCGATTGGTCCATGGCTTGTTAATTGAAATTAGCATCCTAGTCTAGATCTGATGAGGGCTCTTTACTCAAAATACTTTTGTTTTGCCACAGGAGGGTTTAACGGCAGAGGAGATTGCAAGCAGGCAGCCAGAGGAGTCGGGCCACATGCAGGTAGTATACGTTATTCATTTGTTGTTGTTTTGTTATTCATTTCCTTTTTTGGTAGAAGAAATTGGTTTTTATGGATTTTTCTGTATGTTTGGTGGTTCCAGATGACTGATGCTCTTTGTAAGAGATGCTCGCAAAGACAAGTGGCTTTGCTTGAAATTATTCAGACTGGACATGGCGACCGCTATCAGGTTTCTGAAAATATAATTTTTACTCGTTTTACATCTCTCGCCCTATAGTTTGGCCCGGGCCCGTCTTTTATATACATTTATCTTTTTTGTTGTCAGCTGGAATGTGTTCCTTGTGGTAACACCTGGTATGCTTCTAGAGATGATGCTGCCACATTGACAATCGAAGGGCCGAGTTCTTCTGCCAAGCCGGTTGGGACGGCACCATTGGCTACGGCCAAGTTTGAAGATGTCGAGAAAACTTTGGTCAGTCCGCGGGAAGACGAGAGGGTACTGAGCGATGTATTGAAAAAAACATCACAAGCATTTCTGCCAGTAATAGAAAAACAGAAATCCTTTAATAAAAGAGCCGAGGAGAATCATGACACCACTAAGACCAAGTAATATGTATATAAAGAAGCTGTGTGTGTGTGTAAAATGAGTTACTAGTACTACTATGCGTAGCTTACTTGCACACTGCTAATGATGTTTTTAGACTATTGTAGAAGTGAAGACGATGATGGTTCAACCTGCGTGGGATTTGAGGTGAGTTTTGGGTTGTGTTACCTTCAAAATCCATGGGAATACCCAACTTAAAATCTAATTTTATTTTCTAATTTGTTAGTTGTGTGTGTATCATATTCTATTTTGTAAACATTTTTTTTAATTAGATAATCTAATATCTGTAGAAAACATACATATTTATAAATGTTTGAAACCTAAATACGGTGAATTGGCCAATTTGTTTTTATTTAACTATTTGAGAGCCCTAGACTGTAGTTTGAATGTTGGGATTCCAGATGAATTTTTAAATAGATAGAACTTGGAAAAAAATCAACTCTCGGATCTGATGTGTTTGGAAAAACTATTTGTTGTGTGAATAGTGAAATGGTGTAAAAGAGATTATCAATGTTTTATATAACATGTGGTGGGAGTGGTTTCAAAAGTTCCATTTTTGACAGATTCGGAATTGGAACAAAAAATCATTGTTTTTTTTAGAATTAAATTATGGAAATGAAAAGAACCGGATTAGTTTTTTGGCTAAAATTTGATAGTTAATATCTAAACTATGTCACGCTGTTACTATAAGTATTTTAAGATGTTCTATTTCGTAAAAAAGGCGAACTGACGCTACCACACCCGTTGCTGCACCACGTGACTTAGCTCGAGACATATTATTGTCTTTGATTTTTTAAATAATATAGCTTTTTCTTGTAGTTGTTCCATTGTTTCCAATGGAGCCAAATATTCTTTATTATTTGGTTCTGGATTATAATGGAATAAAACAAAATGACTCACTAAACTGGCTGCACTTCTTTTTCTCATGAAGTACTAGTCATTCCATGCAATTCTCGATGCAATTTTCATTTTGGATCATTCGAAAACAGCTTATCTGCGTTAAGACAGGGGTAAGGCTGCGTACATCCTGTCCCCCAGCGGGAGCCGTTGAGGTATTGGGATAATGTTGTTGTTGTAGTTCTTCCTTGTAGTACCTTCATATGGTTCTCTCGTGTATCATCTTCTTATGGTTCTCTAGTGTATCATAATCTTATGGTTCTCAATTTAATATCTTCTAATAGATCTCTTGTGCAACTTTTTTTATGCTTCTCTCATTTAGCAGCTTCTCATGGTTCCCCGTTAACCTGTTCTTGTGGTTTTCCTTTTAGCATATTTTTATAGTTCGCTTGTTTAACCTCTATGGTTCTTTCGTTAGCATCTTCTTGGTCTCCCATTTAACCTCTTATGGTTCTCAAATGTACTATTCTCTTGTAGTTCTCTCATTTAGTAGCTTCTTATGGTTCTCTCAATGTAATATCTTCTTAGGATTCTCTCATGTAACATCTTCTTAGGGTTCTCCCATGTGGCATCTTCTCATGGTTATCTCATATCGTATATTTTTGTGGTTCTCTTGTCTAACCGTTCTTATGGTTCTCTCGTTTACCATCTTTTTATTATTTTCTTGTGTAACCTCTTTTTATGGTTATTTCGTATAGTATTTTCACTTAGTTTTCCTGTGTAGCCTCTTCATATATAAGTCTCATGTCTAGCATGTTATTATAGTTCTATCATGTATTCTCTTCTTATTGTTCTCTTGTTTAGCATCTTGGCACTTCATATAGCCATTTTTATGCTTTTCGCATTTAGCATTTTCTTGCAGTTCCCTTTTTAGTTTGTACTTATGGTTCTCCAATTAGCTTCTCCTTATAGTTCTCTCATTTAGCCTCTTCTCATGGTTATCCTGTTAGCGTCTTCCCGTTTAACCTCTTCTTATCTAGTGTAACTTTTTCTTTGGTTCTTATATTCAACATCTTATTGTTCCCCGTGTAGCATGTTCTTAGCGTTCTCTCATATAGCATCCATTTATGGTGCTATTTTCTAGCCTCTTCTTCTGGTTATCTCATTTAATATGTTTATATGGTTCTCCCGTGTAGCTTCTTCATATAGTTCTCTCGAATATGTTAATATGGTTCTCCCTTGTAGCATATTTTGTTGTTTTTCCACATAGCTCGTTAGTATGGTTCTCTCGTGCAACATCTTCTTCTCGTTCTCCATTGTAACCTTTTTTATAGTTCTCTCGTGTAGCCTCTTCTTGTATGCAAGTATATTATTCTTAATATAAACCTTTTTGATAACCTTGTTTTACCCATTTTAAGGAATATTCCATACATGAGACTTGATGACAGTAGTGCAATTGGTTATATGAATAATATCAAATGAATAAGTACATAGGACGTCGAAAACAACACTAATAAGAAAAATCAATATCCGAAAATGCAACTTTCTCTCATCTGAAATAATATTAAAGAATTATAGTAAATCACACATTAATATGTTTGGTCGATTTGATATTTTATCATTTATTTTTTCAATTGGTATTAGAAGTGAAATTATTCCGTATGCTCGATTTCTTGCTTATGGGTCAGAAGGTCCATTAGCATTTTCATTATCGGTCTTGAGTGGCATTGAGCCATTAATTGTTAATATGTCAGTTGGAACAATATTTTGAACTAATTCTTTTGACGCACTTAGTCAGTTATTCGTGTCCTACTTAAATATTTAGACCACATGTAAATAAATTACCACAAATTATTTATGAGTTTTAATGAATTTTGTTGGAAATTTCAAAAATTTATTTTTCCTATATTTCAAGTCCTTTTGCAGAAATGATACAATTAACAATGATTGTAACAATAATTGATGAAGAGAAACTCGAACATATTACAATAAACATCACAAATTGACTATGTCATCTCTTATTTTTCTAATTAATTATAGTATAATCTAATTATATTTATGGATATTGTTAACTTTCGTAAGGTACACATAATTACGATTATAAGTATTCGGATACTAACAACTATATTTGAGGAGTATGAAAAAAAAATGAAAGTTACAGTAGTAGTGTAGGCATTAGGATATATGTTGAAAATATATATTTTTTTAATTAAAAAATGCATATTTTATCCCAAAGTTGTGTTATATAGGCATGTTATCTCGTAAGCTCATTTTAGGATTGTGATTTACGTGATGTACCAATGGTGCATTTTTAGGTAGATCGCAACACTATATCTTCGGACATTTCAATTATAATTGTAATAAGTCTTATAGTATATTGGTAGGCTTAATTGAACATATTTTGTGGACGGAGAAAGTTGCATTTTGTTCAAATAATATACTATGTTCAAAATATTTTTATGAGAGAGATAGAGCTCGTCTCGGCACGATCAACCAGGAACATAATAGAAAGGCAACAACCCGTTCAACAGGGCTTAAAAAGAGCAACAACAAATACTGCAAGAAGGATTTTATTTAACCAAGTCATTATTACAAATTACAAACGATGACAACAAACCAAGGCGGATGGGCACGCAGGCCGGACACGAAACAAAACAAAAGAAAGACAAAGACCGGCACGCAGGCCATGCGAGAAGCAAAATTAAAGGAAACTATTCGGCCCCACCCTCCTGACCGGCCGTTTGAAAGGATTGCCCCTCACCCTCGCCGTGCGGAGCCTGACCGGCATCCTCAACCTCAGCGACCTTTGGCTCATCGGCTCCAGCAATGTCAACATGCAGATCGGTCGCTTGAGATGCAATGTAGGCCTCGATCTCCTGAACGGTCTTACCACCCTTCATGAGATATAATATCTCGTAACAGGTGGAGACATAATTCAAGTTGATAAGCTCCTCAAACGCAGGCGACTCCTTGAAAGCCTCTGCCCCAGCGGCAAGACCCCTGGCATAGCTCGAGGCCTCGCAGGTGTTCATACGCTTGGTCAGGCTTTCCACCTGGGCCTTGGTTTCCTTCAAATAAGCCTCGTGCTCGGCCCGGATATCCAAGCACTGCTTTTGCGCCTGCTCGGCCGCATCTGTCATCTCTTCGGCCTTCAGCTTCCATATGTCGGCCTGGAGGGCCCGATTGTCCAGGAGCTCCATCTCACCCCTCATGGAGGTTATCTCCCCCTCTAGAGACTTGATCAAAGAAGGGCATAGGTGATGCTCCTCCTGCAAAGCTTTGAGGTCGGCCTCCGCCTTCTTGTGCTTCTCAGACAAGGCCGAAAACTCATTGGAGGCCTTCACATAGGTGCACATGGCCCGGCCGACCAGATCATTTCCAAACTGGATCTGCTCAACCGGATCCATATCATTAGTCATCATCTCCAACTTGGGCGTCCAACCCCTGATCGGAATATGGCTGGAGACGGCCACCACAGGAGGACCCGGTTGAGCATTTCAGGAGTCGGGGTAGCTGCCCGGACATAGTCAAGGAACCAGCGCAGCCATCGCCCCTTCATCTGGTCGCACGGCTCCACCCGCTCCTGGTTAACCGGGAGATAATGGCCCTCTAAATTAATGACGGGCTCCTCCCGACCCGCCCGGACAGGAGTCGGAGCGGACACGACGACTTCGGGAGTAGACGAACCCTCAACCTTGTTCGCGCTGTCCTCAGGCCCGGTCTCCACCCTCTTGCGCTTACCGGACCGCTCCCTCCGCTCGGCGGCCTCAGCTGCCAGCCTCGCCACACGCTGCGCGGGTGTCTCTTTCCGCCCAGACGGAGTCATGGACTTAGGAGCTCGAAAAGGAAGACATGTCAAAAAAAAAGAAAGATCGGAAAAGAGGGCTACCTGAAGAAGACATTATACTCGGATCGGTTGATCTAAGTCCGGCCGCCCAAAGGTTTTCCTCGGTCACTAAAAGATGAGACTTCCTTTGTTCAAGAGGAAGATCCAAAAGCTGCTCAACCCGGTCGTCGAAGTCGGGAGAGGTCTCTGGCACCGGGATGCGTTCTGCACATGCAACAAATGATGAGCGTTAGACAAAAAAAGGAACAAAGAATAAAAAATACGACACTCACTCATTTTGGCCGTAAAGTGCTCAGGGACCCTCAGCTCGGCATCTATCACCCCCGGCTCCCACTCATCCAACGAGCTCCTCCACGGCCCCCCAATAAAGAACCAATGTTCCTTCCAGCTATGGATGATCTCCAGCACCCCAACTAACTCCTTGTGCATAGCATGCCGGGCCGTCAGATAAAACCAGCCCGAGCCGGATCTACCAACCGACCTCCATAGAAAGAGGTTGTTGAACTCCTCGAAACTGGGCTCGGGCCAGCCGTGCTGATTAAAAAGAATAAAAAGTCCCACCACCCGAGCCCAAGAATTCGGATGAATCTGGGGGACAGGAAGGCCCCACTGCCTTAGCCACCGGGAAAAGGCCAACGGAAGCGGAAACCGAAGCCCGGCCAGTAGAGAGCGGTAATACACCGCCGTACAACCGACGGGCGGAATGTGGGGCCTCTCCTCGAGATTCGGAACAAACATCCGCACCCTCGCCAGAATCTTAAATCGCAGCCGCCAGGCCGCCAGTTGTTCCTCCGTAACGGTACTCTGAATCGAAGCTGAATCCCACTCCGCCCGCACGATAGGGGTCGGCCGAGAGCGAGTCCAAGCCACCACCGACTCGACTCTTTCCTCCGCCTGAGTCTCTCCGACGGCTGTCAGCGGTGCCACCATCTCCACTTCCCCAGATCCCGGCGACTTCGCAACTTCGCCTTCTTCCTCCTCGACGCTCCAGTCAACGGGAGCTTCGCCTATCGATAGATCCGCCACACCCGTGCGGTCCGGAGACACAGTCAAACCGACCTCTATCTCGCCCCTCATCTCCGACATCTTAAATAGAAAAGAAAAAAGAGGGGGAGAAGCAAGCTTACCGGGAAAGTCTGTGTGAAATCGAAAAAAAAAATCGCCGGAAAAGTTCTTTCTCTGCAACAACACGTAAAAATGGCGAAGAGAACACTGAAGAAGAAGACAGGCTCTATTTATAGAAGAATAAAGGCATTAAATGCCAGGCGCGTGAGGCGACAATTCCTACTGAACCGTCGCAAAGTTCGAGAGCGCGTGAGCACGCCGTCCAATCTGCCTGTGCCACGCGTCCCCCACATAATGACACTTAAAGACCAGGGAATCGATTCGACGCGAATCTCGAAGAGGCGTCTATTCGAAAGATCTTATCCTCCCACAAGCCGGATCGGTCTCAACATGAAACGACTCCAGCCCCGACCAGCTCGGCAGGGCCCTGGACTCGAGGCCCCTTGTTGGCAGCCCATCCAACTTGGGATCCACGTAGGCACACCAAGACAACTAAACCGGCCGAGCAGAACCTGAATTCGGACCGGGCAAAAAACCCGATTTCCTCCCGGGCTCACAAAAAACCGGACCGGACGGCGACGCCAAGGCCGACCCGGTATCTGATCCGGGAGGGCCGAGCAGAGAGAGGACAAAAATGCTCCGATTCAAGATTACAACAAGGCCGGCCTGAACGGCGGGAGACCCGAGGACCGACCCCATCGGATAAGCACCCCCAAGAGTCGGCAAGGCAGGCCCGCATGCCAATTAAAGCATGCAATCACGCCCCTTCCCAAGGCGCTCCTTAGAAGCCGCCACGTGTCCTGGGCGTAAATGCAGACTGACAAGTGTTTTGGGCATAATCCCCAGACATTCGCCAGTTGTCACCTCTCCACTGGCCCAGGTTGTCTATATATAGAAGAAATGTACAGTGAAAGCAGATCTTTGGATTTCAAGCATTTATAACAGAGAGAGAAAAAAGAGAGAATAGAGATTCATCGCCAAAAAGAAAATAAGACTTGTAATTAACAAGCAACAAGATAGACCGGCATAAAATATCCTGCTCGGTTCTACTCTATTTAAAGGTCATTAATAAAATTTAGTGATCAAACACCTCCCCCTTTTGTTATTTTATTTTCTACGTGTCTTCGATCCATTCGTCTTGATCAGCACACGTGGCGTTGACCAAAACAGACGTCAACAGTAATATTATAGCATAATCAACTGATACAAGGATAACCAGAAAGCTAATGTTGTGTTTTTAGATATTGAAGGAGAGGGTAATTGAGGGTGTGTCTGTGTTTTATTATTTTGGCGAGTGTATTTCACAGAGAGGGGAAATGGGGAAGAATCTAGAATGAGAAAAATTATAATATGGGAAAATATGAAAAGTTTATTCCAATCGTGGGATCTTTCTTGAAAAAATCAGTTGTATGTCATTACTCGAGAGCAATAATAATGAAGCACATAGTAGTGTTGGTGATTTTAGTGCCACCAGGCATTTTGTGTAATTGGAACTAATATGTGAGTTAAGGGGTTTTATAATTTGTATTCTAATATATGTTCGGGTATGTGCGGAGTGCACACATATAAGATCAAATTATAAGCTGGTACGACCAAATGTCGGGGGTCCGGGGGCAGCGTCCCTAGTGAGGGGGCTTAGGGGCAGCGTCCCTGGCGGTGGTCCCGCTGAACGGGCGGGGTCGAGGGGCAGAGCCCTCGCGGGGTTTGGGGCAGCGCCCCAAAAGGTCTTCGGAAATTTGGATTGGTAACTTAGTGATAATTCCGAATTTTAGAGGGAGACTATGGTAAAATTGACTAATTTCGTCAATTTTGGAAAACCATCCGTCAAACCCTAATTCCTAATCACTAATTAAATCCTAATGACGGCGCCGCCTAATGTAACCCTAATCCGCCCCTATGCAACCCTAATTCGACATGTATAAATAAGGCTCTTCTCTTTGAGTCTAGATACACCTTTCTCAGCTCTCTTTTTTTTCTGACGAACTCAGAATTTCTCTAGCAATTTGACTTACGTTTCTGTGCCTAGATTCGTAAGTATCCCTTTGGATTATCCTAGGCTGAATTTCTTATAACCTGGGCATATGGTAGAAATATCAGTTCGGAAAGTGATTACACGATCTTTTGGGAATCCGAATCTCCATCATAAACCCTAATACCCCAACAATCGAACTGATATTTCCTGTTTTCTGGAGATGGCTGAATCAATCCGCGAGATGACTACAAAGTTCAACAAACTGGACAAGTTCGAAGGCAATGATTTCAGGTGCTGGCAGAAGAAGATGCACTTCATGCTGACTACTCTGAAGGCGGCGTATGTGCTGAGTACTCCTAGACCAGAGGTGGTTGAGAATGAGATATTGTAGGATACCAGGAAGAGGAGCAAGTGGGACAACGATGACTACATCTGCAGAAGTCACATATTGAACGGTATGTCTGATTCTTTATTCGATATTTATGGTGATGCTAAAAGTGCGAAGAAATTGTGGGACACCCTTGAATCAAAATACATCACTGAGGATGCTTCGAGTAAGAAGTTCCTGGTTAGCGATTTTAATTCTTATAAGATGGTTGATTCAAGGTCTGTCATAGAACAATACAATGAACTCCTTTGTATTTTGGGTCAATTCAAACTGCACAACATGAACATGGATGAATCCATTGCTTTGTCAAGTGTGATTGACAAACTTCCACCATCCTGGAAAGATTTCAAACATAACCTAAAACATCAAAAGGAGGAACTGTCTTTGGTTCAACTTGCTAGTCATATTCGCATTAAAGAATCTCTTCGTGCAAAGGATAATGACAAATCTGATAAAACCAAAGGAAAATTTGAACCTGGACAGCCCTCTGTTCATATGGTTGAAAGCAAACCAAGGAACCCGAATAACAAAGGACTTGGCAAACGTAAGCAAGAATATGTCCCAAATAACTTCAACAAAAAGAATAAGGTACTTGCTTGTTGGAGGTGTAACAAGGTGGGACATTGCAAGCGTGATTGTCGTGTGAATCGAGGCAACAATGGTACTAGAAACATTTGAGCCAATGGAAGTGGACATGGGTCTAAGGACCAAGTTAAAGGAGGTCAGTACTTGACCAACCTTGATAATTCTAAACAGAATTATGTTTATTATGTTTCACTTATTCCAGAATCATTCTATGTACAGGATGATGATATTGCTTGGTGGATCGACTCCGGGGCAACGAACCATGTATGCAAGGATAAACGGTGGTTTGAAACATTAACACCCCTTGAAGATGGATCGGTGCTGAAAATGGGAGACAATTCTTTTATACCTATTTGTGGTGTCGGTGTCGTTTGTCTTGAATTTACTTTTGGAAAAACTATTAGATTTGATGTTTTGTTTGTTCCTAAGATTCGAAAGAATCTAGTTAGTGGTAGTGGTTTGAATTCTGATGGTTTTAGACAAGTTTTGAATCGGATAGGTTCATCCTATCTCGAGGTGGAATGTTTATTGGCTTTGGATATTTGAATAATAGAATGTTTCGTTTGAATGTTATTGATAAGTCTATAACTATTCAAAATTATGCATTTGTGTCTTCTACTTCTAAGATTGATGACTCTATGATTTGGCATGCTAGATTGGGTCATGTCAATTTTAGAAGGATGCATGAGATGTCAAAAGATGGATTGCTTCCAGCCTTTGACATGAATCCAGAAAAATGTAAAACATGCATGCTTACAAAAGTGACAAAACAGCCTTTTCCCAATGTCACTAGGAATTTGGCTATTTTGGAACTTGTACACAGTGACCTGTGTGATTATTACTCTACTCCTTCCTTGGGTAATAAAAAGTATGTTGTCACATTTATTGATGACTGTACTCAGTTTTGCTATGTGTATTTGTTGCATTCTAAGGATGAAGCCTTAGATAAATTCAAAATATACAAAACCGAGGTGGAATTGCAATTAGGCAATCCAGTTAAATGTCTTAGAACTGATCGGGGAGGTGAATATATGGATCCCATATAATTCGAATCAGTGGGTATCATTCATGAAACCACAACACCTTACTCGTCCCGAAAGAATGGAATCGCCGAACGCAAAAATCGAGTTTTGAAAGAAATGGTAAACTCGATTCTTTCTTACTCGGGATTGAGTGAGGGATTCTGGTGAGAGGCCATGTTAACAGCCTGCTATTTGCTGAATAGGGTTCCAAAGAAAAAGAACAAAACAGTCCCATATGAACTTTGATTCAAGAAAAAGCCGAATTTAAGTTATTTTCGGGTTTGGGGATGTCCGGCAGTTGTAAAACTTACCGAACCCAAAAGGAAAACTTTGGGTGAATGTGGAACATATTGTATATTCATTGGATATGCTGAACATTCCAAGGCATATAGGTTCTATGTAATAGAACCTAATGATTCGGTATCGATTAACACCGTTATCGAGTCACGGGATGCGATTTTTGATGAGATGTGTTTTTCATCGATTCAAAGGCCTAAGGATCTGACTTTTGGCACTAATGAAGTGCAGAATCCAGAAAATTCAGATGGTATGGTTGTACCAGAAACACAAGAGCCTCGGAAAATCAAAAGAGGCCGAATTGCGAAAAATTTCGGTTCTGACTTCCAACTATTTTTGGTGGAAGGGACAAGGGACGAAATTGGTTTCAATACTGTTATTGTTACAACATTGAGGATGATCCTAAGACTTTTCAAGAGGCCATGGAGTCTCGAGATGTTATCTTTTGGAAGGAAGCTATTGATGACGAAATGTCATCAATTCTTGAAAATGACACTTCGGTGTTGTGTGATTTGCTTCCGGGTTCTAAAGCACTTGGTTGCAAATGGATTTTCAAAAGGAAAATGACTGTTAATGATACTATTGACAAGTTCAAAGCCCGTTTGGTCATTCAAGGTTTTAAACAAAAACCCAGTGTTGACTATTTTGATACGTATGCTCCGGTTGCGCATATTTCTACTATTAGATTGTTAATTGCCTTGGCAAGTATTCACAATCTGATTGTCCATCAAATGGATGTTAAAACAGCCTTCTTGGTGAACTTGATGAAGAAGTTTACATGAAACAACCAGAAGGTTTTGTTATGCCCGATAAAGAGCATATGGTATGTAAACTTGCGAAATCATTGTATGGGCTGAAACAAGCACCCAAACAATGGCAGCAAAAGTTTGATGAGGTTATTTTGTCCTCTGGTTTTAAGTTAAACCAATGTGACAAATGTGTTTATAGTAGATTTGATGAAACTACTAGTGCAGGAGTGATCATTTGCTGATTTTCGGTACAGACCAAAATCAAGTAGATGAAACTAAGAAATTATTGTCATCTAAATTTTCCATGAAAGGCTTGGGAGAGGCTGATGTAATTCTTGGAATAATAATTAAGCGGGTGAACAAAAGTTTACTAATGACTCAAAGTCATTATATGAGAAAATTCTCAAACGGTTTAATTTAAGTGATTGTTCTCCAGTCAGCACTCCTATGGACTCCAGTGTGAAACTAATGCCAAACACTGGCATTCCCGTTTCACAATTGGAATACTCTAAGGCCATTGGTATCTTGATGTATGCCATGACAAGTACGAGGCCTGATATTTATTTTGCTATGGGAAAATTGAGCAGATACACTAGTAATCCTAGTGCTCAACATTGGCAAGCGTTGAATAGAGTATTTAAGTATCTCAAGGGAACCATGGATTATGGCTTGAGTTACTTGGGATATCCTTCGGTTTTGGAAGGACATTCGGATGCAAGTTGGATAAACAACATGGAGGACCATTCCTCAACTTCTGGTTGGGTATTCTTGCTTGGTGGAGGTGCCTGTAACACCCCAAATGAGGCGGATATTACACTGCCGTGGACCCCCAACTGGGACCCACCAGGCGAATGAAAACTAATGAATTAAATAATATAATTGTAGTACCTAACCACATTATATCATTAATTACTCCGATGAGGAGTTTTAAGTACAACACACCCAGGAAAATACAGAATACATGTATATTTTATATGAAGATAAAATATACAACACTGAATAAAAATGAATATCTAAACGGAAATCTGCAGCGGAAATAAAAAATGAAGAAACATGAATGACTGAAAAGGACTGGGGCCCCCTACTAGTATCATTGGAACTCCTCGCCGTCAACATTCTCTTCTCGTTCTTTTGTCTTGCCATGACATGAAAACAACATCCCCTAATGGGGTCAGTTACACAGAACAACAATCCTCAAGAGTTGAACAAGCACGATCATGATATATCTCTTAGTTATGACATTAAGCTGAAGAGGGGCATCATAGTACTCCCGTAATGGGACGTGCAAGTGCACAAGACGAGTGTTCGGACACACCCGAACTTGTACCTAATTAGTCTCACAGAGACACATTATCGTGTGCACAGTCCATTGTGTCGGTGAACCCGTACACATGACTATCGTGTGGCCAACTAAAAATTCCACACCTAACCACCCGGCCACGCGATATGATCCCAGAAGGTCACATGAACAAAAATGACCATGATGAGTATTAATGAATAACAATGCGACAAGGGTCAAGAGTGACTCATCGAGATGAAATAATAACGAAATGAATGATAGCTCATTGAAATGATTGGAATCGTCGTTCCTCGTAAATTGAATGATTAATTTGACAATTATAAGTCTCAACACGATTAATACGTTGTGAATGAATTATGAATATGAATGAACAACAACGAAAGGAATGCATATCCTTTTAACCGAGTAAGAATTAACTTACACAATACCGGTGGTGAAAAGTCCTCTCACGATCAAACGTCCTTAATGGAATATCGGTCGCTCGAACAACCTTGAATAACATAATTACCAAAAAACGCTCAATATACATATCAAGCACGATTATAGCCAACTCAAAAGTCGATACAACAATAATCAAACTCATTGGGGCATTCTAACGAATACGTTATAAACATTCTTCCCTTTGGTTACAACCAACCCCAATAATATCGATACCAAACCTCCAAGGAATGATTCAACCCAACAAAACTTCATTAATGACATCAATAATTTAATAGGAAACCACAACTCAAGGTTACGACAACATCAATCGAAAACCCCCAAAATAACCAAAGTCAAACATCAAGGGTTCTAGGATAATTCCCCAAATATTCATCAAATCCGAAATATATACCAATAAATCCGTAGGAATACATGTATCCAAGGTAGATAATCCATATCTAACATATTCCAATATATTAACAAGCTTACACGAAGAGATCGGGAGGAAAACATTCAAAATCCGAAATTCTAGATCCAAGAAATATTTACCTTGATTTGATGTATTGGAGAGGATGAAATGATGATTAATCCGAATTATAAGCTTGAAGATATTGATAGATGATTGCAGCTCGAAGAACATTTCTCAAAAAGCCCAAAAACGCCCAAAACCATCGAGAGGAGGAGGAGAAATGAAAAAATGACGAAATGGGGCTAAACTGTCCAATATATAGTAAACCCAGTTTAGCGCGCGATAGCTCCTGTGCTTAGCGTGCGCTAACGGGTGCACCGGGCAGTCCAGTACCCACTGATTGCATCATTGGCGTACACTACATACATTAGTAGCGTGCGCTAATGCCTCTTATTAGCGTGCGTTAACCTTGTGTTAGCGCACGCTACCTGATGGCTGATGTCCAGAATACCGGAGTCCAGAACCTACTGTCCTCTTGCCCTACTCGCGTTAGCGTGCGCTACACCAATTACTTAGCATGCGCTACTAACACCATTAGCGTACGCTAATATCCACTCATAGCGTGCATTAAGAATTATTCCATTCCAGTCCAGTACCCACTGGACTCTGCCTGCTCGGACCTTAGCGCGCGCTACATTGATTGCTTAGCGTGATCTATCCACCCAATTAGCGTACGCTACTTACCATTCATAGCGTGCGCTACTACAACTTAAATTCAGTCCAGTGCATTCTGGACTATCTGCCTAAACAACATTAGCGTGCGCTAATGCTGAGAGGTAGCATGCGCTACCCGTACTCAATTAGCACGCGCTACTCCTCACACACAGCCCACTACAAAGATGTCAAAGATGATATTCTCATCCCGATTCTCCAACCAGGTTGAGTGACGAATAATAACTGTTACACGATACAAATATCTCTGAACGGTGAATACAATGAATAAATATGATTGATGAATGATTATTAATGAGTGAAAAATTACTGAGTGAGAATATACTGAATGATAATGAATTAATTTACAACCGGTTATTCCCCCCTTAAAAAGAGTTTCATCCCCGAAACTAAGGGTCAAACAATTCGGGATAACTCTCCCGCATACTATCCTCGGTTTCCCAAGTAGCCTCTTCGACTCCGTGTCTAGACCACTGAATCTTAACCAAAGGAATCATCTTGTTCCTCAACTGTGTGATACCCCGCTCTAAGACTCGTACAGGACGCTCCTCATATGAATGATCATCCCCGATCTCGATTTCATCGAACTGAAGTATGTGACTCGGGTCGGCAACATACTTCCTCAGCTGAGAGATGTGAAACACATTATGAATTCGGCTCAACGCCAGAGGTCAGGCCAATCGAAAAAGCCAGACTGCCTACTCGATCCAAAATCTCGAACGGTCCAATGAATCTCGGACTTAACTTCCCCCGTTCCCCGAAACAGAAGATACCTCGACTCGGGGATACCTTGACCAAAACGTGGTCACCTGCCTTGAACTCTAGTGGTCGACGATGATTATCTGCATATGATTTTTGTCGACTCTGAGCGGTCAACAAACGACTCATGATCAAGCTACCTTCTCGCGGGCGGATATAAGCATATCGGGCTCGGTGCCGATTAATTCTGATAAGTCATCCCAACACAAAGGAGATCGACAACGATGACCGTACAAGGCCTCGTAAGGTGCCATCTTAATCTAAGCATGCCAACTATTATTGTACGTGAACTCGATCAACGGTAGTTGGGCTTCCCAATCGTCCTTCCAATCGAGAACACATGCCCTCAACATGTCTCCAATGTCTGAATAGTCCTCTCTAATTGTCCGTCGGACTGAGTATGAAAAGATGTGCTCAGATTAAGCTGAGTTCCCATAGCACGATGAACGGATTTCCAAAAATGTGACACGAATCGCCTGTCGCGATCAGAAACGATACTCTTAGGAGTACCGTGCAATCTCACGATCTATTTGATGAGCAACTGGGCAAGTCTCTCGGGACCCCACATATCCTTAATCTCAATGAAATGAGCTGACTTAGTTAAGCGGTCTATAATTACCCAAATTGTATTCATGCCACGACGACTCGTCGGCAAAGTCATGATGAAGTCCATAGAAATATTCTCCCACTTCCACTCTGGAATAGGGAGCGGTTTCAGCATACCCGCCAGTCTTCTATCTTGACTTGCTGACAGGTTAAACATCTCGAAACAAATTCTGCGACTTCTCGCTTCATATTACTCCACCAGTAATTTTGTTTCAAGTCCTTGTACATCTTGCTAGACCTCGGATGAATAGAATAAAGGGTAGCACGAGCTTCTCTAAAAATCGAGTTTTCAACTCGTCATCTGCCTGTACGCATAACCGATTCTTAAATCGCAAAAGTCCATGCTCTTGGACCATAAATCCAGGGGCTTTTCCCTGAGCCACATCATTTCGAATGCGCAATAAAAATGGGTCTGAACCCTGATTCACTCTGATCGCCTGCTCAAGTGGCGATGAAATCTCTAGCATACATAACTGTCCTTGTACACGCTGTAACCAAACTTCGATCTCATGCCTTAGGAATTCCTGTTGAAGTTCCTTCTGAATGGTTAAACGAGCAAGCATTTGCTCCTGAACGGACTTACAACTCAAGGCGTCGGCGATAATGTTCGCCTTACCCGGATGATATTGAATCTCAATATCATAATCCTTAATTAGTTCCAACCACCGTCTCTGACGCATATCCAACTCCTTCTGAGTAAATATATACTTCAAACTCTTATGGTCGGTGATAATCTGATAGGTGACGTTATAAAGATAATGACACCAAATCTTCAACGCGAATACCACGGCCGCTAACTCCAGGTCGTGGGTCGGATAATTGACCTCATAAGGCCTCAGTATCCGCGAGGCATAGGCAATCACTTTACCGTTCTGCATTAATACACATCCGAGACCTTGTCCGGACGCGTCACTATAAACCACAAATCCCTCTGTCCCTTGTGGTAAAGAAAGGACATGTGCTGAAATTAAATGACTCTTGAGTTCCTCAAAGCTCTGCTGACACGCATCAGACCATGTGTATTTCTTATCCTTCCACAAAAGGTTGGTCATAGGTTGAGCAATTTTAGAAAATCCTTCCAAAAATCTTCGATAATAACCAGCTAATCTGAGAAAGCTTCGGATTTCCTTAACATTCTTCGGAGGTTGCCAATCTCGGATAGCCTCCGTCTTCTGAGAGTCGACATGTACTCCGTCTGATGAAATCACATGTCCGATAAACGTCATTTCGGACATCCAGAATTCACATTTGGAAAACTTTCCATAGAGCTACTCTCGCCTCAACACGTCGAGAACCTGATGAAGGTGAAATTCGTGCTCCTCTCGGTCACGGGAATAAATTAAAATGTCATCAATGAAGACAACCACGAACGGATCCAAATAGTCGATGAAGACTCGATTCATTAATCCAATGAATACCGCAGGTGCATTAGTTAACCCAAACAGCATCACTACAAACTCGTAGTGCCCATAGCGTGTTCTAAACGCCGTCCTTGCGATATCTGACTCTCGAATTCGCAACTGATGATACCCAGATCTTAAATTGAACTTGGAAAATACTGAAGCTTCCTGAAGTTGATCTAAGAGATCATCGGTGCAGGCTAGGGGGTATTTATTCTTGATTGTCACCCTGTTTAATTCTCGATAATCAATGCACAAGCGAAAAGAACCATCCTTGTTCTTGACAAATAATACTGGTGCTCCCCATGGAGACGCACTCCGGCTATAACCCTTCTCGGTTAAATCCTCCAATTGATTCTTCAATTCCTGCATTTCAGTCGAGGCCATCCGATACGGTGCCTTCGATATTGGAGACGTACCAGGCTCCAACTCAATCGTGAATTCCACATCTCTCTACGGAGGTAAACCAGGTAACTCGTCTGGAAATACATCGGCATATTCTCTCACTACAGGAATATCCGCCCGCATAATTGATGATTTCTCGGTCTTGGTCATATAGCACCAATAACCAACACACCCCTGATTGAGTAATTTCACCACTTTCATCATATCAATGACTGTACCGGAACAGCTGGGATTACCTCCCTGAAATACACACTCGACTCCATCGTCTGAAACAATAGTGACCATACGCTTACGGACACTAAGGACGACATCATGACGATCCATCCAATTAATACCCAATATAACATAATCTCTAGGTAAGTCTACCACGATCAGGTCTGCCAACCAAATACGGCCATTAAGCTGAATCGGATAATCCTTAATCTCACGATCTTCGATAATTCTTCTACCGTCTCGTAGACCAAGGACATAAGGCTCCATAACTAGTGGCACTATCCAACCGTAGTTTACTCAAACATGACTCGGAAATGAATGAATGTGATGCGCCAGAATCAAAAAGGGTACATACAGGTTGAGATAAAATTTCGAGTGTACCTGAGATCCTTCGGGCCTCTCGGATCGTCGGCTCTCTTCATATCATAAATTTGGGTCTTGCTAGTACCTGCACCAGATGCTCCTGTCTGATAGCTGTGGGCTCCGCCTTTATTCACTCTCGTTGTCTTAAACGACGCGGACTGAGTGGCTGATTCTAAACCGCTGACTGCTTCGGGGCCTGAGATGTCACCGGAGTAGGATTGGAGTCTCTTCGGCAGAAACGGGCCTTATGCCCGGCAACTCCACAGTTATAACACGTAATAGACGGCGTCGAACACCTAGTGCTGAAATGATCCTGCCCTCCAAGGTTGAAACAGGTGATGACCGAACTGGCCGCTCGGGACTGGGACTCCATAGGTTTCGGCGCCATAGGAGGTCGCTCGGAAAAAGTAGGGCCCGTACAGGGTTTCTCGAAGGTTGCCTGACCGCCTTCGAACTAATTACAATTCTTTGATTTCTTGCTAGCAGATGAAGGTTGATGTTTAGCAATTTCCTTCGTAGTAAGCTCATAAGCAAGAGCTTTCTCGATTAAATCGTCCAGAGTGGCGCAATAATGATTAAGCAATTGCATCTGGGCCATCATGCCCTGCATAAAAGTGAGTGAAACAACCCGAATACCGTCCGATTGAGCTGTGCCCCGGGTACGACTTCCTGGCAGTGAGTGATTATTCCCGGGTGAATGAGTGGCAGCGTCGCCGCGGGTTGAATTAGCATTATTCTCCGCGTTCGCGCGTGTATTCACACTGGCTCCTGGGTTTCGGCCCGCACCGCGGCCTCTTCCCCTGCGTCCTCTGACAGCTCTCTCCATACTGAAGTAGGAAAGTCACATGATAGTTATAGATCTCGCATGAATACCGCATTGTGATTACGTCATGAAATGATAATAATGAGCATACGCGCTCTAACACCACGATTACATGAAGAATTAACTGAGGTGACATGATTATCTGATGAAATTCTTGAAATGATTACCTTGAACAAGTTAACAAGATTGATAATACGATCCACAAGATCAACAACTGAATAATGAGATTGACTGAATGATTAATGAGTTAACATGATCGACATGATCACAAATGAAATGATGATTGAGGATTGTTGACTAATAAATGATGAATGAGTGATTCTTAATGTCAGAAATTATAACATGGCGTCAGAAATCTTACTGTTCTTTGGTCTGAGGGGCTTGTCTCATGCACAGGTCACACGTGACGCGAAAGTCCAATGATACTAGTCTGATGAACGATGATTTCAATGAGACATGACTCAGAAGGTAGTATTTAAAACCACGCTCCGATACCAACTCTGTAACTCCCCAAATGAGGCGGATATTACAGTGCCGTGGACCCCCAACTAGGACCCACCAGGCGAATGAAAATAAATGAATTAAATAATATAATTGTAGTACCGAACCATATTATATCATTAATTACTCCGATGAGGAGTTTCAAGTACAACACACCCAGGAAGATACAGAATACATGTATATTTTATATGAAGATAAAATATACAACCCTGGATAAAAATGAATTTCCAAACGGAAATCTGCAGCGGAAATAAAAATGAAGAAACATGAATGACTGAAAAGGACTGGGGCCCCCTACTAGTATCACTGGGACTCCTCGCCGTCAACATTCTCTTCCCATGCTTTTGCCTTGCCATGACCTGAAAACAACATCCCCCAACGGGGTCAGTTATACAGAACAACAATCTTCAAGAGTTGAACAAGCACAATCATGATATATCTCTTAGTTATGACATTAAGCTGAAGAGGGGCATCATAGTACTCCCGTAATGGGACGTGCAAGTGCACAAGACGAGTGTCCGGAAACACCCGAACTTGTACCTAATTAGTCTCACAGAGGCACATTATCGTGTGCACAGTCCATTGTGTCGGTGAACCCGTACACATGACTATCGTGTGTCCGACTAAAAATTCCACAACTAACCACCCTGCCACGCGATATGATCCCAGAAGGTCACATGAACAAAAATGACCATGATGAGTATTAATGAATAACAATCCGACAAGGGTCAAGAGTGACTCATCGAGATGAAATAATAACGAAATGAATGATAGCTCATTGAAATGATTGGAATCGTCGTTCCTCGTAAATTGAATGATTAGTTTGACATTACAAGTCTCAACACGATTAATACGTTATGATTGAATTATGAATATGAATGAACAACAATGAAAGGAATGAGTATCCTTTTAACCGAGTAAGAATTAACTTACACAATACCGGTGGTGAAAAGTCCTCTCGCGGTCAAACATCCTTAATGGAATATCGGTCGCTCGAACAACCTTGAATAACAAACACTCAATATACGTATCAAGCACGATTATAGCCAACTCAAAATTTGATACAACAATAATCAAACTCATTGGGGCATTCTAACGAATACGTTGTAAACATTCTTCCCTTTGGTTACAACCAACCCCAATAATATCGATACCAAACCTCCAAGGAATGATTCAACCCAACAAAACTTCATTAATGACATCAATAATCCAATAGAAAACCACAACTCAAGGTTACGACAACATCAATTGGAAACCCCCAAAATAACCAAAGTCAAACATCAAGGGTTCTAGGATAATTCCCCAAATATTCATCAAATCCGAAATATATACCAATAAATCCGTAAGAATACATGTATCTGTCGTGTCGAGATTTATTCACCTCGACAGGCGATCGACTACAAGGCCGAGCGACCGAGTCCACAACCAATCAAGCTATGGCAAACTTGCCTAAATGAAGATAACAGTCCACCTTCGAGTATCTAGCGATCGACTCTCAAGGCGATCGCCTTTGGCACTTAGCGATCGCCTTTGGTGTCCGACTTGGGACGACCGTCCTGTACCACGAACAAAGACCTTCGTTCGTCAAATTCTACGAAGACTGGATCTCAAAACAACGCCCATGTGTAAATCCGCGACAGGCGCCGCATTTCATGGATCGTTGACTACAGCCTGTCACCACCTTATCACCTACCGACAGACCCGCCAAAAGGTACAAGGTGGGACCACCCGTGACAGCGACTCAGACGCATGCAGAATTCTCATTGGACCGCACAACTGGCTGCCAGCAACTCCTGCGGATTCTAAGGAGACCAGCCCATGTGCTAAAAGGCGATCGCCCGCTTATTATATTGCAGCAAAGGCGATCGCCCCACATCTCCCAGCCCTATAAATAGAGAACTTCCAACAGCTGAAAAAGGTTCCCGATTCTGTTCAGAGAAAACGCTCAGTTGGAAACTACGTAGGCCATTACATACAAACATACATACTTTCAAACTCTCGACTTCATCTCCCGAATCTGCCTCAGGATTTCTCTCTCAGTACCTCTCAACCTGAAGATGATCGGCAGAGGCAAGAAGTCTCCACAGCATATATTCTAAGAGACTCGCAAGTCCAGGAGCCCAGATACACAGCTTATACACACTGCGAGAGACCGTCGATCTCCCACAGTCGTCACAGCTCATCAACGTTGTTACAAGAACTCACAGAACATCATATCTGGTTCTTCCGGCAATCTACACGCTCACTAGCTAAGATAACTAGAGTCGTTACACTCATTGTAATTGTACTCTAACATTAATACTTGTATTCCAGAATATTTATATTAATAACATCTCGTGAGAGCATTCAAGCCCGGGACTAATAACCCCGACAAATCTTGTGTTATTTACTTTTCCCACGGAAGTGTTCTCGCATTTGTTTGTTATCCATCTATTCCAGCAATATCTATCTCCGGATAATATTTTGGGTAGCAACAGTATCCAAGGTAGATAATCCATATCTAACATATTCCAATATATTAGCAAGCTTACACGAAGAGATCGGGAGCAAAACATTCAAAATCCGAAATTCTAGATCCAAGAAATATTTACCTTGATTTGATGTATTGGAGAGGATGAAATGATGATTAATCCGAATTATAAGCTTGAAGATGTTGATAGATGATTGCAGCTCGAAGAACACTTCTCAAAAAGCCCAAAATCACCCAAAACCGTCGAGAGGAGGAGAAATGAAAAAATGACAAAATGGGGCTAAACTGTTCAATATATAGTAAAGCCAGTTTAGCGCGCGCTAGCTCCTGTGCTTAGCGTGCGCTAACGGGTGCACCGGGCAGTCCAGTACCCACTGACTGCATTGTTAGCGTGCGCTACATACATTGGTAGCGTGCGCTAACGCCTCTTATTAGCGTGCGTTAACCTTGTGTTATCGCGCGCTACCTGATGGCTGATGTCCAGAATACCGGAGTCCAAAACCTACTGTCCTCTTGCCCTGCTCGCGTTAGCGTGCGCTACACCAATTACTTAGTGTGCGCTACTAACACCATTAGCGTACGCTAATATCCACTCATAGCATGCGTTAAGAATTATTCCATTCCAGTCGAGTACCCACTGGACTCTGCCTTCTCTGACCTTAGCGCGCGCTACACTGATTGCTTAGCGTGCTGTATCCACCCAACTAGAGTACGCTACTTACCATTCGTAGTGTGCGCTACTACAACTTAAATTCAGTCCAGTGCCTTCTGGACTGTCTGCCTGAACCACATTAACGTGCGCTAATGCTGAGAGGTAGCGTGCGCTATCCGTACTCAATTAGCGCGAGGTAAAGAGAGTATGTAGCGTGCACTACTCCTCACACACAGCCCACTACAAAGATATCAAAGATGATATTCTCGGTCCGATTCTCCAACCAGGTTGAGTGACGAATAATAACTGTTACACGATACAAATCTCTCTGAACGGTGAATACAATGAATGAATATGATTGATGAATGATTATTAATGAGTGAAAAATTACTGAGTTACAATATACTGAATGATAATGAATGAATTTACAACCGGGTATTGCAGTGCTATTTCATGGGCTTCCAAGAAGCAAACTTGCATTACACACTCGACAATGGAATATGAGTTTTTTGCGTTAGCTGCTGCTGGTAAAGAAGCAGAGTGGCTAAGAAATTTAGTCTATGAGATTCCTTTGTGGTCTAAGCCGATAGCAGTGATTTCTATACTTTGTGATAATGAAGCAGCCTTGGCTAAGGCATATAGCCAAGTTTATAATGGCAAATCTAGACACTTAGGTGTTAGCCCCAGTATGATTAGAGATCTAATCATGAATGGTGTGATTTCGGTTGAGTTTGCGAAATCGCAACAAAATTTGGCAGATCATTTGATCAAGGGTCTGTTAAGAGACTTAGTGCACAAGTCTGTAATTGGGATGGGATTAAAGTCCATCTAATTTTGTAATGGTGAGACACCCAATTCCCTTCTAATATGACATTAGGAGTTGAATTCAATGAGGAAAGTTCACACTTATAGATTGGAACACACAAAGTATTCATCCCAGATATGTGTTCGGTTCTGCAGTTGACTAGGTTGAAGTTTAACTTCTTAATAATTCCTTTGATAAAATGTATGTGCAGATACATGAAGTAAAGGAATTACCTACGTGATTGTGAAGTGTAGCCGCATTTCAAGAGGTTGGGGACTTGGCCTTGATACAGTCATGAGAGGATTAGGACACACGGCTTAATAATAGTGTCAAGTTGTATTTTGTTAGAGAAATTCAATAAACTAGTATGTGTTTTATCTTCAGTTATTCAAATGGGTTGAAGGGTTCAATTCTTAGAACACCCTAATTCTCGAGTATTTGAAAGTGTATGATACTAAGATGGAAATTCAACCGTTTCGATATTTTCATTTATGTACTGGTTTGGTTTGATTGGATTAATGTTATGTTGGTTCATGGGTTACACTAAAATGGGGGAGGATTGTTGGTGATTTTAGTGTCCCTAGGCATTTTGTGTAATTGGAACTAATATGTGAGCTAAGGGGTTTTATAATTTGTATTCTAATATATGTTCGGATATGTGCGGAGTGCACACATGTATAAGATCGAATTATAAACCGCAGCGCCCCTAGCAGGGTCCAAGGGGCAGCGCTCCTGGTGGTGGTCCCGCTGAACGGGCGGGGTCGAGGGGCAGAGCCCTCGCGGGGTTTGGGACAGCGCCCCAAAAGGTCTTCGGAAATTTGGATTGGTAACTTAGTGATAATTCTGAATTTTGGAGGGAGACTATGGTAAAATTCACTAATTTCGTCAATTTTGGAAAACCATCCGTCAAACCCTAATTTCTGATCACTAATTAAATCCTAATGATGGCGCCGCCTAATGTAACCCTAATTCGCCCTTATGCAACCCTAATTCGACATGTCTAAATAAGGCTCTTCTCTTTGAGTCTAGATACACCTTTCTCAGCTCTCTCTTTTTCTGATGAACTCAGAATTTCTCTAGCAATTTGGCTTACGTTTCTGTGCCTAGATTCGTAAGTGTCCATTTGGATTATCATATGCTGAATTTCTTGTAACCCGGGCATAGGGTAAAAATATCAGTTCGGAAAGTTATACGATCATTTGAGAATCCGGATCTCCATCATAAACCCTAATACCCTAACAAGTAGTTCAACAAAAGTATTGCATATAAAAAGGTCTTTTAAAATATATAATTTCAGAATTGCTTAAATTACCATTATTGTTTATTTTATTTAAACAAATATTATCTACAATTATGTATTTTTTATAATTTCTTAACAATATTTTTTATATGATTTGTCCAAATATGATTTTGGAAATGCAATATTATATATAAATATATAATAATGAAATCCATTGATAAAAAAATTTCTATTTTCCCACCCAAAATACATTTTTACAATTTTTTGCACGTGTGTGAACTACCACGGCCAACTACTTCTCCCAATTAAATAAAAAACTTAAAAATACATAAATGTAATTGTATAACTATAATCAATAATTTACAATATATTATAAGAAATATTTCTAAAGATTTATAACTCTTCGGTCTATAACTAAAGAAGAGAGACTCTAACCTTCGGAATATTCTTGTGGAATAATTAATTATTGAAGGCTAGACTTGATCTCGGTGGGAATTTACGGTTGGATTTAAGGGGTCCAATATGGAACAATTATTTTAGAAATGACTTTTTGTGGGCGATAGTTGAGAATATTAAGAATCTGAGAGCTGAATATACATTTCACGATTTAATATTTTAACTGATAGCAGTTTTGAGAGATCGGAACTATTGTCACAAAAACTAGTCAACGACAAAATTTAAACTTTGGTATAAAAAATAAGAGAAATGGTAGGGACACACCTCCCCAACCACACCCCATACACACGTGCTTTATGGGATTGTACCGTATGCTTTATAGATAAAATTTATTATAATATTATTATAATTATTTTATCTGTAAAGTATACGACACAATCTCATAAAACATGGGTGTGTATGGATTTTGGTTGGGAAAAGTTATCATTACTCTAAAAATAAATATGCAGCGATTCTCCCTTTAACTATTGAGATACCCCATGCCTCCACCCCGGTTGGTATTAACATCCACACCCCCCAAAATACCCATGGCCATGAGTGAACACCAACAGGTCCCCGAAAACAGTGTCCTAAAAAGCAAAGTAAAACATGGTCGCACTGCTTAAATACACGCACTCATTGTGAGCATAGGAAATAGCAACATATGATGAGTCAAAGAATCTTTTCTTTTTTTTTTTTGTTTTTTTTTTGCACGAGATGCCCAGTTCTCTGTCTCCCTGTCCTAAGAGTAAGAGTAAGGATTTGTTATCCAGAGGGCATAATTTCAAGCAGCGAGTGATATCTTTCGCTGGTGGCGTACAGGCGTGAGTCAATCTCGTGGAAAGATCCGCTCTTTTCGTAGATTTAAACTCAGATGTTTATTCAACAAGATCCTCAAAACCGGGTTCTTTGAGGCATAACTCGCGATTTAACCGGTAGGAATGAGGATCGGACGCAACTCTGGTGATTCAACCTGGGTCAAAAAAAAAAAAAAAAAGAGTAAGGATTTGTTAAACCAACTGCCTTGCGCAGTTGGCCACCTGACCTTCAATTTAGTTGGAGGTAATGTGTTCAATTCCTAGTGGCAATATTTTGGAATTGAATTTCTCAAGGCCCAATAATCCCTTAATCTTTGACTAAGGGTTAGGGTCTAGCCCTCCGGGGTACGTTGGTGGAACAATTAAATATTGAGGGCTTCAAGCGGCAGTGTGGGATGCCAGATCTCGGTGGGAACCTGCGATTGGATTTGGGGGGTCCAGCATGGAGCAATCACTTGGGGGACGACTCTTTGTGCGCGGTAGTTGAGGATATTTAAGAACCTGGGAGCCAGATACACATCTCGCGATTTAACTGGTAGCGATCTTGTGGGCCGTTATCCCTATGACTAGTCGTGTGTAAGTTCTAACCCTGTATAAAAAAAAAAAAGAGTAAGGATTTGTTTGGTAGAAAGTAGCGGAACAATTAAGGTTATAAATAGCGAATAAGTTAACCGACTAAATTTATAAAATTAATGATTAACCATTAATCGAGGATCGGATTTGGGCCCATCAAATACGGCTGTAATTCAAGTGGGGGACCACGAGGCGAACACATTATGTTTGAAAATTTACCTTTAGATTGGAGGTGAGGTAGAACTTCAGTGGGGTACTCAGGTCAGGGTACAATACTCCTCTTCAAAAAAATAATAAAAAATATAGTGGTTGAAGTAGCCTATAAAATAAAATTACGTAAATATACATTTGTAATTAATGCTTAAAAATGAGAGAGAAAATCATTTAATATAGGATATTTGAGGAATTTAATTAAAGTAATCAGAGTAAAATTGAGAGAAAAGCCGGCTCAGTCCTCCAATCTCAAGTACCCTCGTCCAAGGCTCACAAAGAACGGCAGCCACCAGTCCAATCACACCACGAACCAAGCAGTTTCAAGGAAAATCAAAAGGGATCACAAGTAATCGACCAAGAAAGCAAAAACCCTAATAAATTCCTCACACAAAACTCTCAGCAGCAAAGATTTCACACAGAAACGAGAAATTTTCCACTAAGAAAGATCCCAATATTGTTTTTTCTCAAAAACTCTCTGAATACTTCCGGTGTGTTCTCTAAAAAACTCTCCAGTATTTATAGGGGCAAAGACCGTAACAAGAACCTTGGTCGCCCGAAGAAAATGCAGCCATCCATATCATCGAGTTGATAGGGGTTGCAGATTCTGGCATATCGGATCAAAATCAGAGGTCACAGGAGAGAGAGAGAGAGAGAGAAATGACGAGATGTGAAATGAATTAGGGTTCGGGGAGCGGGTAATTAAATATCGTCGAATGGACGGGTGAGATTACACCACAGGAAGGACGGTCCAGATTTAACCCCAGGTTGGTTCCAGAATTTAGGCCTGTATCTGGTGTAATAAGGACTGGGCTGCACTCTAAATGTTAAATATTATTGGGCTCAGTCCGATATGGGCCTATTAAAATAACATTTATCCACCCGGACCAAATGAGCCATCGGGGTACACAATCGAGAAGGAGGTCATCATCGCCGAACGTCACACCACCTGCACTATACACAAAGTTAGTACAAAATAAAGACATACATCAATCACTAAGAAAGAAGACTAGTTGCCACAAAGAAAACTAGTAAAGCTATCACTAAGACAACAAAAGAAACTGAAAACTGGAAGGTCTTCAGTCAAGGGAGCGATATTCAATGTCGACTTGCAGGATCTGATTTATCAACTGGCAGACACTTAGTGCCCATATATGCAGGGTTAGATTGAGACGGAATTTTCTTTAAGTCCATTATGCCCTTTTCCACGATGTCACGAATAAAATGACGCCTGACATCAATGTGTTTAGTACGATCATGGAAAACAGGATTTCTACATAAATGGATACTAGATTGACTGTCAGAAAATACCACAACGCTTTCACGAAGAACACCAATTTCAAGCAGTAAAATAACCTCCTTAAAGGCTTCAGTGGTGGCAATATATTCAGCTTCAGTAGTAGACAAAGTAACTATATGCTGAAGTTGAGATTTCCATGAAATGCACGAACTACACAAGGTAAACACATAAGAAGTGGTGGATTTACATTCATCTCTATTATTAGCATAATTAGAATCAACGTAACCCTTAAGATTACCCCCTCATCAGATTTAGAGTAAACAAGACCTTCAAATAACGAGTTTGTCAAGTAACGGAGTAACCATTTAAGGGCCTCCCAGTGAGGCCTATCAGGATTAGCCATATACCTATTAAGACAACTCACAGCATATGCAGTGTCAGGCCTAGTGCTAACAATGAGGTACATGACAGATCCAATAACATTAGCATAAGGGACAGATCTCATTTCACTAATTTCAGATTCAGTTTTTGGAGACTGAGTTTTAGATAATAAGAAATGAGGCGCCAAGGGCACATTAGCAGTTTTTTCATCAGTCATAGAAAATTTCTCAAGAATCTTACCAATGCAAGAAGACTGATTAAGAAATAAAGTGCCATTGGGTCTGTCCCTGACAATATTCATGCCTAAGATTCTTTTAGCATCTCCTAGGTATTTCATATCAAATTATTTATCTAGGCAATTTTGAACATGTTCAATTGATTTAATGCAAGAACTAATCAAAAACATGTCATCAACATAAATGAGCAGGAAAGTAGGAACACCAGAAATATTTTTGAAATACAGGCATGGATCATATGCACTACGCTAGAATTTCAAAGTGAGCATGCAATCATTAAATTTCTTGTTCCATTCTATTGGGATAACAACACCCGGTATCGAAACAGTCAGGATAAACAATTCCTGTATCGAATAGTGGTGATAAGTTGTTTTGACAATATGCCAATCCAGCATACAGTAAGCAAACTGTATCGAATAGCTGATCAATAGTGTCAACCTGTATTGAAGACCTCTCGTAGATCCAGCATATTGATCATACAACAAAGAAGTCTTATAAAGACTAAGTATGGAAGTTGTCTCGAATATCAATACAGTGATCCTTCCATACAACTCCCAACAGGACAAGAAGGAATCTTCAGTATTCACTAGAAGTCAAGTCCCGTTGATAAAGAAGTATTTAAATACTAAAGGATAAAGTATTTAAATACTGTAATTTAGAAGATCTTCACAATCCCGTAATATCTGGATCTCAGTCAAATGTCTGTTGTCACAAAATCTTGCCCAACGGATAGATTTCAAACAGATATATTTCAGAGGCTATATATATCTCCAGTGTTTAAAGATCATCAACGACTGAAAAACTACTGAACGACTGAACGAATTACAAACGATCAAGCTTACAAAGAAATATTCAGAGCAAAATATATCTCCCCAAGCTTTCTGCTATTCAGATGTAAGAGATATACAGTGCTCAAACCTTGAACAACACATCATCAGCTTAAAGCCCAGAAAGTCATAGCTGTTGTTCAACCCTGTTCTATCTTTGAACAAACTCATATCAGCCCTGTGTGGACTGAGGAATCTTTGCTTCTCCCGAACTGTGTGTGAAGGACTTACATCGTAGAAGATGAAGCTTCAGAACTGTGTGTGAAGAAACCAGTCAAAGTGTTAGCTCAAACCAATATGTGTGGACGGTTGAAAGCTAAGATCATTATATCAATCTGTGTGAACGATATATTGATTGAGTGTTGTTATAATTACGTAGTTGTGTACTGGATTGGCAATTAATGAGAGGAAGTCTCTGATCTACTTTTCTAAAATGGGCGAGGTGGAGAAGACTCTATTGGCAGATATACTACAGATCACAAGGGGGGACTTCCCAGTGAAGTACTTGGGACTACCCCTCACCCCCAAAAAATGGAATGCCCAGGCTTGTGAGAAGCTGATAGAAAGGATAGTGGGAAGGCTGAGATCTTGGGATTCCAGGAAACTGACCTATGCAGGAAGGATCCAACTGGTGAATACAGTCTTGCTTAGCATAGCAAGCTACTGGATATGTGTGTTTAAGCTGCCAGAAGGAGTCCATCAGAAGATTGTGGACATATGCAGGAGCTATATATGGGACAGGGAAACATGAGTCAGAGGATGTAATACCCGGTTGTAACTCAGTAATTATCATTCAGTAATTATCACTCAGTAATTATCATTCAGTAATTATCACTCAGTAATTATCATTCAGTAATTGATGCTCAGTAATCTCATTCATTATTGATCATTTATCACTCGATTGATCATGGTATTCATCATTCAGAGTAATTGTATCGTGTATCAATCGTCATTCATCACTAATCTGATTGGAGTTTCGTGCCGTGTTTATCATCATTGTCATTTTCGTTGCAAGCTGTGCTTGAGGAGTAGCGCACGCTACATACTCCTTTTAGCGTACGCTAATTGGGTATAGGTAGCGCACGCTACCGCTCAGCTTTAGCGCACGCTAAGGCTACCTTGGCTGCAGTCCAGAAGGTACTAGACTGCAGGTGAGAATATTTGTAGCGCACGCTACGAGTGGTAAGTAGCGCGCGCTAACGGGTTGTAGTAGCGCACGCTATATGTGTGGTGTAGCGCGCGCTAGGGACGGATCAGGTTGAGTCCAGTGGCTACTGGACTGCACCGGATTAATTCATAGCGCACGCTATGAGTTATATTTTAGCGTACGCAATCAATATTATAGCGCACGCTAATCGGTTGTTGTAGCGCACGCTATCGAGGTTAGATCAGAGGGCAGACGGTTTTCTGGACTCCAGTACTGGGCGTCGAATATTTCGCTAGCGCACGCTAACAATGGATATTAGCGCACGCTAGTAATATGGACGTAGCGCACGCTACAAATAGGTACGTAGCGCGCGCTACCGTGTTCGGACGAAGTCTTGGACTACCCAAATTACACGTTAGCGCACGCTATGCACAAGGGCTAGCGCACGCTAACTGGGTAGTATAAATTGGACAGTTTAGTCGAGTTCGTCATTTTCCATCTCATTTCATTCCTTCGGTAGTTTTGGGCGATTTCGAGCGATTCGAGAGGATTCTTCGAGGTGTAATCATCAATCATCATCTTCAAGCTCATCTTTCGGATTGATCATCATTTCATCATCTTCATCACATCGAATCAAAGGTATTAAACTCTTGGATCTAGAATTTCGATTTTGGGTTTTCCTTCCGATTTCTTCGTAAGCTTGGATTATCATTGGAATATGTTAGTTATGGATTAACTAACATGGATAAAAATATTCCTACGGATATAAACCGAAATTTTCTGAATTATTCCAAGAACACTTGGGGTTGAATTATGGTAATTGGTGATTTTCCGATTGATGTTGTTGTAATCATGAGTTATGGATTCCTAATGGATTATTGATATCCTTGAAAGTGTTTTGATGGTTTGAAATACTCATCTTGGAGTTGGTTTCGATTCATACGAGTTCGGATATTGTTGTATCGACGTTTGGGTCGGTTATGATCGTATTTGATTCATGTATTGATCGGTTGTTGGTAACTATTATTGTTCAAGGTTGTTCGAGCGACCGATATTTCATTTAGGACGTTGTTCGTGGACGGACATTCATCATCGGTATTGTGTAAGTTAATTCTTACTCGGTTAAAAGGATATTCATTCCTTTTGTCGTTGTTCATTCATAATCATAACCCATTCATCATTGTATTAATCGTATCAAAACTCGTCATTGTCAATTAATCACCTCAGTCATAAGGAACGACGGTTCCGATCATTTCATTGAGCTATCATTCATTTCACCATCATTCAATCTTGGTGAGTCATTATTCATTTTCATTGTCACTTTTGTCATATTGTGGCATTCCGGGTCATACTGGCGTGCCGATTGGTATGTGTAGGATTTTCATGTCGGGCACATTATAGTCGTGTGTTGGTTGGTGGCCTCACATTGGACTGTGCACACGAGTCGATTGCTCGTGAGACTGATTAGGTACAAGACCACGCGTGTTTGATCGTTGGTGGCTTGTGCACGGACACATTTCCATCCCGGACGTAGTGTGGCGCCATTCCTTTGAGCCGTCTCGATTAGTCGATTCATATAGCATGTTTGATTGCGTATGTTTGTGAGAATAATTCATAATTTCGGATATATCATGATTGTGTATTTTCAACCCTTGAGGATTGTTGTTCTGTAATCGATTTCCCGCTGGGGATGTTGTTTTTCGTGTCATGGCAAGGCTAAGGCACGGGAGAGCACGATGACGGCGAGAGTCCCAGTGATACTAGTAGGGGCCCCGATCATTCGATCATTTATTCAGTCATTTGTGTTTCCTTTATTTATTCCGCTGCAGACATTCCGTTTGAATGCTCATTTCATTCAGTGTTGTGTATTTTATCGTCATATAAAATACACATGTATTCTATTTTATCCTGGGTGTGTTGTATAAAACTCCTCGTCGGAGTAATTGATGTTGTAATGTGGTTCGGTACTACATTTACCTGTGTAATTCATTCATTTTCATTCGCCTGGTGGGTCCCAGTTGGGGGTCTACGGCACTGTAATATCCGCCTAGTTGGGGTGTTACAGAGTTGGTATCGGAGCGTGGTTTTGAATACTACCCTCCAAGTCATGTCTCATTTGAAATCATCGTCATCAGACTAGTATCATTGGAACTTTCGCGCCACGTGTGACCTGTGCAAAAGCCGAGCCAATCAGACCAAGAACTGTAAGATTTCTAATGCCATGGTATAATTTCTGGCATTAATCATTCATTCATAATTCATCAGTTAACAATCCTCATTCATCAATTTCAATTGTGATCAAGTCGATAATGTTAACTCATTAATCACTCAATTCATTTCATTATTGAGTTGTTGATCTTGAAGATCATATCATCAGTCTTGCTAAATTGTTCAAGATAATCATTTCAGTAATTTCATCAGAAATCATGTCACGTCAACTAATCATTCATGTAATCGCTGTATTTGAGCGCGTATGCTCATTTTCATCATTTAATGTGATACTCATGCGAGATATATAATCATCATATGACTTTCCACTTCAGCATGGAAGGGGCTGGCAGAGGACGTGGAGGACGAGGCCGTGGAGCGGGCCGAATCCCGAGAACTCGTGCGTATACACGTGCAAATGCCAGGAATAATGCTAACTCATCAAGCAGTGATGCTGCCACTCACTCACCTGGACGCGATCATTCACTATCGGGGAGTCGTACCCGGGACACGGCTCAGTCAGAGGGTGTCCGGGTTGACCCACTCGCATTTATGCAGGGCATGATGGCCCAAATGACCCAGATGGCTCAGTTGATGGAGACGATGCATAACTCCGTCAATCAAAATCAGCAGGCTCCTCCGCCGCCACCTCAGAGGCAAGAGAGGGGTGTAAGCAATATCATTAGCGATATCTCGCCAAATGACCACCTACTTTTGAGGGCTCATCCGAGCCGGCGGATATTGTTCACCGCTTGAGCATTTTGAGAAGTTATTTGCTATGGTGGATTGCCCCAAGGGCATAAAGTTTCGATTGCGGCTTACTATCTCGTAAGAGCGCTCATTCATGGTGGTTATCATTGAGGCCCACAGACGGAACATGTACTTGGGATCGATTCAAGACTCTCATGATGGAGAGGTACTATCCGGCCCCACTCGGGAGGCCAAGTTGTCGGAATTACTCACTCCCGACCTTTCGGCGGATGATGACGTTCTCGCCATCGCGAAAAATTTCGAGAACTTCTTCCGTTCGCCTCATCTATCATTCACTCTAAGCGGACAAGATCAAGTATTTCAAAGAAGAGGTCAAAACCCCGTATGAGACTTCGCCACTTAATCATAACCGTGCCACTGCCGAGTTCATTGAGAAGGCTCTTACTTACGAGCTTACGGCTAAGGAAATTGCTAAGCGGCAACCTTCGTCTGCTAGCAAGAAGTCCAAGAACCGTAATCGGTCGACGGAGTCGTGCCACTTTCAAGAAACCGCGGCGGGCTCTACTTTTTCTGAGCGACCTCCCCTGGCGTCTAAACCCGCGGAATCTCGGCCGCGAGCGGCCTTCGCCATCACTGTTTCAACCGTGAGGAACAGGTCATTTCAGCACCAAGTGTCCGGCGATCATCACGTGCCACAACCGTGGGATTATCGGGCATAGGGCCCGTTTTGCCGTAGGGACTCTAAACCCACTCCGGCGTCATCTCAAGCCCTGTGTCATTCAGGGTGCGTAATCAGTCACTCACTCGGCTGCTCAAGACGACAGAGCTAAAGGCGAGCCAAGAGCTATCAGACGGAGCATCCGGTTCGGGGCCGGCAAGCCCCGAATTTATGAGATGAAGAAGACCGATGATCCCGAGGCCGATGATCTCGTGTACACTCGATATTCTATCTCAACTGTGTGTACCCTTTTGATACCGGTGCATCTCATTCATTCATTTCCGAGTCATGTTTGAGTAGACTACGCCTGGGTAGTGCTACTAGTTGTGAGCCATATGTCATCGACCTACCCGATGGTAGACGCATTATCGAATCGTGAGATTCGTAATTGTCCGATTCTGGGCCATGGTCGTGTATGGCCGGACCTAATCGTAGTAGATTTACCGAGGGACGACATCATCTTGGGTATTGATTGGATGGATCGTCATGATGCCATCATTAGTGTCCGAAAGCGTTTGGTCACTATCATTTCGCATTTATGGAGTTGAATATGTGTTTGTGGAGGTAATCCTACTGCTCGCAAAGTCATTAATTTGATGAAAGCGGAAGATTACTCAATCGGGATGTGTCGGTTATTGGTGCTATATGGCCAAAACCGAGAAATCATCAAGAATGTTAACGGATATTCGGTGGTGAGGGAATATGCCGATGTTTTTCCGCACGAGTTACTGGTTTGCCTCCACAGAGGATGTGGAATTCATGATTGAGTGGAGCCTGCACGCCCCCGATATCGAAGGCACCGTGCATCGGATGGCCCCGACCGAAATGCAGAATTAAAGAACCAACTTGAGGAGTTGTTCGAGAAAGGTTATATCCGACCGAGTGCGCCCCCGTGGGGAGCACCGGTGTTGTTTCTCAAGAAGAAGGATGGTTCATTCCGCTTATGTATTGATTATCGGAGTTGAACAGGGTGACGATCAAGAATAAGTATCCCTTACCCCGTATTGATGATCTCTTAGATCAACTTCAGGGAGCTTCAGTATTTTCCAAGATCGACTTAAGATCTGGATATCATCAGTTGCGGATTCGAGAGTCGGATATCGCGAGGACGGCGTTTCGAACACGCTATGGTCATTATGAGTTTGTGGTTATGCCGTTCGGATTGACTAATGCAACTGCGGTATTCATGGAGTTAATGAATCGGGTCTTCATCGACTTTTTGGATCGGTTTGTTGTTGTCTTCATCGATGACATTTTGATTTATTCTCGTGACCGGGAGGAACACGAGTTTCACCTTCATCTAGTGCTCGACGTGTTGAGACGAGAACAACTTTTTGGGAAGTTTTCCAAATGTGAGTTCTGGATGTCCGAAGTGACTTTTCTCGGACATGTAATTTCATCAGACGGAGTTCGTGTCGATCCTCAGAAGACGGAGGCTATTCGGGATTGGCTACCTCCGAAGAACGTTAAGGAAATCCGAAGTTTTCTCGGATTAGCGGGTTATTATCGGCGGTTTGTGGAAGGATTTTCTAGAATCGCTCAACCCTTAACGAACCTTTTGCGGAAGGATAAGAATTACACGTGGTCCGAGGCGTGTCAACGGAGTTTTGAGGACCTCAAGAGCCGGTTAATGTCAGCACCTATACTTTCCTTGCCGCAGGGGACGGAAGGATTTGTGGTCTATAGTGATGCGTCCGGACAGGGTCTCGGATGTGTACTCATGCAGAACGGGAAGGTTATTGCCTATGCTTCACGGCAATTGAGACCTTACGAGATTAATTATCCGACCCACGACCTGGAGCTAGCAGCCGTGGTGTTCGCTTTGAAAATTTGGCGTCATTATCTTTATGGCATTACCTGTCAGATATTCACCGATCATAAGAGCTTAAAGTATATATTTACTCAGAAGGAGTTAAATATGCGCCAGAGACGGTGGTTGGAATTAATCAAAGATTATGATATCGAGATCCTTTACCACCCGGGCAAGGCGAATGTTGTCGCCGACGCCTTGAGTCGTAAGTCCGTCAGAGCAGATGCTTGCCCGCTTCAGCCTGTAGGAGCTTCAACAGAATTCCTTAGACCCGAGATCGAGGTCCGCTTCAACGAGTTCGGGCGGCTTTGTATGTTAGAGATTTCATCGTCACTCGAGGAGGAAATCCGAGAGAATCGTGGTTCGGACCCAACATTGTTGCGCATCCGAGAGGATGTGGCTCAGGAAAGCCCCTGGATTTGTGGTCCACGAGGATGGACTTTTGAGGTTTAAGAATCGGTTGTGCGTATCGCGAATGACGAGTTGAAAAACTCGATTTTGAAAGAAGCTCATGCTACCCTTATTCTCGTGCATCCGGTCTAGTAAGATGTACAAGGACTTGAAACAAAATTACCGGTGGAGTAATATGAAGCGAGAAGTCGCAATTTGTTTCGAGATGCTTAACTCACAACAAGTTAAGATTGAACATCGCGGCCGTGGGTATGTCAAACCTCTTCCTATTCCCGAGTGGAAGTGGGAAGACATTTCTATGGATTTCATCACGAGTTTGCCGACGAGTCGTCAGGCATGAACACGATCCGTGATCGTGGACCGCTTAACCAAATCAGCTCATTTCCTTGAGATCAAGGATACGTGGGGTCCCGAGAGACTTGCCCAGATTGTTCATTAAAGAGATAGTCGATCGCACGGTACTCCTAAAAGTATCGCTTCCGATCGTGACGGACGGTTTGTGTCGCACTTTTGGAAATCATTCATCGCACTATGGGAACTCGGCTTAATCTCGCACTGCTTTTCATCCTCGGTCCGACGGCAATCGAGAGGACCATTCGGACATTAGAGGACATGTTGAGGGCATGCGTCCTCGATTGGAAAGACGATTGGGAAGCCCAACTACCATTGATCGAGTTCACGTATAATAACAGTTGGCATGCTTCGATCAAGATGGCACCTTACGAGGCCTTGTATGGTCGCCGTTGTCGATCTCCGTTGTGTTGGGACGACTTATCGTAATCATTGGGCACCGAGCCCGATATGCTTATAGCCGCCCGTGAGAAGGTAGCTTTGATCGAGTCGTTTGTTGACATTTCGTAGTCGGCGTAAATCATATGCGATAACCGCTGCCGACCATTAGAGTTCGAGGCCGGTGACCACGTGTTGGTCAAGGTATCCCAGTCGTGGTATCTTCCGCTTTGGGAAGAGAGGGAAGTTGAGTCCGAGATTCATCGACCGCTTGAGATTTTGGATCTATTAGTCGAGTTAGATAATCGATTGGAATTACCTCCTGCGTTGAGCAGAATTCATAATGAGTTTCATGTCTCTCGATGGAAGTATGTTGCCGACCCGAGTCACATACTTCAGTTCGACGAAATCGAGATCGCCGACGATCATTCATATGAGGAACGTCCTATACGAGTTTTAGAGCGGCGAATCAAGCAGTTGAGGAATAAGACGATTCCTTTGGTTAAAATTCAGTGGTCTAGACACGGAGTCGAAGAGGCTACTTGGGAAACCGAGGATAGTATGCGGGAGAGTTATCCCGAGTTGTTTGACCCTTAGTTTCGGGGACGAAACTCTTTTAAGGGGGGGTGTATGTAATACCCGGTTGTAACTCAGTAATTATCATTCAGTAATTATCACTCAGTAATTATCATTCAGTAATTATCACTCAGTAATTATCATTCAGTAATTGATGCTCAGTAATCTCATTCATTATTGATCATTTATCACTCAGATTCAGTCATGGTATTCATCATTCAGAGTAATTGTATCGTGTATCAATCGTCATTCATCACTAATCTGATTGGAGTTTCGTGCCGTGTTTATCATCATTGTCATTTTCGTTGCAAGCTGTGCTTGAGGAGTAGCGCACGCTACATACTCCTTTTAGCGTACGCTAATTGGGTATAGGTAGCGCACGCTACCGCTCAGCTTTAGCGCACGCTAAGGCTACCTTTGGCCGCACCCGTAAGGTACTGGACTGCAGGTGAGAATATTTGTAGCGCACGCTACGAGTGGTAAGTAGCGCGCGCTAACGGGTTGTAGTAGCGCACGCTATATGTGTGGTGTAGCGCGCGCTAGGGACGGATCAGGTTGAGTCCAGTGGCTACTGGACTGCACCGGATTAATTCATAGCGCACGCTATGAGTTATATTTTAGCGTACGCAATCAATATTATAGCGCACGCTAATCGGTTGTTGTAGCGCACGCTATCGAGGTTAGATCAGAGGGCAGACGGTTTTCTGGACTCCAGTACTGGGCGTCGAATATTTCGCTAGCGCACGCTAACAATGGATATTAGCGCACGCTAGTAATATGGCCGTAGCGCACGCTACAAATAGGTACGTAGCGCGCGCTACCGTGTTCGGACAGGGGGTACTGGACTACCCAAATTACACGTTAGCGCACGCTAACCTGGACTGAGTATAAATTGGACAGTTTAGTCAGAGTTCGTCATTTTCCATCTCATTTCATTCCTTCGGTAGTTTTGGGCGATTTCGAGCGATTCGGAGAGGATTCTTCGAGGTGTAATCATCAATCATCATCTTCAAGCTCATCTTTCGGATTGATCATCATTTCATCATCTTCATCACATCGAATCAAAGGTATTAAACTCTTGGATCTAGAATTTCGGATTTTTGGGTTTTCCTTCCGATTTCTTCGTGTAAGCTTGGATTATCATTGGAATATGTTAGTTATGGATTATCTAACTTGGATAAATATATTCCTACGGATTTAAACGGTTATTTTCTAATTATTCCAAGAACCCTTGGGGTTGACTTCGTTAATCGGGGATTTTCCGATTGATGTTGTTGTAATCATGAGTTATGGATTCCTAATGGATTATTGATATCCTTGAAAGTGTTTTGATGGTTTGAAATACTCATCTTGGAGTTGGTTTCGATTCATACGAGTTCGGATATTGTTGTATCGACGTTTGGGTCGGTTATGATCGTATATGATTCATGTATTGATCGGTTGTTGGTAACTATTATTGTTCAAGGTTGTTCGAGCGACCGATATTTCATTTAGGACGTTGTTCGTGGACGGACATTCATCATCGGTATTGTGTAAGTTAATTCTTACTCGGTTAAAAGGATATTCATTCCTTTTGTCGTTGTTCATTCATAATCATAACCCATTCATCATTGTATTAATCGTATCAAAACTCGTCATTGTCAATTAATCACCTCAGTCATAAGGAACGACGGTTCCGATCATTTCATTGAGCTATCATTCATTTCACCATCATTCAATCTTGGTGAGTCATTATTCATTTTCATTGTCACTTTTGTCATATTGTGGCATTCCGGGTCATACTGGCGTGCCGATTGGTATGTGTAGGATTTTCATGTCGGGCACATTATAGTCGTGTGTTGGTTGGTGGCCTCACATTGGGTATGCACGAGTCGATTGCTCGTGAGACTGATTAGGTACAAGACCACGCGTGTTTGATCGTTGGTGGCTTGTGCACGGACACATTTCCATCCCGGACGTAGTGTGGCGCCATTCCTTTGAGCCGTACTGATTAGTCGATTCATATAGCATTGCGTATGTTTTGACAGAATAATTCATAATTTCAGATATATAATGATTGTGTATTTTCAACCCTTGAGGATTGTTGTTCTGTGTAACTGACCCCGTTGGGGGATGTTGTTTTTCAAGTCATGGCAAGGCTAAGGCACGGGGAGAGCACGATGACGGCGAGGAGTCCCAGTGATACTAGTAGGGGGCCCCAGTCTGTTCAGTCATTTATTCAGTCATTTGTGTTTCCTTTATTTATTCCGCTGCAGACATTCCGTTTGAATGCTCATTTCATTCAGTGTTGTGTATTTTATCGTCATATAAAATACACATGTATTCTATTTTATCCTGGGTGTGTTGTATAAAACTCCTCGTCGGAGTAATTGATGTTGTAATGTGGTTCGGTACTACATTTACCTGTGTAATTCATTCATTTTCATTCGCCTGGTGGGTCCCAGTCGGGGGTCTACGGCACTGTAATATCCGCCTAGTTGGGGTGTTACAGAGGATACACACCAATATCATGGGACACTCTTTGCTACTCAAAAGATAGAGGAGGGGTGGGGCTGAGAGATCCTTCCCTTTGGAACAAAGCTAGCCTATGCAAACTGGTTTGGGTATTTGCACAAAGAAAGATATTCAGTGGATACAGTGGATCAATGCATATTACCTCAAAGGCAGACACTTAATGCAGTACACTCCAGCACCATCAGGCAAAATAAGTTGGGTATGGAGGGAGATATTGGCACTGAGAAGTATTATTGCCCCCATGTTGATTGCAGACCCTGGACAGTTCAAAATCAGGGAGGTGTATAACCAGTTCAAGGATGGAGATGCAAGTTCTGTTTTCACAAAAATGGTCTAGAATGCCAAGGTATTGCCTAAGCACGCATTCTTTTTATATCTGTTGTTCAAGGCAAGGCTGTCTACTGTGGATCGTTTGCAGAGATTCAAGATTCTGGGGCAGCAACCACACTGTTGCCTATGCAAAAAGGAGGCTGAAACATCTACACATTTATTTACCAGATGCTCTTATATCCACCAGCTCCTCACCACTTTGAAACTGCCAGATGTAAGTGGAATACGGCAACTCAAGAGGGTTTTACTTCAGATGGTGATTAGAAGCAGATGGGATGCACTTGCAGGTTACACTACACTGTTGTACCAGATTTGGCTAGAAAGAAATGCACGGATCTTTGAGAAGAACTGCACACCGTGGGAGAGCTTGGCATGCAAGATAGAAACTGAATGCAAATGGAGGAAAAGTGGGGTAGCGGATCTGAACTGAGAATGCAACATTTAGTCTTGAAAATGTGGAACTATGTAAGGATTCATGTAGTATTTGCGTAGTTTTCTTTTCTGTGGGTGTGAAGTTAAGGCTTAGAGTGATGGCCTAAACAGTGTAATGATGTCCTTTGTTCTTAATACAAATTCGGTTCATCAAAAAAAAAAAACTTTTTACTCTTGTGTGGAGGACCAGTGGACGTAGAGGGGTTTACCTCTAACCACTTTAAATATTGTGTTATTTACCTTCTGCCTTTATTGTTTTAAATAACTGTGATTATTTAAGTATACTCTGCATATCGAGTTGCTGTATCCACAACAACTTACTGTATTTAAGACTTCCGCTACGCACTCAGATTTAAAACCGTACAGCTTGTAGTTTAAAACACTTTCCAAGCTGTATCCAGTATACTTAGTGGCCAACACATTCTATAGGAGATTGCTTCAAACCATACAAGGATTTTTTAAAAAGACAAACATGATCAGGATGATTATTGTCTATAAAACCCTCAGGTTGTTTCATGAGTATGGTTTCCTTTAATTCACCATGCAAGAATGCAGTCTTAACATCTAATTGTTTCATTTCCCAATTATGATGTGCAACTAATGCTAGCATGATTCGAACAGTGGTGAATTTAATTACAAGGGCAAAGATTTCGGTATATTCAATACCTTCACGTTGAGTAAAACCTTTAGAAACTAACCTACCTTTAAATCTGACACTATCTTCTTCATTTTTAACCTTGAACAACCATTTGCAATGGATCAACGAACAGTTCTTAGGTTTCGGAACAAGGGTCCAAGTTTGGTTAGTATGCAAGGATGTCATTTCTTCATTCATAGCATTTAACCATTCATTAAAGTTATCAGACTTTAACGCATCGTTGTAAGTTTTCATTTCATTACCTTCAAGCATGTCAAACACATTAAAAGCAGGAGAAGCCATGTGAAAATCATCTAAATGTATAGGTCTCCTAATGTTTCTCTTAGGCCTATCCCTAGTTAATTGATATCTGACAAAACATCTGGAACAGATTCAGATTCAACTTCATTTTATGAGTAGTTAAGATTATCAGACTGAGCATTATAAGATTAAGGATTTTACACATTTTCAGATTCAACAAACACATTATCATCATCAACACAAAGTTGCTCCTCCCTGTTCTGAGTAGAGTTTAAAACAGTTTCGGCAGTTACCTCAGGAGCAGGCAAGGGATTTTCACGACAAGGAAATTCAGTTTCGTTGTACCGCATCCCTACTTGGTATTACCTTTAAACCAGGTTCAGATCTTACCCATAATCGATAGCCTTTAACACCATCAGGGTAACCAAGAAACACACATCTAATGGCCCTAGGTTCAAGTTTATCAATATTTTGATGCACATAAGCAGCACAACCAAACACACGAATGTTTTCAAAATCAATCGGATGACCCGAACACACATACTCAGGGTAATTTCCACTTAACGGGACAGAAGGAGATCTATTAATTGGATAGGCATCAGTTAAAATATCCTCACCCCAAAAACTTTTAGACAATCCAGAAGTGGTGAGCATGGACCTTACCTTTTCAAGAAGGGTTCGGTTCATCCGCCTAGCTACCCCATTGATGAACAAATTGAAACGCGCAAGTGTACGAATCACTTTTGTAGGTAGCGACAAGTAACTCCGAGGTCGATCTCACAAGGAGTTGGAAACGGTTTGAAATTCAATAATATTCGGCAAATAGTCGAATTAACAAAAGTAAAGTAAAGTAAAATACACTAATAATTTGATAGGATTACAATCACAAATGCAGAAAATTAAAATAAACGAAATGTTAACAACACCGAATTAATGATTGGATAATTAAGAGATTACAATTATGAGAATGATATGGGAGTTTAGAATCACCGACACACATGTAATTAATTATTAGTTCCGACACTCAAAGAAATAAAGTTTGGAATTATCGATTGCTCACGATTAAAAGAATTCCATTTGATGGCGGTAATTCTAAAAATCACGATTGTTCTTTTCGAAAATAAGAGACACTCCTTTGATGGGATGAATCCCTAACTAACAATCGATTAAACGACTACTTTTGATGAGATAAATCGCTAAAAGATCGCGTAAAAAAGTTTAGAACATTAACAATCGCTTCTATCGGGTCGTTTGATGGCGGTCTCCGACAAAAACCCTAGTTTTGACAATAACAACAGCTATAAAATAGGTTTGATGATCTAAATCAAAAGTTCTTATGCGAAGAACAAACAAAGAGGAACAATCACAAAATCTACCCGGAAAATCAATTGAAACTAACAATCGACAACATGTGTGTGGCTCAATCTAAAAGCCCATATGAAAAGATTAGCAACACACGATTATTTAAAAAATAATAGTGAAAATCGTAAAACAAAACATGGTAGAAACTTCTCTTGTAAAAGCCAAAATCGAATTCCCGATGAAGGTTTGATGTTCTTCCTTTAAGAACTCATAACAATGATACAAGGAATTATAATCACTCACAAATGTATTTTTCAAAATGATGAACATACAAGGAAGATGATGAAAAAATCTCTCTTTTCCTCCCTTTTTGGTGTTTTCTCCACAAATCTTGTGTTTTTCCACACACTGTCTCTCATAAGATCAGAATATATGCCCTCTTTAGGTCCCCAAGACATTTTTATAAAGCCAAAAAGCCAAGAAAATCCCTCCAAATCGTGTAAAAATGTCAATGAAAAGGTCATGCACCGAAAAGTGACACGACCCGTGTCGAACTGTCCTGGAAATGAAAATCTCACTGTCCAATGGACCCGTCCGTGTCTTGTGACATGTCCCATGTTGTACTGCTCTGGAAATGAAAATCTCACTAGACGCGTGACCCGGCCATATCCTGTGACACGGCCTGTGTTGAACTGCTCCAGAAAGTGAATTCTCACTGCTTTGATGACCCGACCGTGTCCTGTGACACGGTCGAGTTGCCTGACGTGGCCCGGGTCGTTTCTGCTTGTTTTGAATCTAATTTTTGGTCTTCTTCGACTTGATCTTTCGTTTTTGCATCAATACACCTCGGAATTTAGCGTATGATATACCGTTTCGAAGCTAATTTCACGAGGAATCTATATCAATAGAGAACACATCCAAATTCAGAGTGGTGATTCTGGAATTCAGAAAATACGACCAATGTTGCTTCGTTTTTCATCGCCCGAGCTATGTTTTTGCTCCCGACTTGCTATTGATCGTCATAAACTCCAATTTTGGCAGTAAAAGCACATATTTCACCACAATCTTCGCTCGGCTACCTATAAAACAAAAACACAACATACCAAGCATAAAAGAGAACAAAAACACTAAAAAGCAAATAAAAACACGACTCAATAGAATAGAATGAGTCGATCAAGAATCGACTCATCAAATCCCCCCAAACTTAAACTTTGATTGTCCCGAGCAATGCACTTTAAAATAACCACTCTCAAGGGGAACTCATCTCTCAACATACCTCAAAGGACCACTTCGAAAATTTCATCAATACGCTTCAAGTAAAATAAGTTGAGTTCTTTAAAGTTTTCAAATCTCCGGGGTGCTTCCTTAACATCATAGTTAATACTTGGCAAATATAAACTTCATCGATCAAGTGTATTCACTCACTCTCAAAGTGATATAGGGATAAGTATACGCTCGGAACTCATTTATGAAATAAAGAACCCCATAGGCTTGCCAATCGTTTACATCTCTACCACTGTTTTGTGTATGCAAAATTGTGAATCAAAAAGGACTTTACTAGGCTGTAATGTAGGCTTGGGTCGGGGTGGGATAAATATGGATAAAGTGACTTGAATTGAGCAATTTAGAACTAAATCACCATAATTACTTAGAAGCTCAAGATTTTTGTAGTTTGCTTCTTTCAACCCCTTAACTATGTAACACTTGCAACAAGCGCTTTTGAAAGTGAGAAACGCAGCCTTATGTCGTCCTTATTGCTCCGTCTTTTTTTTTTATATATATTTGGCTTGTTTTATAATTTGTTTTACGCGAATGTAAACATGGGTCATATGAATACACCCAGTTACTAGGATAAAAATATACACAAACTGCTTCCAAGCATACTCATACCTAATGTAACTGTTTTATGCGAATGTAAACATGGGTCACATGAATACACCCGGTTACTAAGTTCCCAAAAATAGCGGAGTAATTATTTTATCCATTTCAACACTACCAACAATATGTATCACCCAATGTCACCACAATATTTGTATCCTCGTCAAAAATAATTTCTAATCGTTCAAGTATGGGTCAAAGGATTATAGCAATGGAAAGCTCAATATGTGGTTTGACAATGAAATAGACAATGAGCTCAATTAGGTTTAATTAAGGAATAATCAATTGTTGGAAAAATCGAAGGGTTAAGATCAAAGACGCCTAAAATCATTTTCACTCAATTGCACACACACTAGTAGTTTTGAATAAGATACCAAGGTAAGTTCTAGAGTTTTAAATCACGAATGAAACACTCGACAATGAAACTTGCATATTTGAAAATGCACGAAGGCCCAAAAGCTCACAGGTAGATTTGTTCATACCTCCAAGATATTAAACTATTTATTCAATTTCACACCCGTTTCGATTATCAACAATTTTTCCTCTTCAAATTATCCTCGATTTGTATATCAAAATAACGAAATAAATCCCGAGGCATCCAAGAAAAGAGTTCATTCTTCCAAGTATTTATCAAAAATGCAAGATACTCAAAACACACCAAAAGTTTATAAAAACACACCAAAAAAAAAGTCTTCCGACAAAAATAAGCAAAAATAACCAAACAAGCAAAATAATATCCAAAAACAAACAAAACAAAGGTAACAAAGTATTTCTTGACCCAATCTCCCCCAAACTTGAATTAAAGAATATATGCAGAAAATGGGTATAGTATTTAAATAAAAGAATTTCATGGGTCAAGAAATACTTACGACCGGTTCTACTGGTGGGGCGGAGGGAAGTGGCATTGCTGGTCATGCCACTCGTGCATTTGTCTCAAAAGAGACAACATCTCGTCCTGCTTCTGTCTAGTCTCCTCTCGGAAGGCTACAAACTCCTTTCGGAAGGCTATGAACTCCTCCCTTAGTGTAGGACGTGATGGGGCATGTCTAGTTTCGGCCTGCCTCGACGTCTCGGGCAGATCTCTGGGGCTTTCTTCTTCTTCTTCGTCATCTTCTTCTTCTTCATCGGGGCCTCTTTCATATGCCTCTTCCTATTCCATTCTCTCGGCTCTGTCTTCATCCACCGTACGCCGAGGTCGAACATTTCGGTCAAAAGGGCTGTGATCTGGGGGGGCCAATCCAGCTTTCATTCGTGCACATTTGTGCGCTTCCGTAGCCATCTGCAAATTTCCTATGTCCCGAATACTATTTATAGTCGTCAGAGGCGTATTCGGGAGAAGGAAATGGTCATTGTAGTTTTGAAGGAATACTGTGCATGATTCGTAATCCAGGATATTCATAACTTTCAGCACACAGAGAGAGAGAGCAGCTTGTTTCTTGGTAGGGGAGTCCTATGATCTAAGGAAATCTCATAATGAAGTGCGATAGTGGTAATCAAACCCCCTATCCAAATCTCCCCTTTCGGCTTCGTCGCAACATCCTAAAAATGTTCAGCTATGATTACCCCAGTGACTGGAGTTGTATTATCGAGCATGTGGGTCAGGACGTATAATTCTCGCAGTGTAATTGGCCCGGTCTCCTTTCGGCTATAAACAGTGTTTGCAATCACTTTTTGTAGGTATCGGAGTATTGGATTGCGAAGACTCGATCCTTTGGCCGACTTTGTAATGTAATACCGTGTCGGGCTCCCCAGATATTCAACCATAGCCCGCCAATATGTTTCATACTCGAACCGGTTTATTTGGTGATTTCCGTCGTTTGTCGCATGATAAATGTTTTCCAGCTGGTTCATGGTTAGCCTCTCATCGTTATTGTTAAGCCGGAATATTATTGCGGCCGGTTCTGTAGTGACTGGATCTCATCTGACTGTAAGAGTGCTAAGGAACTCCAGTAAGGCATCTGTATGTGTCCCATTTTTGCGTCATCATCCAGCCCCAACTAACCCTCTCTAGAAATTTCATCACGTCATCCTTTATACCCATCGCGGTCATGCATTCATCATCGGGCCATCGAGTAGGAAGCATTTTTTTTTCTGGCCTAGCATCTCCCGCCTAGCTTGTTGCGTTTCGGGGAGATCAATTCCATATGATTCGGGAGTTTCGACAACCCCTTGGATCGGTACTCATGCCGGTTGTTGTTGTTCTATCGCATCCCTACCCCTTCCCCGTTGAGAGTTTCCACGTCCACGTCCTCTAGCCATTTTCTGCAAAAAAATTCAATTTATTATTTGTTCAAGAATTAATAATGCATTCCTCCCCCAAACTTATAACAAACTACGGAATAACCGTAATATAACCATTTATTGATCAAAACAACTCCCCAAGTAAAATTTATCATCTAAATCCTCTAGAATTCATCATTTTCATCATGTAAAACACCCCTTAACTACAAGAATTTCCAGACCAAGTAATTTAATCATCAAAAATCAAGAACTATAAAAAATTCCCAAATTATCATCTTCAATTTAATTCATGAACCCAAGATAATCAAAAACTTGTAATTCAAACATCATAGCATGTTCATAAACAAGAAGAATCATCAAAAATATGAAAAATATACCTTGGATTCGGAGAGTTTGAAGAGAAAAAAAAATTAAAGACTAAGCCCCCGATTTGTCCGATTCGCTGATTGGAGTAATGAAATCGGTTGAATAATGATGATATTGTAAATAATTCTTGTTACTTTCCTTGATTTTGTACAAATTTCCTTTGAAAATGAAGAAAAATGGAGAAATCGGTGCTTAGGGTTCGGGAGGGGAATTTTTTTTTTTGGGGGAGAAGATGAAGAATGAAGGGACACGACTGGGTGTCCCTTATATACCCCCGACTGACACAACCCGTGTCACAGAACATGGCCCGTGTCGTACATATTCGAAAATTGAAAAAACATTCTGTCTTGCCAACCCGGCCGTGTCATATGACACGACCCATGTCTAACCTGCCCAGAATTGCAAAAACTCCCTGTATTGCTAACCCGGCCGTGTCCTGTGACACGGTCCGTATCCAATCTACCCAGAACTGCAAAAACTCACTGTATTACTAACCCGGCCATGTCCAACCTGCCCAGAATTGCAAAAACTCATTGTATTGCTAACCCAGCCGTATCCTATGACACGGCCCGTGTCCAGCTCTTCCAGAATTAAATTTTTGATAATGCTCTCGTTTCTCTGCATTTTTAACACCTAAAGTCGAATCGGTCAGTCTCGAACCAAGCAAAAACGAATAAGGCAAATAAATTCGAAAAACAAAAATATGAAAATCTAACTAAACCGTTGGGTTGCCTCCCAAGTAGCGCCTTTTTATAGTCATTAGCTCGACTTCTTCCTGTCTTACTCAATTTTCGACATCATGCACCTCTATGCATTCAAACACATTGATTTCTTCACTTCGGCCAAAGTATGGCTTCACTCTATGTCCGTTCACCTTAAAATGCTCATTATTCTGTGGATCAAAGAGTTCTACCGCTCCGTGTGGCCATACTTGGACGAATTTGAAAGGTCCGCCCCATCGCAACATTACTTTTCCCGGCATGAGCTTAAGACGAGAGTTATGTAGTAGAACGTGTAATACCCAGCTGTAATTCAGTAATTATCACTCAGTAATTATCATTCAGTATTTATCATTCAGTAATTGATACTCAGTAATTTCATTCATTATTGATCATTTGTCACTCAGATTCAGTCATGGTATTCATCATTCAGAGTAATTGTATCGTGTATCGATCGTTATTCATCATTAATCTGATTGGAGTTTCGTGCCGTGTTTATCATCATTGTCATTTTCGTTGCAAGCTGTGCTTGAGGAGTAGCGCACGCTACATACTCCTTTTAGCGTACGCTAATTGGGTATAGGTAGCGCACGCTACCGCTCAGCTTTAGCGCACGCTAAGGCTACCTTGGCTGCGATCCGTAAGGTACCGGACTGCAGTGAGAATAATTGTAGCGCACGCTACGAGTGGTAAGTAGCGCGCGCTAACGGGTCTTAGTAGCGCACGCTATGTGTGTGGAGTAGCGGCGCTAGGCGGATCGTGTTGAGTCCAGTGGCTACCGGATCGCACCGGGTTTATTCATAGCGCACGCTAGGCATTGTTGTTAGCGTACGCAACCGATATGTTAGCGCACGCTAAATAATTGTTGTAGCGCACGCTATCGAGGTTAGATCGAGGGCGATGGTTTTCTCGACTCCAGATCAAGGCGTCAAATATTTCGCTAGCGCACGCTAACAATGGATATTAGCGCACGCTAGTAGTATGGCCGTAGCGCACGCTACAAAGAGGTACGTAGCGCGCGCTACCGTGTTCGGACAAAGGTACCGGACTACCCAAACTACTCGTTAGCGCACGCTATGCATGGGCTAGCGCACGCTAACCTCGGACCGAGTATAAATTGACAGCTTTAGTCGAGTTCGTCATTTTTCATCTCATTTCATTCCTTCGGTATTTTTGGGCGATTCCGAGCGATCCGAGGGGATTCTTTGAGGTGTAATCATCAATCATCATCTTCAAGTCTTTGAGTTGAATTTATCATCACTTCATCATCTCCGAAACGTCGAATCAAAGGTATTAATCTCTGGGATCTAGAATTTCGGATTTTTGGGTTTTCCTTCCGATTTCTTCGTGTAAGCTTGGATTATCATTGGGATATGTTAAGTTATGGATTATCTACTTGGATAAATATATTCCTACGGATTTAATGGTTATTTTCGGAATTGTTTTCAAGAACCCTTGGGGTTGACTTCGGTTAATTGGGGATTTTCCGATTGATGTCGTTATAATCATGAACTATGGATTCCTAATGGATTATTGATATCATTGAAGTGTTTTGTTAGTTCGAAATACTCATTTTAGTGTTGGTTTCGACATATTCGGGATTGGATATTTTCGAAGTTGTGAGGTCGGTTATGTATTCGTTGGAATGCCTATGAGTTTGATTATCGTTGTTTCGACCTTTGGGTTAGTCGTGTTTTGTTGTTTGATACGTGTATTGAACGATTGTTAGTAATTATTGTTATTCAAGGTTGTTCGAGCGATCGGTATCTTGGTTAGGACGTTGTTCGTGGACGGACATTCTTCATCGGTATTGTGTAAGTTAAATCTTACTCGGTTAAAAGGATACTCATTCCTTTTGTTGTTCATTTCTCATAATCATAATTCATTCATCATAATATTAATCATTTTGAGACTTGTAAGTGTCGAATAATCATTTCATTCACGAGGAACGACGGTTCCAAATCTTTTCATTGGTTTGTCAATCACGTCACTATTACTTTCATATCGGTGAGTCATCTTGGCCTTGTCTAATTATTATTCATTGGTTTTCATCATGGTCATTCTCGTTCATGTGACCTTCCGGTTCATATTGCGTGGCGGGTGTGGTGGTGTGTGGAATTTTTAGTCGGGCACATGATGGTCATGTATTGGGTTCACCGATACATCGGACCGCACACGGTAACGCTTACCTCCGTGAGACTAATTAGGTACAAGGACGGGTGTGTCCGGTCATTCGTCTTGTACACTTGCACGTGACATTACGGGCGTACTATGATGCTCCTCTTCGCCGTAATTCATGATTAAGAATATTTCATAACTTCGCTAATTCATGATTGTGTAATTTCAACTCTTGAGGATTGTTGTTCTCAGAATCGACTTCGTTGGGGGATTTTGTTTTCAGGTCACGGCAAGGCAAAGGCACGGGAAGAGCATGTTGACGGCGACGAGTCCCAGTGATACTAGTAGGGGCCCCCAGTCTGTTCAGTCATTTGTGTTTCCTTTATTTATTCCGCTGCAGACATTCCGTTTGAATGCTCATTTCATTCAGTGTTGTGTATTTTATCGTCACATAAAATACACATGTATTCTATTTTATCCTGGGTGTGTTGTATAAAACTCCTCATCGGAGTAATTGATGTTGTAATGTGGTTCGGTACTACATTTACCTGTGTAATTCATTCACTTTCATTCGCCTGGTGGGTCCCAGTCGGGGGTCCACGGCACTGTAAGATCCGCCTAGTTGGGGTGTTACAGAGTTGGTATCGGAGAGTGGTTTTGAATACTACCCTCCAAGTCATGTCTCATTTGAAATCATCGTCATCGGACTAGTATCATTGGACTTTCGCGTCACGTGTGACCTGTGCAAATGCCGAGCCAATCGTATCAAGAATCGTAAGATTTCTAATGCCATGGTATAATTTCTCGCATTAATCATTCATTCATAATTCATCGCTTAACAATCCTCAATCATCATTGTCATTTTGACCGGACGGTCGAGTTAACTCATTAATCACCAATTCATTTCATTGTTCATTGTTGATCGTGAAGATCGGATCATTAATCTTGTTAACTCATCCAAGATAATCATTTCAAGAACTTCATCGAGATAATCATGTCACGCCAATCAATCATTCATGTAATCCGTATTTGAGCGCGTATGCTCATTTTCATCATTTCATAATATAATCATAATGTGATACTCATGCGAGATGTATAATCATCATATGACTTTCCACTTCGCATGGAAAGGGTGGCAGAGGACGTGGAGGACGAGGCCGTGAGCGGGCCGAATCCCGAGAACTCGTGCGAATACCCGTGCAAATGCCAGAATAATGCTAATTCAGCCGAGCAGCCGACGCCGCCACTCATTCACCTCGACGCGATCATTCATTATCGGGAGTCGTACTGGACACGGCTCGCCGGAGGGTGTCCGGTTGATCCACTCGCATTTATGCGTGGCATGATGGCCCAAATGACTCGGATGGCTCGGTTGATGGAGACGATGCATAACTCCGTCAATCGACCGCAGGCTCCTCCGTCGCCACCTCGAGGCAAGAGAGGAATGTGAGTAACATCATCGGCGATATCTCTCGCCAGAGGCCACCTATTTTTGAGGGCCTGCCTCGAGCCGGGCAGATATCATTCATTGGCTCGAGCATTTGAGAAGTCCGTTGCTATGGTAGAGTGTCCCGAGGGACACAAAGTTTCGTTGCGGCTTACTACCTTGGTAAGAGCGCACATTCTTGGTGGTTGTCGTTGAAGCCCACCGAAGGATCTTGTACTTGGGATCGATTCAAGACTCTCATGATGGAGAGGTACTATCCGGCCCCACTCGGGAGGCCAAGCCGCCGGAATTGCTCACCCCGACCTCTCACAGACGAGGATGTTCTCGCCATTGCCGAGAAATTTCAGAACTTCTTCCGTTCGCCTCATCTATCATTCACTCAAGCGGACAAAATCAAGTATTTCAAAGAAGAGGTCAAACCCCGTATGAGACTTCGCCACTTAATCATAATTGCACCACGTTGGCGAGTTCATTGAGAAGGCTCTTACTTACGAGCTTACGGCTAAGGAAATTGCTAAGCGGCAACCTTCGTCTGCTAGCAAGAAGTCCAAGAACCGTAATCGGTCGACGGAGTCGTGCCACTTTCAAGAAACCGCGTGCGGGCTCCGCTTTTCGAGCGACCTCCTGTGTCGTCTAAACCCGCGGAATCTCGCCTCGAGCGCCGGTCGGCCATCACTGTTATAATCATGGGAACTTGGTCACCTCGGTACCAAGTGTCCGGCGTACTATCACATGTCATAATTGTGGAATTGCCGGGCATAAGGCCCGCTTTTGCCGTAGGGACTCCAAACCTACTCAGACGTCATCTCGTGCCCCTAAGCAACACCTGCTCGTAATCAAAGCATTTCAATCGGCTGCTTAAAACGACGGGAGCGACTAAAGGTGGAGCTTTTAGCCACAGACGGAGCGTCCGGTCGGGACTAGCAAGCCCGGATTTATGAGATGAAGAAGACCGATGATCCAGAGGCCCGAATGATCTCGTGTACACTCGATATTCTATCTCAACCTCGTGTGTACTCTTTTTCGATACCGGTGCATCGCATTCATTCATTTCCGAGTCATGTTTGAGTAGACTACGCCCGGGTAGTGCTACTAGTTGTGAGCCTTATGTCATCGCCTACCCGATGGTAGACGAATTATCGAATCGGGAGATTCGTAATTGTCCGATCTGGCCATGGTCGTGTATGGCCAGCGGACCTAATCGTAGTAGATTTGCCGAGGGACGACGTCATCTTGGGTATTGATTGGATGGATCGTCATGATGCCATCATTAGTGTCCGTAAGCGTTTGATTGCTATCATTTCAGACGATGGGGTTGAATGTGTGTTTCAGGGAGGTAATCCCGGCTGTTCGGGTAAGGTCATTAATTTGATGATAGCAAAGATTACTTAGTCAGGGATGTGTTGGTTATTGGTGCTTTATGACCAAAACCGAGAATTCATCAGTATTGTTGACGGATATTCCGGTAGTGAGGGAGTATGCCGACGTTTTTCCAGACGAATTACCTGGGTTGCCGCCACAGAGAGATGTGGAGTTCACGATTGAGTTGGAGCCCGCACGCCTCCGATATCAAAGGCACCGTACCGGATGGCCCCGACCGAAATGCAGGAATTAAAGAACCAACTTGAGGAGTTGTTCGAGAAGGGTTATATCCGACCGAGTGCGTCTCCGTGGGGAGCACCCGTGTTGTTTGTCAAGAAGAAGGATGGTTCATTTCGTTTGTGTATCGATTATCGGGAGTTGAATAGAGTGACAATCAAGAATAAGTATCCCTTACCCCGTATTGATGATCTCTTAGATCAACTTCAGGGAGCTTCAGTATTCTCCAAGATCGACTTAAGGTCTGGATATCATCAGTTGCGGATCCGAGAGTCGGATATCGCGAGGACGGCGTTTCGAACACGCTATGGTCATTATGAGTTTGTGGTTATGCCGTTCGGATTGACTAATGCACCTGCGGTATTCATGGAGTTAATGAATCGGGTCTTCATCGACTTTTTGGATCGGTTTGTTGTTGTCTTCATCGATGACATTTTGATTTATTCTCGTGACCGGGAGGAGCACGAGTTTCACCTTCATCAAGTGCTCGACGTGTTGAGACGAGAACAACTTTATGGGAAGTTTTCTAAATGTGAGTTACGGATGTCCAAGTGACTTTTCTCGGACATGTAATTTCATCGACGGAGTTCGTGTCGATCCTCGAAGACGGAGGCTATTCGAGATTGGCTACCTCCGAAGAACGTTAAGGAAATCCAAGTTTCCTCGGATTAGCGGGTTATTATCGGCGATTTGTAGAGGGATTTTCTCGAATCGCTCAACCCTTAACGAACCTTTGCGGAAGGATAAGAAATACACGTGGTCCGACGCGTGTCAACGGAGTTTTGAGGAACTCAAGAGTCGGTTAATGTCAAGACTGTACTTTCCTTGCCGCAGGGGACTAAGGATTTGTGGTCTATAGTGATGCGTCGGACAGGTCTCGGATGTGTGCTCATGCGTAACGGAAAAGTTATTGCCTATGCGTCACGGCAATTGAGACCTTACGAGGTTAATTATCCGACCCACGACCTGAGCTAGCAGTAGTGGTGTTCGCTGAAGATTTGGCGTCATTACCTTTATGGCGTCACCGCCGATATTCACCGATCATAAGAGCTTAAAGTATATATTTACTCGTAGGAGTTAAATATGCGCGAGACGGTGGTTGGAATTAATCAAAGATTATGATATTGAGATCCTCTACCACCCGGCAAGGCGAACGTTGTCGCCGACGCCTTGAGTCGTAAGTCCGTTCAGAGCAGATGCTTGCCCGTTTAACATTTCGAAGGAGCTTCAATAGAATTCCTTAGACCCGAGATCGAGGTCCGCCGGCGAGTTCGAGGGCTTTGTATGTTAGAGATTTCATCGTCACTCGAGGGGGAAATTCGAGAGAATCGTGGTTCGGACCCATCATTGTTGCGCATCCGAGAGGATGTGGCCTGGGGAAAGCCTCGATTTGTGGTCCACGAGGATGGACTTTTGAGGTTTAAGAATCGGTTGTGCGTACCGGCAAATGACGAGTTGAAAAACTCGATTTTGTCAGAAGCTCATGCTACTCCTTATTCTGTTCATCCGGGGTCTAGCAAGATGTACAAGGACTTGAAACAAAATTACTGGTGGAGTAATATGAAGCGAGAAGTCGCAGAATTTGTTTCGAGATGCTTAACCTGTCAACAAGTTAAGATTGAACATCAGCGACCGGCAGGTATGCTGAAACCTCTTCCTATTCCCGAATGGAAGTGGGAATACATTTCTATGGATTTCATCACGAGTTTGCCGACGAGTCGTCGTGGCATGAACACGATCTGGGTGATCGTGGACCGCTTAACCAAATCAGCTCATTTCCTTGAGATCAAGGAAACGTGGGGTCCCGAGAGACTTGCTCAACTGTTCATCAAAGAGATAGTCAGACTGCACGGTACTCCTAAAAGTATCATTTCCGATCGTGACGGACGGTTTGTGTCGCATTTTTGGAAATCAGTTCATCGTGCTATGGGAACTCAGCTCAATCTCAAGACTGCTTTTCATCCTCAAATCCGACGGACAATCGTGAGAGGACCATTCAGACATTAGAGGACATGTTGAGGGCATGCGTCCTCGATTGGAAAGACGATTGGGAAGCCCAACTACCATTGATCGAGTTCACGTATAATAATAGTTGGCATGCTTCGATCAAGATGGCACCTTACGAGGCCTTGTATGGTCGTCGTTGTAGATCTCCGTTGTGTTGGGACGACTTATCAGAATCAATCGGCACCGAGCCCGATATGCTTATAGCCGCCCGTGAGAAGGTAGCTTTGATCAGAAGTCATTTGTTGACAGCTCAGAGTCGACAGAAATCATATGCAGATAACCGACGTCGACCATTAGAGTTCGAGGCTGGTGACCATGTGTTGGTCAAGGTATCCCCGAGTCGTGGTATCTTCCGTTTTGGGAAGAGGGTAAAGTTGAGTCCGAGATTCATTGGACCGTTTGAGATTTTGGATCGAGTGGGCGAGTTAGCTTATCGATTGGCTTTACCTCCGGCGTTGAGCCGAATTCATAATGTGTTTCATGTCTCTCAGTTGCGGAAGTATGTTGCCGACCCGAGTCACATACTTCAGTTCGACGAAATCGAGATCGCCGACGATCATTCATATGAGGAGCGTCCTATACGAGTTTTAGAGCGGCGAATCAAGCAGTTGAGGAATAAGACGATTCCTTTGGTTAAAATTCAGTGGTCTAGACACGGAGTCGAAGAGGCTACTTGGGAAACCGAGGATAGTATGCGGGAGAGTTATCCCGAGTTGTTTGACCCTTAGTTTCGGGGACGAAACTTTTTTAAGGGGGGGTGTATGTAATACCCAGTTGTAATTCAGTAATTATCACTCAGTAATTATCATTCAGTATTTATCATTCAGTAATTGATACTCAGTAATTTCATTCATTATTGATCATTTGTCACTCAGATTCAGTCATGGTATTCATCATTCAGAGTAATTGTATCGTGTATCGATCGTTATTCATCATTAATCTGATTGGAGTTTCGTGCCGTGTTTATCATCATTGTCATTTTCGTTGCAAGCTGTGCTTGAGGAGTAGCGCACGCTACATACTCCTTTTAGCGTACGCTAATTGGGTATAGGTAGCGCACGCTACCGCTCAGCTTTAGCACACGCTAAGGCTACCTTGGCCGCACCCGTAAGGTACCGGATCGCAGTGAGAATAATTGTAGCGCACGCTACCTGTGGTAGGTAGCGCGCGCTAACGGGTCGTAGTAGCGCACGCTATGTGTGTGGAGTAGCGCGCGCTAGGCGGATCGGGTTGAGTCCGGTGGCTACCGGATCGCACCGGGTTTATTCATAGCGCACGCTAGGCATTGTTGTTAGCGTACGCAACCGATATGTTAGCGCACGCTAAATAATTGTTGTAGCGCACGCTATCGAGGTTAGATCAGAGGGCAGATGGTTTTCTGGACTCCAGTACTGGGCGTCAAATATTTCGCTAGCGCACGATAACAATGGATATTAGCGCACGCTAGTAGTATGGCCGTAGCGCACGCTACAAAGAGGTACGTAGCGCGCTACCGTGTTCGGACAAGGTACTGGACTACCCAAACTACTCGTTAGCGCACGCTATGCACAAGGGCTAGCGCACGCTAACCTGGACTGAGTATAAATTGGACAGTTTAGTCAGAGTTCGTCATTTTTCATCTCATTTCATTCCTTCGGTATTTTTGGGCGATTCCGAGCGATCCAGAGGGGATTCTTTGAGGTGTAATCATCAATCATCATCTTCAAGTCTTTGAGTTGAATTTATCATCACTTCATCATCTCCGAAACGTCGAATCAAAGGTATTAATCTCTGGGATCTAGAATTTCGGATTTTTGGGTTTTCCTTCCGATTTCTTCGTGTAAGCTTGGATTATCATTGGGATATGTTAAGTTATGGATTATCTACTTGGATAAATATATTCCTACGGATTTAATGGTTATTTTCGGAATTGTTTTCAAGAACCCTTGGGGTTGACTTCGGTTAATTGGGGATTTTCCGATTGATGTCGTTATAATCATGAACTATGGATTCCTAATGTATTATTGATATCATTGAAGTGTTTTGTTAGTTCGAAATACTCATTTTAGTGTTGGTTTTGACATATTCGGGATTGGATATTTTCGAAGTTGTGAGGTCGGTTATGTATTCGTTGGAATGCCTATGAGTTTGATTATCGTTGTTTCGACCTTTGGGTTAGTCGTGTTTTGTTGTTTGATACGTGTATTGAACGATTGTTGGTAATTATTGTTATTCAAGGTTGTTCGAGCGATCGGTATCTTGGTTAGGACGTTGTTCGTGGACGGACATTCTTCATCGGTATTGTGTAAGTTAAATCTTACTCGGTTAAAAGGATACTCATTCCTTTTGTTGTTGATTTCTCATAATCATAATTCATTCATCATAATATTAATCATTTTGAGACTTGTAAGTGTCGAATAATCATTTCATTCACGAGGAACGACGGTTCCAAATCTTTTCATTGGTTTGTCAATCACGTCACTATTACTTTCATATCGGTGAGTCATCTTGGCCTTGTCTAATTATTATTCATTGGTTTTCATCATGGTCATTCTCGTTCATGTGACCTTCCGGGTTCATATTGCGTGGCCGGGTGTGGCTGTGTGGAATTTTTAGTCGGGCACATGATGGTCATGTATTGGGTTCACCGATACATCGGACCGTGCACACGGTAACGCTTACCTCCGTGAGACTAATTAGGTACAAGGACGGGTGTGTCCGGTCATTCGTCTTGTACACTTGCACAGGACATTACGGGCGTACTATGATGCTCCTCTTCAGCGTAATTCATGATTAAGAATATTTCATAACTTCAGTTAATTCATGATTGTGTAATTTCAACTCTTGAGGATTGTTGTTCGTAAATCGACCCGTTGGGGATTTTGTTTTCGTGTCACGGCAAGGCAAAGGCACGGAAGAGCATGTTGACGGCGACGAGTCCCAGTGATACTAGTAGGGGGCCCCACTGCTCGATCATTTATTCAGTCATTTGTGTTTCCTTTATTTATTCCGCTGCAGACATTCCGTTTGAATGCTCATTTCATTCAGTGTTGTGTATTTTATCGTCACATAAAATACACATGTATTCTATTTTATCCTGGGTGTGTTGTATAAAACTCCTCATCGGAGTAATTGATGTTGTAATGTGGTTCGGTACTACATTTACCTGTGTAATTCATTCACTTTCATTCGCCTGGTGGGTCCCAGTCGGGGGTCCACGGCACTGTAAGATCCGCCTAGTTGGGGTGTTACAGAACGTCCATCCCAGGCTTGAGAGATTTGCGAATGATACACTTGTCATGATACCGTTTCGTCCGTTACTTGTAGAGCTTAGCATTTTCGTATGCCTCGTATCGCATCTCTTCCAACTCATTCAAATATAGAAGTCGTTCTTCCCCCGCCTTTTCTTGATCTAAATTTAGCGCTTTGATAGCCCAATACGCCTTATGTTCTAACTCAATAGGTAAATGGCATGCCTTCCCAAAAACGAGGCGATACGGGCTCATTCCAATCGGAGTTTTATAAGCCGTGCGTTATGCCCATAAGGCGTCGTTCAACTTCAATGCCCAATCTTTCCTTGTCGGATTCACTGTCTTCTCAAGTATTGCCTTTATCTGTCGATTACTCACTTCAACTTGCCCAGAGGTTTGTGGATGGTAATCCGTCGCGACCTTATGCGTCAAGCTATACTTCTTGAGCAACCCTGCAAGTTGTCTGTTGCAAAAGTGTGTGCCTCTATCGCTAATCATAGCTCTAGGCGTCCCAAAACTGCAAAAAATCATATCCTTAAAGAAATTGCAAATCACGTTAGCATCGTTAGTCCGGGTTAGAATTGCTTCCACCCACTTAGAAACGTAATCCACAACAACTAAAATATATTCAAAGCCAAAGGAAGGTATAAAGGGACCCATGAAATCAACTCCCCAAACATCGAAAAGTTCTACTACAAGATTGTTCGTCAACGACATCTCATTTCTTTTGCTTATGTTCCCCGTTCATTGACAACGATCGCAACTCTTGCAATAGGAATAAGCGTCCTTAAATAATATCGGCCAGTAGAATCCAGATTGAAGAACTTTGTATGCCGTTTTCTTCACGCTAAAATGTCCCCCACAGTGTAACTCATGACAAAATGACAAAATGCTCTCATACTCTTCTTCCGGGATACAACGTCGGAATACTTGATCGGGCCCCAACTTGAATAAGTAGGGGTCGTCCCAGTAGTAATGCGTGCACATGGAAATGAATCTCTTCTTCCCCTAAAAGGTCATGTCAGGCTATAAAACACCACTAACAATATAATTAACAATATCGGCATACCAAGGTGTCTTAGTAACATCAAATAATTGTTCGTCAGGGAAAGTTCCAACAATCGGCAAAGAGCTATCGAGCTTAAAATTATCTCCCTCGGTTAATCTAGATAAATGGTCGGCAACTACGTTTTACGAACCCTTTTTATCCTTAAACTCCAAATCAAATTCTTGCAACAAAATAACCCACCGAATCAATCTTGGCTTTGCATCAGATTTTTTAACAAATATTTCAATGCAGCGTGATCCGTATGCACAATTACTTTCGAACCAACCAAATAGGATCGAAACTTGTCTAAAGAGAACACAACAGCTAAAAACTCTTTTTCGGTGGTGGTATAATTGGCCTGAGCTTCATCGAATGTTTTGCTAGCATAATAAATTACATGGAAAAATTTATTCACTCTCTTCCCCAAAACGGCGCCAATAGCAAAGTCAGACGCGTCGCACATAATTTCAAATGGTAAAGACCAATCGGGTGCAACAACAATAGGCGCGGAAGTCAACTTCTCTTTCAAAAGATTAAAACCAACCAAACATTCCTCGGTGAAATCGAATTTAGCATCCTTACACAAAAGATTACTTAAAGGGCGGGCAATTTTTGAAAAATCTTTAATGAAACGCCTATAAAACCCGGCATGCCCGAAAAAGCTTCGAACTTCTTTTACACGTGAAGGCGGATGTAATTTAACAATTAAATCAATTTTAGCCTTATCAACCTCCATTCCCTTATTAGAAACCACATGACCCAAAACAAGCCCTTGTTTCACCATAAAATGACTCTTTTCCCAACTAAGTGTAAGATTACACTCAATACATCATTCGAGCACAACAGTCAAATTATGTAAACAATCATCAAAAGTAGTTCCAAACACAGAAAAATCGTCCATGGATACTTCAATGGACTTTTCCAACAAGTCAGAGAATACGGAAATCATGCACCTTTGGAAAGTAGCGGAGCATTGCTGTTAGGCGTATTTTTATACGCTTATTTATCATTATTTTGTAGTATTTTGGAGTGTGAAATCATCTAAATGAGATTTTAATGCCTTAATTTTGTATGATTGACAGGAAATTGAAGTCCTAAGCTTAAACGATGCAAAAGCGGTAACGGCAAAATCGACTATGAGCCGCGGCACAAGGAAGCTGAGCCGCGGCAAAGGAAGACGCCAGCCGAAGGGCAGAGTAGGCTGTACTCTGTGCCGCGGCACAGACCATGTGAGCCGCGGCACAGGAGGAATTAATTACGCCCAGGTATTCAGATTTTGGTGATGTGCCGCGGCACAGGTTCAGTGAGCCGCGGCACACTTAGCGGGTTTGGTTCGTCTGCGCGGATTTTGGGCCGTTTCGAAGCCAGTTTTCAACCAACTAATACGGACGCGATTTATGGAGATCTTTGAGCTATAAATAGGGCTTAAGACCCTAATTTAATGAGCTGGGAATCATTGGGGCTAAACCTAGGAGCTTAAGCTTGGAGACAGAGAAGAGGAGGAAAGCAGAGGAATTCAAGGCAGAAGGCGGAAGCTGAAGAACGGAGGAATCCGAGCTTCATCTGCGTTTGAATTTTATGCTTTCGTTTATTTATTTTGTATTGTCAGTTTTTAGTATGTCAAAGCTAAAGCCCTAATATATGGTTTTGATGAAAACTTTTTTTTGACGATTTGATTGAGATTATCATATTTATTACATTTTTATTGAGTTTTACCAATTATGTTTAATGCTTGCATTTATCTTGCCAATAGTTGTATTGATTTAATCATTCACTTCGAAACGGGAGAGGAGATTTGGTGAGGAACTATTGGTGAGTACCGTTTTATTCTGTGAGATAGGAATATACTCATAGGAACTACGTGGCCTTTAGGAGATTTCATGCTTTTGCCTAGCGACGAAGTTCACCTAGGGATAGAGTGCGTTAGTCGCCGTTAGATAAATCTATTGACCTCGGGAGAGGCGGTAGAATATATTAGCAATCTCCGCCTTCAATAAATTGGGAAAATTATTTATTACGGATAATCAAGATTAAATTCGGATAAATTAAGGTGGATTCAGAACTCTAGACTTATTTATCATTTGATTCCTCTTATTCAAGCTATCGTTTTCTGTTTAGTCTTTTATTAATTCTTTTAGTTATTACTCCAACAACCCAACTTCGATTGTTCAAATAAAATTGGAATACGAAAATGTCGGTAGTTAGAGATTCAATCCTCGTGGGAACGATACTCTACTTATCACTTTATTACTTGTAAACGATGACGTGCACTTGCGTGTAGGACATATCGCAACAAGTTTTTGGCGCCGTTGCCGGGGAATGAAATTTTTCTAATATCGACTTAAGTATTTCCAGTCTTAATTTGAACGTTTTATTTTTATTTTTTGTGTATTTAATTTTGTTTATTCGTTTTTCCTTTCAGGACCTTTCGTGTAGTGCATGAGAAGACTCGGTAACGAAGGCTTACTACCTTTGGACACCGAGCTCGAGCGCACGCTAAGAAGGTATAAAAAAGAGAAAAGAGAGTTGCAGACGACGGTCAAGATGGCCGAGAATGTTGAAATCCAAGGAGGAGACAACCAAGTGCGGCAAGTTCAACCGGAACTCGCTCTTCGTGATTATGCCATGCCGCAAGTCAACGCAAATTTTTCGGGAATTCGGCGTCCCACCATCCAAGCTAATAATTTTGAAATCAAGCCCGCCATTATTCAGATGGTACAGGCGAGCCCGTTCTGTGGATTGCCGAAGGACGACCCGAATGCCCACATTGCTTCGTTCCTTGAGATATGCGACACATTTAAAACAAATGGTGTCACCGACGATGCCATCCGATTGAGGCTTTTCCCTTTTTCTTTGAGGGATAAAGCAAAATTCTGGTTGAATTCCTTACCGCCGGGGTCGATTACAACTTGGGAGAGGTTGGTGCAAGCCTTCCTTGCAAAATTTTTCCCACCAGCTAAGACGGCGCGGTTGAGAAACGAGATAACTACTTTTGCCCAGTTTGATATGGAATCGCTCCACGAGGCGTGGGAGCGATATAAAGAATTACTTCGAAGATGCCCTCATCACGGCATTCCTGATTGGCTTCAGCTGCATACGTTTTATGGTGGTTTGAGTGCTTCTACACGCACTCTTGTCGATGCGGCATCCGGTGGGACATTCATGGGAAAATCTATGGCCGAGGCTCACGTGCTTTTGGAGGATATGGCCGAAAACGCATACCAATGGCCAGCAGAAAGATTGACACCGAAGAGGGTAATGGAAGTTTCGAGCAATGATCCGATCTCCACCTTGTCAGCTCAAGTCGCCGCTTTGACACAACAGCTCCAGAACTTTTCGCATGCACCAGCCCCCGTTACCATTGAGACGTGTAATTGGTGTAACGGATCACACCCGAGTGCGGAATGTCAATTTGGAAATCCGTTCGAGCAAAATCAGATGGAGCAGGCTCAATTCGTAGGAAATGGGAATCGACCGAATAACCCGTACTCCAATACTTATAATCCGGGGTGGCGCAATCATCCCAACTTTTCATGGAGAAACGGACAGAACGCACACCAGCCCCCTTTCGCCCAGAATCAACAGCAGCCCCCTTCCGCTCCCAAAGTGTCTCTCGAGGAAGCGCTTGCAAAATTGGCGGCAAATACGAGTCAATTTATGACTCGGACGGAAGCTACACTACAAAATCATTCTGCTTCCATTCGGAATTTGGAGGTCCAGCTGGGCCAAATCGCTAATGTGTTGACAGCTCGTCCGGAGGGAGCATTTCCGAGTACCACAGAGACAAATCCTAGAGAGAGCCTAAACGCAATTAGCTTGAGAAGCGGGAGAGAGTTGCTGGATCAGCCCGATCGGGGTAAAGAGAAGAAGGTTATTAAGGAAGAGATGGATTTAAAGCCAGAGGAGTCAAAAGATTTGGAGCCGGATAACTCGAAGACATGTGTTCCCCCCGTTCCATTTCCACAAAGACTACAGCAAAGAAGGGCGGACAAACAATTTTCCAAGTTTCTTGATGTGTTCAAAAAGCTTCACATAAATATTCCGTTCGCCGACGCATTGGAGCAGATGCCGAGTTATGTCAAGTTCATGAAAGAGATATTATCTAAGAAGAGAAAACTTGAAGAGTTTGAAACGGTTGCCTTGACAGAGGAGTGCAGTGCAATTCTTCAAAAGAAGCTCCCACCTAAATTGAAAGATCCGGGAAGCTTGAACATACCGTGCACCATGGGGAATCTTTCGTTTGATAAGGCACTATGCGATCTTGGTGCAAGTATCAACCTCATGCCTCTATCGATTTTTCAAAAGCTGAATATTGGGGAAGCCAAGCCAACCACAATCTCCTTACAATTGGCGGATCGATCGATAAAGTATCCGAGGGGAGTAATCGAGGATGTTTTAGTTAAAGTCGATAAGTTCATCTTTCCGGCTGATTTCATCGTACTAGACATGGAGGAAGATGAAAATATTCCGATCATCTTGGGACGACCATTTCTAGCTACGGGCCGCACCCTTATAGACGTGGAAAAGGGGGAGTTAACTCTGAGGGTCCAAGACGAGCAAGTCACTTTTCAAGTGTTCAAATCGCTCCCATGTCCCGGAAGTGCTGAAAAAGAGTCTCAAATTGAAAGCGTGGATGTTGTTGAAAGAGGAAAGCACCGAAAACATCGTCGGTGGAAAAATTCAGATTTTGTGTTGAATGGCCCAAGTTTTAAGAAGGATGTTGAGCAGTGGCATTCCTCGAGCATGAGGAAAAATCTGCTGCAGTCGTGAGTTCGTTGGCAAAGGAGGAGAGTGAGCCGAAAGCCAAGAGAAAAATTAGTCATGGAGAAACCGGGTGTTTCGGGAAGTTTTTCAAGTCGAAACCTCTTCGCAAACAACATTTGATTACCGAACCGAGAATCGAACCGCTGATGACCAATGGTCATAATTTTAACCAAAATATAAACAGTTCGATAAACGGGGCGGAAGCCAAATGGAGTTTGCGAAAAGCAAACTAACGTTGTTCAATAGGTCCGGCTGAAGACTATAAACTTAGCGCTTCTCGGGAGGCAACCCGAGCTCGTAGTTGTAGAATCTTGCATTTCTTTATTTTTCTTGTTTTCGTGATTCTTAGTTTTCATCATTTTTGTGCTTCTATCTGCTTCGTCCTCTCGTTTTTAACGTCTTCTTTTCAACATTCTGTGCAGGAAAATCCCGGAGAAATCGAGTATGAGCCGCGGCACAGCTATTGTGAGCCGCGGCACACATCATTCGCCAGGGAAGGCAAAACCAACTGTACTTTGTGCCGCGGCACGGCATAAATGAGCCGCGGCACACTTGAGCAATGAGCCGGGGCACACGGAATTTAAGCCGCGGCACACGACAAAACGAGACACAGGTAAAAGGGACTGTACCTTGTGCCGCGGCACATAGATTGTGAGCCGCGGCACACTATGCGGAATTTGAAAGGCCAGGTAGCCTATAACATGCATTCGGCCGGCATTTATCAGGTACGATTTTCCTTCTCCTTGCCTTCCCTCCCCAGTGCGACCGGCCGAAGCAATTCCTTCATCTTTTCCCTGCGATTCTTCTTGAAATCTCGAAGAGGTATGTTTCAATCTTGTGATTTTACTTGCTTATGGTTTATATTTGGAAGTGGGGTATGTGTTTGATGATTGGAACATGTTTATTGCTCCTTCAAATAGCTTTGTGATTGTAGAGAATAACAGGGTGGTTTTATCGAATTTTCTTGATTAAATTGGAATATCAATGAGTTGATTGTGTTAAGTTGTTGCTAATTGAATTGCATTTCTGTTCTTGGGGGCTGAATCGAGCTAGAACTATGTTTATTCTTCAAGTAAACATGCGCCCTCAAGGTGTCCAACAAATACCATCCTGACGGGCCATTTACTGCGCCCGATCGGCCAGCCACACCACCTTCCTCACCGGACGATGCCGGCACCAGCTCCTGAGCAGACTGGAGGGGAGTACTTGACCTTTTACTTTTTTTGCAATTCATCTTTTGTCCATTGAGGTCAATGTACGTCCTAAGTTTGGGGGAGGGATTTACATTCTACATTCATTGCTGCTGTACTCTATTTTCTGGCTGTACACTATATTTTGTTGCACTTTCCTTTTCTTTGCGAAATTTTTTTTTAGATAGCCTTGCTTGCCGTAGTTTTTTTTCTTTGTTCGTGAATTTTCGGGCTTCTATTATGTGTGATACTGATGTTACGACACTGTCTTTCTCTTTGAAGAAGCGGGCGAGTTTTAGTCGAGTTGTAGTCAGTTATTTCTGCTCTGCTTAGTATTCAATTAGGTCCGAAATTTTTCGTGATTGTAGAGGACTTGGCAGATAAGAGACGATACATACTTGTTTTTAAATCCCCATCATTACGTTTGGCTACATTTTCCGGATAGTGAGTCGTCTTGTTTCTTTAGTCGTGTTGGCACTTAAATTGAGTTTAGAGTCTACGCTTTTTTTTCCCTAAAAGTCGAGATAATGTGTTCTATGAAGGGAAGTCTAGTAACCGGGGTATTCGCGTGACCCGTTGTTTACTCTCGTAAAACGACGACTCCCGATTAGACTAGTGATTTAGTGATTTCACATGTGCCAATGATAGAAGCCTAGTAACCGGGGCATTCGCGTGACCATTGTTTACTCTCGCGTCAAACGGCAACCTTGATTCGGACATGTGGAAATTATGTATTCGAGTTGTTTCTCCGCTGTAGACGGGAACTTAGTAACTAGAAGCATCCATGTACCCCATGAGTGTCTTTTACGTCAAACGGTTTCCGAATACATGAGAATGGAAGTTCCACCCTAGGATTATCCCGATGAAACATCCCGAGATCCTAACCTAGTGGTCGACTCGAATCAGATTCTTGAGCATATTTATATAAGGGGATACTGTCCGAGGTTTATTTGTTATGAGACTCGTGAAAAAAAAAATTGTGCCTTTAGACTGTGGAACGCGACGAACTAGCTTGTTTATGTTAGCCTTTCATATTGACGGTTGATTTGACTCATGTTTTGTTGATCTTTGAGCTGAGTTTTCTTCATGAACAAATGATTAGGACTGAACTTGATTACTTTGCGGTATCACGATTCTGAGTGCAACTCGCTTTTATGACACTCGTATTTTTTAGAGAGAATGGCAGGATAGTATTGATTAGGTTGAACACTGTGAGTTGCACGATGATTCACGACATTCTTTTATTGACTTTAATTCTTTTTGCTTGAGGACAAGCAAAGGCTTAAGTTTGGGGGTATTTGTTAGGCGTATTTTTATACGCTTATTTATCATTATTTTGTAGTATTTTGGAGTGTGAAATCATCTAAATGAGCTTTTAATGCCTTAATTTTGTATGATTGACAGGAAATTGAAGTCCTAAGCTTAAACGATGCAAAACGGCGAAAACGGCAAAATCGACTATGAGCCGCGCACAAGGAAGCCGAGCCGCGGCAAAGGAAGACGCCACCAAGGGCGAGTAGTCGTACTCAGTGCCGCGGCACGTACCATGTGAGCCGCGGCACGGGAGGAATTAATTACGCCTGTATTCAGATTTTGGTGATGTGCCGCGCACGAGTTCGATGAGCCGCGGCACACTTAGCGGGTTTGGTTCGTCGCGGATTTTGGGCCGTTTGCCGATTTTCAACCAACTAATACGGACGCGATTTATGGAGATGCTGAGCTATAAATAGGGCTTAAGACCCTAATTTAATGAGTCGGGAATCATTGGGGCTAAACCTAGGAGCTTAAGCTTGGAGACAGAGAAGAGGAGGAAAGCAGAGGAATTCAAGGCGGAAGTCAAGAACGGAGGAATCCGAGCTTCATCTGCGTTTGAATTTTATGCTTTCGTTTATTTATTTTGTATTGTCGCTTTTAGTATGTCGCTAAAGCCCTAATCTGTGGTTTTGATGAAACCTTTATTTTGACGAATTGATTGAGATTATCCAATTTATTACCTTTTTATTGAGTTTTCCCAATTATGTTTAATGCTTGCAATTATCGGCCAATAGTTGTATTGATTTAATCATTCACTTGAATCGGGAGAGGAGATTTGGTGAGGAACTATTGGTGAGGACCGTTTATTCTGTGAGATAGGAATATACTCATAGGAACTACGTGGCCTTTAGGAGATTTCATGCTTTTGCCTAGCGACGAGAAGTTCACCTAGGGATAGAGTGCGTTAGTCGCCGTTAGATAAATCTATTGACCTCGGGAGAGGCGGTAGAATATATTAGCAATCTCCGCCTTCAATAAATTGGGAAAATTATTTATTACGGATAATCAAGATTAAATTCGGATAAATTAAGGTGGATTCAGAACTCTAGACTTATTTATCATTTGATTCCTCTTATTCAAGCTATCGTTTTCTGTTTAGTCTTTTATTAATTCTTTTAGTTATTACTCCAACAACCCAACTTCGATTGTTCAAATAAAATTGGAATACGAAAACGTCGGTAGTTAGAGATTCAATCCTCGTGGGAACGATACTCTACTTATCACTTTATTACTTGTAAACGATGACGTGCACTTGCGTGTAGGAAATATCGCAACAATTGCAAAGACCAAACGGCATCCTCCTAAAGGCAAAAGTGCCAAAATGGCAAGTAAAAGTGGTCTTCTCTTGATCCTCCGGAGCAATGGGAATCTGATAGAAACATGAAAGACCATCTAGAAAACAGTAATAATCATGCCCAGCTAAACGTTCCAACATTTGATCAATGAAAGGGAGGGGAAAATGATCTTTTCTTCGTTATGGCATTTAATTTCCGATAATCAATGCACATTCTCCAACCGGTCAATGTTCTAGTGGGCACCAATTCATTTTTACCATTACGAACCACCGTTATTCCAGATTTCTTAGGCACTACATGCACAGGACTAACCCGCTTACTGTCGGATATCGGGTAGATGACTCCGACATCTAACAATTTCAAAACTTCCTATTTAACTACATCCCGCATGTTCGGATTCAAACGCCTTTGGGCTTGCCTAACAGGTTTAACATTATACTCAAGAATTATTTTATGCATGCACCTTACAGGACTTATCTCCTTGATATCAGAAATACTCCACCCAATCGCTTCCGTTAATTTAGTCAAAACTTTTACTAATTTGTTTTCTTGCAAATGAGTTAATTTGGAAGAGACAATTACAGGGTAAGTGTCACTTTTGCCTAAGAAAACATATTTAAGATGTGCCGAAAGTTCTTTCAATTCAAGTTGGGCGGGGGATTTCAACGGGCTCCTCAAAATTTAATTCCAAAGGCATATTAAGATCGTCAACTTCATCAAATGGTTCTGAATTATCTAGAAATGCAACATATTCTCCAATTTCTAAGTTATTCAGCCCCATATCATGCTCAACGGTTAGAGCATCATGCAACACATCCCCTACATCGTCATGCAAATATGTATCATCAACCAAAGAATCAATGCAATCAATAAAATTACAATCATGGGCAGCATAAGTATGAGAAGGGGTAGGAGATGAACCGAACACGTCGATTTCCACAGTTTCGCCCAAGACGGTCATGGTGACCTTTCCTTCATCAACATCGACGATTGTTTTTGTTGTACGCATCAATGGCCGTCATAGAAGTATTGTCACTTCATTTTCGCTTGTTGCGAAATCGCTCATCTCCAAGATAACAAAATCGGCCAGAATCACAAACTTGTCCACTTGCACTAATAGGTCTTCAATGACTCCCATGGGGTATTTCACCGACCTATCTGCCATTTGAAGAGTCATTCTTGTTGGTTTGATTCCCACGAGTCCAAGCCTCAAATAAGTCGAGCATGGCATGAGATTCACACTTGCTCCCAAATCGAGCATGCCACGAGCAACCTTCTTATCTCCCATAGTGATGTCGATCATAAAACTTCCCAGATCCTCCTTTTTTTGACTCCTCGCTTCTACCTCGTAGAGCACCACTTTCTCGTTCCCAAAATATCATCTTTTGTTGGAGGTCAATTCTTTGAAAAATTTTGTATAAGCGGGAATATTCTTTACAACATCCAAGAGAGGTAAGTTGACATGAACCTTCGAAAGCATGTCGTAGATTTCAAAAAAATTCTCCTCTTTGTTTGCTTTTCTAAGTCGGCTCGGAAAAGGGACCGGTGGTTTATATGGTTGAGTAGATTTGTGAAGCTTGGAGGTCGAAGTTGCTTCATCTACTCTCTCTTCTTGATTTCCCAACTCGTCTTCTTTCCCACCGCCCATCTCTTTTGCTTCCGGAATTGTCTCTTTATTTATCACTTTACCACTTCGGAGGGTGGTAATAGCTTGAGCTTGCTCGGGTTGAGTTGGTAGTTTACCCCTTTCTTGTCTACGTGCCTCGGTAGCAAGTTGCCCAATTTGAATTTCCATTTTCTTCACCGAGGCTTCTGAAGATTCGAAGCTTTTATTGTTCTCTGCTCGGTTTTCCATGCTCTCCTTAATGAATGCCGCAATACTCTCCTCAAGAGAGTTCCTTTGTTGTGGAGGTGGTTCACTTTGCGTTGTTTGTTGGGCTCGGTTTCCTCCATTGTATTGAGCTTGGGCGCTTGTGTCGTATGGCATCGGGCTGTTGTTTCTCCATGAGAAATTCGGATGGTTTCTTAGCCCAGGATGATAAGTATTTGGGAGAGGTGCATTTCTTGCATTTCCGCCATAATTATTTCTCCTCTCCTCCCATTCGGGCATTCCCGTGCTTTGTTCCATAGCCCAATTCACTTGTTCGATTTGTTCTTCCGGAAAAGTATGTGGGAAAGAATTAGCATCATGTCCGGGTGCTCCACAAATCTCGCAAACTCGTGAGCTCGAAGATTTATTTTGAGTCTTGAGTTGTCTTAGTTCCCTTGTTAACTCATCGATTTTAGATTGCATCTCGTCTTTCTCGCTTACTTGGTTCACAGCTCCCCTATGAACACGTACACTTTTTTGTTGTGAATTAGCTCCCAACGTTTCATACACATCATAAGCTTGTCTCTCCGTTAACCCCCAAAACAAACCACCGGCTGCGTAATCCACCGTACCTTGGCAATATTGAGTCAACCCATCGTAGAAGAATTGATTAAGTAGTTGAAGCGGATAGTGATGGTATGGGTATTGAATGAGGAGCATCTTGAATCGGTCCCATGCTTCGTGAAATTCCTCTCCGTATTTTTGTCCAAATGTTAAGATTTGAGTTCTCAATTGTGTAGTCTTCGAATGAGAGAAGTACTTGGTAATGAATTTATCGTAAACTTCATCCCACATTCGTAGTGAGCCCGATGCCAAAGTCATCAACCATTATTTCGCCCCATCCTTGAGTGCATAAGGGAAGCACTTCATTCTTAGTTGATCCTCGCTTAACCCATTTAATAGGAAATTGTCAATCGCCACACAGAAGTCCAGGATGAACGACAACGGGTCCTCACGTGTTAATCTATGAAATGAGGGCAATTGCTCGATGTGAAATCCGTTGATGTGGTAGTTCCTTGCTGGCGGTGCTAATTGGATGCACGAGATGGAGGTATTAACCATGGGCTTTGCATAGTCCCGCATTAGATGCTCAACCGGAGGTTGTTGCGGCATATTATAGTTTGCTTCCATCCCATATTGAGGCCCGAGATAATAGTTCGCTCCATATTGCACTCCAACGGGTGGTTGTCTTGGATAAAAGTATCTCCCTTGTTGAGCTTCGGGTATCCCTTTATTGCGCCCAACATTCTCATATCTCGGAAACCTCAGTTGACGAATGTTTTCTTCATCTAAATTTTGTGCAACATTCTCATGCCTTGGTTGACGAGGGTTTTCTTCCTGGAGTAAAAGTCGCTCTTCAAGATCCGGATTCTCCACTTCGTTTGCCATTGATGTTGTGGCTATTATTTTTGGTGCTCTAATTCTTTGAACTTTGTCTATTGGTGGAATAATCGGGTTTCCCAACGATCTCCTACCAAGCATAAACAAAAGAAGTTGGAGCGAATTTTTTAGACTTTATCGAAAATAATGAAAACGAAAAAATGATCAATAAAAACAATTCAACTATTATTAAAACAAGATCAAAAATTAAATGCCAACTCCCCGGAAACGGCGCCATAAACTTGATGAAAAAATTGAAACTTGTAAGTGTACGAATCGCTTTTGTAGGTAGCGACACGTAACTCCGAGGTCGATCTCACAAGGAGTTGGAAATGGTTTGAAATTCAATAATGTCGGAGAATAGTCGAATTAACAAAAGTAAAGTAAAGTAAAATACACCAATGATTTGATAGGATTACAATCACAAACGCAGAAAATTAAAATAAACGAGACATTAACAACACCGAATTAATGGTTGGATAATTAAGAGATTACAATTATGAGAATGATATGGGAGTTTAGAATCACCGACACATACGTAATCAATTATTAGTTCCGATACTCAAAGAAATAAAGTTTGAAATTATCGATTGATCACGATTAAAAGAAATCCATTTGGTAGCGGTAATTATAAAAATCACGATTGTTCTTTTCGAAAATAAGAGACACTCATTTGATGGGGATGAATCCCTAACTAACAATCGATATAAATGACTACTTTTGATGAGTTAAATCGCTAAAAGATTGCGTAAAAAAGTTTAGAACATTAACAATCACTTATATCGGGTTGTTTGATGGCGGACTCCGACAAAAACCCTCGTTTTGACAATAATAACAACTATGAAATAGATTTGATGATCTAACTCAAAAGTTCTTATGCGAAGAACAAACAAAGAGGAACAATCCCAAACTCTACCCGGAAAATCAATTGAAACTAACAATCGACAACATGTGTGTGACTCAATCTAAAAACCCATATGAAAAGATTAGCTATACATGATTATTTCAATAATAATAGTGAAAATCGTAAAACAAAACATGGTAGAAACTTCCCTTGTAAAAACCAAAATCGAATTCCCGATGAAGGTTTGATGTTCTTCCTTCAAGAACTCATAACAAATGATACAAGGAATTATAATCACTCACAAATGTATTTTTGAAAATGATGAACATACAAGGAAGATGATGAAAAATCTCTATTTTCCTCCCTTTTTGGTATTTTGTCCACACATTATCTCTCACAAGATCAGAATATATGCCCTCTTTAGGTCCCCAAGACCTTTTTATAAATCCAAAAAGCCAAGAAAATCCCTCCAAATCGTGTAAAAATATCAATGAAAAGGTCATGCACTGAAAAGTGACACGGCCCGTGTCAGATGACACGGCCCATGTCGAACTGTCCGGGAAACGAAAATCTCACTTTCCAGTGGACCCTGCCGTGTCCTGTGACACGACCCGTGTTGTACTGCTCTGGAAATGAAAATCTCACTGGACGCGTGACCCGGCCGTGTCCTGTGACACGACCCATGTTGAACTGCTCCAGAAAGTGAATTCTCACTTCTTTGATGACCTGTCCGTGTACTGAGACACGGTCGAGTTGCCTGATGCGGCCCGGATCGTTTCTGCTTGTTTTGACTCCAATTTTTGGTCTTCTTCGGCTTGATCTTTCATTTTTGCATCAATACACCTCTGAATTAAGCGTATGATATACCGTTTCGAAGCTAATTTCACGAGGAATCTATATCAATAGAGAACACATCCAAATTCAGAGTGATGATTATATAATTTAGAAAATACGACCGATGTTGCTTCGTTTTTCATCGCCCGAGCTACGTTTTTGTTCCCGACTTGCATATATTTCAGAGTGATCGTCATAAACTCCAATATCGGCAATAAAAGCATATATTTCACCCCAATCTTCGCTCGTCTACCTATAAAACAAAAACATAACATACCAAGCATAAAAGAGAATAAAAATACTAAAAAGCAAACAAAAACACGACTCAATATAATAGAATGAGTCGATCAAGAATCGACTCATCACCCATTTTGTTGAGGGGTGTAGGGAACTATCTTATGCCTACGAATGCCATTTTTGGTACACATAGTATATAATAGAGTATTACTGAATTCAAGATCATTATCAGTTAAGTTTTCTAATTCGTTTCCCTGTTTGATTTTCCATTAGAATTCTCCAATTTTGAAAAATTTCAAACACATCCGATTTTACCTTAATCAAGAATACTAAAACCTTCCTAGAATAATCATCAATAATAGACAGAGAATAGCGGTTCCTACCATGTGATGGAACACTAGCAGGACCCTACACATCACCATGAACATATTCAAGCACATTGGAACTTTTATTGGATTTCTCAGGAAGGGGATCAGGGGAATTGGGGGATTTAGGAAATTGTAATTTATGTTGTTTGCCATATATGCAAGAATCACAGAAAGGCATCTTAGAGATTTTATCTTTCCCAAAACATCCTTGTTTATTCAAGATATCTAATCCCTTTAGACTCATGTGTCCTAACCTATTATGTCGTAATTTAGTTTTATCGACCCAAACCACGTTCGCACATGCCTCAGACTCAGCTTGGCAAATATATAAGTTAAATTTCCTAATGTCTTTAAACAACATTAAAGAACCTCTGCAGATTTTCATGTGACCATTCCCCCAGCTACCTCTAAGACCCTCATCTTCCAAGGTAGCATACGAGATCAAATTATGAGATAAGTCGGGAATATGTCTAATATTTTTCAGAGTAAACAGAGTGCCTGGATCAAATTTCAGACATACATTGTCAATACCGGCCACAAGACGTTTCACATTATCAGCCATAGAAACATAACAATCACCAAGATTAGTGTAACTAGTGAAATGCTGTTTGTAAGGTGTCATATGATAAGTGCATCCAGAATCAAGCATCCACTCATTTTCACTTAGAAGACAGACAACACAAAATTCACAGAGGCATGCACTTCATCAATAACCATAAAAAGATCGCCCATAGCTATATTAGCCTGGTCTTCTTGCTGGTTCTTTTTAGGTTTAGTACATTCTTGTATGTAATGACCAGGTTCTCTATAATTATAGCACTTGCAATTTTTAGGTCGAGACTTAGATCTATCCCTCCATTGCCCTCTTTTCTTGTTCGATTTATCAGAGTTATTTTTGTTAGAGGGTTTCGTTTTAACATTTTGTCTGCCTCTTACAAAATTGACACCACTAACATGTTTTGAATCTTTATTGAATTTTAAGTCCAATTCCTTACTCTTCAAGCCACTTATTACTGTACCTAAAGTGACAGAGTCTCTGCCATATTTGATAGCTGATTTTACATCATTATAGGTACCAGAACTTGCATTTAAGAGCACAATAGGAGTATAGTTATCGATGTTTTTATCACCAGATTGCTTTATATCTTGAACTAACTTTGTAAATATATCAAGATTCCCATCGATGTCTTTAGTTAAATCCAGCTTATATCGGAAAAACTTTTCAAGAAGAAATAACTTATTGGGCTGAGAGGTTTCAGTAAACGTTTCTTCCAATTGATCCCAAAGCTATTTAGCATTATCATTTTTGCCTATTCATGTAATCACAGAATCAGATAAGTTCAAGATTATAAATGAATGAGCAAACTCAATCAATTCTTCACGTTTCTCAGGAGTTACATTTGATTGAAAAGTACCTTCAATGGCTTTAAAACATTTTTGTTGGACAATGATGGATTTTATTTTCTGTTGCCAGATTCTGAAATCCCCCTTTCCATCGAAAAGTGCCATTGTAAAGGAAGTAAGAGAACCCATTTGAGTGTTTGCAAAAATCACACAAGATTTTAACCAAAAACACATTGTATCACTAACAATGTAAATACTGAGAAGACCGTCACAGATCACACAGATATCACAAAAAACAAAATCACACAAGATTTTAAAATTAAGTGAGCTGGAATCGTAACCCCAAGCCCTTACAAGATCCGAGGAACACTTACGGTCCAGGCAGAAGGGTTTGGTGTGCTCAGAGATCACGACTACCACAGTCTAAAAAAATGCAATAATTCAAAGTGTTCACAGTCACACAGACAAGAGGAAGTAGATAAAAGCAGACAAAAGCAATAAAAACATAAGTAAACAGATTACTAAGTAGGAGCAACACACCACCAAACATACAGACCTGAGAGTAATTCAGAGAAGGTGGAAGGAGCAATACCTGAGCGGACTTCTTGGCAGGAATCTGTACGCCCTTCCGAATAGAAACCACTTTTAGTGGCTCCGATACCACTGTAAGGTATCTATTTGAAATACATAAAATTACAAATACCTAATAATCTATAAATAACCAATAAGAACAGATTACTCGAATAAATGAAAGGAAAAACAAAACACAAATGAAAAATGTAAAAAGCTATAAATCGAACACCGTAGAGTGGTGTGAATCCGAATACAAACCCGGCTCAGTCCTCCAATCTCAAGTACCCTCGTCCAAGGCTTACAAAGAACGACAGCCACGAGTCCAATCACATCAAGAACCAAGCAGTTTCAAGGAAAATCAAAAGGGATCACAGGTAATTGACCAAGAAACCAAAAACCCTAATAAATTCCTCACACAAGACTCTCGGTAGCAAAGATTTCACACAGAAACGAGAAATTTTTCACCCAGAAAGATCTCAATATTGCTTTTTCTCAAAAACTCTCTGAATACTTCCGGTGTGTTCTCTAAAAAAAAAACTCTCCAGTATTTATAGGGCCAAAGACCGTAACAAGAACCTCGATCGCCCGAAGAAAAAGCAGCCATCCATATCATCGAGTTGATAAGGGTTGCAGTTCCTGGCATATCGGAACAGAATCGGAGGTCACAGGAGAGAGAGAGAGAGAGAGAGAGAACGGCGAAGGAGATGGGTGAGATGACGAATGACGAGAGGTGAAATGAATTAGGGTTCGGGGAGCGGGTAATTAAATATCACCGAATGGACGGGTGAGATTACACCATAGGAAGAACGGTCCAGATTTAACCCAGGATGATTTTGGATATGGTATAATAAGGATTGGGCTGCACTGATAAACACTTATTTGAGCCTAATAAAATAACAGACTCATTCGGTATAAGCTATCCGACAAACTACGGATTGACATGTAGGGATGTCAACTTTATCCGTACCCGATCCTACCCGTCGGATAAATCCGAAATCGGGTCGGGTTTTGGCCGAACCCGAAATTTTATGGTCGGGTATGGGTAGGGTATGGGTATAGTATATTACCCGAATACCCGACCCGATTACCCGACCCGCGTACCCATTTGAATTATATAAATATATTATTATTATATATTATACATAAATATTATATTGTATTATAAATTATATATATTATTATATAAAATATTATATTTTAAATATTTATTATACTAAATTAAATTTATTAATTACATTATATGTATATATGATATATATTAAAAATATTTATATTCTTAAATATAGGGATAATGCATTCGAATACCCATCGCACTGACACCTGATGGGTACACCAACCCGATCCGAATTAAATAGGATAGGGTATGGAGGAGGCATACCCGTACCCTACCCGACCCATTGACATCCCTATTGACATGACAAAAGAGTCTAAGAAAAAAAATGTAAAAAAATAAAAGAAAGAAAACAATGATTAAGATTTGGCATGCAAGTTCTCTTTTGTGCATATTATTTTAACTTTACTGTTAGTGGGGCTGGTCTTCATTATTTTTCTTACTCCAACAAACGGCAACTATTCTTTGACAAATGGTGCTTTTTGTCTGAAAGTGATGAGACTTGACTCTGCCAAACAAGCCTTTGAGCACAAGAGAAGGAGCAAATGATTGGTTTCTACTCGCAATTTGTTTGGTTTTTTCTCTGGCTTCACTTCTCTGAGATCTGAAATAGTAAGAGTTTGGTGTGGCTGTCTCCCCTTATGGGAAAATATTCTTTTATTGGCTTGGAAATGTTGCAAGTAAGAATGCTGTTTCTTTTCTTAATTCTCTCAAGTATGTTGGATTTTTGATTACTCTGTTGGAATGTTTCACTAATATTGGTTTTTTCTTTGTCTTAAAATGGATTTGTTGGCATTGTGGTGTAATAAGATCTTGAAATTCATGTTTGTAAAATAAAAAAAGGGATTCTTTGCCTCAATTTTACAGTATTACACTCCTTCACTTTTATATGCTCTGTTTCCAAGTGTTATCTTATGAGATCTGATTTATGCTTTCTTGAACTGTTTCTATGCATACTTTGCTACATTTGGTAGAATGACTATACTCTGACAACAATGTTGGTTTGCTATCAACTAATTCTTCAATTTTCTTAATACTTATGGTGGAGTAGAGGGGAAATGATGTTGGTGATTTTAGTGTCATCATTCATTTTGTGTAATTGGAACTAATATGTGAGCTAAGGGGTTTATAATTCGTATTCTAATATATGATCGGGTATGTGCGGAGTGCACACATGTATAAGATCGAATTATAAGCCGGTACGGACTAATGTCGGGGGTCCGGGGGCAGCGCCCCCATTGACGGGTCTAGGGGCAGCGCCCTTAGCGGGGTCCATGGGGCAGACTGTGGTAAAATTGATTAATTTCGTCAATTTTGTTAAGCCACCCGTCAACCCTAATTTCGGACCACTAATGACGGCGCCGCTCTCAAAACCCTAAAATCGACCTAATTGTAACCCTAATCCGACATGTATAAATAGGGCTCTCCTCATGAGTCTGAAACACACCCTTTTTCTGAGCTCTCTATCTTTCTGATAAACACAGAATTTCTCTAGCAATTTGGCTTACGTTTCTGTGCCTGGATTCGTAAGTGTTCCATTGGATTATCCTAGGCTGAATTTCTTGTAACCCGGGCATAGGGTAGAAATATCAGTTCGGAAAGTGTTTACACGATCCATTGGAAAATCTGGATCTCCATAAAAACCCTTATACCCCAACAAATGACTATAATTATTGGCGGGTCTTTGAGCTCAGAGGGGTGATCTGAGAACTCATGATTTTATGCTGAGCCTAGTCTCAGTTTGTTTTGCTCTGTACAGGAGTCGACCGATGTACATCTAGGTTAGGTAGGAATTCATTGCAACTCTGATACCAATCAGGCTCAAGGGCGCTTACGGTGTTTGACTCCTGGGGAGGGTAAAAAACATGAGACTAGGCTCAACGTAAAATTATGAGTTGTCGGACCAGCGCTTTAAGCATGAAAGCCCATAATTAGATAAACTGAATGGTAGAGGGTGCGAACCCTGCATCGATATCCTTTGAACTTTGAAGGGCCACTGATTCTTCATATTGATGCATTTGGAAACATATGATTGGCATTATTGAGGAAGATTAGGAGGGTAATCCTATATTTGACATTTTTTTTGCTTCAAAAACACTATATAGTAAACTACTTTTTCCACTTCATTCTTTCCAGGAGGAAAATGGAAATATTTCCATCAATGACACTAGAGTGAGTTGAAAACATGGAGTTAGACTTCGACAAATATTGTGTCGTAGATGGAAGTCCTACAACTGTCCTCCCATCCCATAATCGTCGTCTCAAAGCTCCATGTAAAATACCAAACGGAAAGCTCAGATGTGGAAATGATGTGCCGACCCTCGATGAAAATTTCACCGATATGAGCTCTAATCGCTACCGCAGTGTATCTTGTAGAGACATACGGACTAAAAGAGCCAATAGTGATATACCTAAGCGGGATTCCATCTACCAAAGCTCCAAAGAAGTGAATCTGCTGAGCCGAACTGAATCTATTGTCCGAAGGGAAAAAATCGAGCTCTCGGGAGAAAGTGCATTGACATTATTCCCGTTTGGAATTATTGATTCATTATGTGGTCCAGTAGAAGATAGATTGTTCGCGGAGTCAAACAGGTCCTCGGTAATGTCCACATCAGAAGAAAGTACAAGTTCGTATAGTAAGAAAAAACATATAGAGTTGCATGCTTGTGATTCGCTTAATCATTCTTTCTCAAGCAAAAGCGAAAAACAATCATTTAGTAATAATAATAATAATAAGTCTGTTCGGGATCTCATGATCTCATATAAGAGGTTACAAGAAATTAGCCCGGCCGTCAATCTGCACGAGCCGTTATCGGCTAAATTAGCTTTGCCCCATTCGCCTGCTCTATCAGAGAGTGGTGTCTCGAAAACAAACAGTCCAAAGGCCGTTTCTAGTCCTGCCCGAAAAAAGTTCGACCCGTTTGTTAAATCAAGATCTCACAGAAGTCCGCTGATGAAAGCTTTTTCGGACAATCATAAGTCCGTTTCTCTCTCCTCGCCGGCTCACCTTAACGGCATCCTCAAAACGGAAAGCAAAAACGGCCTTCTGTTTTTCGAATTTTCCTTAAAGTCGCTGGAAGACGTTTATTATGTCGCGAGGACGTGGAAAGCTGATAATGCTCTAACATGGATGTACACTTTCCACTCACTTGGTCATAAACGAAAGAGTAACACAAGTCGGTGGGGATTTAAAGACAACAGCCGAGAATCCACTATGGTCGGCCAAATGGTCATATCGTCTTATCTATGTACGGAATTAAAAGGTGCTGGAGCTTTTAATGATTCCATGGTGACAGAGTACGTTCTATACGACACTGCACAATCTAGAAGAAGTACTTCGTCTCAAGATGATTCTAGTTGCTCCGCCGATAGTTGCTCCGCTGATACTACTAAAACGCCCCTAGCTACCGATTGTGAGCAGAATAAAGTATCAGCCAAGAAAATGAATACATGTCGAATAATTAAGCACACTCAGCCTCTGGCGGTAGCCGAATTGCATCCGGAGTTGGAAACTGCAGCAATCGTAATGCAAGTCCCGTTCGGGAAGAGAGAGAGTTTGAAATTTAAGAGTGGCGATAATGAAATGGATAATTTGCTTCCCAACTTGCTGGATCTTTGTAGGCTTGAGGAGGTGAGGGAGGGTATTTCGGACAATTCAGGCTCTGGGAAGATGCACGTTGTGATCCCAGCCGGAAATCATAGTTTGCCGAGTAGTGAATGCCGACGCGGCCCTTCGCCGTTATTGGATAGATGGAGATTAGGTGGAGGATGTGAGTGTGGTGGGTGGGACATGGCTTGTCCTCTTGACGTTTTTGTGAATCCCGATTTTCGTATTGCTGAGGGACATCCGTTGATGGACAACCGGCATCCAGTCGAACTCTTTGTTCAGGTACTCTTTGTTCGATTTTAACAACAAACGAATATACAAAATTTATGTCATCCACTTGTACTGCCTCCGTTTTTTAATAAGTGCCATTCGACTTTCTCAATATTGAACTTTGCCATTTATTTCTTTTTAGATATTTATACTGATAGATATAAAATTATACCATCGCTTTCATTTTTTAATATATTTTCATGATATTATTTATCTGATAATTTTTCATGACATAGTCGGAAAGTGAAATGTGGTCAAAGTTTCGTCTCGAAAAGTAAGAAAGGCTTTTTATTAAAAAGCAAAGGCACTAAGAAATAGTACAGTAAGATTCTTATATTTCTAAAAATTCTTGAAACAAAACAATGTCATATCACTACTCACTAATATATGCATATACAGGGAAGAAAAGAGAACAATACAGCAGCATTTACCATGAGGGCGATCGAGGAAGGAAAGTACGCAGTTGATTTCCATGTGCGGTTGTCTTCGTTGCAAGCCTTCTCCATTTGCGTAGCTATTTTGCATGCGGCAGAAGCTTCCGCTATGGTCGGGCACGAGAAAAGCAAACGAATGTCGCAAAGCGACTCGTTGAGGGTATTTGCGGAGGAGGAAATCGAGAGTTTGATAGATGCATTATCCAAAGAAGAGAAGTTTAAAGCGAACAACAAGAAGGAAGAAATCTTGCCGTCTTTCGTAATAAATCCACCGTTCTCTCCTATTGCTCGAGCGTAGATAGATTTGTGAAATGAGCCAAATGGAGGCACATTGACAGAGAATCCACGATGAACATGGAAACACTTTGCTTGGTATAATTTTTTTTTTTTTTTTTTTATTTAGTGAGAATCAAAATTGAAGAGTATACTGTTTATAATCTTACACTTCATAGGAATTAGGGGCAGTTGTCAAGAGTAGTAGTCGTTGTTTGAGGCATTCTTTTGGGTAATTAAGGTGGTTAGAGTGTACGCTTTTGTTCCTGGAGCTTTGAATGTTGTAACTGTACCTATACGATAAAAAAAACAATGTATTTCAGTTTTTCGGAAGCTGTGAACGAACGTAAAGGTTCGATTCGATTCGGCATATTCGGTTCGAAATAATTCAATTCGATGTTCGATTCGGTGATCAATGAGCCGAGTCGAACGTTTGTTTAATTTTTTAGGGGAATCGAGCCGAATAGCTCGAACATGTTAGACTCGGCCGTCTTTTTTTTTTTGGCCAATTATATATATGTATGTATTAATATATTGTACATATTTTTTGGTTGATTAGTTATCTACTTATATTTTGTTACGATCGTTTTCTCTTATGGACTTGTTCAAATGTTCAATGGTCTTATATTGCAAACTTCTTATTTTATTCAAGTTCTTTATAATTTCATGATTTATGAGAAAATTGAATATTGTAGATTTTGTCTAATACGAGCTGAGCATGTTCGAACTGTCCGAAAAAATTCGAACCGAATCGATCGAATGTTAATGCTAAAAGACCCCTTCGAACTCGAGCCGAATAACAAAAATAAAAACGCTCGGCCCTTTCTAGCCGAATCGAATCCTAAGTTCGAACCCTTTGAGCCGAACTCGCACCCTGCGATATTCTATAGGGCTCGACTCATCCACGACCCTTGTTTCTCTTGAACATGCATTGCATATTGGTGATAGTTTTGGTCTTTAAGGGGACGTTTGGTTCGCGGAAAAGTCCGGAAAAGAAAAAAGAAAAGGAATATGGAAAAGGAATTCCTTTTCCATTTGTTTGGTTCAATCTTTTCAATCCTCAAATCAATGATGCAAACGGTATGAACCCTAGCAAAAATACCAATTTTGGAATCGAATTTGATGAAGGCGGAGCAGGGGGAGGAGACGACGACAACGACGAGCTTCGTTCCAGGGGCAGCCGACGGCGACGAGCTTCGTTCCAGGGGAGGCAACGACGACGAGCTTCGTTCCAGGGGAGGCGACGATGACGAGCTTCGTTCCAGGGGTAGCCGCCGCCGCCGAGTTTCGATCCAGGGGCAGCCAACGGCGACTAGATTCGTTTCAGGGGAGCGACGATGATGACAGAGGAGCCGACGAGCTTCGATAGTGGGTAGGGTTTTTTTTGTTTTAGGGGATGGAAAATCTTTTATTTGGGGAGTGTGGTGGAAAAACTTTCCAGATTGTAAGAGAAAATCTGGTTTCCAAGAAAAATATTTCCCTTCCTTATTTTTGAACCAAACACAAGAAAAGGAAAATTTGGAAGGAAAAGATTTTTCTTTTCCATCATTTTCCATTGAACCAAACAACCCCTAAGAATCTACGTCTGCCCAGGAAAACAGAGACCAAAAGAAGAAGGCAAATGTGGAACATCTGACTAGAGATGTTAAAAGGGCCGCTGCCCTGCGAGTTGGCCCATTTAAACCGGAAGAATGAGGAGTTGATCTAATTGGCCCGTTTAAATTAGGATTTTTTTTGCCCAGGACCGTTTAGGTAGAAGCCCGTTAGGCCAGTTCATAGGTTAACTGGATTAGCCTCCAGCCTGCTAATTTTTAAAATTTTAATACATTATATTTTTATTACTTCTCAGAGTAATATAAAGTTCATTTTTACTCATTTTTATTAGTTTTATACTTTTATTTCTAAACTTTGATAGTATATCAAGTTTTATAATTAAGTTTTTAGGCTAAATTTTAATTTGTTTCTCAGTTTTTTTAATATATAATGTCTAACTTCATTATTACAATACTTCCTCCATTCTTTTATAACTGCATCATATCCCATTTATAGAAATTTCATATTAATTGCAACATTTCCTTTTCTGGATTTTTTTTTATTAAAATACAAACAACAACCTTTCTTTTCTCTTTCTCCACACCGACCGTATCGTCACATCTCTCCATCACAAAACTTTTTGTTTCTCTCACCTCTCTCTTTCTCCACACCGGCCGTAGTCACCTCTCTCCATCACAAAACTTTTTGTTTCTCTCACCTCTCTCATCAGATAAGTCCAGAAAAATCTTCATTTGATCTCCAAAAAAACCTAAAACCAGATCGTATCTCTAATCGTTGATGCCTTAGATCTCAGATGTAGGGTTCTTTTTACCTCCCCTTAAATTGTTTCTATGGATTACTCCTCTGAAAGTGACGAAGGCTGGAAATGGCGTAAGAGGAGGAGTGATTAGTGCATAATTGATCTAAAATTCATATACAAAATATTCATTTTCTCGGGCATAATTGTACTGATTTGTGATTAAAAATATATATTTTACAGATATGTCCAAACATGAGCTAAAAATGGTTATTTTACAGATTACTGACATGAAGCATAAAAAAGGACGGAAAACAAGATCAAATCCAACGACGGGAATTTTTCCAGGACAAACGACCATACAAAACGGCGCAAAATGGACCGTGTTCTGTCGACCGTTTCACATACGGCGCAAAAGAGGCCGTGTCTTGGGCCGTTTCACACACGGTCGGCATTTAGCGCCGTGTCCTCGTGCGTATTCCGGAAGAGACCGAGTCAGCACAAAACGGCGCACAACACGGGGCAAACTGAGCCGTTTTTCATCGCCGTTTTTCAGCAGATGCCATGCAAAATTAGTCCACTTTTGACCAACTTGTGAACTCAACTACAAGATATTTTTTTGGTCAAAAATCTGAAAATTCAAAGACATGGGTGAAGTGTGAACAAAGAATTAAAAAAATGATATTACAATAGATATTTTGAATTAAATAATCAATTGTATTCTTGAAAATCACCTATAAAAGGGCATCTTCACCCATTGCAAAATAACCCACATTCTTACCAAGAAATCCTCAACTTCTTGCTAAGAAATACTCCTTTCCTTTAGCAATATATTTTCCTTAGAACTTTCAATTTTAGTTTGTATTTTATTTTTGGTTTGAAGTTTTTCTTTCATTTAGTTTGTAATTGAAAAGTGCTTGATCAATAAGCACTTAGTATTTTACTTTCAATTTTTGTAAGCTTGTAACCTTTAAACAAGTTTGAAGTTATATTTTGAAGTTTGTTTCTTGCACTTTGATTCATCATATTCAAGTAAGTTTTATCTATTGTCATTAAGTTCTAGTAATTAAAAGTTTCTATATATATATTATATATATCAATTATTTCTATTATAATTTTAGTATGTATAAACCAATGAGTAGCTAATCTTTCTTCCTAGGGAAGGGGATTTCTATTAGGTTATATATTGAGTATTTGATTGATTTAAACTATTTTTAGGACTAATTGGTTTAAATAGAGATTGATCATATCCTATTTTTACTAATGAAACCTTCTTGATTGATTGTTGAGTGAATTGGAAACATATCTTTTCAATCTATCAAATGTTAATCTTGTTATCAACATCTTAAGATTGCGAAAGTGGTTAAGACATCTTTGATTACGAAAGTACGGAGGTGAAAAGTTGATTACTCGATGAACGATCGTTTATCCTAAAAATAGTCAAGTTAGAGAAATGAAATGACTAATTGGTTTAAATAGAGATTGATCATATCCTATTTCTACTAGTGAAACCTCCTTGATTGATTGTTAAGTGTATTGGAAACACATCTTTTCAATCTATCAAGTGTTAATCTTGTTATCAACATCTTAAAAAAGTGACAGCGATTAAGACATCTTTGATTACGAAAGTACGGAGGTGAAAAGTTGATTACTCGATAAACATTCATTTTTTCTTTTATATTCATATAAATCAATTCCTATACTTAATTAAATACCTAATTTAATGAACCCGTAATCCCCTAGATTTTATAAATTTCCAACTCATTTTAATTCTATTCATTTTCACTAGTTAAAAATAGTCTAGTATAAAAATAGTCTTAATATAAATAGTCTAGTATAAAAATAGTCTTAATATAAATAGTCTAGTATAAATAGTCTAGTATAAATAGTCTTAATATAAATAGTTTAATATAAATAGGCTAGTATAAAAATAGTCTTATATAAACTAGTCTTATTAAAAAATAGTTTAAATTAAAAATAGTGCATTTTAATTTAATTAATATTTAAAAACTCAATAATCTATTTTAGTATTTATTTCTCGCAATTTGTAACAAAAAATTATACGAAGCCCTGTTGGACAATCCTCGAGAGAAAAGACCTTGGTAGAACTTACCACAAACTACTTCTACCTCGTATATATTTGCGAGCGACTCAAGAACTCCTATTTTTAGGATAAGTTTTTGGCCGATCAAGGAGGGCTGTAGGGAAGTGTGAATCTGGAAGTTCAACAAGTGGAAGTGAAGAATCAATTCCCACTTCTGAAGAAATCATATCAGAATTTTGTGCATCTGAGGAAGATGAAGAACTTATCAAGAATTTACGGAAAGACTCGATGAGTATCATCGTGTTTTTTCTGTTGATGGAAGTTCAAAAGAAACCCCTTCAACACCAATTCTGAATGATTAAAGTATTATTCATTTATTGTCTCTCTATTACTTTACAAATGATGCATGTGGGTCTACAAAGTGTTAGTCATTTGTATTCTCTCTTACTTATTCCTTTTGCCCACCCACATGTTGCAGTATTAGTAGAACAGAGGAAGTATTAGTTTAAAATATACAATTTAGAATATTCAAATTCTATAATTTGTTAATGAAATATAGTTATTATGTGTCTATTTTATGATGTATACTTTGATCTTTTGAAGAGTTAGATATGTTTAAATTTAGGGTTAATTGCAAAATAAATCACGAATTTTAGTTTTTTATTAATTACAACACGTATTTTTTTGTTCGTAATTTGATACATGAACTATTTAAGTTTGTCAAATTGATACACTAAATTTTCGGTGAAAATGTCCGACAATGATGTCGAATATGCCTTATATGCCACATCTGCTCCATCTATACCACACAGTAATACCTGAAATTTCTATTTGATTGTAAAACAAAAACACAAAGGTTAGAAAATGTCCAACCCGTGCGATGCACGGTCTTTGGTTGAATATCTACGTATTTTGTACGTAATGTTGGGGCAGACGGTTGAATGAGCAGATGACAAAATTTAAATGCCTTTTAGAGAAGTTTATATGTTTTTTTATTGTTATTGTCCTTTTATTTTAGTCTATGTAATTAGTTATATGAAATGAGGCTTTACTAACCCGTATGTTGCTCCGGAGTTGTTTTTGATTTATTCAACCCGTGCGATGCACCGGTTGTATCTAAGATTTCATAGCTAAAATTTAACCATCTTGTAATTTATACTATCATTTAAAAGTTCATTTTAATCACCTTGTGTATTAGAAGGTGCATTTGCATTGTGATGTTTATCATAACTTTTGTATTTAAATTAGTTTATTTACATTAAAAGTTACAATTAAAATAGTCTCTTCATATATTTACAATTAAAAGTTACAATTAAATCCCCCTTCCACATTAAATTAAGGGGGATAAGTATTATATAGTATAGTGCATTTGCATTGTGATGTTTATCATAACTTTTGTATTTAAATTAGTTTATTTACATTAAAAGTTACAATTAAAATAGTCTCCTCATATATTTACAATTAAAAGTTACAATTAAATCCCCCTTCCACATTAAATTAAGGGGGATAAGTATTATATAGTATAGATAACACAATTAATAATGAGTAATTTTAGGGTATTACTAAATACCGCCCTAAATTACTAGTGATCGCCCTTAAAAATTATATTTTTGCCCTTCATTACTATTGAACCTCTCTCTCTTCTCTCTCACTACTTTTCTCTCTCACTACTATCTCTTACTTCTCTCTACCCGCCATCGCCGTGCCGCCGCTGTCGTGTCGCCGCACCACCGCCGCCGTGCCATCGCACCGCCACACTACTCTCACTTAGGTGAAATTGACGCAGGCATCTGGAATTTCCGCCTGTACCATGGTGCAGGCGTCTGGAATCTCTGCCTGTACGCCTGCACCATGGTGTAGGCGTCTGGAATTTCCGCCTGTACCATGGTACAGGCTTCTATTATAAACGCTTGTACCATGGTGCAGGCGGAAATTCCTGACGCCTGCGTCAATTTCACTGAAGTGAGAGTAGTATGGAGATGCGACGGCACGACGGTGGTGGTGCGACTGCACGTCGGCGGCGGTGTGGCGGTAATAATGGCAGGTAGAGAGAAGTGAGATACAATAGTGAGAGAGAAGAGAGAGAGGTTGAATAGTAATGAAGGGCAAAAATATAATTTTTAAGGACGATTTAGGACGGTGTTTAGTAATCCAGTAATTTTATTTGCAAGCTTCAAATTATCTCAAGTTTTGATATCACTAACATCATGCGGAGGCCAATTTAGTTTTCTATCCCGCTTTATAGATGCCTAGAAGCTAGTAACTATAATTATTGATGTTAAAAAATATATGACGTTCATTACTTCAAAACACTATTTCATCTCAATTTATTGCATTGCTATGTGTACGAATATCACCATCATAATGTTCATGTAACACCCCCAATCCGCTCAGGGATATTACACGCCGTAGAACATTTCCTCAAGGTTCTACCAGGCTGGTAACCAAAATCGAACAACTCAACAATGCCTTTAAGGCTAAGATGACTCAGGAGACCGATTTGGTCTTTCAATAAATACATACACTCAATCACAATACATGCCCACGCAGGGGTCGAATACAACACACTCCCGTACAACGGGGAAAGAATACTGCAGCGGAAAATAAAATACAACTAAACCAATACGACATCAACGGGTCCTCGTGTGATTAGTATCGTTCATCTTTCATCATCCTTCATGCCGACCCCGTGCTATGCTCCAAAACCTGAATGCAATACAGACATCCACCCCCGAATACTCGGGGGTTAGCAAAACTCCACTGTTTTGCTAGTGCAAGAACAAAGTGCAAACACGAGCCATACAATACAAGTTCCAAGGACAATAATAACCAGAAATTCTCAAAGATCCAAACGTAATGAAAAGTACTTCCCGAGGCAAGAGTTTGGGTAAAACATTCCAAAACCGAAAGATCACAAATCAAGGGAAACAATTTATAATAACTGAGCTTGAGGTCAGGGAATTCTTAAGCTCGAAAGCCGTCATCGATATCACCAATGAGGTCTTCGAGAATAATGATTTCGGCATCAATATTCGACTCATTTTGGTCGCGCTCACCAAGTGTATCATGCACAAAGTCAACACGCAGCATAAGTTGGTTGAAATCGACAAGCATGTGGTATACCGAGTGCTGAATGACGATTTGATTGCTTTTGCCGCTATTGTTACGAGCTGGATGAAAGTCAAAGACGACCTCTTCCGGTCGAAGAACTACGCCTCACGGTCCCGAAAGGCTGGAATGCCATACGGCTCCATCCTAACGGCAATCTTCAAATTCCATCAAGTGGACTTATCGAAGGACAAAGCCGTTTCCGTCTCCATCGGCCATGAGATTTCCGATTACTCGCTCAAGGCCATGCACTATGTGCGAACCATCAACCGGGGCTGGATTCTCTTTCCGTACCTTAATGAAGACGATCAAGTAGAGAAAGGGACTCAAATTCCGACACCGGAAGAGCGGATTACTCGATGAGGGCCGCATACCATTCGAGAAATGCAAACAGGAGAATTTGTGGGGAAGCCTACTTCGAAAGGCAAGCGTCCGATAAGAGATAAACTTACCGAGGACGAGGAGAGTGATCTCGTTTCCCGTATGAGTAGCATTGAAACGTCTCAGCTGGAAATCCGAGAAGATGTCCGTTCTCTCCGCTCGGAGGTTCAAGGAGTCCGCGGGCTGATTGAAGATTTTATTCGTTTCATTCATCCGTGTTTTCCGCTTCCACCATCCTCATCCGTCCAAGCACCTTAGTTTTTAGGACATTGATTCTCGTTGTAGCAAACTTTTATTTCAAATGTCTTTAATGTCGTGTGCTTTGGATATTTATGTGTAATGTTTGGATGATTTTCAATGAAATGCGCATTCCCTTCGATTGATTATCTTGATAATTATTGGCTTACATGTCTTGATAATTTTTTTCGAACCATGTTATTTGATTGACATTTTGTTATATACGCATCGTTTAAGGGGGAGTCCTTTTTGTTTATGTCAAAAAGGGGGAGAAACACTCCAAAAACCGAACCTACTAACATATCGAACAAATTACTTTGATTTGACAATTTTTTAACAGTTTTGCAGGTTTATATTAAATGTTTTGACATCATCAAAAAGGGGGAGATTGTTGACTCAAAGTATTTTGATGATGATTATATTCAAAACATTTAAACAAATTCTATCTCAACGAGCTGTTTAATTGAAGGCAAATCTTGTTCCTAGCGCACGCTACAGGATGTATGGTAGCACACGCTAGGGTAGCCACGGCGACCCGAGACTCTAGATCCCGCCCCCGAGGGACGGCCCAAGCCTCTCGCTCGATCAGTTCCAAACCACGGAATAGATCGAAAAGGCCTTGGCCATCCTACGGGAGCGACGAAGAGCTTTCGACGCGCCCGATATAACCCCCTCGGCCATCCGCCGCGTAAGCAAACAGAAGTTCAAAGGGATAATGGCCGAGCGATCGCTAGGAGGCCCCAATTCGCAAGAAGAGGCGCTCGCAAGGCGGGACACCTCCATCTTCAGCTGCCTGGGAAGCGACCCATCGTGGCGACCGGGGCAGTCCGGCCCCAGCCACGAGACGACGGAGCTCGACTCCGTCACCAGGAGTTCGGCATATCCGACTCCCAGAAAGCAGGCTAGCCATCTGGATCCTCGCCAAAGAACCGAGATTGGTGACGACCCCACCGCCTACCGCGGAGTCAGGAGATCGGTACACGATCTCCTCGTCTCCCGCTCCGAAGGCCGAACTGCGAGCGACCAAGCTACAGTGATGGCCGCGATGCAACGCCAGCTCGACGACATGAAAACGCTCCTAGAAACTGGGGCAAGCGCCAGTAACAAGATCACCGGGCCGCGTCCGCATCGAGCTCTCCCCCGTGCAGCGTAAGATCGCTCCTCCGCAAACACCTCTGTACGAGGGAAGGTCGGATCCCAATACTCACCTGAGCAAGTTCCGGATCTACATGACCGGGTGTGGGGCATCAGACGCGACCAGTGCCGAATGTTCCCACTAACGCTGGGAGACCTAGCCCACAGATGGTACATCTCATTACCGTCGCGATCCATCAATTCCTTTGATCACCTGGCGAACAACTTCACAGCGTACTTCGCCGCCAAGGTTGCTCGGCCGGAAGGTCCCCATCGCATGATGCAGATCAGGCAAGAAGAAGAACAGTCCGACGCAGACTACATCGATCGGGTAGACGAGATCATCCTCAACGGCGAGCCCGTAAGCGATGAGATCGCCCTCTACTCGGTCCTAGGGGGATTCCATGGACTTTCGCCTATGTTCAGGCATCTTACGAAGGACCTCCCCCCGACCTACGCGATCTTCCGCGCCAAAGCCGCAGATTTTCTGGCTAGGCAAAGGTTACTTTTAAACCTATAAAGCAACGCGATCGGCAACCGAACGACGATCACCAGTCTTCCAACCCGATCGCCAGAATCAAGCAACATCACCAAAACTGGAGGACTCACTCGCCATCTACAGTTCATCATCTAACATGTTGGACTAAGGCACGAGATCACCTCCCCCGCACAACGTACACCGTCGAAGGTCGGCATTTAACATGACGATCCGAGGTGGAAGAGTGTAGCCATGGTCCTGGTGGTCCATGGAACCGACTGCTTAGGCCATGCAAGGTTCCTTTGGGCTGAGATCGCTCGCCCTTCGTTTAAATACGAGGCGGGCATAGTCGAAGGACCCTCCAAACAAATCAGTGGACACGATCGCCCGCCCTCGAAGGTCCGTCACTTAGCATGGTGGATCCTTCACGGACAATGCAATGCGTCCCTACCCCCATCTCAACGTATACCGTCGAGGATTGCCATCTAACATGACGATCCGAGGTAGAAAAGAGCTAACTAGCCGTGGACGTGGAGTCGATTAATCCGACGACGCCCCACGCAAGGACTCCTCTAGACCAAGACCGCACGCCCTTCGTTTAAATACGAGGCGAGGCGCAACCTAACGGAGGACCCTCACAATAAAATGAGTCACGAGACAGACAATGTCGCTCGCGCAGAAGACATGGTCATGGAGTTGGTCCATCGAACTCCGCGACTGTGCACGATTCCTCAACAACGAAGCAATCAGCTCTCTACGAGGGATCGAAAAAATTGTTTATTACAGGTACAAGACCGAAGATAGCTCGCCAATCGACCAGATCGCCTGTCTTCATCCTATACGATCGCCAGCAAGAACCACCTCACCCCGTGTCTTCAACATCGGAGCAAGCTGGGGGGCAATTGTTATGTCGAGATTTATACACCTCAACAGGTGATCGGCACAGAGACCGGGCGACCGAGCCAGAACCTAACAGCCGGGGCAGATTGGCCGATCGAAGGTCCTAGGTCAAGTCCCGGTGCCGAGCGATCGACATCTAAGGCGATCGTCTCTCGGTACTTGGCGATCGACCCCTGGTGACCAGCCGATGACGATCGCCTCCTGCCATGCAAAGCCAGCATGTCCAGTTGGTGAAGGACGAAGCTCATACAGAGTCCCACATGCAGATCCGGAAGAGGTGCCGCAAGACATGGATCGTTGACCACAGTCTGTCAGCATCTTCTCACCTACCGACAGACCCGCCGAAAGGTGTACAGTGGGACCACCCGTGACAGCAACTCAGGACGCGTGCCGGCTCCTCATTGGACCGCACAGCTGGCTGCCAGCAGCAGCCGCGAACTTCAAAGCAGACAGCCCATGTGCTGAAAAGACGATCGCCCCTTATTATATTATCAAGAATGGCGATCGCCCAGCAGTGGCCAGTCCTATAAATACAAGGCTGCCAGTCCTATAAATACAAGGCTGCCTACACTTGGAAAAGGGTCTTTTCTGGCTTTTCAGTTCAGAATCTTGGCTTTCAACTCTTGGCAAAGCTATACACTTCGGACATACTTCTCTCTCAGGACCTCTTACACGAAAGACGGTCGGCAGAGACGAAAACCAGAACTCCCAGCAGTTCAAGAACTCAGAGCAACTCTAGTTCTTCCGGCAAGCACTCAATAGCTAGACATTTCGAATCTTTTACACTCATTGTAATCGCATTCTTACATTAATATTTGTACCCAAATGTATTTATATTAATAACATCTCGCGAGAGCATTCAAGTCCGGGCCTAACAAACCCGGCAAATCTTGTGTTATTTACACCCCCTCGGACGTGCTCTCGCAATTTGCTGTTGCTCGATCGTTCCAGCACTATCTATCTTCGGATAATATTTCGGGCAACAACACAAGTTTCGGGACGAAACTTATTTTTAGAGGGAGAGTATGTAAAATCCCAATATTTTACATTATATAAATTATAAAGTAAATACTATTATATGACAATAATTAGTGAAATTATTTATAAAAGTGATATCTTGATTTAAATGAATTATTGTGGTATTATTACATAATAAATTTTAAAATATATATTTGGACATTTTCTGGGAAGCAACGTGGACAAGTATCAACTTTGAAAAAAAATCACCAAGGATTTTTGAGAAGTTAGAAAAATTCTAAAAATTAACAATGTTGTAGAGAATTTAGTTAGCTTTCCAATGGTTCAAACGGCGAGTCAATCGGAGTCCTAACGAAAAAGTTATGATCGATTTAGTGGAGACTGCCAACTGCCGAGCACTAGGAATCTTCCGGGCGGGACCTACGCACGTGTATCGGCCGGGGCTGCCGATAGTGACTCGCTAGGGCCCGCGCACGTGGCTCGGCCATAGCTTCCGGTAGTGACTCGGTAGGACCCGCGCACGTGGCTCGGCTAGGGCTGTGTGACGTAGGGCGACTGTGTCAAATTGACTGGTCACCTGTTTTGTGTCCGATAAATACAGCCTTTTCCTAATTTATTTATACTCACAACTTATGTAACTATATAAAGAAACTCAATATTTATAAAGATACGTCTTTATATTTCCGCGAGGAGTCCATTCGTCCGACGATACGGGGTCGTTTTCCGGCGAGTCAGACCAGCTTTCCTGACATACTGACTGGAACCTGTCCGATTAAAATCCCCAGTGAATTTCTGAAATCCAGATCGAGGTGCTATCTTTGAGTTCGATTATCTACCAATCCGTAAGTAGTTCTTGACATATCATTTGTGCGTTTTGCATATAAAATACATATCTAAAATATTAACTTTTGTAATATCAAATTAGACATCATGTAGATATGTAAAACTGAGTTATTTTGGACAAGTCAAGGCTGATTTTAAGTGTAGAAACATAACTTAAATCGCGAATAACTTTTGATCCGTAAATCATTCTTCGATTCCATTTCATGCATTTTTCTGTTGAAGTATTTATATATATATATTTAGTTATTTTTGTTTTAATTTTTAGAAATGATAAAATTTCCGACTCCGTTTCCGTGTTAATTAAACTTAAATAATTTAATGATAACAGACACTATGAACAATCGAACTACGTATCTGCCCATATGACGTACTTATATTTTTAACGGAAATTTTAAGTATCATTTTCTATATATGCAATTATAAGATAATTAAACCGGAATAAATGAATTTATGCTTTTATATAAAATCTCCAGAATTATTCTAAGGAATATTTGAAATGGAAGAAATGGATTTCTATTTCAACTCAAGTTATTAAGTATTACCTTTGGAAATATTTGAAATTAATAAATTGAAATTATTCTCAAAGTTACTTTGTTAAATAAATTATAAGGACTATTGTTTGATTTATTACAGCATAAGTAATAGTTAAATTATAAATTGTTGAAAATATTTTTAAAAATATTCAAGGATGATATCTAAGAGCTATTTACCAATTTATTTAATTTTTAGACGATGATTTTATTGAAATATAAAATAAAGGGCGAGCCATTAAATTAAATTAAGACGTCTTAACAAAATGCTATTAGCATATTATTATTAGGAGATCGATACCTTATCTAGGAGCGGATGGCCGAACTCTCGAGATTTAATTGGAATCATCTTATCGATGACTCACAAGGCAAGTTCGTTCAACTTGCTCGGCCCTAGCATTATTGCAATTTTATGTGTTCATTGTGTATTGATTATGTTGTGCCAATTGTGATGCTGTTGTTGTTGCCCAAAATATTTATCCGAAGATTAATATTGCTGGAAGACGGACAACAAACAACAGTTGCGGGAGCACTTCCGAGAGAAGATAAATAATACAAGATTTGCCGGGTTTGTTAGGCCCGGGCTTGAATGCTCTCGCGAGATGTTATTAATACGAATGTTCGTGGATACAAGTATTAATGAGAGAAATCTAAATACAATGAGTGTAAAAAGACTCTGTTGATCCGGCTCTTGAGCGAAGCTCGGTGTTCTTCGTCCCGCCGGTAATCTGCTCGAGGAGAAAAGGCCGGGAGAAGTAAGACCGAAAGAAAGCTGTTGCCAAGAGTTGGATGTTAGCCAAGTGTAAGTAATTTGCTTCGTATGGTGTGAAATGCGGGAATGCAGCTGCTCAGAGTCGAGTCTCGGTCCGGGTCCCTTTTACAAGTGCTCGCCTTGTATATATAGAGGCCGAGGGGCCCCTGTCCCTAGTGGGCGATCGCCTTTCGGCATTTAATGTAACAGGCGATCGTCCTAAAGGGCACGTGGGCCGCCAAAAGTCCATCGATCTCACTGGCTAGCTGAGTGGCCCAATGAGGAGCCGGCACGCGTCCGGAAGTACTGTCCCAGGAGGTCCCACTTTGCTACTTTCGGCGGACTTTGTCAGGGTAGGTGACAGGCTGTAGTCACATGTCCTGTCCGTCAGCTCCTTTCGCAGGTCTGGGCCCTGTTGGTAGGTGAGGTAGGTGACAAGTTTGTCAGCGCCTTTTGTGGATCTGCACGTGGGTGCTGTCCTGTTTGCTCGGCTTTGGCCGACTGGATGGCCATCGGTCAGTCACTGAAGGTTGGCAATGGTCGGTCACCAAGGGTCGATCGGCAGATGCCCAGAGAGGTCGGTCACCAAGGGTCGATCGGCAGATGCCCAGAGAGGTCGGTCACCAAGGGTCGATCGGCAGATGCCGAGAGAGGATCGTCCGCTAGTCGATCGCCAGGAGTCGGTCGCCGAATGCCGAGTGATGATCGTATCTGAGGTCGATCGCTCGGCACCGGGACTTGTCCTGGGACCTTCATTTGGCCGATTTAGCTGGTCCGCTGGGTTGAGGCTCGGCAGATCTGCCTTGGCCGCTCGGCAGTAAGTCGGTCGCTCGGCCTCGGAGGCGATCGCCGGTCGGAAGGTGTTAAATCATGACACAACAATTGCCCCCCAGCTTGCTCCTATGTTGAAGACATGGGGCGAGGTGGTTCTTGCTGGCGATCGCGTCTGGATGAGGACGGGCGATCTGAGCCGACTTAGGACTTGGACTTGGGCTATCATCGTCGATTGGCTTAGCTATCTTTCGGTCTTGTACCTGCAAAAAACAACATTGGCCGATCCCCCATGGAAACTTGGTGGTTTCGCTTTGTTTGAGGAATCGTGCACAGTCGCGGAGATCGATGGACCGACCCCATGACCGTGTCTTGGTGCGCGAAGACAATGAGTGCCTCGTGACTCACTTTATTATGAGGGTCCTCTGTTAGGCTGCGCCTCGCCTTGTATTTAAACGAAAGGCGTGCGGTCTCGGTCTAGAGGAGTCCTTGCGCGGGGCAGCGTCGGATGAATCAACTCCACGCCCGCGGCTTGTTAGCTCTGCTTCCACCTCGGCCAGCCATGGAGATGGCCGACCTCGACGGTGTACGTTGAGACGGGGTTGTGGAATGAGTCCACTGATTAATGTTGGAGAGCCCTCCGACTATGCCGGCCTCGTATTTAAACGAAGGGCGGGCGATCTTGGCCGAAAGGGACCTTGCATGGCCGAAGCAGCCGGTTCCATCGACTGCCAGGACCATGGCTTTATGATGTGCGGTGGAGGCGATCTTATGCCTTAGTCCGTCATGTTATATGCTGGACTGTAGATGGCGATCGTGTCCTCCGGACTGCGGATGATGTAGCGTGATGATCGGCGATCGGGCCGGAAGACTGGCGATCGTCGCTCGGCTGCCGATCGCTTATTCGTAGGTCGATATTGGCGATCGGGCGGGAGATCGTCGTCCGGGTGCCGATCGCGCTGCTCACAGGCTAAGAAGAAACCTTTGCCTGGCCAGAAAATCTGCGGCTCTAGCCCGGAAGGCTGCGTAGGTCGTAGGTTGGGTCTTCGTGAGATGCCTGAACATAGGCGAAAAACCCTGAAATCCTCCTAGGACCGCGTAGAGGGCGGTCTCATCGCTTATGGGCTCGCCATTGAGGATGATTACGTCTACCCGGTCGATGTAGTCCGAGTCGGACTCTTCTTCTCCCTGCTTGATTTGCATCATGCGAAGGGGACCTTCGGGCCGGACGACCCTGGTGGCTAAGTACTCGGTGAAGCCGTGCGCCAGCACGTTAAAGGAGCCAATGGACCGAGGTGGCAATGAAGTGTACCACCGGTGGGCGAGGTCGTCCAGCGTCAGAGGGAACATCCGGCATCTGGTCGCGTCAGATGCCCCACACCCAGTCATGTAGATGTTGAATTTCCTCAGGTGCACTTGGGGGTCCGATCGCCCCTCGTACACGGGCGTTTGCGGGGGAGCGATCTTATGCTGCACGGGGGCGAGCTCGATGTCGATCGCGAGCGGCTCGCTTGGCCCGGCGATCGTCTTCTTGGCGCCTGCTCTGGATTCCAGGAGCGCCTTCATGTTGTCGAGTTGACGTTGCATTGCAGCCATCGCCGTGGCTTGGTCGCTTGCCGATCGGCTTTGGGAGCAGGAGCCGAGGCGATCGTGTACCGATCTCCGGGCTCCACTGCCGCCGACCTCGGCAATTCGGCGAGGGGGAGCCAGACGGCTAGGCTGCCTTCTGGGAGTCGGGTAGGCCGAGCTCCTGGTGACGGACTCAAACTCCGTCGTCTCGTAGCTGGGGCCGGATTGCCCCGGTAGCCAGGTCGGGTCACTGCCCAGGCGATCGAAGACAGAGGTGCTCCGGCTGGCGAGCGCCTCTTCCTGCGGACGGGAGCCTCCTGGCGATCGCTCGGCCAGTAGTGCCTTGAGCTTCCGCTTGATCTTCCGGCGAGAGACCGGGGGGGCGGTAGCTGGAGGCGCGTCGAGAGCACTCCGTCGCTCCTGTAGGACGGCCAGGCCCTTCGATCTGCTCCTTGGTTCGAATCGATCGAGCGAGAGGCTTGGGCCGCCGTCCGAGGACGGTATCGAGCGTCTCGATCATGGCGGCTACCTTCCACCATCGGGCCGCGGCTCGACCGGGACGGAACAGGGGTCCGGCCGGCCGGGCGGCCTTCTTCGACGCGGAGGCGGAAGACATGATTTCTGAAGGATTTCTTTGAAGTGCAGTAAGTGTCACTTCAAGTATCTGCCCCGAGAACAGTGAGTGTTCTTTGGGACGGTAGGTGTAAAAAATCGAGGGTTGGATCTCCTTCTTCTAGCGCCAATTGTTGTTGCCCAAAATATTTATCCGAAGATTAATATTGCTGGAAGACGGACAACAAACAACAGTTGCGGGAGCACTTCCGAGAGAAGATAAATAATACAAGATTTGCCGGGTTTGTTAGGCCCGGGCTTGAATGCTCTCGCGAGATGTTATTAATACGAATGTTCGTGGATACAAGTATTAATGAGAGAAATCTAAATACAATGAGTGTAAAAAGACTCTGTTGATCCGGCTCTTGAGCGAAGCTCGGTGTTCTTCGTCCCGCCGGTAATCTGCTCGAGGAGAAAAGGCCGGGAGAAGTAAGACCGAAAGAAAGCTGTTGCCAAGAGTTGGATGTTAGCCAAGTGTAAGTAATTTGCTTCTGTATGGTGTGAAATGCGGGAATGCAGACTGTTCAGAGAGTCAGAGTCTCGGTCCCGGGTCCCTTTTACAAGTGCCTGCTGCCTTGTATATATAGAGGCTGAGGGGCCCTGTCCCCTAGTGGGCGATCGCCTTTCGGCATTTAATGTAACGGGGCGATCGTCCTAAAGGGCACGTGGGCTGCCTGCCAAAAGTCCATCGATCCACTAGGCACTAGCCGAGTGGCCCAATGAGGAGCCGGCACGCGTCCGAAGTCTTGTCCCAGAGGTCCCACTTTGCTACTTTCGGCGGACTTTGTCGGGGTAGGTGACGGTGTAGTCACATGTCTGTCCGTCGGCTCCTTTCGCAGTGCAGGCCTGTTGGTAGGTGAGGTAGGTGACAAGTTTGTCAGCGCCTTTTGTGGATCTGCACGTGGGTGCGGTCCTGTTTGCTCGGCTTTGGCCGACTGGATGGCCATCGGTCAGTCACTGAAGGTTGGCAATGGTCGGTCACCAAGGGTCGATCGGCAGATGCCCAGAGAGGTCGGTCACCAAGGGTCGATCGGCAGATGCCCAGAGAGGTCGGTCACCAAGGGTCGATCGGCAGATGCCGAGAGAGGATCGTCCGCTAGTCGATCGCCAGGAGTCGGTCGCCGAATGCCGAGTGATGATCGTATCTGAGGTCGATCGCTCGGCACCGGGACTTGTCCTGGGACCTTCATTTGGCCGATTTAGCTGGTCCGCTGGGTTGAGGCTCGGCAGATCTGCCTTGGCCGCTCGGCAGTAAGTCGGTCGCTCGGCCTCGGAGGCGATCGCCGGTCGGAAGGTGTTAAATCTTGACACAACAGCTGTGAATCTGTGTATTATGTGATGAATGTGAAGAGATGCAAAGTTATGCCGTTCCAGTGGGAATAAAGAGAAATTTATAACGAACGTTCGTTCCGCACCCGGATATTGGGGGTGGTAGAAATTGCATTATCCGGATATTGGGGATAAGTGCTTATGTGTTATTGTATGTATATGTGATTGTGTTGTTAGCTGATACTTTTGGAACTGCAAAATTCGTACATATGAGCATATTGTTGTAATGTGTTATGACTGACCCGGGTATGGGCTGGTATTGTTATACTCGCCAGTTGCAGGAACTTCAGAAATACAGGCTTGGGAATGCGAAGGGACGGGTTGAGAACGGCGACTGGATAGAGGTAAATTTTCCTTGGCAATTATTTCGGAAATAAAGAGCATGTATTAAATTTTAAAATCGTGTGTACTTCAACTTTCCTGTTCGTATGATGAAAATTTATTATCAATTCCAATATTATTATTTTTACCAAAAGTTCTTGTGAGGTAAAAATGAATAACCTAGCTTGGTGGGTCCCATGAGGGATCCACAGCGCAGTAGCTACCCAAGATTTTGGGGATATTACATAAAATACACACGCACCCGTGAAGTTTCACTCGTGAATCCAGGGCGAGACCATTGGACTCCCTTCGTGGCCCCGTCGAACCCTCCCGAGGTGAGCAAACACATTCACAAAACATACACACGCACCCGTGAAGTTTCACTCGTGAATCCAGGGCGAAACCATTGGACTCCCTCCGTGGCCCCGTCGAACCCTCCCGAGGTGAGCAAACACATTCACAAAACATACACGCACAGGCATCACCTAGGATCGGGACGAAGCTACAAATCCCACCCGAGACCTCGAAGGACCCTCCCGAGCTGGCTAGCAAAACAATCAAGCACAGGCATCGCCTAGGACCGGGACGAAGCCACAAATCCCACCCGAGGCCTCGAAGGACCCTCCCGAGCTGGCTAGCGAATCAATCACACGCAAATAACATATCACACCAAGGATATCCAAACAATTTACCTAGAGGCATCAAACACTTAGCAAAACACCACGTCAAACCATAACGCGACGGAAAGAAGCAATATACGTACACACGCATTATTAAGCGCAACATCAACACCAAACATATCCAAAGGATTCACATAGTCACTTACAACCCACACAATTTACAAAACACACGCGGATCTTTTGAAAACTCATTTCAAACAAACAAACAAACATACCAAGACGATCACCAATCATCATATCCATAAAGCAAGAAAAGTATGGACAATGTACTTGTCTAGGAACCACGATCGTAACAAGACGACGGATGGAAATGCGGTCGAATAGCCTCGAACCCCGAACACTATCAAGAACGCGATAGCACCGACGGGAAAACACCACACGAATCATCAATCACCAACGAAATTCAACATCGGAATCATCGAGCACCTATAATCCTCCGTAAGGAACAATAAAACATTATTACGATGAGAATCAAGGCCGAAAACAACGGAAATCCCAACAAACTATCGAAAGGAACTCATTGGGGCATTTAATCGAACACTAAATGTTCAATAATTCCCAAGAACACTCGAATCGTCAATCGGGTTAAACAAACTCGATATATGAATATACAATCCGTGAAACACGATTAATAACATCATACTACGCCAACCAATGTATCAAAATCGGACTAGAATCGAAATCAAGAACAATTCCCCAAAAAGTCAACTTGAAGGAAAATCAAGAAATATACCTTGATTCGACGAAGAACACGGATTGGATGATGATATAATCAACAAGAATCTTCCAAAATGCCTTGGAAATGATTAGAACCGGCCAAGAACTCGATTTCCCCAATCTCTCGTCGCCATCCGCACAAAAACGAGGAAAAAGTGAGAAAAAACGAAGTCTGGCCGAGCCCAGGCTATATATAGCCGGCAGGGTTACGGCCGTAACCGGCAGTGCCTTACGACCGTAACCGGCATTCGTCCGAACCCGCCCAGTGCCTGCCGATCGCTTACGGCCGTGTCGGCGAGTCTTACGGCGATAACTTCGGCACTTACGGCCGTACCGGTAGGTCCTTACGGCCGTAAATCGCATTCGTCCGAACACTTGCACAGCACCGTCTGGCCATGGCCAGCGGCCCTTACGGCCGTAGCGGCATTAAATCGACCATGATCGCCGAGCACGTATGGCCGTAATCGCACCTTACGGCCGTAACTCGGCGAGGCAGCCCTGCTCCGTGTGACTGGCGTGGCCACTCCGACGACCCGGACAACCCCGAAACCCGAACCTGAATATAAACCGAAGATACGGGTACGAAGTACTCGCAAAGACGAATCTAAGAGATAAGATAACATATGATTCTGACCACCCAAAGTGTTGGAACTCGACAACGGAAGTAATTACCCCAAATTTTGGGAAATTACGAAAACGGCCCAAAACGTCCGAAATACACGATACAGGATCGAAACACCAACCTAAAGCTCGAAACATGAATAATAACATTAAATGAACTTACGAGAAACTCGAAACAATAGATTCGGACGAGATTCGCAAGAATCAAACTCAAGTATGGAAAAGTCACTGAAAAACACGGAACTCAATAAAACGATACAGAAACGAACTCGGATGACAAAAAGTGCAGAATTAATCATTCTCGGAATGACGAAACAGTCATAAGCGAGTTGTCAAAACGGACTTTCGCCGAAAAAAAAAGAAATTATCGGAAATCGAAATTACGGGTATTACACACTACCCTCCTTAAAAGAAGTTTCATCCCGAAACTTAAAACAAGTAGGGAGAAGCAATATCCCACCAGGAAAACTCAACGAGATACACAAGAAACGCGTAACTTACGCCCATCGGCGAAACGTTACAAGCAACACAAAGGAATATACGGCGTGAAAACACGCTCCACGACGACTAACACAACGCCACCGGTAGAGACATAATAAAATCAACAAGTGACAAGCGTCGTCAAATAGATAATACAATCGAGTTGATTATCCGAACAATCACAAAACACAATGAATGAAAATCAATATGATTGACCAATCCAACGGTACATCAATCAAAACGCGAGCCAATCGCTGAACAAATACGGAATTCCACCGCCCAAGGGTTGGAAGATCGAAAACGAGACTAATTTCCCGAACTTAAGGGAATTACGAAGGAGCCTGAATGTTCAACAATCACAAAACGAGATCAACAAAAACCGAACAATCAAACGATCGAGACAACAAAAATCGAACAATCATGTTCGAATCACGAAGAACAATAAAATTCAAACAACAACTCCCAGGTTCACGTCTCGACTCGAGACAATATATGATCCGGTGAAAACAACAAGATGTGCATTCACATGAGATCCACAGGAAAGGGAATAGCAATTGAAAAGTCACAACGACAAACGAGTTATTCTTAAACAATACCACACTTGTTCGATCAACAAAAACAAGGGACAGGACAAGATCAGAAAATGTCAATGAACACGAGCGAGTCGATAGACTTGAGGAAGAGAAAATGCAGAAGTCCAAAACAATACGGGTATTACATTCGACCTCTTATAAAAGGAGGTCATCCCCGCAACTCCCAATAACGGAACAGGGCAACAACACAAAAGCAGTCGATGGAAACATTTCCCATGGGCCTCTTAGAGCCGATCCCGATATCTGTATTGAAGTTCATGCCCCGAAAGACTCGGAACCCAACTCGAAAAACTGGATCCTGTGTCTCTCGGGTCCATACTTGAGACGCGTTACTGACGAGAAGGACAATTGGTACATGCATGTCCCCGGCACACCACGATTGAAACACCTCGGCTCGGCATACCGAATATACAAATGCTAGATACAATGGGGCATAACGTCGCAAAACAATATAGCGGAGATGCCAACTCAGCACAACAAGGAATCATAACACATATCATATACAACGATTACCATCGTAAAGTAATACACACAAACACTTACAGCAACGACGGTATCGTTCGGCGACCTCAACGGCCCGAACAATAACCAGCACATAATTACAACCATCATGAAACAATCACAAATAGGGGTGTTCAAAAATATCCAATATCCAATATCCGATCCGAAATATCCGAAAATCCGAAGTTCGGATATCCGGAACTTCAGATTCGGATATCGGATAGTACTTTTCAGAAAAATCGGATATTCGGATATCCGAAATATTCGAAAAATCTTAAAATTTTTATTTTTTTATATTTTAAATAATATAAGGTATTCGGATATTCGGATATCCGATATCCATATCCGAAGTTTTTTTCAAATATTTGGATATCCGATATCAAAATCCGAATATATTTTTCGAATATATGGATATCCGAGCATAATTCATATTTTTTCTGGATATTCGGATATCCGATATCCGTATCCAAAAATTCGGATATCCAAAAATCGGATATCTGAAATTTCGGATACGGATATCGGATATCAAAATCTACTATCCGAATTTTCAGATATCTAAAATTTCGGATATCCGAAAGTCCGGATATCCAGTTTTGAACACCCCAAATCACACATGTACATAAACGTGCAAACCCAAGCTCCAACAGCTCACACTCGTGCCACAACACGCAAATCATCACGAGGTGACAAGTAGTAAATACCAGTTCACACCTCTCACAGAGGGCTAGTACTACAAATACGTGGCGACTCCTCAACGTTCATGCCACCAATTCGATCATATTCGGAAGTTAACATCATAACGACAAAGCAAACATCATACATACATTCCCAAACCGCAAACGGGAATTGATAGGTTTTAGAAAAAAAAATGAAAACCACCTTTTGAAAACAATTTGGAAACACCGGTAGATCTTGAGTATCAGTTTACAAAAAGTAGTACAAATACCCTTATCGAGACTTTGAAAACCATCTTGCGTTTGAACAAAATGAGGACACTTTTCTTTTAGTGAAAAACTTTCAGAAATGTCCGACCCTCGGGTCTAAGCAAAGCAATTCTAAATAATTGAAAATATCTCAAAATATTTTTGGTCCTCAATTGAATTTTTTTTGAAATATATTGCGGCGCTAGAAAGCACCTTGAAAACACCGCAAGAAAATAATTCGTTTTAAAATTACGTCTCGAAATTTAATTTTCTAAGATACTCAAGGTTTTCAAAAATTCAATAGGCCAGAATGCCCAAAACTCACAAAATACTTTATCAAACCGTCATAAAACATTCAAGGCTAAAGTGTCAAAACTCGATTTAGGGTATCGGTTTTACGAATTAGAACTCAGTTTGCAAAATACTGAAAGTCATTTTGAAAGGACTCACACAGCGGATAAAATACAGTTTGAAAATGCATTAGCAGCGACAAAAAAACAAACCAAACCAAACATACCCAGTATATCCCGCTCAGAGCAGGGTCTGGGGAGGGTAAGATGTACGCAGACCATGCCCCTACTTTTTACGGTAGGGAGGCTGTTTCCGTGAAGACCCCCAGCTTAGTGCACAGCAAAGTATTGAGTGATATATACAAAGAAGCATATGATGCGAAAAAGCTCAAAACCATACCTGAGCCCATGGCTTAATTCACATGAGATTTACCTAAGTGGAATTTGGCAACTGCACTCTCGATGAACGCTGCTCCAACAGAAGAGAGGTAGACTCAGCGCACAACTCCCTGTCAAAAATACACCACAAGACTCAGAACCCAACTCGCAAAACTGGATCCTGTGTCTCTCGGGTCCATACTTGAGACGTGTTACTGACGAGAAGGACAATTGGTACATGCATGTAATATCCGGAATTTCTACTACTGTTGTTTAATATTATTTTATCTGAGTTATGTTGTACAATGTGGAATCTGTACAGTATGGATAAAATAATAAAGGACTGAGATGTCAGTATTGGTATAATTGTCGTATTTGGTAGACAATTACAATTGAGAATGTAGTGTATCAGGTTATCGCACTTTTGATATTGGGTATATCGTATGAGAATATTATTGGATTCAGTATTTGTGTTCAGTGTGTCGTATGTTCATTTTTTGTATGTCGAGATGTTGGACAGAAATTGCGGGAAACGGCTAAGTGTAGCATTATTAGCGCACACTAATATGCATTCCTAGCGCACGCTATCGTTCTGGTTTAGCGCACGCTAGAGGAAAAAGAAAATGGACGCTCGTACAGACCAGATCTGAAAGAATCTATGTGTGGACCCGGTCACTTTCGGCGCATGTACCAACAAGGTCAACGGATGTTTGTTGTGAACTATTAGCGCACGCTAATGTATATTTATAGCGCGCGCTAATCAGTTCGGTCAACAGGGAATCTTGGATTTATTGGTTGCTTTCGGCATGTGGGTCACGAGCATCTTCGTGGTAGGTGTATACTGTAGTAAGTCAACTTCGGATAGCGCACGCTAAGGGCAAGGACTTGCGTACGCTAGACATGATGTTTTACATACGTTAATGCATGGGCATTACATACGTAAGCTAGTTTACGAAGCAAGGCAGTAGCCTCTGGGCTGCGATAGCGCACGCTAACAAAGTCAGTTAGCGCACGCTAAGGCTGTAGCGCACGCTAAACATGAGATGTTAGCGCACGTTAATAATACACAGTATATATATGTGTAGTTGGGCATTATCCTTCATTTCGTCCATTCCTTCCTTGCAACCAAGAGAGAGAGTTTTTAGAGAGAAGTTTGAGGTCCCAAACACTGAGAGATGATGATCTTTAACAAAGATTAAGCTGAGGAACATGGATTAAAGTCTTGTTCTTGAAATTATTGATGATTCTTGGAATGAAGTTGATTGTTCTCCTTCATGGTTCGTCTATACAAGGTAATAATTCTTCACTTTTGGATTTCGTTTGGATTGATCATCAATGTTCTTGAGTTGATGATTATCATATATTCGAGTTGATGAGCATGATAACGAGTTGGATTACCGAACTAAGTTAGTGTTGTTATCAATATATGAGTATTGATATGTTTCGTATGGTTTTGGATGGAATTCAAGAGATATGTTGATGTAATTCCCTTCTTCAACTCGGATTTTTGATGTTTTGTTGGTTACTTCGTATGGTAACAATTATGGTGGTGTTGTTGTGATTCTTGAAGTTATATGAATTGTATATTGAAGATCATGATGAATAAGGATTTTTAGATGTTAGAACACATCGGATTATGTCATTTTATGGATCATGAATGTGAATTCGGATAATTCGTGTTCTTGAAGAACTATTGAATTATATATGTCATGATTGTTATGAATAAGAACTGGAAATTGGAAAGGTTACGGATGATTTTGGAATATGATTATTCATGATAATAACCGGTAAATTGTTCTATGAATTTACCAAATATGAACAAGAAGGAATCTTGTTGATTCGTGTTTAAAGATAAAAGTTGGAATTGAATATGTTATGAAATCCTTAATATCGAGATGAGTTGATCATTGATATGATGGAAGTGTGAGAAGATGCTTGGAATGCATGCTACTGTACAGCATTAGCGCACGCTAAGCTTACTGGCTAGCGCACGCTAACGGGATCAACTTAGCGCACGCTACGTTATGCGTTTAACATGCGCTAAGTAGGCAGACAGTGCAGTATTTTTGTGTTTTGATTATGAATTCATGATGGTTTGATTTGGTTTGTTCTGACTGCGTTTATTCGAGGTTGTGTTGAACTGTTGAGTTCGATTGGTTAGTTTTGTCGGTTGTTGATTGTTATCGGATATGTGTTATTTGATTACTTCAATAGGTTGAGATTATTGATCGGCGATTATAACCGGATGTTGCGGTCGTGTTCGAGTATGTCCGTTGTGTTGCTTTTGATCGGGGCTGAGGAGCTCGTAGACAAAGGCAATGTGTTTGGTAGCAGCTTTGTGGTATCGGTATCGAGGCAAGTTATTACTTCCTCAGTCATAATATTTAATGAATGGTTTCAGTTTCATTTCGTTTATAATGCATATAGCGAGGATTATTATTGTGAACTCAGGGTATTTGGATTGTATATCGTTCTTCCGATTCTGGGAGGTAAATCATAATGTATATGCTTTATCTCAGTTATTGGTATGTTCGGGTATCGAGGTTACATTATGGTAAAGACGAGGATATGAGTATCTATAGTTCATTGTATGTTTGGATCGCCGAGCATTGAGGATAATTGCCGGTGATGATTTGACATCGAAATTGCTCCTGAAGGACTTGGGACAAGTATCTTAGTTTGATTCGGTTTAGTGTTAATGATGTTGATCATGCAGGTTGTCATTCATGTTGCTGAACATGAAGTCGTCCTAGTTGTTTCATCATAGTGTCGTTCATGTTTGATTCATATGTTGTTCATGTTTATGAACATTTTGATTTGCATATGTGTATGCATAATTGTGTTGTTTGTGTTGTGCTGATCCGATGGGATTGTGTGATCTATGCTGAGGGCGCTAGATCATATGTCCACCTCGTGTTGGTCCGACGGGATCATCTTGGGATCTATGCTGAGGGCGCTGTAATACCCGTGATTTTATTGTTCCGTAATTTTTCGTTTTTGGCATTTTTCTAGTTTCCAGAACTCGCTTGCGACCGTTTTGACATTTTGACAATGTTTTGTTCTTCGTGTTTGGTCATCCGAGTTCGTTTCGGTATCGTTTTGTCGAGTTCCGTGCTTTTTGGCGACTTTTCCGCACTTGAGTTTGATTCTTGCGAATCTCGTCCGAAACTGTTGTTTCGACTTTCTCGTAAGTTCATTTAATGTTATTATTCATGTTGCGATCTTTGGCTTGGCGTTTCGATCACGTATCGTGATTTTCGGGCGTTTTGGGCCATTTTCGTAATTTCCCAAAGTTTGGGGTAATTACTTCCCCTTGTCGAATTTCGAGCCTTCGGGTGGTCGGAATCGTGTGTTCTCTTAGTGCTCGGATTCGTCTTTGCGAGTACTTCGTAACCGTATCTTCGATTCATACTCAGGTTCGGGTTTCGGGGTCATTCGGGCCGTCGGAGTTGGTCCCGGCCGAGTCATGGCCGGGCATGCTGAGGCCGACCCGCCGAGTAACGTCTGGTAGTGATCGGCGATTACGTCGTAAGGCGATTCGTCGTAAGGCCACTGGCCGGTAATGTACGTAATTCTTCCGGCATTTCGAGCGATGAGTTCGCCATGGCGATTCGTCGTAAGCCATGGCGATTCGTCGTAACGGCCGGCGATCGGCTATTTAAGGCCTGGCAGCGTATTTCTCAACCATTTCTCACTCGTTTTTCTTCTCTTCCGCGGCTGAGGTTGTGTTATCATGGAGGAGTGTTGTTATACAATTAATCCATGAAGTTTTGAGGTTCATATCATCAATCATCCATCCTATAACATCCTCCGATCTACCGAATCAGGTCAGATTTCCTAGAAATCTAGTTTTGGGGAATTTGGGTATTTTGGTTGTTTCGTCCGATTAATCCGATTTAACTTAGGATTATGATGGATTGATGATTATTTAGATGTATTATATCATTTCTCTTGTTATTCCATGGTTGGATCGTATCGATTCGTTGTTTTGGTCGAGTTCTTAGTCGACGCCTTGAAGGTGTCCGACAAAAGGTCTTAGAGGGGGGAATTGGGCGTTGAATGATTATTACCCATCGTACGATTGTTGATTTATCATTGGTATGACTTAGGGACGAAATACTTGTGAAGAACTCGAGTCGGAACCCTCCCGTTCGTTGTCTTCTTCGGGGTCCGAGCTTCCCAGTTGAATCGTGTTCTTCGGAGTGTTCGGTAGCGGTCATTAAGTCGAGCTTTCCCGTTGCTCCGCGTGCGTTGGACTTGAGGCGAGTATCTCGTCTATATTCTTTATACTTTGAGAATGTGATGTGTCGTGAATTTAACGTGGACTCGTTAGTGACGGTATATTTAACCGTAACTTACTTTAAATGAAGATGTGATTTTATGAAGGTAATTACGAACGTAAACTTTAGTTTCAAGAATAATGATAACTACCTCTTCATGTTATTTTGTGCTTAAAATAAATACTAGAAATGAGTAGTTAACCGAAGAATTGTGGAATCGCGTAATACTTATATTATTTGCTCGTTGGCCTTTTTTCCTGAATGATGGTGTGCTGTGGATGTTGTGCCCTTGTTGAAGTTATGATGCGTTAACCTATGTGTTACGTGGTTGCGGTTGTGGTGAATATTATACCTTTGTTATTTTGTATAGTAGAGAGTTGAGATGTTATCCGGGTAGGGGTCCCGTCGAGGCCTCCGGAGGCGCGTGCTTGCGAGTACGGCCAGACATATGTTGTGACCATAAGGTTATCAATTCGGGTAGGTCTGGGGAGGGCTTCGAGAATCGGCACTTGCGAGTGCGATGTCATGATAACTTATGGGCGTACTTGAATGATGTTATCCGGGTAGAGTCCGTCGAGGCCTCTGGAGGCGCGTGCTTGCGAGTACGGCCATATGTTACGATTTGACCATAAGGTTATCTAATCGGGTAGGTCTGGAGAGGGCCCCGAGAATCGTCACTTGCGAGTGCGATGTCAAGATAACTTATGGGTGTGTTCGAGTTTATTCTTGATGAGCTAATCCGGGAGGGACCCTTCGGGGCCACGGAGACGTTTTGACTGTTGATTTGATATCTCTGAATTGTTTATGTTTGAATCTTGAATCCCGATTATATTGGTGAATATGGTTTTGGTCTTGAGGTTTGAGTTGAGAATAAAATCATTTGTATGATTTTGAAAGAAAACCTTTGAAAAGGAAAAACATTCATATTTCAGGACTTTACACTGAGACCCCCGAAGTCTCTAAATAATCTCTTACAGTGATTTCTGGAGTAATCCCCATGGTTTGTTTTAAAGAAATAAATTTTCAAAAGACTTTAGATTCGGGGATCGTGTTACTACCTTGTCGAAATGTTATTTTCATAATAGTTGTATTCTTGATGTATAATTGTATAGCTTGGTTACTTGCTAGCGATTCCATCGCTAACCCCTCGTTGGGGATTTTGTTATTTATTCCAGTGTTACGATCGAGAGTGAGCAACCACGGGATTGGCTCGGAGGATGATGCAATGCGATACTAGTCACGCTTGTAGTCTGTCGTCTGCCGGTGATATGTCGGTTTGAGTTCTTGTCATCCTTGAGGGATGGACATTTTATGTACTATGTGATCGAGTTGTATTTTAGTTTCATCGGATGTACGGTTATGTCAGTTTTGAGAGACCTAATCGGTCTACGGTATTATGTTTTGGTCAAGTTGACCGCATGTGGGTTTTGATTTGTAGTCTCCCGCCTGGTAGCTCCTTGTGGAAAGGGGTATACGGCGTGTAATATCCCTGAGTGGATTGGGGGTGTTACATAAATGGTATCAGAGCTTAGGTTTGCGAAAACCTAGGCAGTTGGGTCTAGTTGGGTCTTGTCGAGTCGTGTCTTGTCGGAGTCGTGTCTTGTCGTGTCACACTGGAGAGCATTTGTGAACAAGCGAGATCATTGCGATCCGTTGTGATCAATTGTGGTTCGTTGTGATTAGTATCGTGTTGCAGCCATTATCTCCGTGCGGCCTGTGGACGTAAGTCTCCTCCTTTATGTGAGGTACCTGTATTTCATGTTTTTACGTGTGCGAATTAAATGTGATGTGTGTCCTTATTTACACGGTGTTGTGTAAGGGAGTTGTATTCGATGCTTGTGATGCACGGTATACGGATATGACTGGACGTATTGATGTTTTGACTTTGAACCGCCGTGTGGGGTGGTATGTTGTGAAAATTGTGAACCTTGATGGGTTTCGAAAGTGTGCCGACAGTTGATTCGGTGAAAAGCTCAAATGATAGTCTTGATATATGTTTTAACTTGATGCGCCCGAAATGTGTTTGGTTGAATTTGTGATTTTGTTTGTCGTTTGAGCAGGTGGTTTTTAGTTCGATCAGTTTGTTTGGACTATCGTAATTATTCCGCTGCGGGTAGATTTGAGAATATATTTTTGAGGGGCCATAAGGGTCGGAACATTTTTGTGAAAGTTGATTTTGAAAATATTTTTATGGTTCTATTAAACCAGCAGCCCGTATGAATTTTGAAATCGGTCGAGTTTTGACAGAGTTAATCCTGTATTTTCAAATGACACCATCAAAGTATGAGGAAAAATGTATATTAATGTATTTCGGGCACTGCAAAATATTACCATCACCTTCGGTTGAGACCAAAAGAATTTTGAAAAATTTCTGTTATATGTTTGTTATGTTGTTTTGCCCGTCGGAAAATTTTTACAGTACCTTTGCTGTTATAATTCTATAGGTGATCATTTTCTGTTGCTCAATCTCTATCGACCTAATCATATGGTCCGTCTGTGACGATCGTGAACCCTAACTGCGATATCAGTATTGCACTTAGTTGCTTCACCTGTGTGGATATTATTGACGTATTATAAATTGTCACAATTCTTGTTAGCAAGTTATGGGTGTACGCCCAGATACGATGATTTCATAGTTCGGTTTAATTGTGTTGTTTCTTTGACATTATCCAGATGTGGTAATTCATAATGTTTTGTACATGGTTTTCAAAATGAGATAGATATGATAATAGATTCATAGTTTTGATCAAACTTTTCTTTTCTAAGATTCGCTTCAGCAAATTTTTCAAATTCAGGAATTTTAAAATGCTATCATTTGGACAAGCACCTTGAAAAAAATTTTGTTTTTAAAATATTACCCATATTCGACCCTGATGATATGTTTGTGGTTTTGACCGTGATAAACTTGGTAAAGGTCGTACGTTATGTTAACATGGCTAAGTGAATGATTTATGAATTTGAATTCTGTCGTTGCAGTGATAGTTCATGTATTCGTGTTACAACTCAGAATGAGTATTTTATTGTGTTATTGTTGGTTGCTCTATATTGATTATGTGGTGGTTGTTTTGTTGTTCTGAACGGTTGTCCATTCAGTATGCCGAGAGGTCGAGGTCGTGGTAACCCTCCGCGCGACCAGGATCGTACTACCGGTAATGGAATTAGTACTGGTGTTGCTACTGTGCTCCAACATGTGGCAGACCAGATGGCACATTTAGCTCAGGTGGTTCAGCGTAACCATACTGCGAATGAGGATGTTGGATCGACTCGGCGGCTTAGAGAAGTGGTTCGTATGCGTCCCCCTCGCTTTGCAGGAGCGGGTGATACTTTGGGCTGGGACGGCTGGCTTATCCAATTGGAGAAGATTTTCAAGGCGATTGGTTGTCCCGAGGAGCGGAGGATTCCTATCGCTCAGTTCCTTCTCGTTGATGACGCCGCTAACTGGTGTGAGGCCGTTGAGCCTCAAGATCATGCTGTTACTTGGGAAGAGTTCAAGAAGTTGATGGAAGTGGAGTTTTGCCCGAGGCCGATCCGAGAGCAGAGGATCCGAGATTTTTACCTAGCCGAGCCGCAGGATGTATCCGTGTCGTAGACTATTGTCGATTATAGTCGACAGCTCGCCTTTGTGAAGAATCAGGTGAGGACCGAGGAGGACAAGATCCGTCATTTTGATATGCGGATGAGACCAGAGATTCGACAGTACATGTCGGGTTTCACTCGTGCTACTTTGAGAGAGTATCATAATCGAGCCATGGCGTACGAGATGGCATCGTTATCTACTGGGCCTTCGCATGAGTCGAAGATACAGAGGACGTCTGGAGATTTTTCGGACGGTGCAAGAGACGGAAATTCTTCTCATCGAGTTTCGCGTAGTCGTACGGCGAAACCTTCAATTTCTTCGTTCGGTGGAACCAAGAGTTCCAAGTTGTCTTCTTTGACTCCTAGTCAGACTGGGAGGTGCTTTAACTGCAATGTTGTCGGTCATGTGCAAGCTAATTGTCCTTCGCAACGGATTACTTGTTATAATTGTGGACTCGAGGGCCACAGAGTTCAGTATTGTGAATTATTCCATGAGGTTTCCCAGAATCGTGTTTCGGCATCGGTATCGGGATCGGTTCGTCGGGACCGTTGAGATTTTGTCGGCCATGCTTTGTTGTTTGTGACTTCACTTTTTTTTAGTTTAAGTTTCGGGACGAAACTTTTTTTAGAGGGGTAGAATGTAATACCCGTGATTTTCTTTTTCCGTAATTTTTCGTTTTTGGCATTTTTCTAGTTTCCAGAACTCACTTGCGACCGTATTGACATTTTGACAATGTTTTGTTCTTCGTGTTTGGTCATCCGAGTTCGTTTCGGTATCGTTTTGTCGAGTTCCGTGCTTTTTGGCGACTTTTCCGCACTTGAGTTCGATTCTTGCGAATCTCGTCCGAAACTATTGTTTCGACTTTCTCGTAAGTTCATTTAATGTTATTATTCATGTTGCGAGCTTTGGCTTGGTGTTTCGATCAAGTATCGTGATTTTCGGGCGTTTTGGGCCATTTTTGTAATTTCCCAAAGTTTGGGGTAATTACTTCCCCTTGTCGAATTTCGAGCGTTCGGGTGGTCGGAATCGTGTGTTCTCTTAGTGCTCGGATTCGTCTTTGCGAGTACTTCGTAACCGTATCTTCGATTCGTACTCAGGTTCAGGTTTCGGGGTTGTTCGGGCTGTCGGAGTTGGTCCCGGCCGAGTCATGGCCGGGCATGCTGGGGCCAGGCCAGCCCTGGCCGAGTAACGTACGGTAGTGATCGACAATTACATACGTAAGGCCGGTTACGTACGTAAGGCCCTGGCCGGTAATGTACGTAATGCTTCCGGCATTTCCAGGCAGTGAGTTCGGCCATGGCCGGTTACGTACGTAAGTCATGGCCGGTTACGTACGTAACCCGGCCGGCAGTCGGCCTATTTAAGGCCTGGCAGCGTATTTCTCAGCCATTTCTCACTCGTTGTTCTTCTCTTCCGCGGATGAGGTTGTGTTAATCATGGAGGAGTGTTGTTATACAATTAATCCATGAAGTTTTGAGGTTCATATCATCAATCATCCATCCTATAACATCCTCCGATCTACCGAATCAGGTCAGATTTCCTAGAAATCTAGTTTTGGGGAATTTGGGTATTTTGGTTGTTTCGTCCGATTAATCCGATTTAACTTAGGATTATGATGTATTGATGATTATTTAGATGTATTATATCATTTATCTTGTTATTCCATGGTTGGATCATATCGATTCGTTGTTTTGGTCGAGAGGTGTCCGACAAAAGGTCTTAGAGGGGGGAATTGGGCGTTGAATGATTATTACCCATCGTACGATTGTTGATTTATCATTGATATGACTTAGGGACGAAATACTTGTGAAGAACTCGAGTCGGAACCCTCCCGTTCGTTGTCTTCTTCGGGGTCCGAGCTTCCCAGTTGAATCGTGTTCTTCGGAGTGTTCGGTAGCGGTCATTAAGTCGAGCTTTCCCGTTGCTCCGCGTGCGTTGGACTTGAGGCGAGTATCTCGTCTATATTCTTTATACTTTGAGAATGTGATGTGTCGTGAATTTAACGTGGACTCGTTAGTGACGGTATATTTAACCGTAACTTACTTTAAATGAAGATGTGATTTTATGAAGGTAATTACGAACGTAAACTTTAGTTTCAAGAATAATGATAACTACCTCTTCATGTTATTTTGTGCTTAAAATAAATACTAGAAATGAGTAGTTAACCGAAGAATTGTGGAATCGCGTAATACTTATATTATTTGCTCGTTGGCCTTTTTTCCTGAATGATGGTGTGCTGTGGATGTTGTGCCCTTGTTGAAGTTATGATGCGTTAACCTATGTGTTACGTGGTTGCGGTTGTGGTGAATATTATACCTTTGTTATTGTGTATAGTATAGAGTTGAGATGTTATCCGGGTAGGGGTCCCGTCGAGGCCTCCGGAGGCGCGTGCTTGAGAGTACGGCCAGACGTACGTTGTGACCATAAGGTTATCAATTCGGGTAGGTCTGGGGAGGGCTCCGAGAATCGGCACTTGCGAGTGCGATGTTATGATAACTTATGGGCGTACTTGAATGATGTTATCCGGGTAGGGTCCGTCGAGGCCTCCGGAGGCGCGTGCTTGCGAGTACGGCCAGATGTTACGATTTGACCATAAGGTTATCTAATCGGGTAGGTCTGGAGAGGGATCCGAGAATCGTCACTTGCGAGTGCGATGTCAAGATAACTTATGGGTGTGTTCGAGTTTATTCTTGATGAGCTAATCCGGGAGGGACCCTTCAGGGCCACGGAGACGTTTTGACTGTTGATTTGATATCTCTGAATTATTTATGTTTGAATCTTGAATCCCGATTATATTGGTGAATATGGTTTTGGTCTTGAGGTTTGAGTTGAGAATAAAATCATTTGTATGATTTTGAAAGAAAACCTTTGAAAAGGAAAAACATTCATATTTCAGGACTTTACACTGAGACCCCCGAAGTCTCTAAATAATCTCTTACAGTGATTTCTGGAGTAATCCCCATGGTTTGTTTTAAAGAAATAAATTTTCAAAAGACTTTAGATTCGGGGATCGTGTTACTACCTTGTCGAAATGTTATTTTCATAACGGTTGTATTCTTGATGTATAATTGTATAGCTTGGTTACTTGCTAGCGATTCCATCGCTAACCCCTCGTTGGAGATTTTGTTATTTATTCCAGTGTTCATGGAGAGTGAGCAACCACAGGATTGGCTCGGAGGATGATACAATGCAGCGATACTAGTCACAGTTGTAGTCTGTCGTCTGTCAGTGATATGTCGGTTTGAGTTCTTGTCATCCTTGAGGGGATGGACATTTTATGTACTATGTGATCGAGTTGTATTTTAGTTTCATCAGATGTACGGTTATGCTGTGTTTTGAGAGACCTAATCGGTCTACGATATTATGTTTTGGTCAAGTTGACCGCATGTGGGTTTTGATTTGTAGTCTCCCGCCTGGTAGCTCCTTGTGGAAAGGGGTCTACGGCGTGTAATATCCCTGAGTGGATTGGGGGTGTTACAGGCGCTGGATCATTGGACGGGTTTTTCCACCTCGTGTTGGTCCGACGGGATCATCTTGGGATCTATGCTGAGGGCGCTGGATCATTGGATTACCCAGTGTTGTGTTGATGGAATCATGTGGATTCACATCGTTGGTTTTATATGTGTTATTACATGTATATTATTGGTTATCCACCTCGTGTTGTTCTTATAGGATCATCTTGGGATCTATGCTGAGGGCGCTAGATCATGGGATTGCCATTGAGTATACATTATTATTATTTTTGAGCATATTGACGTTGTCACATGAGTATGCATGTGTAGGTCTTGTGTTAGGACCGTGTTCGCATGTTGCTTTGATCTGATCTGGGATTAGACTGACATGATTGTAATGAGATTGTGCATCTTGAGGTATGTTCTATATTCATTTGGTAACTGTCTTTAGTGGACAATCGATTATTGAGTCGAGATGTGATGATGTCACCCGATGGATTGGGATTGGACTAAGTTAGTAGATTTCGTAACCTTGATTTATGATGATGCTTTGATAACCTTGGGGTTCCGTTGAGATACAGTACATATGGTTGCTTATGGGCTATCATGTTGTTCAGGATGCGAGATGTGAACTTTGGTAAAGTTATGACGATAAGATTACTTTGGTCGTATTATTATTCTCATTGGTATGTAATTATAATTGTGATGTGATTGACATCATTGTTGGATATTATAGTTGACCCCGTCGTGGGCTTTCTTTTTAGGTTCTTGGAGTATCGAGCTTGTAGCGGTAGTGAAGAGATGAGCTTCCCGGAGGATACTGGCTAGGACATGTTTTGTGCATTGAGTTTCTTGATTGGTTCTTGTATTTCCACTGCTAGAGTATCTTTATGGTTGGTCTTTTTCCGCTGCGTGAGTATTTTGAAATGATCTTTTGGTATCTGGTAACTGAGATTACTTTGGAAATCGTTTTCTAAACTTTTGAGTGTCGGTCGTTTGGCCTTGCGATTTCAAATTAGTTTTTACGACGGTTTTGATAAACAGATTTTATATAGTCTTCAAATATTTTAAAGATAGTACTGTCGGTAGCCTCTTGGGCATTTGTAAATGTTTGCGAAAATTTCCTTCAGCCTTGTGGGTTCCATCTCAGGGCCCACGACGCTGTAATATTTCTGGTTAAATCTAGGGGTGTTACAATGCATGCCCCCGGCACACCACGGTTGAAACACCTCGGCTCGGCATAGCGAATATACAAATGCTAGATACAATGGGGCATAACGTCGCAAAACAACATAGCGGAGATGCCAACTCAGCACAACAAGGAATCATAACACATATCATATACAACGATTACCATCGTAAAGTAATACACATACAAACACTTACAGCAACGACGGTATCGTTCGGCGACCTCAACGGCCCGAACGATAACCAGCACATAATTACAACCATCATGAAACAATCACACATGTACACAAATGTACAAACCCAAGCTCCAACAGCTCACACTCGTGCGACAACACGCAAATCATCACGAGGCGACAAGTAGTAAATACCAGTTCACACCTCTCACAGAGGGCTAGTACTACAAATACGTGGCAATGCCTCAACGTTCATGCCACCAATTCGATCATATTCGGAAGTTAACATCATAACGACAAAGCAAACATCATACATACATTCCCAAACCGCAAACGGGAATTGATAGGTTTAAAAAAAAAAAATGAAAACCACCTTTTGAAAACAATTTGGAAACACTGGTAGATCTTGAGTATCACTTTACAAAAAGTAGTACAAATACCCTTATCGAGACTTTGAAAACCATCTTGCGTTTGAACAAAATGAGGACACTTTTCTTTTAGTGAAAAACTTTTAGAAATGTTCGACCCTCGGGTCTAAGCAAAGCAACTCTAAATAATTGAAAATATCTCAAAATATTTTTGGTCCTCAATTGAATTTTTTTTGAAATATATTGCGGCACTAGAAAGCACCTTGAAAACACTGCAAGAAAATAATTCGTTTTAAAATTACGTCTCGAACTTTAATTTTCTAAAATACTCAAGGTTTTCAAAAATTCAATAGGTCAGAATGCCCCAAACTCACAAAATCCTTTATCAAACCGTCATAAAATATTCAAGGCCAAAGTGTCAAAACTCGATTTAGGGTATCGGTTTTACGAAGTAGAACTCAGTTTGCAAAATACTGAAAGTCATTTTGAAAGGACTCACGCAGCGGATAAAATACAGTTCGAAAATACATTAGCAGCGACACCGCTCCTCATATAAATAAAATATTAGAGTCGAATACCCACATATCACGGAATCAAAATCCACAGACGGATTCAATCAATCAACGATATAATCATACAAGCAGCTCATGTCACACGAGGCACAACACAAAGAAGGGAGACTTACATCCACATCTCGCACAAAGATGATGATCGCTCCACGATACTAATCACGACCAACAGACTCAGATGACGCGTCGCGACACGACTCAGTCAGACAAAAGCCGACGAGACAAAACTCAACAGACACCACTAAACCCAACAACCTAGGTTTCCACAACCTTAGCTCTGATACCATTTATGTAACACCCCCAATCCGCTCAGGGATATTACACGCCGTAGAACCTTTCCTCAAGGTTCTACCAGACTGGTAACCAAAATCGAACAACTCAACAATGCCTTTAAGGCTAAGATGACTCAGGAGACCGATTTGGTCTTTCAATAAATACATACACTCAATCACAATACATGCCCACGCAGAGGTCGAATACAACACACTCCCGTACAACGGGGAAAGAATACTGCAGCGGAAAATAAAATACAACTAAACCAATACGACATCAACGGGTCCTCGTGTGATTAGTATCGTCCATCTTTCATCATCCTTCTGCCGACCCCGTGCTATGTTCCAAAACCTGAATGCAATACAGACATCCACCCCCGAATACTCGGGGGTTAGCAAAACTCCACTGTTTTGCTAGTGCAAGAACAAAGTGCAAATACGAGCCATACAATACAAGTTCCAAGGACAATAATAACCAGAAATCCTCAAAGATCCAAACGTAACGAAAAGTACTTCCCGAGGCAAGAGTTTGGGTAAAACATTTCAAAACCGAAAGATCACAAATCAAGGGAAACAATTTATAAAGCAGTTTAAAATGCCCTCGAGAGTTTTAATAGAAAACAATTTAGGATTACCGAATCCTTAACTTTCCAAAATCAACAGGGGTCACCGCCCAAAGGTTTTATTTTCATAAATGAAACCAACAACAATACACAGTATTAAAACCCACGTCACGTGTCCTCGACGGACATAAAATACACACGCACCCATGAAGTTTCACTCGTGAATCCAGGGCGAAATCATTGGACTCCCTCTGTGGCCCCGCCAAACCCTCCCGAGGTGGACAAACACATTCACAAAACATACACACGCACCCGTGAAGTTTCACTCGTGAATCCAGGGCGAAACCATTGGACTCCCTCCGTGGCCCCGTCGAACCCTCCCGAGGTGATCAAACACATTCACAAAACATACACGCACAGGCATCGCCTAGGATCGGGACGAAGCCACAAATCCCACCCGAGGCCTCGAAGGACCCTCCCAAGCTGGCTAGCAAAACAATCAAGCACAGGCATCGCCTAGGACCGGAACGAAGCCACAAATCCCACCCGAGGCCTCGAAGGACCCTCCCGAGCTGGCTAGCGAATCAATCACATGCAAATAACATATCACACCATGGATATCCAAACAATTCACCCAGAGGCATCAAACACTTAGCAAAACACCACGTCAAACCATAACGCGACGGGTATTACAGTTCAAATATGATTGAAGTAGGAGTGGATATCTAAAGAATCGGTAGAACCAAATCGTAAAAAATAGTTCAGTTCTGCTTCTTAATATAAAAATATGTTATTTTAAGATTTGAATTCATATTTTCGGTTTCTGTTCTGAATTCGGCTCTTTTTATAAATGGTAAGATCCTTAGGAAGTGAACTTTCCTAAATATGTGAGTATTTTATAAACAAAATGTTTGACTATGTATTCTGAAACCAATAGATTTACAAAATTTAAAGTTTATCCTCAAAAATCTAAAACTTTTATAAAAAGAAAAGAGTATTTTAAGTTATAAAAATAACTTTTAAAATCTAAAATAAAATTTAAAAGGTATGGTTTAATTAATAACAAATTTAAAATCATTTAAAAAATATTATTAAGGTAGTCAAAAATAATTTTGAAAATAATAGGTCGTTTGAAAAATATAAAATAATCTTAAAAATCTGATGTCTTTCTGTTATTAGTTTTAAAATAGAGATTTATATTTCTCAATCGATCAATTATCTCCGTGCAAAGTTAATTATTCATTTTCATTGTTGACAATCTTAATTTTAGGAATTTACACTTAACCATCATTTGACCAGAAAATGTGTATTTTCGAGACATTTGTAGCTAAATGTAATATCAGTGAAGTTTAAGATTGGTGATGGTGAAAATAAATAATTTAGGTGGAAAAGAAATTAATTGATAATTAAAGTTCAAAAATATAATTTTTTATTGTGACGTGTTTGGTTTCTGCAATATATTATTCATCCTTTTTAAAATGATTTTTTTGGGGGTGTATAACATGGTTTAAAGACCTTTCCTTATAAAATTGGCTATGTGGATTTTTCTTAACCTATTTCTTTAATATTTGAATATAAAAAGTCCAGGTGTCCATTAAACTCTAATTCAATTATCTTACATATAAATACCAAAATGAGTAAATTATTTGAAAGCTACAAATTATGTTGACAACATAATTCTAATTCTAGATACTAATTTAAAATATAAATTTAAGTTGCTAATTTTTTCTATGTAAAAATGATCGTACACGATATTATCTGTTGGAACATTTTGTACCATACATGTATTTATAATGTTTTGATGATTAAAGTTGCTAAACAAAACAAAACAATGAAGAGGCGAAGAAAGACATCGAAGAAATCGAAGTCGCAAAAAGGTGTTCTGGACTAACATAACGTACGCAATGGACATTGCATAGCGTACGTAAGTGGATGCCTATAACGTACGTAACAAGTGAACCTTAACGTACGTAACATGATTTTAAACCAGATGAACGTTGAAGGAGTCAAAGTCAGAAAGGTGGCAACGGATATATGACGTCAGCAATGACGTTTCCTGTAACGTACGTAATGATATAATGATAACGTACGTAAGAAAAGAAATGAATGCTACTGGACTTAATCTGGAAGTCGGTAACGTACTTAGCATGTGAATCCTAACGTACGTAATACTTACGGACGTAATGATGAAGAGATAGCGGCCGTAATGAAAGATCAGATAGCTAACGACTAGTTTGATGATGAAGGCTATAAATACCATGCCTATGGTATTGATTCAACACAACAACTTCAAGCAAACATCTCATTGATCAGATATTCATATTGATGTTATTGTTGTTGTAATATTGAGCTTATATTGTTAGTTTGAGTGTTTATACATTCAACATCATACACGAGAGGTAAAAGAAAAGATACGATTGGATTCGGTATTATTAGGATCAAGGATCCAGCATTATTAGAATCACAATCGCTATCTTCGTGAGGTTTATCTAGTACCCATAGAAAGCTAGAGAGGTTGATTCTTACCCCATTGGGGGATGTTGTTTTCAGGTCATGGCAAGGCTAAAGCACGGTAAGAGAACGTTGACGGCGAGGAGTCCCAGTGATACTAGTAGGGGGCCCAGTCATTTTTCAGTCATTCATGTTTCTTCATTTATATTCCGCTGCAGATTTTCGTTTGGATATTCATTTTCATTCAGTGTTGTATATTTTATCTTCATATAAAATATACATGTATTCTGTATTTTCCTAGGTGTATTGTACTAGAAACTCCTCATCGGAGTAAATAATGATATAATGTGGTTCGGTACTACAATTATATTATTTAATTCATTAAGTTTCATTCGCCTAGTGGGTCCCAGTTGGGGGCCCACGGCACTGTAATATCCGCGTAGTTTGGGGTGTTACATAACTGTTCTTATGGCCGTAACTCAGCCCTCGACCTCACTGCCCAAAATACTCAACTACATTACCGCTACAAAAGGATATTACGACCGTAATGTATAAAATCTTACGGCCGTAATGCATACCATCTTACGGCCATAGCTCTGCCCTGGCAGCGGGTCAGGCTGGTTTGAAACAACGATTCGCCAAAAATCGGAATAAAAGTACAAGGGATGAAACCACAGATATACGAAGATCTATTACTGACAAGATAAACATAAAACCATCACATGCCTCCGGCCATCCGAAGGTCGGAATAAACGAATATTAGCATCAAGACCCAAAATAATAAGAATTTGCAAAACGACCCAAACATTCAAAAATCTAGATTCGAGACCTGAACAACAATCTGAGAAAGTTGTAACATAACCAGAAATAAGGAACTCGCAAAGGTAACGAAATTCCAGGTTAGAACGAGATTTACGAGAATCGAGCTTCAATGCAGAAAAGTTACACAATAGGTAAATTCTCATAAAAACAACTCCGAAACTTGTTCGAATGGTCATGAATGCAAAATAAAATAGTTTCAAAATACTGCAACACTTACAAGCGAGTCGTCCGAAATGAAAATATACTAAAAATAGAAATTACTAAACATAGAAGGTGCGGATATTACATTCTCTCCCCCTAAAAATAAGTTTCGTCCCGAAACTTACAAACTAAATAACTCGGGGTATCTCGCCTTCATATTTTCCTCAGTTTCCCACGTCGCTTCCTCAGATCCGTGCATTGACCACTGCACTTTAACCAAAGGAATGGTTTTGTGCCTAAGTTGTTTCACCCGACGCTCCAAAATATGAATCGGTATCTCTTCAAAGGTAAAGTCGGGACCTAACTCAATCTCTCCAAAATCAATAATATGGCTAGGATCCGGTACATACTTCGTAAGTAGGGAAACATGAAATATGTTATGCACGTGACTCAATGACGGTGGTAAACCCAACTGGTATGCAAGATCTCCAACTCGCTCTAAAATCTCGAACGGTCCAATATATCTCGGGCTAAGTTTGCCCTTCCGACCGAAGCGGTAAACTCCTCGAGTCGGCGACACCTTCAGTAATACATGGTCTCCAACCTCAAACTCTAACGGTCAGCGACGCGAGTCGTCATAGGATTTCTATCGACTCTGAGCTGTTAACAACCTACCACGAATCATGGCGATCTTCTCTCTCGTCTGAACGACTAAATCTGGTTCAGTTCCAATCAATTCAGATATATCATCCCAACACAACGGAGATCTGCACCTTCTTCCGTACAATGCCTCAAATGGTGCCATTTTGATCAAAGCTTGCCAACTATTGTTGTACGTAAACTCGATCAATGGCAAGTGCGCTTCCCAATAATCCTTCCCGTCTAAGGCGCATGCTCTCAACATATCCTCAAATATCTGAATCGTCCGCTCCGACTGTCCGTCAGTCTGAGGATAATAGGATGTACTGAGTCTCAATTTAGTCCCCAAAGCCCGATGAACAGCCTGATAAAAATGCGATACGAACCGGCCATCTCGATCAGAAATATTACTTTTAGGAGTCCCATGCAACCTCATGGTCTCTGCAATGAACATCCGTGCAAGTCTCTCCGGTCCCCAAGTATCCTTAATACCCAAAAAATGAGCAGATTTTGTTAGTCAATCGACAATTACCCAAATCATGTTCATTCCAGTCCGGGTCATAGGCATACTGGTAATAAAGTCCATAGTAATATCCTCCTACTTCCATTCCGCAACAGGAAGTGGTTGTAATAATCCTACGGGTCACTGATGCTCGATCTTAACTTGCTAACAGGTCAAACACTTAGACACAAACTCGCTAACGTCCGTCTTCAAATTGCTCCACCAGTAGTTACTCCCTACGTCCTTGTACATTTTGCTCGTACCAGGATGTATGGAATAAGGCGTAGTATGAGCTTCTCTCAAGATTTTCTGTCTCAACTCAATATCACTCGGTACACACAATCTGCCTCGAAACTTCAAGATTCCGTCATCCTGAACCACAAACCCAGGAGCTTTCCCTTTCTTCACGTCCTCCATCAACTGGACTAAAAATGGGTCATCATACTGTTTCGCCTTGATATCATTAATCAAAGACGCAGTGATTTCTAATGCACATAACTGACCTTGAATCCTCTGAACCCAAACTTCAATATTATGACAAATCAAATCCCTTTTCATCCTACTTTGAGGCGTAAGTACCTCTAACATCTGCAGCGCCATCGGCTTATGACTCAACGCATCTGCCACTACATTGGCCTTACCTGGATGATAAAGAATATCGAGATCGTAGTCTTTAATTAAATCTAACCACCTACGATGTCTCATGTTCAACTCCTTTTGACTGAAGTACTTCAGACTCTTGTGATCCGTATAAATCTTACATGACGACCCATAGAGATAATGCCTCCACATTTTTAAAGCGAAAACGACCGCAACCAACTCCAAATCATGTGTAGGGTAATTTGCTTCATAAGGCTTCAACTGACGAGACGCATAAGCAATAACCCTATCTCTCTGCATCAAAACACATCCAACTCCGAGGCCCGAAGCATCACTATACACCACAAAATCCTCGTTCCCCTGAGGCAAGGCTAAAACTGGTGCGGTAGTCAACCGTCTCTTCAATTCATCAAAGCTATCCTGTCTATCTGCATTCCACTCGAACTTCTGAGTTTTCTGAATTATTTAAGTGAGTGGTCGAGCAATCTTGGAAAATCCCTCAACGAACCTACGGTAATAGCCCGCAAGTCCTAGGAAACTCCTCACTTCTTTCACATTCTTAGGCGGTTCCCATGCCAGTACCGCCTCTATCTTCTGTGGATCAACCCGAACTCCCTCCGTTGATATCACATGCCCAAGGAATGTTACTTCCTTGAGCCAAAACTCACATTTAGCAAACTTTGCATACAACTGCTCGCCTCTCAAAATGACAACACAGTACGGAGATGTACAACGTGCTCCTCCTGACTCTGGGAATAGATAAGAATGTCGTCGATAAAGACGACTACAAATTTGTCCAGATACTCGATAAAAAGTTTGTTCATCAACTGCATGAACACTGCTGGGGCATTGGTTAGCCAGAAAGGCATAACCACAAACTCGTAATAGTCATATCTCATCCGAAAGGCAGCTTTCGGTATGTCGCTATCCCGAATCCTTAACTGATAATAACCCGACCGTAAATCAATCTTCGAGAAGACTGTCGCTCCCTGAAGCTGATCAAACAAGTTGTCAATCCGGGGTAAAGGGTATTTGTTTTTTATTGCAACTTGTTTAATTCTCGGTAGTCGATGCATAAACGAAGAGATCCATCCTTCTTCTTAACAAAAAGCACAGGCGCACCCCAAGGTGAAGCGCTCGGTCATATATACCCTTTATCCAGCAACTCCCCCAATTGTTTCTTCAACTCCAACATTTTCGACAGTGCCATACGGTACGGTGCCCAAGAGACAGGTGCTGCATTCGGTTCTAAATCAATAGGAAACTCGACTTCCCACTGCGGTGGTAGTCCCGGTAAGTCATCCGGAAATACATCTGGGTATTCGTTAACAACTGGAATCGACGATATGTCACCTCCACTATCTTCCGCCTTCAAAGCATAACACCAATAGCCGACACAACCCTAGTTTAGAAGTTTCATCGCCTTCAGGGCGCTAATCACATTCCCGGATCTACCCGGCTTACAACCCACAAGAGTATGCTCCATGCCATCCTCGGCCACTATCGAGATAGTATGAGTTCGATAGTCCATAATAGCACCGTGACGATCCAACCAATCGTCCCCGAGGATCAAATCCTCACCCTTAAGGTCTACAACAATGAGGTTTGAGGGCCAATCTCGGTTCCCGATCCTCATTGGACAGTCTCTGACTTTCCAGTTCCCAACCATACGATCCCCACTAGGCATACCCACTACGAACGGTTCGCACTCAAACAAACCGTCAATACCGATACGACATACACAATCTGAAGCAATAAAAGGGTGAGTAGCACCCGAATCAAAAAGCACTGAAATTGGATTGGATAGAATCTGAGTGGTACCTGATGCCACTGGAGCGTCTGTCTCCTCCGTGCATCTCATCTGATATAAACGAGGGTGTACTGAGCCCGAATTCGACACTACATGGCGGTCCGGCTGACCCCGACCTCTACCACGTCCCATACCCTGAGGACTCTGTGATACCGGAGCCTTCTAGCCGACACTAGGTTCCCCTGTTGCTGTAGTTACCATTAGAGCCCTGACTGACCTGGAGACTGCCTCACAATGAGTCGCACGATGACCACTCCGTTCGCATGAGAAACATGTAACTGGAGGATACGGACAATTCTTCGCCAAATGCTCACTCTGAATACAATTGAATCAAACTCTACCGCCTGGTATCGTGGACTGGACTGAGCGGTTGCCCTGAGACCCTCCCGTCTGGTGGAATGGCTTCTTCCCAGATACTGTAGCAGACTGAGACCTCGAAAAACGACCACCCTTACAGGTCGACAAACTCCCAGTAGTCTTCTGTTTCTTAGCTTCGGACCCGACTCTGACTCCGGGACTGCCATCTCAATCGCTAGAGCGCGATCCTGGTATTCCTTAAATGTGGCACACATGAGTGGTGCCTTGCTCTGCCTGATATGCGGCTTCATGCGCATATTAAAGTAGCGAATCTTATCAGCCTCGGTCCTCACTTGCTCTTTCATGTATCCCAATTATTGGTTATAAGTGATGATGGCCTGGGAGATCGGTATATCCTGAGGCGTAGCAGTAAAGAACTCCACGATCCTATGCTCCTGAACCGGCGGTGGGCAGTATTCCGCTTCCATATCGGTCTTAAACTCCTCCCAGGTGGCTAAACGGTCCCTGGCCATCACAGCCTCCGACCACTCCGCAGCTTCCTTATCCAGGAGGTACTGAGCAATAGGTACCCTCATGTCGTCAGGACAAGCTACGACATCAAATGTCCTTCCCAATTGAAAAAGCCAATTCTCCCAACCTAGGGAGTCAGTAGAGCCAGCGTAACGAGGGCGGTGCATCTTAGTCACTTTTTGAAGCCATTTACTAGCCTCGTTTTCCGGAGTCGGGGGTGGATTCTGACGCCGACCCTGAGCTATCTGAGCGAGCTGAGCTACCAACTGCTGAAGTACAGCAGTAGCTCCAATGTCGGTATTATTACCCGATGGTTGATCCTGACTGACTGATAAATTCTGTTGCCCGTCAGAACTCAAGGGTAGAATATTCGGCACTGAATGAGAGGCCGAATCTGCAGATGACTGAGAAAACGGAACTTCCTCACTACTAGCACCACGACCACGGCCTCGGCTGTAATACCCGTACTTTTTATTGAATTATTGGCTTTGACATTCCTTCACTTTTGCCGCTCTTGTAAACACTTATCGAGATGTTGATTCTAGAGTTTCGTATCATTCGGAACATGTTCGTATCGATTGGACCTTGCAGCGATGTTATTAGATGGAGCAGATAGAGCACGCTAGGCGTGAGCTAATGCGCGCTAATTCTGTTTGGTAGCGTGCGCTAGCTTCGCCAATGGCGTGCGTTAATTATGAGTTGGGCAGTGGCAGTAGCCGAGTTCTGCTCTCTGGATTGGCATTTAGCGCACGCTAGGCGTGAGTTAACGCATGCTATTCGTGTCGAGTAGCGCACGCTAATGGGTTGAGTCTGGCAGAGGCAGTAGCTGAATTATGCCCTCTGGACTAGCAGTTAACGCACGCTAGGCGTGAGTTAACGCACGCTATCGACTTTGCGTAGCGCACGCTAGCACCAGATATAGCGCATGCTAATGACGCAGGTCAGAATCCACTGGACTACCAGGTGACCCCGTTAGCGCACGCTAACCTTGTGACTTAGCGCACGCTAACCAGATGCAGTATATAAGGGTGGACAACCCTATTCTTCGTCACTTTTTCTTCCGACTTCTTCATTTCGACGAGAGAACACGCGAGGCGCTATTCTGAGGCGACTTGGGGGCGGCTATTTATCATCTATCATCATCTTTAGTGAGATAACAAAGATTATACAACATATAATCCGTTTCTACCTTCCAAATCAAGGTAAATTCCTTAGAACCCTAGTTTGGGGAAATTTTGGGGATTTTCTTAGATTCGTCCGATTTATCCGTTTTAGAGCTTGAAACCTTTGAGATTATGTTGTATCTACCCCGTACCCACGTTTCCCCTACGATTATATGGATGGTTATGTACTTTGTTCGGACTTGAGAGGGTTTGGATGATTTCCAAACCTCTAGATGATTATTCTTGCAGTTTTGTGAATCGTAGGCGGGTTTCGGGAGTTTCTTCATGTGATTTGAGTATTGATTATTAATTATCATATTCCTTACGAATCATTTAGGTGCCGGAAGTTCGTTCTTGGACCTACCGAACTTGTATTCTTTTCCTTCCAATTCTCGATGTCTCAAAGGCAAGTACATGTTTATGATTGGACTTTCTCGACTTTGAAAGTAAGGTATATGAATTTTATGATTGTATATATTCACTTTGGGACGGACCAACGGGTCCTCTGAGGGTTCCGTTTCCTTTGGTGAGGTTGCGCGAATATTTTGGGTTAACCACTCTGGGAGGGCCCGACGGGGCCTCTGAGGGTTCCATTGCCTTTGGTGCGGTTCCACGGTTAATCACGTATGTATTGAAATGAAGTGCTATGAGATTTAGTTATTCCGGAATACTAGTTTTGAGCTTGATGCAATGATGATTGCATTTACTTTATTATCGAGAAGTATTGTGTTTCATATTCGATATACTTGTACTAGCTATTCGACGGCTAACCCCTTTTTGGGGGAAATACCTTTCATGTATTTCAGGATCCAAGAGAGCTGATAGGCATGTACCGGGTCGGCATGAAGATGATGGGCAAGTGTGATGTTGTGTCTTGTCACTGGTTATACTTTGTATTTCATCCATTCAGTGATGTTGTACTTGAAATGGTTATGAGTACTCGAGTACTGTTTCTGGCTTCTTAATGTTTTGGCATGTGTTGCCTTGGGATTGATTCTTGATGTATTTAATTCGGTCTCATTGGATATTGTCGTGAGTGCCAATTTTATTGTCCTCCATTGGATTATGCTTGGACCTTATCGGTCAAAGTTAATGATTCCGCGTGTGTATAGCCTTGTGGGTCCCACGACGGGGCCCACGGTGCTGTAATATACCCTGAATAACTTTGGGGTGTTACAGAATATGGTATCAGAGCTTAGATTTATGGATGCCTAGGTTGTCGGTCTTTTGGGTCGATTGAGTCATCGTTTGTCTACAATATCACCACTTTGCCATCATCACAGTGCGACTGGTACTAGTAAGTCCTTTTACTCTTCTTGTATTGTCCTAATCGTTTCGCTTTTAATTTGGTATTCTTGGCAATTGGTCACTTCGATGATGTACGATTTGAATTGTACTTACGTACTTTATGTGTCCTTCAGAATGTCTGCTGACAGGGGACAGAGGCGAGGTCGTGGTCGTGGACGCGGACGATGGCGTGGCACGGCCGTTTCCCTCAATTTCGTTGCGGGGTCGACTACCCCTAGTTTATCTAACTCAGCGCATCCCGATACCGAGAGTCAACACGACCAGTCGACCGGTCAAGGGAATAATGTAGATGTCGGGGCTACGAATGTTCTTCAACAATTGGCAAATCAGATGACTATCCTGGCCCAAGCTGTTCAGCTGAATAATCCTAATCCGGCAGCGAATGTTATGCTCCAAAATATGGTCCGTATGCATCCTTCACAGTTTAGCGGTGCTACCGACCCGAATGATTGGGAGAATTGGCTCTTCGAGTTGGAAAAAGTGTTTGAGGCTGTTGATTGCCCCGAAACGAGGAAGGTACCTATTGCTTAGTACTTTTTTACTAAAGAAGCCGCGACTTGGTGGAAAGTTGTTAAACCACGAGATCGTGTTGTTACTTGGGACGAATTTAAAGAGCTACTGGAGGCCGAGTTTTGTCCTTGGCCAGTGCAAGAAGGCAGAATCCGAGCCTTTTTCGAGGCTAATCCGCAAAACATTCCAGTCTCGCAGGCGATATTGGAATACAACCAACAACTGATCCATGTGAAGAATCAAGTGCGGGATGAGCGTGACAAGATCCGCCACTTCGACATGCGGATGAATATGTATTTACGGCCTTACATGGCCGGGTTTGCTTGCACTACTCTGAAGGAATACCAAGACAGGGCTTTGGCATATGACATGATAAGTTCCAACAATGATACCACAGAAGACCCGAAGAAGCAAAAGACCGCTGGTAATTTTTCTGGCTCTAAAGGTGGCAACTTCCAGAAACCTCAGATGGCTAACCATTTGGTCGGGCAGTCGTCACGTTCTTTTAAAGGGAAGAAGAGTTTTCGTTCTGCTCCGAGCACCTCAACTCGCCCAGTAACCTGTTTTAATTGTGGTCGTCCAGGCCACATCAATCTGGAGTGCAATTTCCCACCTCTGAAGTGTCACACTTGTGGTCAGATGGGACACAGGGCAGTTTATTGCCCCGAACAAGATCAGACTTTGGATACTCGGGCTTCTACCCCAGCACCTATAGATCAGAGTATGAATCAACGGCAATCAGTTAGTCAGTCACAGAAGAGTTACGGTAGAGGCCGGGGATGGAGTCAGAACGCTAGAGGGGGAGATTCTAGCATCGGTTCGGCACATCCATGAGTCTATGAGATGCGTCGAGCAGATGAACCTGATGCCACGGTGGCCTCAGGTACCATTCATATCTTATCTCATCCAGTTCGTGTACTTTTTGATTCGGGTGCTACACATTCTTTCATCTCCTTGGATTTTGTACGCCGTTTAAATATAAATTGTAAGACTGCTTGCGATTCTTTCAGTGTGAAACTGCCTAGCGGGGATAGAATCGTGGGGAATCGGGAGTGATGAGTTGATTTTTGATCGTCTCATTCTATTTTATTGAGTCGTGCTTTTGTTTGTTTTTAAGTGTTTTTGTTCTTTTTACGCTTGGTATGTTGTGTTTTTGTTTTTTAAGTAGCCGTACGAAGATTGTGGTGAGATAGGTGCTTTTATGGCCAATATTGGAGTTTATGGCAATCAAGAGCAAGTTGGGAGCGAGGACATGGCTTAGACGATGAAAATTGAAGCAATATCGGTCGTACTCTCTAATTTCCAGATTCATTACTTCGAACGTGTTCTCTATAGGTATGGATTCCTCGTGAAATCAGCTTCGCAACAGTATATTATACGCTAAATTCCGAGGTGTATTGAGGGAGATATGGCTTCTAGACCACAGCCTCACAGTCCGGACCGCGACAGGATCGCGATCCTGTCTTGGACCGCACCCGGATCGCGATCCGACATTCAGACCGCAAGGCAGCCTCTTCTGGTGAACACCCGGATCGCGATTCCACATGCCCGGATCGCGATCCACCCCCTGTTGTGCAGAAAATGCGATTTTCTTCACTTTTTGCGATTTTTGACGGCTATATAAAGGGAAACCCTATACACAAGTTCTCCTAAGCCGCAAAGCTCGATCCAAAACTCAGTTTTTATCAATTTTGAGTGTTTTAAACATTGAGAGATACAATTTGTGAGGGATTTTCATCATTTGTAAGGAGATTTTGTTCGTTTTTGAAGGAAGAACATCAAACCTTCCTCGGGCTTCGATTTCGTTTTTGCAAGGGAAGATTTCTACCATGTTTTATTCTATGATTTTTGCTATTATTGTTGAAATGATCATGAGTAGCTCATCTTATCATATGGGTTTTTAGATTGAACCACTCATATGTTCTTGGTTGTTAGTTTTGATTGATTTTCCGGGTATTAGTTTGGGATTGTTCCTCTTTCGTTGTTCTATCATTTTGCTCGGTGTTCTTGATGATATTGTGCACGAATATTGTTTAGACACAAGAGAACTTAGGATTTAGATCGTCAAAGTCCGCTTAGCTGCACCCAGGCACTGCGGTCAAACCTTGATTCTAAGTTGCTAGTATTAAGATATACGAGGGTTTTTATCGGTCTTCGCCATCAAACGGTCCGGTAGAAGTGATTGTGAATGTTCTTGAGCCTTTTTCTATGATCTTTTAGCGATTTACCTCATCAAAAGTAGTCGTCTAATCGATTGTTAGTTAGGGATTCTTCCCCATCAAAGGAGTTTCTCTTATTATTGAATAGAGCAATCGGGATTTTTAAGATTTTCCGCCATGAGACGATTTTCTTTTTATTGTGAGCAATCGGTGATTTCCAACCATTAATTCTTTGAGTATCGAAACTAATGATTGATTATATGTGTGTCGGTGATTCTAAACTCCCATATATTTCTCATAATTGTAATCTCTAGAAAATCTAACCTTAAATTCGGCATTTTTAACGCTTAGCTATTAATATAATTTTCGCGTGTGTTTTTGCAGTCTTACCTCTCTATCGAATCATTCACCGCGTTTTAATTTACTTTTACTTTCGTTAATTCGACTATTTGCTAAACATAATTGAATTTCAAACCGTTTCCATCTCCTTGTGAGATCAAACTCGGAGTTACTTGCCACTTCCTACAAAAGCGATTCGTACACTTGCGAGTTTTTAATTTGTTCATCAAGTTTTTGGCTCCGTTGCCGGGGAGTTGGTGTTTCAATTTTGATCTTGTTTTAATAATAGTTGAATTATTTTTCTTGATCATTTTCTCGTTATTATTTTCGATAAAGTCTAAAAATTCGCTCTAACTTCTCTTGTTTATGCTTGGTCGGAGATCGTTGGGAAACCCGATTCTTCCATCCATAGACGAGGTTCAAAAAATTAGAGCACCAAAAAAAATAGCGCCATCATCAATGGCGAACAACGAGGAGAATTCGGATCTTGAAGAGCCCCAATTGCTCGAGGGAGAAAACATTCGTCAACCTAGACATGAGAATGTTGCGCAAAATTTAGATGAAGAAAACATTCATCAACCGAGATTTCTGAGATATGAGGATGTTGGGCACAATCAACAGATACCCGAAGCTCAACAAGGGAGGTACTTTTATCCGAGACAACCACCCGTTAGAGTACAATATGGAGCTAACTATTATCCCAGGGCTCAATATGGGATGGGAGCAAACTACAATATGCCGCAACAACCTTCGGTTGAGCATCTAATGCGAGACTATGCAAAGTCCGTGGTTAACACGGCCATCTCATGCATCCAATTAGCACCGGCAGCAAGGAACTACCACATCAGAGGATTTCACATCGAGCAATTGCCCTCATTCCACGGGTTATCACGTGAGGACCCATTGTCGTTCATCCAGGACTTCTATGTGGTGATTGACAACTTCCCATTAAATGGGTTGAGCGAGGATCAACTAAGAATGAAGTGCTTCCCGTATACACTCAAGGATGGAGCGAAACAGTGGTTGATGACTTTAGCACCGGGCTCACTAAGAACATGGGATGATGTTTATGACAAATTCATTACCAAATATTTCTCTCATTCGAAGACTACACAGTTGAGAGCCCAAATCTCAACATTTGGACAACAAGACGGAGAAGCATTTCACGAAGCATGGGACCGATTCAAGATGCTCCTCATTCAATGCCCACACCATCATTATCCGTTTCATCTACTTAATCAATTCTTTTATGATGGATTGACTCAATATTGCCAAGGTGCAGTGGATAACACAGCCGGTGGTTCGTTTTGGGGGTTGACGGAGAGACAAGCTTATGACGTATATGAAACATTGGGAGCTAATTCTCAACAAAAAAGTGTGCGTGTTCGTAGGGTAGTTGTGAACTAAGTAAGCGAGAAGGACGAGATGCAATCTAAGATCGATGAGTTAACGAAGGAACTAAGACAACTCAAGACTCAAAATAAATCTTCGAGCTCACGAGTTTGCGAAATTTGGGGGACCCAGACATGATGCTAATTCTTGCCCGCATACTTTTCCAGAAGAACAAACCGAACAAGTGAATTGGGCTATGGGACAAAGCACGGGAAGGCCCGAGTGGGAGGAGGGGAGAAATAATTATGGCGGAAATGCAAGAAATGCCCCTCTCCCGAACACTTATCATCCTGAGTAGGGGTGTGCATCGGGTGAAACCGATCCGATCCGATCCGAATATCGGATTAATCTGAAAATTTGGACAAGGTTTTGGACAACCCGAAATCCGAACCGAAATTTCGGATCGGATTCGGATCAGTCCGAAATCGGATCGGATTTTTCGGTTCCAATCCGAAATATCCGAATTTTTTTTTGTTACAAAAGATCAACTTAGTCAGAATCTAATGCCAGAATATAGTCAGACCCAGAATTATAGTCAGACTCGGAATTTTTTATTTCAGATTTTTTTTTTCCGGCTCCAACACCAGAACAAAATATAGTAGGACTCAAAATTAACCTCCAAAAAACACAATATCATAATAAACTCAGATCTGTTGAGGAGGATCGGCTAACAGGAAAGCTCGGATCTGGGGCGTATGCTAACGAACGGCGATGATGGCGGCTGAGGAAGATCGTTCGGGTTCTGGGGTCGTAGTGAGAAGTGGGAACTGGGAATAAATTTTGGGTCGGGAGGCGATGGAATGGGTGGTGGGAAATGGGATTACTGATTAGGTTTGGGTCTGGAGAGTGGAGGCGACGGGATGGGTGGTGCCTGGTGGGAAATGGGATACTGATTAGGGTTTCTAGGATATTTACCTATTTAACAATGGGAAATGGGATGGGATACTGACCGGTGGGTGGGAAATGGATACAGTAATGTAGTATATAATATTTTATATAGTTATAGTATATTAATAAAGGTCCAGCAGTCAAGGACTCAAGATATTAATAAATAATAATAGTAATATAGTATATAATATTTTTTTATTTTTTAACTTCGGATCGAACCGGATTAATCCGAAAACCCAAGGATTTAATCCGATCCGATCCGAAATTTTCGGATCTGCAAAATACAGATCCGAAATCCGATCCGAAGATATCGGTTCGGGTTGGTTTGGATCGGATTATCGGATTTTCGGATTGAATTTTCGGGTTCGGTTTATATGCACACCCCTAATCCTGAGCTAAGAAACCATCCGAATTTCTCTTGGAGAAACAACAACCCGATGCCGTATGACACAAGCGCCCAAGCTCAATACAACGGAGGAAATCGAGCCCAACAAACAACGCAGAGTGAACCACCTCCACAGAAAAGAACTCTCTTGAGGAGAGTATTGCCGCATTCATTAAGGAAAGCAGGGAAAACCGAGCTGAGAACAATAAAAGGTTCGAATCTTTTGAAACGTCGGTGAAGAAAATGGCGATTCAAATTGGACAACTTGCTACCGAGGCACGCAGACAAGAAAGGGGTAAACTACCAAGTCAGCCCGAGTAAGCTCAAGCTATTACATCCCTCCGAAGTGGTAAAGTGATATATAAAAAGAAGATTTCCGAAGCGAAAGAGAGGAGCGGTGAGAAAGAAAAATTGACGAGTCAATCGGAGAAATCTATGGTGATTGAATAGAATGAGTCGAACGATGAAGAAATCCTGGAAACTGCTACTCACTCTTACGAGACTCGAATTCCTTAGGAGAAATTTAAAGATCCAATCGAGAATCCAATTGAAGAGAATAAGAGCGATCCAGTCGAACCAATGCATCGAAAGGAGGACCTAGAAAGCTTTGACATGGAAGTTCTTTTCGTGGAGAAAGAAGTTCCCACTGCGAACTTAGGAGCGGGTATTAATTTAACGCAAAAACTAATATACTCGCAACTAGGTTTGGGGTAGGTGATAGTCCCGATGGATTTCGTGATACCAAACATAGAAGAAACATCACCAACAAAAAGACATAAAGGTTTATTGACTTCACCCCGGTCCTAGGCAAATTGATTATTGACTGTTGTTTTCCAAAAAGACATGTCTACTTTTGGTTTCTGAAATGAATTGATGCATGTACTATGAAATGTGTAAGCGAATGGTTTGCCTTGATTACTTGTACTAGCGTAATTACTAAACCATTTGGGGACCCGTTTTGGGGAAATTCTTATTATGAATTTCAGGTTATGTTCAGCCGGACGAGCGGGAACTGGGGCAGTACGAGGATGCTGGCCAGGGTTGTTGACGTGTGCAAATGATTCCCCTTATTTTCGTTGTCCTTTTTGATGTGGTTGTTTTCAAAGTTGTGAACTTATAGATAGTACTCGCGAGTACTTAGGCATTTTTACTGGAATTATAGTTTGTATTATTAAATGTTATTTATGATTGTCAATGATGTCTGTTTTGCCGGTTATATTAGGCGTTTTATTTAATTTTCATCTTGGTGATGTGTGTTTTCTCGCTAACTGAGATGGTTAGACGAGTGGTATTTCTTAATTAGCCTGGTGGGTCCCATGTAGGGGGTCACGGTGCTATAATATACCCTGAATATATTGGGGGTGTTACACTATCTCATCCCGTTCATGTACTTTTTGATTCGGGTGCTACACATTCTTTCATCTCTTTGGATTGTGTACGCCGTTTGAATATAAATTGTATGACTGCTTGCGATTCTTTCATTGTGAAATTGCCTAGCGGGGATAGAATCGTGGGGAATCGGGAGTGATGAGCCGATTTTTGATCGTCTTATTCTATTCTATTGAGTCGTGTTTTTGTTTGTTTTTAAGTGTTTTTGTTGTTTTTACGCTTGGTATGTTGTGTTTTTATTTTGTAGGTAGCCGGACGAAGATTCTGGTAAAATAGGTGCTTTTATGGCCAATATTGGAGTTTATGACGATCAAGAGCAAGTCGGGAGCGAGGATATGGCTTAGACGATGAAGATTGAAGCAATATCGGTCGTATTTTCTAATTTCCAGATTCATTACTTCTAATTATGATGTGTTCTCTATATGTGTGGATTCCTCGTGAAATCAGTTTCGCAACGGTATATTATACGCTAAATTCGGAGTGTATTGAGGGAGATATGGCTTCTAGACCACAACCTCACAGTCCGGACCGCGACAGGATCGCGATCCTGTCTTGGACCGCACACGGATCGCGATCCGACATTCAGACCGCGAGGTAGCCTCTTCTGGTGAACACCCGGATCGCGATCCACCCCCACTGTTGTGCAGAAAATGCGATTTTCTGCACTATTTTGCGATTTTTGACGGGTATATAAAGGGAAACCCTATACACAACTTCTCCTAAGATCCAAAACTCGATCTAAAACTCAGTTTTTATCAATTTTGGGTGTTCTAAACATCGAGAGATACAATTTGTGAGGGATTTTCATCATTTGTAAGGAGATTTTGTTCGTTTTTGAAGGAAGAACATCAAACCTTCCTCGGGCTTCGATTTCATTTCTGCAAAGGAAGATTTCTACCATGTTTTATTCTATGATTTTTGCTATTATTGTTGAAATGATCATGAGTAGCTAATCTTATCATATGGGTTTTTAGATTGAACCACACACATGTTCTTGGCTGTTAGTTTTGATTGATTTTCCGGGTATGAGTTTGGGATTGTTCCTCTTTCGTTGTTCTATCATTTTGCTCGGTGTTCTTGATGATATTGTGCACGAATATTGTTTAGACACAAGAGAACTTAGGATTTAGATCATCAAACCTTGATTCTAAGTTGCTAGTATTGAGATATACGAGGGTTTTTATCCTTCTTCGCCATCAAACGGTCCGGTAGAAGTGATTGTGAATGTTCTTGAGCCTTTTTCTATGATCTTTTAGCGATTTACCTCATCAAAAGTAGTCGACTGATCGATTGTTAGTTAGGGATTCTTCCCCATCAAAGGAGTTTCTCTTATTATTTAATAGATCAATCGCGATTTTTAAGATTTTCCGCCATCAAACGATTTTCTTTTTATTGTGAGCAATCGGTGATTTCCAACCATTAGTTCTTTGAGTATCGAAACTAATGATTGATTATGTGCGTGTCGGTGATTCTAAACTCCCATATCTTTCTCATAATTATAATCTCTAGAAAATCCAACCTTAAATTCGGCGTTATTAACTCTTAGCTATTAATATAATGTTCGCGTTTGTGTTTTTACAGTCTTACCTCTCTATCGAATCTATTACCGCATTTTAATTTACTTTACTTTCGTTAATTCGACTATTTGCTAAACATAATTGAATTTCAAACCGTTTCCAATCCCTTGTGAGATCGTCCTCGGAGTTACTTGTCGCTTCCTATAAAAGCGATTTGTACACTTGCGAGTTTTTAGTTTGTTCATCAGTGAGATTAGAGATTTTCCGATGAGCATAGCTGGTATTGATTGGTTATCGTATTTAATTATGGTTGATATCGAGGGCGGGGATGTGATCCTCGGTGAAGACTGGATTGACAGTCACCAAGCGATTATGAATTACCGCACTAAGGTTATCACTATGATGACCAAATATGGTTCCGAGTACTCGTTCATGGGGCGTAAATCGGGCCAACCTAAGTTGCTTATCAGCGCCATGATGGCCGTAAAACTCTTGAATAAAGGTTGCATGGGCTATTAGTGTTATGCTTTGAAGTTAGAAGGGGACGAAGTCGATTTCTCTTCGATTCCAGTTGTAAATGAGTATCCAGACATTTTTCTAGACGATCTTCCGGGATTAGCGCCGGATCGAGAGATAGAATTTTCTGTAGATTTAGAGCCTGACACTGCTCCGATTTCTAAGGCGCCTTATCGAATGGCACCTTCCAAGATGCAAGAATTGAAGAACCAATTGGGAGAACTATTGGAGAAAGGGTACATTAGACCGTGCGCTTCGCCCTGGGGCGCGCCTGTTCTTTTTGTGAGGAAGAAAGATGGTTCACTACGTTTATGCATTGATTACCGTGAGCTAAACAAAGTGACCATCAAGAACAAGTATCCATTGCCTCGTGTAGATGATTTATTTGATCAGTTGCAGGGAGCCGCAATATTCTCAAAAATTGATTTGAGATCAGGATACTACCAGCTCCAGGTGAAAGAGTCCGAAGTTCCGAAAACTGCATTTTGGACGAGATACGGACACTATGAATTTGTGGTCATGCCTTTTGGATTGACTAATGTACCGGCAGTAATCATGCAACTAATGAACAAGATATTCATCGAATACCTTGACAGATGTGTGGTCGTCTTTATTGACGACATCTTGATTTATTCTCAGGATAAGGAGGAGCATGCCCGGCACTTGCGTTTGATACTAGATGTTTTGAGAGCCGAACACCTCTATGCGAAATTCTCGAAATGTGAGTTCTGGCTGAAGGAAGTTATGTTTCTTGGTCATGTGGTTTCGGCCGAAGAGGTTTGTGTAGACCCGCAGAAGATTGAGGCAGTGCTAGATTGGGCGCCGCCTAATAATGTTAAGGAAGTTCGTAGCTTTTTGGGTCTTGCTAGGTATTACCGTCGGTTTGTCGAGGGGTTTTCGAAACTCGCTTGGCCGCTTACGTAATTACTTCAGAAGACAGAAAAGTTCATTTGGACTGCTGAGAGACAGCAGAGCTTCGATGAGCTGAAGAGACATTTGACCTCAGCGCCGATTTTAGCTTTACCACAGGGTAGTGAAGGATTTGCAGTTTATAGCGACACCTCAGGACAATGGCTTGGATATGTGCTTATGTAGCATGATAAAACGATAGCCTTTGCATCACGGCAGTTGGAGCCGTATGAGATGAACTATCCTACTCACGATTTGGAATTGGCCGCAATTGTTTTCGCACTTAAGATTTGGCGGCATTATTTGTATGGATCTCCGTGTCGGTTTATACCGATCACAAGAGTTTGAAGTATATTTTCAGTCAGAAAGATTTGAATATGAGGCAGCGACGTTGATTGGAATTGATCAAGGATTAGGATTTGGAAATTCTTTACCATCCGGGGAAAGTCAATGTCGTCGCGGGCGCTTTGAGCCTCAAATCGGCATCTTTTCAGATGCTCGAAGTTCTTACATCTTAGACGAAGATCCGTCAGGATCTAATCAAGCAAGGAATAGAAGTTTGGCTTCAAATAGTGCAGGGACAGTTGTGTACTCTCGAAATTACTTCGTCCTTGGTTGATGACATCAAAGGGAAACAATGGAGTGACCCGATGATCTCCCAACTGAAGGAATATGTGACTAAAGGAAAAGCCCCTAGTTTTATGGTCCATGAGGATAGTATTTTGAGATTTCAGGGCAGGCTTTGTGTTCCGAATGATTTAGAGTTGAAGTAGAGAATTCTCCGAGAAGCCCATGCTATGCCTTACTCAATCCACCCCGGAACGAGTAAGATATACAAGGACTTGAGGCGAAATTTTTGGTGGAATAATATGAAGAAAGACGTCACAGAGTTTGTATTACGATGCTTGACGTGTCAACAAGTCAAGATAGAGCATCAACGACCGGCGGGGTTGTTGAAGCCACTTCCCATTCCCGAGTGAAAGTAGGAAGATGTAATACCTGATTGTAAATTCATTTATTCTCATTCAGTAAATCATCCCTTTGTAATTTTTTCACTTATTAATAATCATTCATCATTCACATTCATTCATTCGTGTTCATCGTTCGGAGTAACTTTGAGTCGTGTATTGATATTGTTCATTATTTCAACCTTGCTTGAGAATCGAGACGAGAATATTATCTTGATTGTTGTAATTGCTTCGTTAGTCGATGTTGATATTGGAGTTCATACCATTTCAAAATTTACTCCTTGTTCGAATCATGCTATTGTTGGGCAAACCCTTGTAATCATTGTTCGGGACCACCATTTTGGGGTTTCTGCACTTCCATTTTGTGTTATTGTTCCCAATTTTTGAGTTCTATGGCTTTTATTCTCTTCTTGGGTCATTTTTCGTCATTTTTGGGCCCGAATAGTGTGCGCCGCGGCACAAGGGAGTGTGCGCCGTGACACACACATTGCATTTTTGGTGGTGGTGACGGCTGTACCGCGGGCCGCGGGCCCCTGCTGGCCGGGCCGCGGCACTAAGCCTAGTGCTGGGCAGATTTTTTTGGCCGCGGGCCGCGGCACACTCAGTTCGTGCCGCGACGCGTGATGCAGATTAGCCTTTTCAGCGGGTTTTGTGAGGAGAAAGCTCATTTAATCATCTTCCTTATTCCTCATCTCCTTGGGCGATTTGTGGGAGATATTTTGGGCGATTTAGCATCATCAAACTCAGAGAATTTCATCTTCTTCAAGTTGTGGTGTGGATTAACAACATATTTGTGGATTCTTCATCCTAATTCAAGGTAATTTCTTCAACCTTAGATTCGATTTTGAGTTGAGCATGATATTTTGGATGATATAATCATGATTTTTGAAGGATATACATACGATTATGAGTTTTTATGAGTTATCATCGGATTGTTGGAAGTTTTATTCAAGAACACTTTGAAGGTTGACTTGGAATTGGGATTTTCAATTAAATGTTATCGTAAGCTCGATTTGAGTATTCCTATTGGATTATCGATTGTGTTGATGGTTATTGGTTGAGACGAGAGAGAAGATCGCTTTGATTCGTGATAGATTGTTGACTGCTCAGAGTCGACATAAGTCTTATGCCGACATGCATTGCCTCCCGTTAGAGTTTGAGGTTGGGAACCATGCGTTAGTGAAGGTATCTCCGATTCGGGGAGTTTACCGCTTCGGTCAGAAGATAAACTTAGTTCGAGGTACATTGGACCTTTCGAGCTCGAGATTTTAGAGAGAGTCAGAGATCTTGCATATCGTTTGGGTTTGCCGCCATCCTTGAGCCATGTGCATAACGTATTTCATTTCTTCCAGCTAAGAAAATACGTACCGGATCCTAGTCACATCATCGATTTTGGAGAGAAAAAACCGATTCAGATTTTGGACCGTCGGGTAAAGCAACTTAGGCACAAGACCAGTCATTTGGTTAAAGTGCAATGGTCGAAGCATGGATCAGAGGAGGCTATATTGGAGATAGAAGATAATTTGAAGGCGAGATGTCCCAAGTTATCCACTTTGTAAGTTTTGGGACAAAACTTCTTTTTAGAGGGAGAGATGTAATATCCGCACTTTCTATTTTTAGTAATTTCTATTTTGATGTACTTCTATTTTAGACGACTCGCTTGTAATTGTTTTGGTATTCTGAAACTACTTTGTTCTGCATTCTTGGTCATCCGGACGAGTTTTGGAGTTGTTTTACAAGATCATGCATATTGTGTAACTTTTCTGCGTTTAGGCTTGATTCTCGTAAATCTTGTTCGGAAATGGCGTTTAGTTGTTTCTAAAAGTATATTTACGGTTTTCGGGAATTGTTATCTGACCTCTAATCGTGATTTTCAGGAGTTTGGGCCGTTTTGTAAGTTTTCCAAAGTCTTGGGCATTGTTATTGGAATTGTTTTTCCGCTCTATCGGATGGTTGGGATTATGTGTTTGATTGGAGCTTGAGCTTGTATGTTGTTGTTCCTTATTAACGCTTCATTGTTCGTTGGTAACTATCGAGTTTTGTATCTTCCGAGACATGTACGTCCTAACCGGACTTCACAACTGTATTCCTGTGTCAGAGCAGTTAGCACACGCTAACCCTATACTTAGGGCGCGCTAAAATAACATTTGTGGCACAAGCTAAGCTCATAAGTAGCGCGCGATATTCAGGTTGGACAGTAGGTTTCTGGGTTCTGGAATGAGTCGATTAGCATAGGTTAATGTGACCATTGCGTACGCTAATGAGTCAATTAGCACACGCTAATGTCCCCATTGCATACGCTAATGAGATTGGACAGAACATTCTGGAGTTGGGCAGAAATTTCAGGGATCCTGGACCGAACCAGGTAGTGCACGCTAACCCAAATATTAACACACGGTAACGGGACGTACAGAAGCCTCTGGATTGTATTTTATCCAGATTAGCGTACGTTAGGCCTTACCTTAGCGCATGGTAAGCCCTATCAGTATAAATAGGATAGCAGGGTCAATTTTCGTCATTTTCACTCTCATCTTTTCCTTCCGACGATTTTGGCAATCTTGTACGAGTGTGAGGATAGATTTTGGCCATATATCATCACCTATCAGCATTTTTGAGTTCCTAACACGGATTTAACAACATTAAAACATCTTCCACCATTCTAATTGAGGTAATATTGCTAGAACCCTAGTTTTTGGGGATTTTGGGGTTTTGTTAAGATTTCGTCTTTCTAGTCCGTTTTAGCCTAGATTTTTGTTAGATTATGATTGTGTAATCGTAACCCTAGATTTTCTTGACGTTTTGTGGACTGAATTTCTGTGATTTCCATCGTTAGTCAATTATGATCGGATATGCCCTCGTAATGTCCAATGAATTGCTCCAAAAGATATAATTTAGGGTGATTCTTTATATTCCAGTAGTGTTGTAGTTGATTCAGTATCATTGTGCGCTAGGAACAAACCTTTGGAGTGAGTTTGGATTGAAGCCTTCTCCGTTCACCGTTTCTTCATGTCATAATAACCAAGGCAAGTACATGGATTATATTATGCTATGTAAGTTATGAATTAACATGAATGATGCTTTTGAAAAACGTGTGTGTGTGTTGTTCTTCCACCTGGGGACGGTTTGAAGGGACCTCTGGGGGCCGATGAGGACGGTTCGACGGGACCTCTGGGGGTCGATACTAATGGGTACGTCCGCGGGTTACCAAGTGTGATTCTCGTGATGATGAGATGTGATGACATGGCTTACATGATAATCATGCTTTGATGACAATGTGGTATTCCGGAATATTATTTTCTCAAATGAGTTCTAAATGTGAAAATAGTATTGAATTGTATTTGTATATAATATTATATAATTGTGTACTTGCACTAGCCATTCGAATGCTAACCCTTAAAATGGGGGAAATGCGTTTCATGCATTTCAGGTATTGGACGACCCGAGGAGCCAGCACGGGAGACGCAAGCATGATGTTATGAAGCTCGAGTCTGGAGTGTTTAAATTATTATGCTCATGTTGTCTGTCGGAGTCGGTTGGGATAATATTCTTATTTTAAAGTTGTTTGTTGGAGTCCCCTGCGTGGGCAATGGATTTATTTTAGACTTTGTGTTACTGTGTTCAAATCAAAATGTTTTGGCCGAGGCCACGGCCTTATTTGCATTATTAAATATTGCATCCTTATGAGATTATTGTGAAGTTGCGTGAATGTCCTAGCCTGGTAGACCTTAATGAAGGTTCTACGACGTGTAATGACCCTTACGAATATTGGGGTGTTACATTCGTGTTCAACAAAGCAACTCTTCTTGTCAACAGACCAAACCCTTTCACTTTACCAACGTCGAGTGATCCAAGTGATGCTACCGATCACTCCTCGAAGTCCAAGGCTGATGAAAGCAAGACGAAGCTCGTCAGTAAAAAAAATAAATTCCCGACAACAGTTCTCCTACAGCTGTCGATAAGAAGAAAAATCTGGAGACCAAGAAGTCTTCCAAGTCAGAAGTTGTTCCTACAGCACCCCAGATGACTACAGCGGTCACTGAGGCAGTTCTGCCGACTGCACCCTCTGCCGCAGTAGCTGACCCATTGTAACACCCCCAAGATATTCAGGATATATTACAGCGCCGTGGACCCCTACGTGGGACCCACCAGGCTAAATAATTAATACCGCTCGTCTAACCATCACGGTCAGCGAGAAGGCACACATCACCAAGACGAAAATTAATTAAAACTCCCGGTACAACTGATAAACCAGACATCATCGAGAATCACACATAAAATTTAGTATGCAATCCATCTTTCAAATCAAAACGCCTAAGTACTCGCGAGTACCATCTATCAGTTTACAAGTTTGAAAAACAAACGTTTTAAAATGGACAACTGAAATAAAGGGACTGAATTGCACACGTCAACAACCCTCGCCAGCATCCTCGTACTACTCTAGTGCCCGCTCGACCGGCTGAACGTAACCTGAAATTCATAACACGAATTTCCCCAAAACAGATCCCTAAAGGGGTTAGTAATTACGCTAGTACAAGTAATCAAGGCAAACCATTCGCTTACACATTTCATAGTACATGCATCAAATCATTTCAAAAATCAAAACAACACATGTCTTTTCCCGGAAAACAAACAGTCAATAATCACAATTGAAAACTTGCCTAGGACCGGGGCTAAACCACTGGTCCTATCCAAAGCCTCTATGGACACTCTCGGATTGGCTATCCAAACAAGCTCGTGAATCAGAAGCGAAATCACAGATTCCTACGAAGCCCCGTCGGACCCTTCCGGAGTGAGCAAATCACACACATATACATTACCATTCCATGTTAAGCATAAGTGTTTCACAAGAATACTTGCCTTGAGAGGTTGACGACGAGATGAACGGGAAAATCAACTACGCTTGTTAGGAACCGACGACCCCGAACCTAACTGTTGGCCACTAAGTATATTGGATACATCTTAGAAAGTGTTTTAAACAACAAGCTGTACGGTTTTTAAATCTGAGTGCGTAGCGGAAGTCTTTAATACAGTAAGTTTTTGAGGATACAGCAACTCGGTGTGCAGTGTATACTTAAATAATCACACTTAATAAAACAATAACGGTAGAAGGTAAATAACACAATATTTAAAGTGGTTCGAGGTAAACCCCTCTACGTCCACTGGTCCTCCACAGAGAAGTGAAAAGTTTATTATAATTACTGCGTACACAACTACGTAATTATAACAACACCTAATCAATATATGGTTCACACATATTGATATAAAGATCTTAGCTTTCAACCGTTCACACAGATTGGTTTGAGCTAACACTTGACTAGCTTCTTCACACACAGTTTTGAAGCTTTGTCTTCTTCAATGCAAGTCCATCACACACAGTTCGGGAGTAGCAAGGATTCCTCAGTCCACACAGGGCTGATATGAGTTTGTTCAAAGATAGAACAGGGTTTGAACAACAGCTATGACTTTCTGGGCTTTAAGCTGATAATGTGTTGTTCAAGGTTTGAACACTGTATATCTCTTCTATCAGAATAGCAGAAAGCTTAGGGAGATATGTTTTGCTCTAAATATTTCTTGTAAGCTTTGTTTGTTTGTAAGTCGTGAATATTCTGTATATTTTCTGTGTAGGTCTTGATCTTCAAACTCTGGAGATATATATAGCCTCTGAAATATATCCGTTTGAAATATATCCGTTGAGCAAGATTCTGCGACAACTTGATATTTGACTGAGATCCGGATATTGCGGGATTTGAAGATCTTCTAATGACTTACAGTATTTAAATACTTTATCCTTTAGTATTTAAATACTTCTTTGTCAAACGGGACTTGACTTCTAGCGAATACTGAAGATTCCTTCTTGTCTTGTTTGAGGGCTGTATGGAAGAATCGTTGTATTGATATTTCGAGACAGCTTTCATACTTAGCTTTGCGGGACTCTTTGCTGTATGATAGATTTATTGTATGGTTGGGACTGCGAGAAGTCTTCGATACAGGTTGATACTTGATCATCTTTTCGATACAGCTATTGGGGGTATTCAGGATTTGGCATATTGTCAAAATATTCTGACAATATGATCGATACAGGGATTGTTTATCCCAACATCATCGATACAGGGTTTTTGTTATCCCAACAATTTCCCCCTTTTTGATAATTTGCCAAGTCTTTCCGAGTCTTCTTTTTAAAACCTTATGATGTTATCCAAACATCATTGATGATGCCAAAACTTTGACACTTAGCGGTTTGAAGTAGGGCAGACTTCTTGGTCTTCTTTCGAATGTTCTGGCCTTCGGCATTTGGCTTAACACTAAGAACTGCTCGCAGGCAAGTTCAACTTTTATCAAAAGAAAGTTACATTGAAAACTTATGATTGGCGCACAGGCACAATCTTACATTTTTTTCTAGATGCATACAACTAAACTATGAACCGTTCGCAGACAAGTTCTTACAACTTGTGTATGAGAAAGGTTTCATAATATGAATACAGTAAGAATAAATAAAGTGACTGTAAACATATAAGAACATAGTAGATTACGAGTTGTAATATTTCAAGATAGGCAAAAATTTTATTGATATTGAAATGAGGCGTACAAAATTTTGCTGTTCGGAAGATAAGATTACAAAAACTATAATACAAGGAAATTTAGCTCCTATAGTCTGAATGACTCCATGGTCTTTTTGGGTCATTCTTGGTGTTTTTCCATCAGTATTGATGGGCTTCCTTGTCTCGATTCTGATAAATGGCTCGACCTTCATATGATTTGTCGAAGACAAGAATCCAATCCTCTGGGTGGGTCACCAAGTCACCATTCTTGTGCTTTGATTTCATCTGCAGTTGTAGCGGGAGCGTTCCACCTTCCAGCTTCGTCTTGAATTCCTCTGCGGCTTCCTGCACCATTCTGCATCTATTGAATAATGGGGAATCCCTGATAAGTACAACAAAGTATCTTAACAGTTTATTTCTCCTCCAGTTCTTGATCTCTGCAGCGGTAGGTTGTCGGTCTTCCGGGAGGTTCATAGATTGCGGCTTTCGGACTAGGCTTTTCCAAGGATACTTAGGATCCTGGAATTCTGGTCTTTCTCCCTGTATCTTCACGTTTGGTGTTGAGATACGGGCTATGTCTGCAGTGATGGAGTCTTCAAACGGAGCTAACAACTCTTTCTCTTGCTCCAACCTCGTTCTCCTAGCATCTTCCCTTGCTTCTTCCCCCTTTTTGGCATCATCAAGGTATGACACCTTTTCATCAAGACGTTCCAGGATTTGCAAAACGGCATCCTGTTTCGTCTCAATATTAGACATTCTCTCAACAAGGGAGGAGAGCACCTGCGACATATCTTTTATGTTCTTGTCATGGGCTCGCAATTGGGAACCGGATTCGATCAGAGCAGATGCAGTCTTGGCCTCAGACACGCGGAGTTTTGATTGCTCTTATCTCAGGATCTGTTCTTGCTTATCTTGCAGTTGGCTCAGAGCTTGCTTGAAGTCATGTGGCAAGACACTGAAGGCTTCGACAACTCGAGAGACTTCATGCCTTAGTCCGGTCATTTCTTCAACAGCAGATGTGTGAAGCCAATCAAGAGCCTTTTCTACAGAGTGTAGAGCATTGACTGTGTCCTGAATAAAGACAGTTTGGAGGCCAAGAGCACGTAATCGCTCTTTTCTTGCTTCGGTGCTGGGAGAGTCTGGCTGGGCAAAGTATCCATTTAAGCTTCTCAAATTCACATTAGGACGTGAAATGAGTTGGACATCCTCAGGTATAGCACCGTCGTCGGATTCCAATGCGGTTGATGGGGCGGGAATAACTGTTTCGGGTTCGGCGGCAGGGGGTGCGGCATCCTCCTGTGTCGAAGTGGTTTTTGTAGACATGGATACAGGATGGACCAACTCCTCCTGGTGTCTCTCAGCATCCGCCTGTTCCGGCAGAGGGACTGATTCCTCTTGCGGGATGGCGCTAGATCTTTCTTCGGCGGGGGCAACGACAGGCTCGGGTGCCCATTGTGAAGTATGTTGATCCTCCACGATATTAGGGACTGAATCCTCATTATCGGGAGTAGCAAGGATTCCTCAGTCCACACAGGGCTGATATGAGTTTGTTCAAAGATAGAATAGGGTTTGAACAACATCTATGACTTTCTGGGCTTTAAGCTGATAATGTGTTGTTCAAGGTTTGAGCACTGTTATCTCTTCTATCAGAACAGCATAAAGCTTAGGGAGATATGTTTTGCTCTGAATATTTCTTGTAAGCTTTGTTCATTTGTAAGTCGTGAATATTCTGTATATTTTTTGTGTAGGTCTTGATCTTCAAACTCTGGAGATATATATAACCTCTGAAATATATCCGTTTGAAATATATCCGTTGAGCAAGATTCTGCGATGTTGCTGCCTGAAATATTATCCGGAGATAGATATTGCTGGAATGAACGGACAACAAACAAGGTGTGAGTGCACGTCCGAGGGGAATGGAAATAACACAAGATTTGACGGGTTTGTTAGGCCTGGGCTTGAATGCTCTCGCGAGATGTTATTAATATGAATACGTTCGAGTACAAATATTAATGTAAGAATGTGATTACAATGAGTGTAAAAGATCCTAGTTATCGAGCTCTTGAGCGAAGCTTTGTGTGTTCTTGTTCTCGTTTCTGCCGACCATCTTATGGGTTAAGAGGTCTCGAGAGTGAGAGAGAAATATGTCCGAAGTGTATAGCATTGCCAAGAGAGAAAGCCAAGTTATGAGCTGAGCTTCTGAACCATTTTTCCGCTGCTGGAGGCTTCCTATTTATAGGACTGGCCATTGTTGGGTGATCGCCTTTCTTGATAATATAAAAAGGGGCAATCGTCTTTCAAAGACATGGTATCTCGCCTTGAAGTCATGACTCTGCTGGCGGCTGTGCGGTCCAATGAGGAGCCTGCACGCGTCCTGAGTCACTGTCCCGGGCGGTCCCACTTTGCACCTTTCGGCAGGTCTGTCGGTAGGTGAGATTGGTGACAGGCTACGGTCAATGATCCATGTTCTGCGGCGCCTTTTCCGGATCTGTACATAGGTCTCTATCCTGAGCTTCGATCTTCGCCGACTTTGACGGACGAAGGTCTTGCGCGGCATGAGGCGGTCGTCCTTGGCGGGCACCAGAGTCGATCGCTAGGTACCAAGAGACGATCGCCTTAGATGTTGATCATTCGGCACCGGGACTTGACCTGGGACCTTAGATCGGCCAATCTGCCTTGGTCTATTCGACTATGCCTCGGTCGCCCGGTCTCTGTGCCGATCGCCTGTTGAGATGTATAATTCTCGACACAACATGCGACAACTTGATATTTGACTAAGATCCGGATATTGCGGGATTTGAAGATCTTCTGATGACTTACAGTATTTAAATACTTTATCCTTTAGTATTTAAATACTTCTTTATCAAACGGGACTTGACTTCTAGCGAATACTGAAGATTCCTTCTTGTCCTGTTTGAGGGCTGTATGGAAGGATCGCTGTATTGATATTTCGAGAGAGCTTCCATACTTAGCTTTGCGGGACTCTTTGCTGTATGATAGATTTACTGTATGGTTGGGACTGCGAGAAGTCTTCGATACAGGTTGATACTTGATCATCTTTTCGATACAGCTATTGGCGGTATTCAGGATTTGGCATATTGTCAAAACATTCTGACAATACGATCGATACAGGGATTGTTTATCCCAACATCATCGATACAAGGTTTTTGTTATCCCAATACTAATGATTCGAAGAATACAATCACAACCAATTCTGTACGAGTATGGAAATGTAATACACCCGAAAACCCACCTACGATTCATGTAAATTTGTACAAAACAACAACGAGGGCGGGTCGCAATCGAACCTCCCGATTTCAAAAATACCACGAACTTTACCATGAACTCGTAGGGAAAACAAGGGATACACAAGGATTAATCATATACAACATGAATTAATCAACAACACAAAGCAAATCGGATAAATACTCGAAAACCCCCAATTTGCCCAAAGATAGGGTTCTAAGAGTTTACCTCGGATCGAAGACGAAGAACAAGGGTTGGTGTTGTTAATATACACCAAGAACTCAAGAAAGATGATAGCTTAGGTTTACAAGACTTCGAATCGCCTCGAATTTGCCCAAAAATCGCGTAGATCGCCCACAGCCGCAGAGGAGGAAGAAAAGTGAGAAAATGGACGTGTCTTGGTCAACTCTCGGGTATATATAACCAGACCGTTTAGCGTGTGCTAACGGCTTATGGTTAGCGCGCGGTAACCAGCCAAATCTGGTCCAGAACCTACGGTTCTGACCCGTTAGCGTGCGCTACCTGTAAATAACGTGCGCTAAAAGCCCCCCCCGATAGCGCTTGCTATTGAGCTATAGCGTGCACTATCTGTTCATCTCCAGAGTCCAGAAACATTCTGCCTCAACTAGAATACCGAATTAGCGTGCGCTGCCACACACCTAGCGTGCTCTAAGCCTCAACCATAACGTGCGCTAATCCACAGACTTAGCGTGCGCTAAACTGCTCGTCCAGAGAGCAGAAACAACCTATTGCCACTGCTGTACTCGAACCATTAGCGCGTGCTACTCAACGAAATTAGCGTGCACTACAAAACCAATTTAGCGTGCGCTAACGAGTGCATACAGTAGTACAGACAACACTCAAAGTTGGAAAACGACGAATTCTTACCCGGAGAAAAACAACGCGCACCCGACACAAAACAACAGACTGGAGAAGACACACGCACGATGGGTTCGAGTCAGAAACTAAAGTACTAAAGAAAACACAATTCTGACTACCCAAAGGTTCAGAAGATGGCAACAATTATAATTACCCCATTACTTTGGAAAATTACAAAATAGCCCCAATACGTCCGAAATACACGATACACGATCGAAACACCAAACAAAAGCTCACAACATCCATAATAACATAAGATAGATTTATGGCAAACTGAAACGGTGGTCCCGAACAACGATTATAAGAATCGAACCAAATAGCGACGGAATTGACAATAAATGCGGAATTGGGTAAAACAAGTCCGAAACAAGCTCGGATGACAAAAAGTCCAGTATTAAATATTCTCGAAATATCTATATGGTTACAAGCGAGTCACTAAAAACAAAAAATACACCAAAATAAAAAATACCGGAAAAAGGAAAAATGCGGATATTACACCCACACGACGCAACTCCCATGGAAGAAACACTGGCTATTCCCACAGCAGTTTCTGAGTCTGTTACGGCTATGACGGATGGCCAGTTATTTGCTAAATTGGAAAGAATTGGTGAATCGGCTGCCTGTTGAGAGACGACAGCAACCACTCTTAACAGGGCCCCTACCCCTGTAAGGAGTACCTCTCCGAACTGTGTATTCCACATTGTCAGGGATCCCTCTCCTCAACAGGCTCTCATACCTATATAGAATCCCAACTAGACATTGGAATCCTCTGGTGTTCGGAGTTCCTCCACCACCGACATCATAAATCAGACAGTACTCCAGGTCCAAATCAATGAAGCATTTGAACGCTTTAAAGAATGGAAAGCATATAGAGTCGCCCCATACGACACTCTGTATAACTGGGAGGATTGGAAGGAGGAAGAATTATTTGTCCTATAGGTCAAGGACACCCAGAGGCTCGAGGTCTTGATCAGATGGGACGATATATTTTGCCATGATCTGATCACAAAATATTATGTGGCAAAGGAAAAGAACCTATTGAAAGGGAAGAAACGGTCTGACGACAGGACTCGGAGCTGAAGCCATCATCCAGATCCTGACTAAAATAGGGATGATGACGCCCTACAGGCAGGTGTGAGGATGAGTTGTGCATATGCTCACGAGAATGATGTTGCCAAGTCCAAGGCCACTGAGGGCCAGGGGACATCATCTGGTCAAGCTGCACTAGACCAGCAACTAGAGAAGAAAGCATCTCCTGCTCAGGAGGACTCAGTCCCTCCGACCGAGGAAGATGAATCCCGTGCCGTCCAGCAGAAGGATTTAGTCCCTTCTAATAAACAGGTGGAAGTTGAGAGCCAATAGGAGGAATTAGTCCCTCCTGTACAACAGGCTACAGACACCGAAACGAGGCAGGAGGAATCAGTCCCTTCTGTTGTTGGATTTTACTTGTATCTAATACAATAAATTTGAGCAAAATGAGAGGAATAATTCATGAAAAACCCATATGAGGATCTTCATGCAGTAATTTAATTGATTTACAAAAGGTTCGTTGAATTACCTTAATTCGAAGAACAAATCTGAACCCAGACCAGAAGCTGATTAAAATCATCTTCCTCTTTCGGTGATCCACACACGAACAATTGGTATAAACCGGATTGCTAGATCCTTACGAATAATAATCATAAACAGTACAACAAATAATTCCTTGCTAGAAGGATTTGTACTGTTGATCAAAATCAACTAAGGGAAGAAGACGGAGATGGCCGAATTGAGGTTTCTTCACAAGAAAATGGGACGGCCGATTTACTAAGGGGGTAGATTTTCTTCTCAAACAATTAAGGTTGTGTAATTGATCTTATGACAACTCCTTATCCAAGACCCTTTATTTATATTAAGTAAACCCTAGAGTCAAACTCTAGTATTTGCTTCGTTGCCCCTCAACTTGTTAAATAATACAATATATACAATATCATATATTATATATTACTTATTATTAAATCCTCTAATGAATATAATATCTAATATTATATTTATCTTTCCCAGTTGATATAATTAAATAATAAAATATATAATATCATATATTATACATTACTCATTATTTAATTTCTTTAATAAATATAAATCCAATATTATATCTATTAATTATTTTTGCTTGTCTTTAATTGTCGTATGTGTGACCCAAAATGCTTATATTATGTTGGCAATTATTTAATACCTTATTAAATAATAAGTCATAAGCGGTCTCTGGCAAGACATTATGACTACCGAAATACTATAAATTTATAGTCCATTAAACCATTTAACGTGTCAAATCCCTTTATCCCGTGATATCATATTTGAACTAAGTCATGGGAATTGTCATACTTAGTATGTTCAAATGCTTTCTCGATCTTAAGTAGACTAGTTGAATCAAATGACTCTTCATTTGAGCATGGCTATGTATTTCTTTTAGTCCTACTTATAGAAGGGCCCAGCAGTTATCTATCTCCCTAAAGAGATGGACAAATTCCCATCTTGATAATTCATTGCCCTCTACATGACTCCTACTAATCCCGATCGCTAACCTTTATGATCACCATGTTCTAGATGACGTTGGATTACGTCAAAGCATAGCAGTTATCATATTGGACTCTATTATAATCTCAGGTTAAAGGATTTATTGACATACTGTTATATTGAGATTCACTTATGACATTTCCATGCAGTGATCTCAATGCGGGTCTATCCAGTATTGTGTTCTCCAACCAATACTCATAAGTTCGATCTGTAACATACGCATAATCATCCGATGATTATCAATCAAACTTACACTAGCATTTTAATCACTTGAGCCTCCACTCTACGTGATTGGACCAGGGATATATGAATAATCTTATTATTCGTGAATAACTATTATTCGATTATTATTATATCATTTTTAACTTTAGAAGCTAATGTTGAAATCTAACTCATTTTGAATCTTATGACTAAGGTAATGATACTGAATTTCCTTATTTTGGATACGCCTAAAATGCTCTTGCATTATCAACTCAAATTCTGCAATTAACTCAAGTAAACCCAAACAATTACCATTGTTATTTTGATAAATCTTCTCATTATCCCCACGAAAAGCCAAGTTACGTGTAGAATAACAATAATTCTTACTAAAACCAGTTTCCAATGTTCTTTCTCTTTCTTATTATGTAATTGTAAATCTTTATCAATTGTTTGATTATTTTTCAATCTAATATCCAAATCAATCCAAGTTCTCATATTATTAATATGCTTAATACCATTCTCATACTTTTTGAGTCTACATTTATATGTCTCCAATCATTCAAACCTTCATTTGCTAACACACTATTATTTTTAAGTAATTTAAATAATTTACAATAAAACAATTTACTTTATTTGCATCTTTTGACTATACCAACCATTTTCTATCTTGATTCTCACCATTTGGTAGTTTTCTCGTATAATAAGAATATGAAAAATGTCTATCAAGTTCATCTATAGGAAATTTGAGATCATACTCTCTTAAAGGACCCTTTTCTATCACAATATCTCTAGTTTTATTATTAATATTATCCCAAGTTTTTGGATCAAATATATTCAAAGGATTTCTCTTATTCTCACTAATATCAATTTCTTCATTCAAAGAATCATTGTCATTCTCATCTAAATCAATTTATTCATTCAAAGCATCATTCTTATTATCATCAACATCAATTTCTTCATTCAAATTATCATTTTTATTTTCAATATCATCAACTACTACTTCATCCAAAACATCAACTTCGGTCTCATTCACAGAAGAACTAGAGTACATGTAAGACATTTATGTAGGGCCCCTTTTTGAGTTTTAATCACCTCATCAAGTCTTTTTCTTATTGGAACATTTTGTTCCATACATGTATTAATAATGTTTTGATGATTAAGTTGTTACACAAAACAAAACAACAAAGAGGCGAAGCAAATCATCGAAGAAAACGAAGTCGCAAAAAGGTGTTCTAAACATATAACGTACGCAATGATATGAGCTTAACGTACGTAATGTGAATGACTTAACATACGTAACAGATAAATATTAACGTACGTAACCAAATGTTTGAGAGTTCAAACCAGAAGAACGTTGGACGTGTCAAAGTCAAAAAGGCGGCAACGGATATATGACGTCATCAATGACGTATAGCTAGCGTATGTAATACCGGAGTTGATAACGTACGTAAGGAAAGAGACAGATGCTACTGGACTAAAATTGGTACGTGTTAACGTACGTAACGAAGTCGATATAACATACGTAACAAATGTAGCGTACGTAATGGTGAGAGGATAATGGCCGTAATGAAGAGTCAGGGAGCTAGCGGCTAGTTGAGGCTTTGGAGCCTATAAATACCACATCTTTGGTATTCATCCTTACAACAACTTCAAGCAAATGACTCATTGATCAGATATTCATATTGATATTATTATTGTTGTGATATTGAGCTTATATTGTTAGTTTGAGTGTTTATACATTCAACATCATACGCGAGAGGTAAAAGAAAAGATACGATTGGATTCGGTGTTATTAGGATCAAGGATCCGGCATTATTAGAATCGCAATCGCTATCTTAGTGAGGTTTATCTAGTACCTATAGAAAGCTAGAGTGGTTGATTTCTTGTCCAATAGAAAAGAAAAACGGTTTAACTTGGACCGACACAAAGACAAGTACGAGTGGTTTATCACGGACTAATAGAAGACGTGATTGTAACGGTTATCCCTCGATCGATAGAAGAGAGGTGGAGAGGTTTTTATCTTGAACCTATATAAAAAGATACCGAGAGAGGATATAGGCTCGTTTATATAGCCGAACCTCTATAAATCCCTGTGTCGTTTAATTTCCGCAATTTATTTTACGCTTCCGCATCACGGCGCATATTCCGATCTTGTTCCAACAATTGGTATTGGAGCAGTACCTCCAATACACGGCTTAACATCCGAGGAGTCGATCCAAATGGCATTTCAATTTACTCCAGTCAAAGGCCTTGATGTTAATCGACCACCATTTTTTGATGGCGCAAACTTCATGACGTGGAAGAAAAAGATGTCGATCTTCATTCGTGCCTATGATATAGAGATTTGGAAGATCATTTGTCTTGGCCTTAAAGTTCCAATCAAATCCGACGGATCTCTCAAAAGTTTCGAAGAATATAATGATGAGGATTGGAAGAACGACCACCTAAATTGTAAGGCTACTCAATTTCTATTTTGTGCCTTAAATCCGGAAGAGATCAATCGTGTTTCATCGTGTGAAAGTGCTAAAGAAATATGGAAAATTCTTGAAATTACACACGAAGGGACAACTCAAGTCAAGGAGACGAAGATTAATATGCTTCTCCATGACTATGAATTATTCATGATGAAGGGTGACGAGTCCATCACCAACATGTTCGATCGATTTTCGGTCATCACAAATGGACTTGCTTTGTTTGGTAAACCATTATCTAGTAGTGAAAAAGTCAAGAAAATTTTACGATCACTACCTAGCGAATGGGACGGTACGGTAACGGAAATAATGGAATCAAAAGATTTAAATACTCTTGATTTTAGTGCTCTCGTCGGTTCCCTTATAAACTACGAGATTAGTACTTAAATCTCAAAATGCAAAGCCGAAACCGAAGGAAAGATCGATAGCCTTAAAGGCTAAGATGTCTAAGAAGGAAGTAATCCCAGTTGAAGAAAGCGATGAAGAATCGGCATATTATGCCAAAAATATTAATAAGTTTCAAACCTTATTAAACCGGAGAAAGAAAGACATCTCAGGCGAATCTAAGAAATTCGACAACTCTTGTCGATTATGTGGAAAACCAGGCCACTTTGCAAAAAATTGTCGAGCTAAACCCAAGAAGGAGGTCCTCGTTGCAACATGGAGCAATGACGACGAAGATGATGAATTTATCGATCAAAATAATCTCGCTCTCATGGCCCGGAGTTCATACGACGATAGCAATGTCGAAAGCCAAGTAAGTAATTCTTACGACGACCTATTTGAATCATTCGAGCCATTACATACCGATTTTCAAAATGCTTTAAAAGAAATCAAATCCCTTGAAACTAAAAATAAATCATTGGAAAATGAGATTTCCAAAATTCTTGAAAAAAGGGAAATTTATAGAGACCGATCATTCGAAATGCGTTGAAAACAAAAATATTTTAAAGAATGGTCTTTTGAAAACTCAATCCGAGCTGAAAAATTTAACAAAGAAATTCTCGTGTGGAAACGAGAAATTTGAACAAATGCTCTCGGTTCAGAAATTTACTTTGAATAAAGAGGGGTTAGGATTCAAACTGCGTTCTAAAAATGAATTCGCAAATTTTAAAATATCTCGATGTGACAGATGTTTGAAAATTGGGCACCATATTTCAAATTGCAAAAGCCCAAGATGGACGATTAAAATAAAAAATATTTGGGTTCCTAAATGAACAAATATTTCAAATATCGTCTATGTTTCAAATGAAAAACCAACTCTCGGTTGGATCCCCAAAAATTGATTTTTATCAAAATATATTTTACTTAGGGGGAGTAATAATTTTTTAAAAGTGAGATAATATTTTCAGGGGGAGTTTATACCCTATTTATACACATAGTTATATTCATTTGGTATCATGCATATTTTATATTTGGTATCATTATATTTATTTTTACACTTTTTGATGAAAACAAAAAGGGGGAGAGAAAAGAGAATGGAATTAACCCTGAAAGGGGGAGAAAAATGGAAGAAAAGTCGAAAAGATGAAGTTGAAAAGAAAAATGAGGAGACGTCGAAAAGATGATGAAAATTTGAAAATTCGAAAAGAAAAAGAAAAGGAAAGAAGGAGTCAAAAAAGAAATGGGAGAAGAAACTAACGAAACGGACAAAGTCGAAAACTTTGGTCTGTACACATATACATATATTTGTATTTTTGCAGGTAAATCCCATTAACGAAGTGTTGTTTTGTAATCATCAAAAAGGGGGAGATTGTTGGAACATTTTGTTCCATACATGTATTAATAATGTTTTGATGATTAAGTTGTTACACAAAACAAAACAACAAAGAGGCGAAGCAAAGCATCGAAGAAAACGAAGTCGCAAAAAGGTGTTCTGAACATGCCTAACGTACGCAATGTTATGAGCTTAACGTACGTAATGTGAATGACTTAACGTACATAACAGATAAATATTAACGTACGTAACCAAATGTTTGAGAGTTCAAACCAGAAGAACGTTGGACGTGTCAAAGTCAAAAAGGCGGCAACGGATATATGAGGTCATCAATGACGTATAGCTAGCGTACGTAATACCGGAGTTGATAACGTACGTAAGGAAAGAGACAGATGCTACTGGACTAAAACTGGTACGTGTTTTTTTATAGGTTCAAGATAAAAACCTCTGCACCTCTCTTCTATCGGTCGAGGGATAACCATTTATAATTACGTCTTCTATTGGTCCGTGATAAACCACTCGTACTTGTCTTTGCGTCGGTCCAAGTTAAACCGTTTTCCTTTTCTATAGGACAAGGAAACTGAAATACAATACTCGAGTATTTAAAATCCATTCCAGTACAACAACACTAAATGGAGGAATCCAAAAATATAACCGGAGACAAGACACACTATCACACTTGCCCATCATCTTCATGCCGACCCGATACCCGCCTGTTCGTTCTCCTGGAACCTGAAATACATAAAAAGTATTTCCCCCATAAAGGGGTTATCCGTCGAATAGCTAGTGCAAGTATATCAAGTATGAAACACAATACTCCTCGACAATAAAGTAAATGTAACCGTCAAGTCATCAATTCAAGACTAGTATTCCGGAATAACTAAATCTCATAGCGTCACATCAAGACGTATATGAATGCCGTGGAAACGGTTCGTTCATATCATCCGTCAATACATATATGAATTCCGTAGAAACGGTTCGTTCATATCATGCCATCAATACATATATGAATGCCGTAGAAACGGTTCGTTCATATCATGCCATCAATATATCTATGAATGCCGTAGAAACGGTTCGTTCATATCATACCATCAATATTTATTACTTTCAAAGTCGAGAACGTACAATCATAAATATATACTTGCCTTAATAACCGCTACCGAATACTCCGAAGAACACGGTTCGACCGGGAAGCTTCGAAACGCCCGATGCTATCGAAAGGAAAAAAGACAACGAACGGAAGGGTTCAACTTGGTTTCTTCACAATAAACTCGTCCCTAACAACATATAATCAATAAATCATCGATCATACGAGGAAGAATAATCGTAGAACGCCCGAAAACCCCTCTATGACATTTTACCGGACACCTTCAAGGCGTCGATCCAGAACTCAACCAAAACAACGAATCAATACGATCCAACCATGGAATAATAAAGTAAATGATATAATACATCTAAATAATCATCAATCCATCATAATCCTAAGTTAAATCGGATAAAACGGATGAAATCAACCAAAATACCCAAATTCCCCAAAACTAGATTTCTAGGAAATCTGACCTGATTCGGTAGATCGGAGGATGTTATTGGATGGATGATTGATGATATAAACTCCAAAACTTCATGGATTGATTGTCCAACAACATCTCTCCATGATTAACCAAGCTCCAGCCGCGGAAGAGAAGGAGAAGAAGGAGAAAAATGGCCAAAAACCCGATTGCAGAGCCTTAAATAGGCTGACTGCACAGTGTGCCGCGGCCCAGCCGAAGTGTGCCGCGGCACTGGGCCGAATCTGCCCCCAGTGATCGGCAGTGTGCCGCGGCCCTGCCGGCATATGCCGCGGCACATGGTACAGACTGCTCGGCCAAATCTGGAAAATGAGAGTGACTTAGCTATTTCGACCATAACTCCCTGTATTGTCGAAATCTCGCCCCTATGTTCCTATAGAATGACCTCACTCCTAGGCTTTTGGCTTATTACATAGTCCTCCTCTAATAACCGGGCATTGGTGCTAATAATGACCTTCTGATCTTTAGGACTATATAATAAGCCACCCTTCGTTCCCTTCAGATATCCTACAAACACTCGTACTTCTGTATGAGATGCCAACTTATCAACTTCCTTATTCAGCATGTGTGCTGGTGAACCCCAAATCCGAGCATGTCCTAGACTGGGCTTGCGCCCATTCCACAGTTCTATGGGTGTTTTTTGAACTGATTTCGAAGGTACCAATTTTAGAATGTACGCTGCTGTTTCCAAGACGTATCCCCAAAACGAAATAGGCAAATCAGAATAACTCATAATTGACCTAACCATCTCTAATAAAGTACGATTCCTTCGTTTAGCAACACCATTTTATTGTGGTGTACCAGGCGCAGTGAGCTGGGAAGTAATCCCCTCTTGTGCCAAGAAATCCAAAAACTCTCCACTAAGATACTCGCCACCACGATCAGATCGTAGTGACTCGATACTTTGTCAATGACGCTTCTCCGTTTCAGCCTTGAATTTTGATAGTCATCTATAAAAGATTCAGACTTACGTCGCATCAAATAGATGTATCCATATCTCGAATAATCATCTATAAATGTGATGAAGTATTCGAAACCACCCTTAGCCTGGATGTTCATTGGATCACATACATCGGTTTGTACTAATTCCAATACATTTTGTGCACGGTTTCCTTTGCTTTGGAAAGCCCTTTTAGTCATTTTTCCTTCTAGACAGGATTTGCAGATTGGAAATGACTCAACTTGGAGTGAATCCAATGGGCCATCGCTCACCAATCTTTGAATCCTTCTAAGGTTAATATGACCCAATCGTAAATGCCACAAATATGTTTGATTTATGCTCGAAGGTTCTTTTCTTTTATTAGGATTAGTCAAAAAATTAAGTGATTTATAATTATGCAAGGGAGTTGGTGCAGCATTAATGATATAAATGTAACACCCCCAATTTCTATTGGGTTGTTACGGTGCCGTGGACCCCACGCCAGGAGATCCACCAGGCGAACATGACTAAAATACATTAAATTAAACAACAAGGGAAAATCATAGCCCCTACCATGATATCCGACATAATATTCCGATAAGGAATTTCAATGACACCGATGGGCCTACATGGCCAAAAATAAAATACAACAACATCCACGAGCATTTGCTCGGGTAATACATAATGATAATGACTGACAAACTGGAGAACACTCCAACTGACTGACCAACATGAACAACTCGGACTAGTATCACTCGAATGCCTCGTCGCCATCATCATGCCCCTCTGTCTCAACTCTCTCCTCGTAAGCACCTAAAACATGAAAACATGTTCTGCCCCCACGGGGTCAGTCATACAGATAATGAACATCAAATACACGTATAACATGATATGCATCCAAAGGCAGAATGAAATGGTACAATGATAATAATAATCCGAGATGCTCACAAACCAAGGTAAGAACCGAGCATTCGTGAAACACTATGCCCACGTCATACTATTAATACATGTTCGATAGGTTAGAACGTAAATGCCCAACGGCGAATTATAATTATAGAGTACCACAATGAATTACACGACATGAACCAAACCAGAACTGAATTAATTATGAATCACAATGCCCGAAGGCTCCAATGAAATTATCAAGACATCATAAAAACCTGAAAGTCACTCAGTCGAAGCTGTCAATCAATATAAACACTCAAACTGGAACAGCCCGAAGCTGTAGTTAATGAGGGCTAATAAGATCATAACCACGACCGCGACCTATTGAGCTGTAGGTGTCGGGAAGCCAACCGCGAAGGTTCAAGCCCCAAGCTTACCCATAATAAGATCATAAACACGATCATGACCTACTGAGCTATAGGTGTTGGAAATCCAACCGCGAAGGTTCAAGCCCCAAGCTTACCCATAATAAGATCATAAACACGACCATGACCTACTGAGCTGTAGGTGTTGGGAAGCCAACCGCGAAGGTTCAACCCCCAAGCTTACCCATAATAAGATCATAAACATGACCGTGACCTACTGAGCTGTAGGTGTTGGGAAGCCAACCGCGAAGGTTCAAGCCCCAAGCTTACCCATAATAAGATCATAAACACGATCGTGACCTACTGAGCTGTAGGTGTTGGGAAGCCAACCGCGAATGTTCAAGCCCCAAGCTTACCCATAATGAGCACTAGCCGAGACTAGCCTCCAAAATATAATTAATCACAAACGGCAGCGATCCGAAGATTACCGAATTCACGAGAATGATAGTGTGCTGCCTTGAGTCGGCAACGGCCAATCGATAACAATGATACAACGAATGATTGAGCACCTCGATTGCCTTAGAACGGACAATCGATAATAATGATATAATGAGTAATTGAGCACCTCGATTGCCTTAGAACGGCTAATCGATGACAATGATACAATGCATGATTGAACTCCTCGATTGCCTTAGAACGGCCAATCGATAACAACAACACAACAGATGGGAACTATCCTCGACAACCCCAATTCAATACCTCGATTGCCTTAGAATGGCCAACCGATAACAATGATGCAGCGGATGATCCAATACCTCGATTGCCTTAAAACGGCCAATCGATAACAATGATACAATGAATGACTAAGCACCTCGATTGCCTTAGAACGGCTAATCGGTGACAATGATACAATGAATGGTTGAACTCCTTGATTGCCTTATAACGGCCAATCGATAACAATGATACAATGAATGCCTCGGCAGCTTTAATCGGCTACCAACGACGAAGATGAGAACGAATGCGACAATGCCTTCAATCGGCCAATGCAACATGAATGAAAGTACGCCAACAATAATAACAATGATTACAACGTATTAGATCGACATCAATATTAACAACAACAACCGATAAATCGATACCGCGAACCGGTGATCGATAATAACATTAACAACGAATATCTCAATGCCTTACCGACCATTAATGAATGATAATAAATATGTGGCATAATTGCCGAAGAGTATCGTATCGAACGATCCCCTAATATCAATGAACTTATGAAGAGACTAAGTCTCGGAATGATACAACACATTCATACACATATATGATAACATTAATCTCATTGACTAGTACAAGTATAAAACTTGCCTCAACCGAAGGCGATGAAATCCTTCCACGAACAACGAACGGCGTCCTCCGATAAACACAAGTACTCGAACAACCTTGTATGAAATACAATTTATTCAATAACACAATATCAATCGAAATCAACACAACGACTGAAAGAAACTCTTTGAGGCATTTAATCGAATACTAAATGTTCAAAGTTCCTCAAGAACCTAATAATCATCAATCGGATTGAACGAATCGAAGATATGGATATACAATCCATAGAACACAATTAATAATGTTTACTAACATCAACCGATTCATCAAAATCGAACTAGAATCGAAATCAAGAACAAATTCCCCAAAAAGTCAACTTGGAGGAAAATCAAGAAATATACTTTGATTCCACGAAGAACACGGATTGGATGATGATATAATCAACAAGAATCTTCCCAAATGCTTTGGAAATGAGTAGAATCGGCCAAGAACACCTCCTACTGGTCACTCCCATCCGCAGACGCACAAAAACGAGGAAAAAGTGAGAAAAACGAAGTCTGGCCGAGCCGCCTATATATGGCCGGCAGGGTTACGGCCGTAACCGGCATTCGTCCGAACACTGCCTGGCACTCGTACGGCCGTAACTGACAGCCCTTACGGCCGTAATCGGCATTCATCCAGCCATGCCTGCCGAGCGCGTACGGCCGTAACCGGCACCTTACGGCCATAACTCGGACAGGCCAGGCCCTGCTCGAAGAAGTGCGGCCGTGACTCGACCGTGGCCACTTCGACGGCCCGGACGACGCCGAAACCCGAACCTGAATATGAATCGAAGATACGGTTACGAAGTACTCGCAAATACGAATCCAAACGCTAAGAGAACACATGATTTTGACCACCCGAAGGCTCGAAATTCGACAACGGAAAGTAATTACCCCAAACTTTGAGAAATTACGAAAATGGCCCAAAACGTCTGAAATACACGATACACGATCGAAACACCAAGACAAAGCTCGAAACATGAATAATAACATTAAATGAACTTACGAGAAACTCGAAACAACAGTTTCGGACGAGATTTGCAAGAATCGAACTCAAGTGCGGAAAAGCCGTTTAAGAACACGGAACTCAACAAAACGATACCGAAACGAACTCGGATGACAAAAAGTGCAGAATTAAATATTTTTGGAATGACGAAACGGTCACAACAGTGTCGCTAAGATGGACTTCCGCCAAAAAAATAAAATTACCGAAAATCGAAATTGCGGATATTACATACTACCCCCCTTAAAAGAAGTTTCGTCCCGAAACTTAAAACAAGTAGGGAGAAGCAATATCCCGCCAGGAAAAAAAATCAACGAGAGACACACGAACAAGAATGATCACAATGAAAGATAATGAATCGAAATCCAACAAGGATCAAGAATGACTCACCGGGGTGAAATGATAACGTAATGAGTGAGAGCTCAAATGAAATGATTGGAACCATTGTTCCCCGTGAAGTTAATGATTGGTTTATTAATTATAAGTCTCAACATGATTGATATATGATGAATGGATTATATGAATGAAGGAACGACAAATGAAATGAATGATTATACTATTACCGAGCAAGAATTAACTTGTTCAAAACCGGTGATGAATGTCCTTACCTTTGGCTCTCGAAGCCTGATATGACCCCTTAAATGAAACACGGGCTGGAGTAACAAAATCCCTCGAGTCTCTTGAGCTCTCTCGAGATCTACCGGCACTAGAACTCCTGCAGTATTTCTGAAGGTGTCCATGTCTCCCACACAGGAAATAAATGACGGCCTGCATCGAGCACCGAGTACTGCGATGTCCTATTACATCACAGTTAAAGCAAACAACGGTCGAACTCGTTGCCTTAGAAGAGGATGCTCCCTCCGCATGAAGACGACTAGAAAATGACCTCTTGGACGTCGGAGTTCGATGTCCCTCTGAACGAGCCGGCATTCTAGTCCTCTCACCCGAAGAAACTGAAGGATGCTTCTGAGTAAGCTCCTTGATCAAAAGCTCTGCTCCAAGAGCCTTCCCGATGAACTCACTAAGTGAATTACAATTGTGATTGAACAACTACATCATCAACTGCGGATTTAGCCTCTTGCTAAAACATTTGATCTTATCCGCCTCAGTACGGATAACTGACGAAGCAAACTGAAGTAGTCCCTGAAACTTCTCAGCAATGACAATAACACCCTCATCCTCGACGGATTCGGGATTCAAAACCTCTGACAACTTGGATTCACGAAGTGGATCCGGATAATACCTCTCTAACATGAGAGTCTTGAGCTCACTCCAACCACAATCGCGATCGGCGGGTTTCACAGAAAGCTACCACGAATAAGCACCCTTACTCAAGTAATAAGCCGCTACTGCCACTTTACTCTCTTCCGGACACTGAACCATGTCAAAGAGTTTATCAAAATGCTCAAGCCAATGAACAATATCAGCGGGTTCCGACGAACCGTCAAAAGTAGGCAGTCTCTGACGAGAGATATCGCCAACAATCTGATTCACTCCTCCAGTCTGTCCATGAAACGGCACCTGGAATCCCTGTTGCGGTGGGCCACGAACCATCGAGGTCTGCATGGTCTCCATCATCCGCGTCATCTGAGTCATCTGGGCCATCATGCCCTGCATGCATATGAATGGGTCCACCCGATCACCTTCCGATTGAGCTGCTTCTCGGGTACGACTCCCTGACAGTGAATGATTATCTGACAGTGAATGAGTAGCATAGCTAACTGATGAACACATGTTATCTCTCACATTCGCGCGGGCATTCACATGAGATCCCGGGTTTCGGCCCGCACCGCGGCCTCTTCCCCTACGTCCTCTGACAGCTCTATCCATACTGAAGCAGGAACGCCACATGATAATTATAGATCCCGCATGAATATCGCATTATGATCACGTGACGGAATGATAACAATGAGCATACACGCTATAACACGATGAATGCATTAATAATGCAATAAAATGATCGTCGACATAACGCCGAAATATGATAAGCTCGCATGAACGATCAAGTGAGGTGACATGATTATTTGATGATATTCCCGAAATGATTATCTTGAATATGTTAACAAGATTGATAGTTCGATCCATAAGATCAACGACTGAGAAATGAGATTGACTGAGTGATTAATGAATTAACATGATGGACAAGATCAAAAATGATGATTGAGGATTATTAACTGATGAATGAGTTGATCATTAACGCTTACACAGATCACACATGTTCCAAAACAATTAGTCATGAATCAATCATAACACTAATATCACATATAGGTTTCAACAAAGCATGTATAATTAATGACATAATGATTGTATGAACATAAAGAGAATCGAGTCCTTACACAGGTCATGCGAAGCTTCGAGGTCTCGCGATACTAGTCTTCACTGACGACGACTCGATGAATGAATGACTCGTGCAGTCGTACTAATATTACGACTCACAAAACCCGACTGAATAGATTGTCATAACCTGGCAGTCCCACTACTAACGCGTCGGTAGAGCCACATAACTCACATATCAGGGTATCTCACAACCCAATTCTGTGACACCATCTTCTGTAACACCCCCAATTTCTATTGGGTTGTTACAGTGTCGTGGACCCCACGCCAGGAGATCCACCAGGCGAACATGACTAAAATACATTAAATTAAACAACAAGGGAAAATCATAGCCCCTACCATGATATCCGACACAATATTCCGATAAGGAATTTCAACGAAAACGATGGGCCTACATGGCCAAAAATAAAATACAACAACATCCACGAGCATTTGCTCGGGTAATACATAATGACAATGACTGACAAACTGGAGAACACTACAACTGACTGACCAACATGAACAACTCGGACTAGTATCGCTCGAATGCCTCGTCGCCATCATCATGCCCCTGTGTCTCAACTCTCTCCTCGCAAGCACCTAAAACACGAAAACATGTTCCGCCCCCATGGGGTCAGTCATCCAGATAATGAACATAAAATACACGTATAACATGATATGCATCCAAAGGCAGAATGAAACGATACAATGATAATAATAATACGAGATGCTCACAAACCAAGGTAAGAACCGAGCATTCGTGAAACACTATGCCCACGGCATACTATTAATACTTGTTCGACAGGTTAGAACGTAAATGCCCAATGGCGAATCATAATTATAGAGTACCACAATGAATTACACGACATGAACCAAACCAAAACTGAATTAATTATGAATCACAATGCCCGAAGGCTCCAATGAAATTATCAAGACATCATAAAAACCTGAAAGTCACTCAGCCGAAGCTGTCAATCAACATAAACACTGAACCCGGAACAGCCCGAAGTTGTAGTTAATGAGGGCTAATAAGATCATAACTACGACCGTGACCTACTGAGCTGTAGGTGTCGGGAAGCCAACCGCGAAGGTTCAAGCCCCAAGCTTACCCATAATAAGATCATAAACACGACCGTGACCTACTGAGCTGTAGGTGTTGGGAAGCCAACCGCGAAAGTTCAAGCCCCAAGCTTACCCATAATAAGATCATAAGCACGACCGTGACCTACTGAGCTGTAGGTGTTGGGAAGCCAACCGCGAAGGTTCAAGCCCCAAGCTTACCCAAAATAAGATCATAAACACGACCGTGACCTACTGAGCTGTAGGTGTTGGGAAGCCAACCGCGAAGGTTCAAACCCCAAGCTTACCCATAATAAGATCATAAACATGAACATGACCTACTGAGCTGTAGGTGTTGGGAAGCCAACCGCGAAGGTTCAAGCCCCAAGCTTACCCATAATGAGCACTAGCCGAGACTAGCCTCCAAAATATAATTAATCACAAACGGAAACGATCCGAAGATTATCGAATTCACAAGAATGATAGTGTGCTGCCTTGAGTCGGCAACGGCCAATCGATAATAATGATACAACGAATGATTGAGCACCTCGATTGCCTTATAACCGACAATCGATAACAATGATACAATGAGTAATTGAGCACCTCGATTGCCTTAGAACGGCTAATCGTTGACAACGATACAATGCATGATTGAACTCCTCGATTGCCTTAGAACGGCCAATCGATAACAATGACACAACGGATGGGAACTATCCTCGAAAGCCCCAACTCAATACCTCGATTGCCTTTGAATGGCCAACCGATAACAATGATGCAGCGGATGATCCAATACCTCAATTGTCTTAGAACGGACAATCGATAACAATGATACAATGAATGACTGAGCACCTCGATTGCCTTAGAACGGCTAATCGATGACAATGATACAATGAATGGTTGAACTCCTTGATTGCCTTAGAACGGCCAATCGATAACAATGATACAATGAATGCCTCGGCACCTTTAATCGGCTACCGACGACGAAGATGAGAACGAATACAACAATGCCTTCAATCGGCCAATGCAACATGAATGACAGGACGCCAACATTAATAACAATGATTACAACAACGTCTTAGATCGACATCAATATTAACAACAACAACCGATACATCGATACCGCGAACCGGTGATCGATAATAACATTAACAATGAATATCTCAATGCCTTACCGTCCATTAATGAATGATAATAAATATGTGGCATAATTGCCGAAGAGTATCGTATCGAACGATCCCCTAATATCAATGAACTTATGAAGAGACTAAGTCTCGGAATGATACAACACATTCATACACATATATGATAACATTAATCTCATTGACTAGTACAAGTATAAAACTTGCCTCAACCTAAGGCGATGAAATCCTTCCACGAACAACGAACGGCGTCCTCCAATAAACACAAGAACTCGAACAACCTTGAATGAAATACAATTCATTCAATAACAAAATATTAATAGAAATCAACACAACGACCGAAAGAAACTCTTTGAGGCATTTAATCGAACACTAAATGTTCAAAGTTCCTCAAGAACCTAAGAATCATCAATCGGATTGAACGAATCGAAGATATGGATATACAATCCATAGAACACGATTAATAATGTTTACTAACATCAACCGATTCATCAAAATCGAACTAGAATTAAAATCAAGAACAAATTCCCCAAAAAGTCAACCTGGAGGAAAATCAAGAAATATACCTTGATTCGACGAAGAACACGGATTGGATGATGATATAATCAACAAGAATCTTCCAAAATGCTTTGGAAATAAGTAGAATCGGCCAAGAACACCTCCTACCAGTCACTCCCGTCCGCATCCGCACAAAAACGAGGAAAAAGTGAGAAAAACGAAGTCTGGCCGATCCAGGCCTATATATGGCCAGCAGGGTTACGGCCGTAACCGGCATTCCTCCGAACACTGCCTGGCACCCGTACGGCCGTAACTGACAGCCCTTACGGCCGTAACCGGCATTCGTCCAGCCATGCCTGCCGAGCACGTACGGCCATAACCGGCACCTTACGGCCGTAACTCGGCCAGGCCAGGCCCTGCTCGAAGAAGTGCGGCCGTGACTCGGCCGTGGCCACTCCGACGGCCCGGACGATGCCGAAACCCAAACCTGAATATGAATCCAAGATACGGTTACGAAGTACTCGCAAAGACGAATACAAGCGCTAAGAGAACACATGATTCCGACCACCCGAAGGCTCGAAATTTGACAACGAAAAGTAATTACCCCAAACTTTGGGAAATTACGAAAATAGCCCAAAACGTCCGAAATACACGATACACGATCGAAACACCAAGACAAAGCTCGCAACATGAATAATAACATTAAATTAACTTACGAGAAACTCGAAACAACAGTTTCGGACGAGATTCGCAAGAATCGAACTCAAGTGCGGAAAAGCCGTTTAAGAACACGGAACTCAACAGAACGATACCGAAACGAACTCGGATGACAAAAAGTGCAGAATTAAATATTTTCGAAATGACGAAATGGTCACAAAAGTGTCTCTAAGATGGACTTCCGCTAAAAAAGAAAATTACCAAAAAATCGAAATTGCGGATTTACATACTACCCCCCTTAAAAGAAGTTTCGTCCCAAAACTTAAAACAAGTAGGGAGAAGCAATATCCCGCCAGAAAAAAAATCAACGAGACACACACGAACAAGAATGATCACAATGAATGATAATGAATCGAAATCCAACAAGGATCAAGAATGACTCACCGGGGTGAAATGATAACGTAATGAGTGATAGCTCAAATGAAATGATTGGAACCATTGTTCCCCGTGAAGTGAATGATTAGTTTGATAATTATAAGTCTCAACATGATTGATATATGATGAATGGATTATATGAATGAAGGAACGACAAATAAAATGAATGATTGTACTATTACCGAGCAAGAATTAACTTGTTCAAAACCGGTGATGAATGTCCTTACCTCTGGCTCTCGAAGCCTGATATGACCCCTTAAATGAAGCACGGGCTGGAGTAAAAAAATCCCTCGAGGCTCTTGAGCTCTCTCGAGATCTACCAGCTCTAGAACTCCTGCAGTATTTCTGAAGGTGTCCATGTCTCCCACACAGGAAATGAATGACGGACTGCATCGAGCATCGGGTACTGCAATGTCCTATTACATCACAGTTAAAGCAAACAATGGTCGAACTCGTTGCCTTAGAAGAGGATGCTCCCTCCGCATGAAGACGACTTGAAAATGACCTCTTGGACGTCGGAGCCCGATGTCCCTCTGAACGAGCCGGCATTCTAGTCCTCTCACCCGAAGAAACTGAAGGATGCTTCTGAGTAAGCTCCTTGATCAAAAGCTCTGCTCCAAGAGCCTTCCCGATGAACTCACTAAGTGAATTACAATTGTGATTGAACAACTGCATCCTCAACTGCGGATTTAGCCTCTTGCTAAAATATTTGATCTTATCCGCCTCAGTACGGATAACTGACGAAGCAAACTGATGTAGTCCCTGAAACTTCTCAGAAATGACAATAACACCCTCGTCCTCGATGGATTCGGGGTTCAAAACCTCTGACAACTTGGCTTCACGAAGTGGAGCCGGATAATACCTCTCTAACATGAGAGTCTTGAGCTCACTCCAACCACAATTGCGATCGGTGGGTTTCACAGAAAGCCACCACGAATAAGCACCCTTACTCAAGTAATAAGCCGCTACTGCCACTTTACTCTCTTCCGGACACTGAACCATGTAGAAGAGTTTATCAAAATGCTCAAGCCAATGAACAATATCAGCTGGTTCCGTCGAACCATCAAAAGTAGGCAGTCTCTGACGAGAGATATCGCCAACAATCTGATTCACTCCTCCAGTCTGTCCATGAAACGGCACCTGGAATCCCTGTTGCGGTGGGCCACGAACCATTGAGGTCTGCATGGTCTCCATCATCCGCGTCATCTGAGTCATCTGGGCCATCATGCCCTGCATGCATATGAATGGGTCCACCCGATCACCTTCCGATTGAGCTGCTTCTCGGGTACGACTCCCTGACAGTGAATGATTATCTGACAGTGAATGAGTAGCATAGCTAACTGATGAACACATGTTATCTCTCTCATTCGCGTGGTCATTCACACGAGATCCCGGGTTTCGGCCCGCACCGCGGCCTCTTCCCCTATGTCCTCTGACAGCTCTATCCATACTGAAGCAGGAACGCCACATGATAATTATAGATCCCGCATGAATATCGCATTATGATCACGTGACGGAATGATAACAATGAGCATAAACGCTATAACACAATGAATGCATTAATAATGCAATAAAATGATCGTCGACATAACGCCGGAATATGATAAGCTCGCATGAACGATCAAGTGAGGTGACATGATTATTTGATGATATTCCTGAAATGATTATCTTGAATATGTTAACAAGATTGATAGTTCGATCCATAAGATCAACGACTGAGCAATGAGATTGACTGAGTGATTAATGAATTAACATGATCGAAAAGATCAAAAATGATGATTGAGGATTATTAACTGATGAATGAGTTGATCATTAACGCTTACATAGGTCACACGTGTTCCAAAACAATTAGTCATGAATCAATCATAACACTAATATCACATATAGGTTTCAACAAAGCATGTATAATTAATGACATAATGAATGTATGAACATAAAGAGAATTGAGTCCTTACACAGGTCATACGAAGCTTCGAGGTCTCGCGATACTAGTCTTCACTGACGACGACTCGATGAATGAATGACTCGTGCAGTCGTACTAATATTACGACTCACAAAACCCGACTGACTAGATTGTCATAACCTGACAGTCCCACTACTACCGCGTCGGTAGAGCCACATAACTCACATATCAGGGTATCTCACAACCCAATTCTGTGACACCATCTTCTGTAACACCCCCAATTTCTATTGGGTTGTTACAGTGCCGTGGACCCCACGCCAGGAGATCCACCAGGCGAACATGACTAAAATACATTAAATTAAACAACAAGGGAAAATCATAGCCCCTACCATGATATCCGACACAATATTCTGATAAGGAATTTCAACGACAACGATGGGCCTACATAGCCAAAAATAAAATACAACAACATCCACGAACATTTGCTCGGGTAATACATAATGACAATGACTGACAAACTGGAGAACACTCCAACTGACTGACCAACATGAACAACTCGGACTAGTATCGCTCGAATGCCTCGTCGCCATCATCATGCCCCTGTGTCTCAACTCTCTCCTCGCAAGCACCTAAAACATGAAAACATGTTCCGCCCCCACGGGGTCAGTCATCCAGATAATGAACATCAAATACACGTATAACATGATATGCATCCAAAGGCAGAATGAAACGGTACAATGATAATAATAATACGAGATGCTCACAAACCAAGGTAAGAATCGAGCATTCGTGAAACACTATGCCCACGGCGTACTATTAATACCTGTTCGACAGGTTAGAACGTAAATGCCCAACGTCGAATCATAATTATAGAGTACCACAATGAATTACACGACATGAACCAAACCAGAACTGAATTAATTATGAATCACAATGCCTGAAGGCTCCAATGAAATTATCAAGACATCATAAAAACCTGAAAGTCACTCAGCCGAAGCTGTCAATCAACATAAACATCAAACCTAATGTACTAAGTCAGTAGTTAATGAGGGCTAATAAGATCATAACCACGACCGTGACCTACTGAGTTGTAGGAGTCGGGAAGCCAACCGCGAAGGTTCAAGCCCCATGTTTACCCATAATAAGATCATAAACACGACCGTGACCTACTGAGCTGTAGGTGTTGGGAAGCCAACCGCAAAGGTTCAAGCCCCAAGCTTACCCATAATAAGATCATAAACACGACCGTGACCTACTGAGCTGTAGGTGTTGGGAAGCCAACCGCGAAGGTTCAAGCCCCAAGCTTACCCATAATAAGCACTAGGCGAGACTAGCCTCCAAAATATAATTAATCACAAACGGCAACGATCCGAAGATTACCGAATTCACGAGAATGATAGTGTGCTGCCTTGAGTCGGCAACGGCCAATCGATAACAATGATACAACGAATGATTGATCACCTCAATTGCCTTAGAACGGACAATCGATAACAATGATACAATGAGTAATTGAGCACCTCGATTGCCTTAGAACGGCTAATCGATGACAACGATACAATGCATGATTGAACTCCTCGATTGCCTTAGAATAGCCAATCGATAACAATGACACAACGGATGGGAACTATCCTCGACAGCCCCAATTCAGTACCTCGATTGCCTTAGAATGGCCAACCTATAACAATGATGCAGCGGATGATCCAATACCTCGATTGCCTTAAAACGGCCAATCGAGAACAATGATACAATGAATGACTGAGCACCTCGATTGCCTTAGAACGGCTAATCGATGGCAATGATACAATGAATGGTTGAACTCCTTGATAGCCTTAGAACGGCCAATCGATAACAATGATACAATGAATGCCTCAGCACCTTTAATCGGCTACCGACGACGAAGATGAGAACGAATACAACAATGCCTTAAATCGGCCAATGCAACATGAATGACAGGACGCCAACATTAATAACAATGATTACAACAACGTCTTAGATCGACATCAATATTAACAACAACAACCGATACATCGATACTGCGAACCGGTGATCGATAATAACATTAACAATGAATATCTCAATGCCTTACCGGCCATTAATGAATGATAATAAATATGTGGCATAATTGCCGAAGAGTATCGTATCGAACGATCCCCTAATATCAATGAACTTATGAAGAGACTAAGTCTCGGAATGATACAACACATTCATACACATATATGATAACATTAATCTCATTGACTAGTACAAGTATAAAACTTGCCTCAACCGAAGGCGATGAAATCCTTCCACGAACAACGAACGGCGTCCTCCAATAAACACAAGTACTCGAACAACCTTGAATGAAATACAATTCATTCAATAACAGAATATTAATCGAAATCAACAAAACGACCGAAAGAAACTCTTTGAGGCATTTAATCGAACACTAAATGTTCAAAGTTCCTCAAGAACCTAAGAATCATCAATAGGATTGAACGAATCGAAGATATGGATATACAATCTATAGAACACGATTAATAATGTTTACTAACATCAACCGATTCATCAAAATCGAACTAGAATCGAAATCAAGAACAAATTCCCCAAAAAGTTAACTTGGAGGAAAATCAAGAAATATACCTTGATTCGACGAAGAACACGGATTGGATGATGATATAATCAACAAGAATCTTACAAAATGCTTTGGAAATGAGTAGAATCGGACAAGAACACCTCCTACCAGTCACTCCCGTCCGCAGCCGTACAAAAACGAGGAAAAAGTGAGAAAAACGAAGTCTGGCCGATCCAGGCCTATATATGGCCGGCAGGGTTACGGCCGTAACCGGCATTCGTCCGAACACTTGCACAGCACCGTCTGGCCAGAATCGCCACTCTTACGGCCGAATCGCATTCGTCCAGCCATTCCTGCGGAGCATGTACGGCCGTAACCGGCACCTTACGGCCGTAACTAGGCCAGGCCAGGCCCTGCTCGAAAAAGTGCGGTCGTGACTCGGCCGTGGCCACTCCGATGGCCCGGACGACGCCGAAACCCGAACCTGAATATGAATCGAAGATATGGTTACAAAGTACTCACAAAGATGAATCCAAACGCTAAGAGAACACACGATTCCGAGCACCCAAAGGCTCGAAATTCGACAATGGAAAGTAATTATCCCAAACTTAGCGAAATTACGAAAATGGCCCAAAACGTCTGAAATACACGATACACGAACGAAACACCAAGACAAAGCTCCCAACATGAATAATAACATTAAATTAACTTACGAGAAACTCGAAACAACAGTTTCGGACGAGATTCGCAAGAATCGAACTCAAGTGCGGAAAAGCCGTTTAAGAACACGGAACTCAACAAAACGATACCGAAACGAACTCGGATGACAAAAAGTGCATAATTAAATATTTTTGGAATGACGAAATGGTCACAACAGTGTCGCTAGGATGGACTTCCGCCAAAAAAGAAAATTACCAAAAAATCGAAATTGCGGATATTATAGTAAAGTCCTTCATTATAAGTACTCGTGCAAACATATTCACCATTTCTTTTAATAACTGCATTATCTCCAAAAGAAAATGAATATCCATCATAACACAATTTTGAACTGAAATTAAATTCATTCTAAAATCAGGTACTAATAATACATTATTTAGGACTAGAATCCTATCATTAACTTTTAACTGCATGACTCCCACTGCAACAGCCTTCAGCCTGGAATAGTCGCCCCAGCTAATAGTAATCTCATCCGCACTAAGTACCTTGGTTACTTGGAACCCCTGTGAGTCATAACAAATATGATTAGTGGAGCCCGAATCTACTATCCACGAATCTATAGAACAGGCAGCCAAACATGTTTTGACTACTAGTGCATGAGACGCACCTTTCTTAGGGCAGTCACTCTTGAAATGCCCCTTCAGACCGCACTTATAGCATTTTCCCTTCGGCTTTTTGTTTGCCTCGGACTGAGGAGCCTTGGACTGAGGAGACTTGCCCTTATCTTTGAAGGTTGTCACTTGCTTCTGGCAAACCTGCTTTTTCTTCTTTCCCCATTTGGGTTTTGAAGAACTAGCACCGGTTGCCACAAGAATTTAATGATAACCTTGTTTGAAGAGACCTTCAGCAGATTGAAGTTCTGCGAGAAGTTCCGCCAAAGTGCAAGTCCTACGATTCGTATTGTAGTTAAGGCGGAACTGCTCAAAGCTTCTTAGCAAGCTGCCCAAGATAATATCGACCTGCGACTCGGCATCGATAGTGGCCCCCAGTATGCTCAGTTCATTCAAATGAGACATCATTTTCAGAACATGATCCCTTACTGGAGTCCCTTCAGACATTTGGGTTATCATCAACACCCTCATTGCATTTTTCCTAACCGCTCGGTTCTGATGACCAAACATCTCGGTGAGATTTTTCATCATTTTCGCAGGTGAGGCCATCGTCTGATACTGATGCTGCAATACATTTGTGAGTGAGGCCAAAATGTAACAGCGAGCCATCTCATCAGACTTTTTTCATTTTCGGAATTCAGCCAACTCGTCAGGAGTGGCATCCGGTTGTGGTTCCAGAGGGCTTTCCTCAGTTAAAACAAATTTATGCCCCTCGGAAGTCAGGACAATGTCAAGATTTCTTTTCCAGTCAGCAAAGTTAGTCCCATCAAGTTTATTTTCTATGAGAATAACAGCTAGTGGATTAAAGACATCTGAGAATAAAATAAAAAAACACCATTCATCACATAATTCGACGCAAAATATATTGAAAACCCTTAAAACACGATATATATGCAGTCAACCAATACCTCAAAAAACCGCACATGCAAGCCACGTTAGTGTGGACGTTTACATATACATTTTTTTAAGTAGATTTTAACCTCTTCTAGTCAAGATGCGTTTGACAAGTAAAATTAATAGTTGGTTCCTCTTGGCCATGTATTAAATTAACATAGGCTCCGATGGGGAGCTTATTAATTAATATACCTAAGTGAACACCATAATTTAACAATCTTTAGAATATTATTTATTGATAATAGTCCTATAGATAGAGAGGTCCTATCATAAAAAATAATATTCACCTTTTTGCTATCTAATTGAAGTTTAAGACTAGTGAGCCAATAATCAGCACATCCGAGAGGAAGACTCTAATGTCAATGCGCATGCTAATTATTTCACAATTTAAACCAATTATGGAGGCCAATTTGATTTTTAAAAAAAAAAATCAATTATTAAAATCACTTAGTTATTTTGAAAATTAAGGTTTTTAATTTTCTCGTCCTAACATGCAAGAAACATATCACGCATACATTCATACATGCCATTCATCAAAACAGTAAAAACCAACATAAAAAAATTGGATAATAAAATCCAATTATCATGGCTTTTATTCCTCGTTTTGAGTAACGAGAAAATCCTTGACTCTTTTGCTCCGACTGCTTCAAGCATCTCGTCACCTCCTCCCAGTTGGGGCACAAAAGTTGCCAAATTTAGAAACTTTCTTCCATGCAAAATTAATTGCATAAGAAATTTTTAAATTAAAATTATTGTGCTCCAACGGACGCAACGAACGGCGGATAAACAAATAGGACCATACACCGAACGAACCTGCCCGGACAAAACCCGACCCGCTGCCCGACCCGACCCGCGGCCCGGCATCCTGCCTCTAGTCGATGTGCGGCAGGCCAGACTTTCGGCCGAGGCCGCCTGTTTTGACCAAGTCCCGATCAGAAGCAGTCTGGTCTCGATCGGTTCGCCCGATCAGGACTCCTTTTCGTGCTGAACTTCTTTTCCTTCGGTACTTTGTGTATTCCAATTCGATTACAATTTAACACCAAATAAAATACATCGAATTTACAACAAAAATTACAAGGAAAAATAAATCCTATTCTACCCGTGGATTTTCTCACGGGAAAGACTTTATACATGCCTTAAAAACGGGCCAAATTACCAAAATGCGTAAATAAATAAAAAATCACATAGCCATGATAATTGGACCATATTCACCTTCAAGACAATTTCTAGCAAAATATTCCAAACATCATACCATATGAATATTTAAATTGCTAGCAAATTAATCATAAATTAATTAAATTGAACAGAACCTAATGACCGGCTCTGATACCATTGTTGGAGTATAAAACTCAACGGAAGCGAGATGGAATATAAGGTTTTATAAACTAACCAACCTAAATAACGGATCTATTTAGGCTTGTCAATTAATTAATTAAACAGGTTAATTAACAATTTAAATATATGTATTTACGCAGTAGAATTGGTAATTCATACCTTTGAAGCGAAGTGGTAGAAAATCCCTTTGGGTCGATCGTACTCCTCCTTGATCTTCTTGTATTTCTACCTCAAGATCTTCTAGAGTATATCCCGTATATGTCCGGATGTCGTGTGGGCAATAATCTACCGGACTGCTTGGACTGTGATATGGGTTGGCCGAACCACTTTTTCTTCCAAAAAATACCTTACAAATTTTCTCTATATTTTTCTTGAATATTTGTGTATTTAGAAAAATATTGTGTTAGCTAAATTATGGAATCTAAGACACAAGTCAAGATCCACAATTAAACACAAATTTAGAGGGAAAAAAATCGAAATTCTTGTGCCAAGAAGAGTGCAAAAAATCGGCCCCCATGATGTCCTATTTATAGGTGTTTTGGTCTACTCTAGGGACCTTAAGGAGGATAAGGTAAGGACTCCCAATAGAGATCATCTTTCCAATATTAGGACTCTTCCTAATCTAATGACTATTAATATCAACTTAGTCCACTAAAAAGTTGATATTGCACTTCCTACCAAAATCCCAAATTACGAAATTGGGCTCTTTTTGAAATAATTATTTCCCTTATTTAATATATTCCATGTCCATTAATTAATTTAAGCTACTGACAACTTTTAATTAATTAATGTGTTATACATGAGTATACCACTCGACTTTTATTATTATATCGGAAAATTAATTCCACCTGCAGGGTTTAATATAATAATCTTTTCGAGTGTCTCAAGGGACATGATCAACTCGACTGATCGGGATACGATTTCTAGCTATAATATTAATTATTATAAAAATAATAATATTGCCCAACATATCGAGCATATTGAGTCAATCATTGTGGCTCTCACCCATGATAAATCAAACAATAAATATTAAATATATATAATTAAATATTAATCACTAGAATTAAGAAATAATAATTGTCCGAGATGTACGTTCTTCTTATAGTCAGTACAGAAGAATCTATCTCACCTCGATCATGTTCACGTATACCGAATACGCTAATATATGCTAATGGTCAAGACCGACCAATATCAAGCATATATTACAACCTCTCACATAACGGTCTAATGTTATATAGGTTGTGAACTAATTATTACTATATAAGGAACCAATAATGTGATATTATGTGTGACTCGACACACCACATTATCTACAATATATAGTAATTTAGACAACATTTTCATAACCATAACGTGAATAAATATGCAAAACATGTGACAAATGAATTAAATATTCTCATAGATAAAGACCGGGAAATTAGGCAATACAAGCATAAAGTATGATTTGATGTATACAACCCTAACAAAATCTTCCATCCAGACAATATTAGCTAGAGCTGGATCCGGTTAAGGAACAAATTCAATAAGTTTCTTAATCAGCTCTTCTGGTGTTGTTGCAATGACTATGATTCGTTTAGCACGCTCAGAAATAAAACCTTTTTCACAAGAGTAGTTGATGAATGATAGTAAACCATCATAGAAACCATTGACATTTAGCAGACCTATTGGTTTATTATGAACATTCAACTGAGCTCTGGTAACCATATGAAAAAGTTCCTCAAGAGTGCCAAAACCACCTGGAAAGGTGATAAAGGCATCAACATTATTCATCATCTGAGTTATGCGATCTTGCATATTCACACTTTTGAACTCATCTCCAATGGTTGCCCCGGTAATTTTACTTTCATCCAAAGATTTTGGAATAATTCCCAACACTTTTACTCCTTCCATATAGGCAGAAGCAGCAGCGCGTCCCATTAATCCTAGACTTCTTCCTCCGTAAGCTATATTAATGTATTTTTCTCCTAAGGTACGACCCAGGTTGTGGGCTACTTCAGTAAAACAAGCCTCTGTATCATGACTAGCTCCGCCAAAAATGCGGATGGAGTTGAATCTTTTTGCGGAAGATGATGATTCCATTTTCTGAAAAGAAAGTTATTCGAGAGAGAGAATGAGAGAAATGAAAGTTTGAGGGATGCAGAAAATAAACAAGTGCAATATTTATTTATAGATGCAAAATAAAGTAAAAAAGATTTATCAAATCTGTGACCGCGTTCATTGCGCCTCAACTACTCAATAGAATAGCGAATGCATTTATTGCATATCTCTTCTTTATTCAGAAAATCTGACAAAACGACAAAAATTAAAGATACTTACGTGTATGTACAGTAGTTGTGATTGTGCCTCACATCTTCCTCTGATTTTACGTTCAGGAATGGCTTAAATGCCTTCTATGAGTCGGGGAGAAGCTTCCCGTCCAATTTTCTTACAAATGGGCAAACAGGGTCTTTTAGCGTCATATTCTCAAGACGTTATTCGCATTCCAATTCTTAGGCAAGATTTGTCTTTTGGAAGGATGATTCAAAGATTTTAGGATATTGAAAGTGACATGTTCATCTTGCACTCTAAGAATTAGCTTTCCTTCATAGACATCAATGAGAGCATGTCCGGTTGCAAGAAATGGGCATCCCAAGATAATAGGAATATCCTCATCTTCCTCCATGTCAAGAATGATAAAATCTGCTGGAAATATGAATTTATCAACCTTGATCAATACATCTTCTAATATCCCTCGTGGATATTTGATTGACCGATCGGCTAATTGCAGTGAAACTGTTGTTGCTTTTGCTTCTCCCAATTTTAGTTTTTTGAAAATTGGTAGGGGCATCAAATTGATACTTACCCCCAAATTGCAAAGAGCTTTGCCAATATTATTGTTGTTTGCATAATAAAAGTTGGGATGATTTTTGTACCTTGGACTGTATGTTGGCCCGTAAGGATTGTATGCTTGCCTTTGGAAATTCTGAGCATAGGCCACTTGTTCTGGTGGTGGGAATGACTGCTCCTGTTACACTAAGGGACACATAGTGCTGTTATGAGTTGCTCCACAAATTTCACATGAAAGAGCTAAACTTGTGGAGTTTGCACCTTCTTCACATATTGAGGAAGAGTCATGCCTTCGACTTTCTTTGACAAAGCTTCAATTTTCGCCAACATAAGAATCTACTTCAAAAACACTATTTGGTTTCTTTTGGATATTTCTATCCGACCATCTTACACTTTGTTCACTTATAACCTCAAAAATATTATAAGCCTCTCTCATAGTTTTATTGCCAAGTGAGCCATTTGTTGATGAATCGACATTGGCTCGGCATGTAGGTACGAGTCCAGAATAGAAGTAATTGACTTGTGCTCCCAAATTGAAGCCATGGTTAGGACATTTGCGTAGCATATCTTTGTATCTCTCCCATGCTCCGTGAAATGACTCCGAATCTTGTTGATGAAATGTAGAGATTTCGTATTTGAGTTTCGCCACTTTAATTGGTGGAAAAATATTTAGTGGTTAATTTCTGAACAAATTCGGGCCAATTTGTTATGCTTCGTGGTGGCAAAGTATCCAGCCACTCTCTTGCTCAGTCCTTCAAGGTGTGCACAAAAAGTCTCATTTGGATCGCCTCTTCATTTACATGTGGATACTTGAAATTTCCACAAATCTCCACAAAATGGTTAACATGGAGATATGAATTCTCGTCGGTTCTCCCATAGAACGAGTTGTTGTTGGAGAAGAGATTTATGACATCCGATCAGATTTGAAAATTGTCCAATCCAAATGGTCGACAGATCACACTTGCTTGTACACTCAATGATGACGGGTTCATGAATTCCCTAAAGAGCATGTTGTCTTCATCTATTTCCGGCACAATAGGATGTTGTTGATGTTGAATGCTTTGAGCATTGTTTTGAGTATTTGGTATTCCCCCTACCGGAGGAATTCTTTCGTTGTCATTTCCTTAGAGGAGATGTGGGTTTGGTTCGTCCGCCATTGATGGTGAGGAAATAATGCTCCTTTTTTGTTCTCTTCGACTTCTTCTGAATGTGACTTCAATCTCGGGATCTAGTGAAACTAAATCGTGATTATACGTCCTTCGCATAGACAAGAGAATCTACAACAAAGAAAAAGTTGTATATATAACAATAGTCAATAATGTAATATTTCAAAAATAACACTAATACTTCCCCGGCAACGGCGCCAAAAACTTGACACGTGTTTGGTGTAGCTTATCGCAAGTGCACGATATCGCATCAAGTAGTAAGTGGACTTTTTGAGTCCGGATAATCGATCCCATGAGGAAGTATGATTATTAATTGATTTGTACACTATTATCCTTTTGTTATAGTTATTAAGGATGAATGAAACACAATTTAGAAGTTGAGTTGAAAGTTGCAAGGAATTGAAATAATAGTTCAAATAATTATAAAGAAGTAAATGATTGTACTAATAATAGTATTATAAGATGTAAAATGAAATAGTTGGGATTACAAACTCAATTTATCATTAATCATAGAAGATGAATATGAAATCATAAGATGTAATACTAATTATGTTGTGCAGATTCGATTTTCCTTAAAAAGATGGTTCCTCTTTTGAATATCAAAACACCCCTTTTATGAAAATAACTCGAAGAATCATATAAGGTATAGAGGTATATTTCTATCTCTAGAAGAACTTAGAGTGAAAATCATTTGATCAAATCAACATATTTTCTTTCAAAATATATGAAGACCATAAATATCGCCATTTATTGGCCAAATAAATAAAGATTATAAAATAATGAAAATCACACACAATAATAAGTAGTTCATAATATTTGGTCAAAAAAAGTAGTTAATAATATATTTTTATACAAACTTAAATGACATGACAAGCCTTGTTTATAATCCCAACTAGGAGAACTTAGCCCATGAAGGCTTTATTCAACTTATTACATGTACTACTAACCATGATTAGTTGAAGAAGGAAAATAATTGATACTAACTCCCTTTAAATAAAGGAGAAAGAAGCAATAAACTCCCCACACAACATATGGTTCAACCCTCTTACATAAACTCTCAAGAACACAAGTGCGTTCTTCACACAAAATAAAAAATTACAATTATAAAATGAAAGATATAAGGTATGGAAGATGATTATGGAATGGATCAAGGGGTCTATTTATACTCCCAAGGTCATATAATAGCTCCAAAAGTTCAGAATTATCACATCAAATCGGATCAAGAAAACCCACCCACTTCATATAGGTCCAAAAGTGTGAAAGATATGATAAGATCATACAATCTGTCAAGGGTTATGGTCGTAACATTAGGAGTTTACGGCCGTAATGCACATATCATATGGCTGTAACATTGTAAATTACAGCTGTAACTAAGCTTCGGCTAATGATCTTTTTGCTTGCTGTGTTGTATGGCCGTAACAACAGTTGTACGGCCTTAAGGAGTTTTCAGACTTCATTTTTAGCCCAGAATTTCTTTGACTCTTGCGTTTTAGCCCCAAACTTTCTTTGGATGATAACTTTTGATACGTTACTTTGATTTTGAATCCGAAAAGACAGCTGAACTCGTCTCGTGAAGCTATATAACATGAATACATAGAAACTCATCAAAGAGAATCTTTGTAAAAATGTTATTTCTTGAGTAAATCTATTATTCAATCCGATTAAGGTTAAATTTACATCTTCATCCTATACAATTAAATGATTTAAAACTAATTAATTAGAAGCAAAAATGAGTAGACTAGCTCATAATTATGGGTGAAATATATCAATACTACTCATGAATAAGTGTACAAAACTGGCACTTACCATTGAACGAAACAGCTTTGAGATCAACTTCGGACTAAAAGTAACGATTCTGGTGCACTTAAAAAATCATCTGAGAAGGCATGCATGAAGGTAGAAGAAGTGAATATCTTGAATAAGGCTGAAAATAAAGAATTTGGAGTGGAAACTTAAGTGGAAGTCTGTTGAATTTGTTTTGTTCATAACTATTGCGTTAGTTACTGTGCTCTAAAGCACGGACTCTTCTACAACGGGAGAGTGTCCGAGTCCAGTGCGTTTTGGACTCGGACTCGCCGCCGACGCGGCTCGGGTGCGTGTCCGACGCGGTCGGACCGCGTCCTGCTGAGGTGGCATTATAGACGCGCAAGGGACACGGCAGGGACACGGTTTCGGACGGACGCTGCACACTTTTTGTGTTAAAACGGAAGGGACAGAATAAAATTAAAGAAAAGAAAACAAAACAAAACGGGAAAACAGGGAGAAAGAAAACGGAGAAAAGAAGAGGGCGACAAAGACCGACCGAACCCTAGGTCCAACCGCGGCAAAGACCGGTGCGAATCCTAGGTCCAACCGCGACAAAGACCGGCGCCAACCCTAGGTCCATCCGCGACGAACCGACCTCCATCTCATCGCGGGCCGTGGCTTTCCATCCAGTAAGTGTAATCCTTTATTTAATTATTTCTCATCTTTTGGTGGTGATGCATTTGATACTATGGATGGTGTTGGAATACTTGAGGTGGCAAATCTCTCACTTGATGAACCGGAAATGGAAGCAATGTTATTTACAAGAGATGAAGTCGAAAACATGGATGAAAATCTTGAAGTTGGTGAAGATTGAGAATTTATTTTCTTGAAGAACAATATGTCATTATCTTTGTTTCATTGTTTTTTTTTTTTTTTGGAAATTATGGCTATCATTTTCACTTTGATGGATGTATTATGGTTGTTTGAACCTTTTTTTCTGTGTGATGAACTTGTGGTTTATGAAAGTCTTGCTATTGTGATGATTTTCTATTGATTCTACTATTATATATATATATTTTTTTATATTATTTTATTTGCCGAGTCCTATGCCGTGTCCGAGTCCTATTTTTTGGAGTTTTTTCGTGTCCCCGTGTCCGTGTCCGTGTCCGTGTCCGTGTCCGTGTCCGTGTCCGTGCTACATAGTTACTGTGTTATTTAAAAATTATGTGTTTATGTAAGATCACAAAAAAATGTAATAGAATTATGGTTTGTTGTTGAATCATGAAATTATGTTTTGATTATGTATTTCTTATATCCTGAAATGGTTGCAGTACTAAGTACTAGACATTATTAAACTAGTTCAACCTGTAACAGTTTGCACGTGTATATGCACCTGCACTTCATATACACACTGATATATAACAAAAATCCCCTACATTATCACAATTTCATCAAAATCCCATCCACAAACCTGCCATGCTACATATTGCAAGTCTTGACATCAAAGTATTCAAAAATCTAGTGAGTTTGCAATAGTTATAATGGCCAAAAGATTACATCAAAAGCTATAGTGAGTTTGTTAATAGCACACTATTTTGTACTTTCTTGAGGAGTTGGAATTTCAAGCTGGCTTCACCAGACTTTGAGCTTATTGCTGGCTTAAAGTTTGATGTGTTCCAACACTCTTACGTTTCCTTGAGAAGACATCTGAATGCATAACAAAAGAATCAAACTAGAACCACAATCGATTAATATAAACTAAATATGTGCATGCAATTTGATCATACCTTAGCAAATGTATTGCAGCATCAACATCAGAGTATGGGACGGCCTCAGAAATGATAAAAAATCTCAGCGAGATGTTTGGTCATCAGAACCGGGTGGCTAGGCAAAATCCTATGGGGTCTTGATGACGACCCAAATGCCTGAAGGAGTCGTTAAGGGATCTTGTTCTAAAGATGATTTCTCATCTAAACGAACTTGATATCTTAGGGGCAAATACCAATGCATAAAAGCAGGTCGATATCATCTTAGGTAGCTTACCTAGGAGCTTTGAGCATTTCCGCATAAACTACAATATAAACCGTAGGGAGTATACCTTAGCGGAATTGCTGACAGAGTTTCAAGTTGCAGAAGGTCTCTTTAGGCAAGGGTATCAAGTTCTTGCGGCTACTAGTGTTTCGACTTCTAAACCCAAGTGGGGGAAGAAGAAGAAACAAGTGGGCCAGAAGCAAGTGTCAACTCTCAAGGTAAAGAGCGAGGCTCCTCAGTCTGAGACAAACAAAAGCCAAATAGAAAGTGCTACAAGTGCGGTCAGAAAGGATATTTTAAAGCAGACTGCCTTACTCGTAAGAGAGGTATGTCTCGTGCACTAGTAGTCAAAACATGTTTGGCAGCTTGTTCTTCCACTTTGTGGATAGTTGATTCAGGCTCCACTGATCATGTTTGCTTTGACTCGCATGGTTTTCACGTAACCAAGCAACTTAGTACGGACGAGATCACCATCAACTGGGGCGATTATTCCAGGCTTATGGCTGTTGCAGTCGGAGTCGTGCAGTTGAAGATTAATGATAAATATTAGTCCTCAGTAGTGTATTATTAGTACCAGATTTTATAATGAATTTAATTTTTGGTTTCTAAATTAAAATGTGATGGTTATTCAGTTTCTTTTGATGATGATGATATTATTAGAAGAAGAAATGGTGAATATATTTGTAAAGGTATTTTTACTGTGGCATTTGTGGTTAGGTCATGTAAACCTCAGGAGGATTCAAAGATTGGTAGATAATGGCCCATTGGATGACCTCCAAGTTGAGTCATTTCCAATTTGTGAATCATGTCTGGAAGGTAAGATGACAAAAAGGGTTTTTAAGGCCAAGGAAAACTGTGCTCAGAATGTGTTGGAATTGGTTCATATGGATGTATGTGGTCCAATGAACGTCTAGGTTAGGGGTGGTTTCGAATACTTCATCACGTTTACAGATGATTATTCAAGATATGGATACATCTATTTGATGCGACGTAAGTCTGAAGCCTTTGATAAGTTCAGAGACTTCAAGGCTGAAACGGAGAAGCATCATGGGAAGAGTATCAAGTCACTATAATCTGATCGTGGTGGCGAATACCTTAGTGGAGAGTTTTTGGATTTCTTGGGAAATTAGTGTTGGGATTCGGTGCCTAAAACGAAGGCCCAGCGGAAGCGGTAAAACGAAAATTAATTCGATCCGAATCCCTACGAGGATCGATCGAGCTACGCATATACGAATATCAAAAACGAAATACAAGAGATACGAGAAACATACCCTCGTAGTCCGTTGATTAAATGGATAACCTTCTCTTGAGCTATTCCCCAAGCTCTTGAACGATCCAACGCCGAAAACACCGCGTCTCTACTTGCCACGCGCCGGAAAAACAACCGGAACGACGATCACCTTGCTATCCTCCGAGGATACGGCTAGAGCTAAGTGATGAAGCTATATATGTAAAGATTATTACACTCTAAGTGTTTTAATCTTACTCTCTCTCTATATGATTTTCTCCCAATTTTTCTCCAAGAAAATTAAGAAGAAATGAATGAAGAAGAACACCAAAAAATTTTCTCTTCCCTCTCTCTAATTTGATGCTGCCGTGAGATGCTGAAATGAGGAGAGGTAAGATGCTTTTATTTTGGTCTTCAAAATTTATTCACATGATTAAGTCACCCACCATATCTCCTTTTCCCTTAATATAAGAGATATGAAATCTCAAATGTCAAAAGTCTTCCAACAAGAAAACAAGACTATGATCAAGGTAGGAAATTAAGGTGGGGCGGCCTCTAGAAGAAATCGGACGAGTTCGGTTCGTTTCGGACTCAGAGTCCAAACAGATAAACTCCGATTCGTTAGATGTATTTATATCGATTAATTAATCCAATCAATTAATCACATTAAATACATAATAACATAATTAATTTCTCCAAGAAATAATTATATTTATGAATTAAATTAATCACCCAAGAATTTGTTTAATTCATTAGCCGTAAATTAATTTATCCAAAAAATTAAATTAGACATATAATGTCCCAAAATCAATTAGACATCCAATGTACAATAAATTAGATATACACTATCTAATATTTATAATGAGAGATTTAGATAGATTCATTCCTTCGACAATCCTAGTTCGCGACTCGGTAGGTCCGTCTCGATCCAAGAATGGGAGGAACTAAAGAGTAGTAGCACCACCTAGCCACCGGTGGCCTACACTGCACTGATCGAGAACGAATGATTGGGATCATTCAAGAACCATTCTCATCGTGAATACCAAGAACGATAAACCCTTCTTTCAAATGTCCCGATCAAGTTATAGGGTCACGGTCGGTCAAACCCCATCGTACTTGACGCTATGCATGCGTTAATGCAAACCGAGATCATCGAGTCATCGTGTATCTAATACAACTAGCTCCAATGCTTTGGCCAAAGACTTATGATCTCATCTCGCCAATAACCGCATAGGACATATAACCCACTCACTTACGGAGAAAGAATTCTATCTTGGTATTCGGTAGGACTGCTACTTGCCCGTCAAGATGCACGTCGAGGTTGACCCCGCCTTAGGTTTATAGGGTCGAACTACTCTAATGAAAATCTTGACGTCACAAGCACATCCCTACTAAATCCTCAAGTCGAAGGTTCACGAATACCTATCACAACCTTTCGATTCCATCATCGATCGTCCGGAGTGAAATCCGTGTGACGAATCGAGGGTGAGTCGGTTCGAGTATACTAATCCAATTAGCATACCTATAACGTGTGCTCCTACTAACCATTAGCGATCGACAGCACTCTCCATGTCAAAGAACATGTCATACAAGTCTTCACATAAACTTAACGCCCACCAAGTTTCATCGACTTGCGAACGATTAAGTATTGAGCTATAACCTTTCCAAGGCCGCCCCCTTTATCCAATAAAGAGTGGAACGTTTTGCTCTCAAATACACGGACTAGTTTCTATATGTTTATTTACGAGTTAGGAATGTCAAGAACTACCAAGAAATAAAGAAACATTCATTTGCCTTATATAAATGGTTTACATAATTACAAGTACAATGCCCTCACTCAACATCCTCTGAGTGGAATTCGAGGGCATACTCCTAACAATCTCCCACTTGCACTCAATGCCACACACTATGGTATCTAATACCCATGTTCTCCTGATGACGCTCCAAGCTAGTCCGAGAAAGTGGCTTGGTCAGTGGATCGGCGACGTTGTCGGCCGAGTCTACTCAGGCAAAGACAATGTATCCCTTGCGAACAAATTCTCTTACGAGATGATACTTTCTCTCAATATGTTTGGTGTCGTTGTGAAACCTCGGCTCCTTGGCACATACTCTGACTCGTCGTTGTCGCATGCAGTAGACAGCGATTCGGACATGGTATCATTTGAAGTTCTCCTAGAAACTTCTTAATCCGTAACCCTTCCTTGGAAGCCTCCGAGGCCGCTTGATACTCACCGACAGTGGAATCGCAGTCGCGCTTTGCTTGGCACTACGCCAAGACACTGCTCCTCCATTAAGAGTAAATATGTAGCCAGAAGTGGACATAGAGTCGTCCTTCAGTCCTTGGAAGTCCGAATCAGTGAATCCCACCACATCCAAATCTCCACCGCCATACATAAGAACCATATCTCTAGTTCTTCTCAAGTACTTGAGAACGTTCTTTCTGAAGATCCAATGTTCCCTACACAGGTTTGCTCGAAACCTACTCACCACGCTTACAAAGATGCGCGATGTCGTCTTGTACACAACATAGCATACATAAGGTTACCCACGGCCGAAGCATATGGTATATTACTCATTTCCTTGCGTTGTTCCTCACTTTGAGGACACATCTTCAAGGTGAGTTTTATTCCATGTTGCATCGGTAGGAACCCTCTTTTAGAATCATCCATCTTAAATCGCTTTAAGATCTTATCTATATAGAGGGCTTGGGAAAGGCCTATTGTTCTCTTCGCTCTATCCCGGTAGAGTCGAATACCAAGAATATAGGTAGCTTCTCCCAAGTCTTTCATGGAGAAATTACTCAAAGCCAAGCTTTCACAATCGAGCATTCCCACATCATTTCCTATTAGTAGAATGTCATCTACATATAGTACTAAGAATGCGATCTTGCTCCCACTAACCTTCTTGTATACACAAGGTTCCTCTTCATTTTGCACGAAGTCAAACTCTTTGACCGCCTCGTCAAAACGAAGGTTCCAACTACGCGACGCTTGCTTCATCCATAAATGGAACGCTGAAGCTTGCATACTTTCGAATATCGACTTCGGACACAAAGCCTTTAGGCTCCATATAGATTTCCTCCTCGAGGAATCCATTAAGGAAAGCCGTCTTTACGTCCATTTGCCATATCTCATAATCGTGGTAGGCAGCTATAGCAAGCATCATGCGAATAGACTTGATCATGGCTACGGGCGAGAAGGTATCGTGGTAATCGATCCCTTCCTTTTGGGTATAACCCTTTGCCACAAGCCTGGCCTTATAGGCGTCAACCTTGCCATCACCATCAGTCTTTCAATTGAAGATCCACATATTCCCAATTGGCACTATGCCCTGGGGGCGGTCAACTAGAGTCCAGACTAGATTAACATGCATCGAGTCTATCTCAGCTTCCATAGCTTCACGCCATTTCGCGGAGTCTACATCCACCATCGCTTGGTCATAGGTTGTTGGGTCGGTCTCTTGGCTATCACTTGGAACCTCATGGAGACCCAGCTCCTCCAAGTGCACAAGCCCATACCTCTCAGGTAAATGAGACACCCTACTAGACCTACGAGGTGGTTGTACTTGTGTTTCAGAAAGTTCGGTTCCAGTTTCTTGCACAGGTGTCTCTCGAGGTGTTTCATTGTATTCTTCTAAAGAAATACTTCTACCGCTCCGCCTTCCCGAATGAACTCATCTTCCAGAAGTGTGCTTGTAAAGCAACAATGATCCTTCGATCTTCGGGCATGTAGAATAGATATCCCATCGTCCCAGACGGGAATCCAATGAAACGTCCCTTCGCAGACCTAGCTTCCAACTTTTCCACCTTAGTCTTCTTGACATAGGCGGGACATCCCCAAATCTTAATATGATTAAGACTTGGTTTCCTGCCCTCCCACATCTCATGTGGAGTTTTAGGAACGGTTTGGAAGGACATCTGCTCAAGATATACGCGGCGATCAGAGTGCATACCCCACGTAAATCGGCAAGTCAAGATAGCCCGGCCATGGAACGGACCATGTTCAACAGGTCCGGTTCCTTCTTTCGACACACCATTTAACCGAGGAGTACTGGAGGTGTTAGTTGTGAAACTATTCCATGTTCCTTAAGGAACTCACAAACTCCGTACTCATATACTCGCCACCTCGGTCCGACCGAAGTGCTTTGATATGATTACCGGCTTGTTTCTCGACTAGGGCCTTGAATTCCTGGAATTTCTCAAAGGCCTCGGATTTATGTTTCATTAAGTATACATAACCATACCTAGTATGATCATCTGTAAACGTAATGAAATATTGATATCCGTCACGTGCTACTTCCAAAGCACCACATACGTCGGTATGGATTAATCCCAGCTTATCGCGGCTCTTTCAAATGTCCCTGTGAAGGGGACTTAGTCATTTTGCCTTTAAGGCAAGATTCACAAGTAGGAAAGGGATCCGATCCCAATGGACCCATAAGTCCATCTTTTCCATCTTGTAAACCTTGGTCCGACCAACATGACCAAGTCTAAGATGCCATTTCAAAACTTGATTGGTTTCATCCCTACCACGTTTTCTAGTCATAGTATTCACAACTACTTTGTTGCTGAGATTTAGATTATACAATCCATTCAACAATGTAGCAGTACCCACTAGTTTATTTCTAAAATAAATTTTGCAGGAACCATCACCAATGAAAATGAAAAGCCTTTTCGGTCCATGACCGGAATGGATATAATGTTTTTGTGCCCCTTGGGCAAAACAAGTACATCTTCTAAAGTCAAAACAAAGCCGGATTCTAAACCCAAAAGAAGTGATCCTATGTCGGTCGCCTCGACACTATGCCCGCTTCCGACCGTGATCATAACTTCTCCACTCCAAGCTTCCTACTTTGTTCCGCATCCCGATTCACGGTACAAATATGAGAACTAGCACCGTAATCCAAGATTCAGAAGTAGAAAATACAAGAGAACAATTTGTTTCCAAAACTAAAAGTTCAGACTGAATTGCCATGAAGAATCGGACAGTCTCTAGCCCAGTGGCCCACTCACCGCACTTGAGACAAGCATCCTTTTTCTTCTTGTTCTTCTAACCATCGGGGCCTTGCCCTTACCCTTAAGGTCCTTAACTTGTGGTCCAGTTTGCTTCTTGGTCTTTTTCTTCTTGTTCTTAGACCTCCGAGGTCCGTAAGAAATCACAAGAGCAGACTCCTTCATCCGCGGAGTCTTCATCCGAGACCGAGCGGTCACAAGTTTGTTCATTAGCCCAAACTAAATTACATGCAATCTCATTGCAGTTGAAGTTCATAACAAACCGTGAGAAGGAATCGGGAGAGACCTGAGGATAAGGTCGGTTTGGAGAGAAGTATCCATTTTGAAATCAAGAGCCTCCAATCTCTCGATCATGGATATCATTTTGAGGACGTGTTCCCCAACTTTCTCACCTTCCTTCATCCTTGCACCGAACAGCTTGCTTGGATATCTCATATCTAGCGATTCTGCCGTGCTCACCATAAAGTTCGGTTAAGTGAGATAGAATCGCCTAGCGAAGTCATTTTCTCATGAGCTCTCTGAAGCTCATTAGACATAGAAGCCATCATGTATGCACGGACTTTTACGTCATCCTTAACCCACTTTTCGTGGTTTTCAATCTCTTCCCGATTAGATCGGGTCCGCACAGAGGCGCCGGAATGTCCGTCTCCAAGACGTATCCCAAAGCCTCTATACCGAGGACAATCATCGATTTCGGAGCCAATCCACAAAGTTAGGTCCCATTAAGGTGTTCTTTTGTTAGCGAGTGCGAGTGGATTCATTGTCATATTGAGTTATGTCTCGCATTAAGTATAACAGTTAATTAGTGACTTGTTATATTATGTTACGAGTATAGAATTAAGGTCTTTTCTATTCTTGTTACCCGGCTCCCACTATTTTTATCGGAATAACACACTCCCATGTGAAATCCGAAGTATCGTCGCTCTACTTCATAGTGGTGATCGAGTTCTTTATAAATCTTAATAGAGGGCAACCGAATGTGTTTCTAGTCTATCAATTTTCATAAAGTGGTGTCCAACACCAACCCATCTAATGGATGATTCGATCTTCTTTTTCCCCTTGTTCACTCCCCTCAACCTATACGGTTTCTATGGTTCGTGAACAAGTTAAGTTTATACCATCGACGCAAATCAGTTTCACAATCAATTTTATCCGGCAACCTATCAGGTTTCTAGGAATAAAATTTGCTCCAACCGAAGGCATCCAATGCGCTCCCGGTAATTTATCCGTCCTCCCCGAACGACTACCCCGATAACTCGGAAGCATAGCACATCCGGTTTGGATTTCAATTTCCCGAAAACTCGATGGAGGGAAGGAAAACCTTGAAACCTTATAAACTTAATAATTTGTCGTGGGAGAATTTTCGCAATTAACGTTACTCTTTGCACATTAATCATATTAGCGCGTTTGAGGTATTCATACAATATGAAAAAAACCATTCACAACCTAGTTGCTACCAACATGTGGTTCATGGACCGTTCCTAGAAAACAAAAAACTCCGTAATCTAATTACAAGTCTTCGTCTTGAATCTTCGTCTTCTCGAAATGGATCTTCCTCCGGTCTTCGTCATTACATATAAATTTTACATTTAAAATTGCATCCTAGATACAAATATTTCTAGTAAAATAAATAGGCTCAAAACGGCCTTTACAACCCAATCGAATAAAACCGAATGATTCAAAAACTAGGTCCATGAACCACATCACCATTCAAAAATAATGCATCCAACACATTAAATAAATGGCATTCATAATGAATCAATATTGATCCAATCAATATAAAACAATCCATCCAAAACGAATTAATCCAATTAATTCAAACAACCGTTAATTTTAACTTGTTCCGGACGAGAAAATATTTCATTAAATTAATTCCCCTAAGAATAAAATTACCATAATTAAATCTTAGTCAAATTAAATCCAATTTAATTTGTGGGAAATTAATTATCGAACGAAATATAAAAACGGAGTCGGAAAACACGGCCGGGCCAAGCCGGACATCGCCAGTGCCGAAAGGTGGGCACAGCAGGTGCCGAGAACGGCCGGATGCTCGCGACTCAGACTCGCTCCTGCTGCCCGATCCGCGATGCCTGGTAAGGCTCTGCAAGTCCGTTACGTTCGGCTGCGTTTTTCGCCTGATTCCAAAAATAATATTTTTCTAATCTTTATATTACTCATTTAAATCAGTTTCTCAAAAGAAAAATAGATTTATATTGTAACATAAAATCATGAAAAATTAATTTTTAGATGAACAATAGAAAATCAACGATTAATACGATTATGATTCCAAATCATACACCATCTAATCAAGCATTCCAAATGCTAATATCGTATATACGATCGCAAGACCACGCTCCGATACCACTGTTGGGATTCGGTGCCTAAAACGAAGGCCCAGCGGAAGCGGTAAAACGAAAATTAATTCGATCCGAATCCCTACGAGGATCGATCGAGCTACGCATATACGAATATCAAAAACGAAATACAAGAGATACGAGAAACATACCCTCGTAGTCCGTTGATTAAATGGATAACCTTCTCTTGAGCTATTCCCCAAGCTCTTGAACGATCCAACGCCGAAAACACCGCGTCTCTACTTGCCACGCGCCGGAAAAACAACCGGAACGACGATCACCTTGCTATCCTCCGAGGATACGGCTAGAGCTAAGTGATGAAGCTATATATGTAAAGATTATTACACTCTAAGTGTTTTAATCTTACTCTCTCTCTATATGATTTTCTCCCAATTTTTCTCCAAGAAAATTAAGAAGAAATGAATGAAGAAGAACACCAAAAAATTTTCTCTTCCCTCTCTCTAATTTGATGCTGCCGTGAGATGCTGAAATGAGGAGAGGTAAGATGCTTTTATTTTGGTCTTCAAAATTTATTCACATGATTAAGTCACCCACCATATCTCCTTTTCCCTTAATATAAGAGATATGAAATCTCAAATGTCAAAAGTCTTCCAACAAGAAAACAAGACTATGATCAAGGTAGGAAATTAAGGTGGGGCCGGCCTCTAGAAGAAATCGGACGAGTTCGGTTCGTTTCGGACTCCCGAGAGTCCAAACAGATAAACTTCGATTCCGTTCCGATGTATTTATATCGATTAATTAATCCAATCAATTAATCACATTAAATACATAATAACATAATTAATTTCTCCAAGAAATAATTATATTTATGAATTAAATTAATCACCCAGTAATTTGTTTAATTCATTAGGCCGTAAATTAATTTATCCAATAAATTAATTTAGACATCTAATGTCCCAAAATCAATTAGACATCCAATGTCCAATAAATTAGATATCCAATATCTAATATTTATAATGAGAGATTAAGCTCGATTCATTCCGTCGTCAATCCTAATGCGCGACTCGGTAGGTCCGTCTCAGTCAGCAATGGGAGGAACCAAAGAGTAGTAGCACCACCTAGCCAGCCTGGTGGCCTACACTGTACCCTGACTGAGAACGAATGATTGGGATCATTCAAGAACCATTCTGTCGTGAATACCAGTAAACGTATAAACCCTTCTTTCAAATGTCCCGATCAAGTTATAGGGTCACGGTCAGTCAAACCCCATCTGTACTTGACGCTATGCATGCGTTAATGCAAACCGAGATCATCGAGCTGTCGTGTATCTAATACAACTAGCTCCAATGCTTTGGCCAAAGACTTATGATCTCATCTGCCAATAACCGCATAGGACATATAACCCACTCACTTACAGGAGAAAGAATTCTATCTTGGTATTCAGTAGGACCTGCTACTTGCCCGTCAAGATGCACGTCGAGGTTGACCCCCGCCTTCCGGTTTATAGGGTCGAACTACTCTAATGAAAATCTTGACGTCACAAGCACATCCCTACTAAATCCTCAAGTCGAAGGTTCACGAATACCTATCACAACCTTTCGATTCCATCATTGACTGTCCCGGAGTGAAATCCGTGTGACGAATCGAGGGTGAGTCGGTTCGAGTATACTAATCCAATTAGCATACCTATAACGTGTGCTCCTACTAACCATTAGCGATCGACAGGCACTCTCCATGTCAAAGAACACGTCATACAAGTCTTCACATAAACTTAACGCCCAGTCAAGTTTCATCGACTTGCGAACGATTAAGTATTTGAGCTATAACCTTTCCAGTGCCGCCCCCTTTATCCAATAAAGAGTGGAACGTTTTGCTCTCAAATACACGGACTAGTTTCTATATGTTTATTTACGAGTTAGGAATGTCAGTAACTACCAGTAAATAAAGAAACATTCATTTGCCTTATATAAATGGTTTACATAATTACAAGTACAATGCCCTCACTCAACATCCTCTCAGTGGCATTCGAGGGCATACTCCTAACAATTAGGGGATTTTGTCCCAGCTCACTGCGCCGGGAACTCCACAACAAAATGGTATTGCTGAGAGAAGGAACAGAACTCTTTTAGAAATGGTTAGATCAATGATGAATTATTCGGATTTATCTATTTAGTTTTGGGGATACGCCTTAGAAACAACGGCGTACGTTCTAAACCTGGTGCCTTCGAAATCAGTTCCAAAAACACCCACAAAACTGTGGAGTGGGCGAAAGCCCAGTCTAGGACATGTTCAGATTTGGGGTACTCCAGCACATGTGCTGAATAAGAAAGCGGGTAAGTTTGCATCTCGTACATAAGTACGAGTGTTTGTAGGATATCCTAAGGGAACGAATGGTGGCTTGTTCTATAGTCCTTATGATCAGAAGGTCATTGTTAGCACCAATGACCGATTCGTGAAAGAGGATTATATGATTAGTCACAATCCCATGAGCGAATTCTGGAAGAGTTGAGGGGCAAGACTCCATCTGTACCAATCGTACAAGTGCCAACTAACACTGCACCACGTATCAATTTTGAGACTTTTACACTAACTCAGGATTTGCCTCGTCGTAGTGGGAGGGTTGCTCATCAATCGGAACGATTCATAGGCGTGGGACAGTCTTCGCACTCAATCCCAGGAGAAGATGAATCAGATCCCTGGACTTACAAGAAGTCAATCCAAGATAAAGATGCTGACTCCAGGCAAGTAGTAATGGAATCAGAAATGGGATCTATGGATTCCAATCAAGTGTGCGAGTTAGTAGAACTACCTGATGGGGTACAAGCCATTGGGAGTAAGTGGGTCTACAAGTGAATTAAAAGAGGTGACAAGAAGGTTGAAACCTTCAAAGCGAGGCTTGTAGCGAAAGGTTACACTCAGAAATAGGGTATCAATTATGATTAAACTTTTTCGTCGGTAGCATGCTTAACTCAATCCGGATTCTTGTAGCTATAGCTGCGCATTTTGATCAGGAGATTTAGAAAATAGATGTCAAGACTGCATTCTTGAGTGGGAGTCTAGACAAGGAAATTACAAGCACCAACCAGAGGGATTCATTGCTGAAGGAGAAGAGCACTTAGTGTGCAAGCTTAAGAGATCCATTTATTGACTTAAGCAAGCATCTAGATCTTTAAACACTCGATTTGACGAGGTTGTCCAGTCATATGGATTCATCCAATGTTCGAGTGAGAGTTGTGTGTATAAGAAATGCGATGGAAACGTATTGGTGTTTCTTGTATTATATATAGATGATATCCTTCTGACTGGAAACAACGTGAAGGAGTTGTCGGGCGTACGGGTATGGCTATCTGAGCAGTTCGATATGAAGGAATTGGGAGAAGCATGACACATCCTTGGAATTAGGATCTTTCGTGATCGGAAGAAATGGATGTTATGCTTATCTCAGGCATCCTATATCGATACAGTGCTAAAGCGGTTCAACATGGAGAATTCGAAGAAAGATTTTCGATCATACAGTCATGGAATTCAACTATCTAAGGATATGTGTCCCAATACACAAATGGAAATAGATGACATGAAGCTGATCCCTTATGCGTCAGCTGTGGGAAGCCTCACGTATGCTATACTTTGCACTAAACCAGATATCTGTCATGCCGTAGGCATGGATGCTAGATATCAATCAAACCCAAGACACAGACACTGGATTGCTGTCAAGCACAAACTCAAGTACCTGAGAAGGACTAGGGAGTATATGCTAGTATATCAATCAGACGAGCTTTGTCCAGTGGGTTATACTGACTCAGATTTTTCATCAGATAAAGAACAATCCAAGTCTACTTCAGGTTATGTGTTTAGCCTGGGAGATGGAGCCATTAGTTGAAGTAGTGTGAAGCAGAAATGCATCTCGGACTCTACCATGAAAGTCGAGTACGTGGCAGCCTCTGAGGCAGCCAGGGAGGCGGTATGGCTCAAGTACTTCCTGCAGGACTTAGATGTGATTCCCGATTTCCCAAAGGGTATTACACTTTATTGTGATAATACCGGTACAGTCGCAAATTCGAGGGAACTACGAGCCCACAAGGCAAGTAAACATATCAACTTCAAGTACCACATCATACAATACTTCGTAAAGGAAGGAGATGTAGTTGTAGCCAGGGTTGCATCGGAAGATAATCTTGCTGATCCTTTCACGAAAGGCCTACCCTCAAAAGTTTTTGAAAGGCATGTGGAAGGAATGGGATTACGGTGTATGGCAGCATTGCTTTGAGTATAAGTGGGAGATATGAGAGACTTTGTAATAGAGTAGTATACTTAAAAGCATGCTTTGAGTATAAGTGGGAGATGGTTAGGGTTGTATACTGTAAAGCATATTTTATGCTTGTATTACCTTATTTCCCTATAACTACCTATGATAATATTAATTACATTTAATCACATGTCTTGCATATTTATTCACGTTATGGTTACGCAAATGAAATGTCTAATTATTTTATATTGTAGATAATGTGGTGTGTTGGTGTCACGCGGAAGATCACATTATCGGTTCCTTATAAAATAATATAATAGTTCACCATCTATATAATTATTAGACAAATTATGTGAAAGGTTGTAGTGTATAATAGTTCACCATCTATATTAATAGAATAGTTCACCATCTAATAATAGCATGCATTAGCGTATTTGCATACGTTGAACTGGATCGAAGTGAGATAGTGTCTTCTGTACTGACTGGTATTATAATTTTCAATATATAATGTAATATAATTTTTAGTATTAATATAAAATAAAATATATTAATATTCAATATATTGCACATCTAACAGCGGTTCTAAAAAGAATCGCTGTTAAATGTGTAATTTTAACAGCGGTTCTTTTAGAATCGTTGTCAAATGAAAATTTTAACAGTAGTTTTGTTTGGAACCAATGTTAAAATGCCACCACTTTATTTTAATAGCGGATTTTTTAGAACCGTTGTTAAAGTGCCGCTGTTAAATACTGTTTTTGTAGTAGTGTAAAGAGCCCAAATATATACTTTTTATTATGTTGAATTTGAAATTATCCATCTAAATTTGTAGCAGAGGCTTTGATCTATTTTCATGATGTACGTTTATGTTATACATATAATAAAATACTACATATAATATTTTTGCATAAATTATATGTAAAATTAGAATTATCTATAAGTTTGTAAAGGAAGTTTAGATATATTTTTCATGTTTGTAACCAATATTTGATATCTTTGTTATATAATGAGGCGTCAGAATATATGATTTTACATACTTCACTGTTAAATAATCATAATATATTTTCAAATAAAAATAATATTTACTTATTTATAATAGGATGACCGACTATTTATTCATGTGTTGATGTAACAAATTTATAGGAAAACTCCACAATTTTTCATCAGTTTTATTAATTAATTATAAGACCACACTTTTATCTTATAAAATTATTTAAATAAGATAAATGCCTTTCATTCAAAAATATTTTCATATTCAAATAGGTGCATGAATAGCGTTACCAAATAAAACAAAAAATTTAAATAAAAATCTATTTGAAAAGACGGTTAATCATATCAAATAATAAAAGGTGAGCAAACACATTAACAAGCATCATTCAATATTATTTGCATGTGAATTTGGAGTTATTGATACAAATAATAACATATAACCGCACAAGCTCGTAACGATAACAAACAAAAATAATATAGTGTAACCGCAGTAATCAAATATTTTCCCCATGTAAGCATATTTGGTTAACTTTTATATATAGAAATATGTAGTCACTACCTCTTGAATTAGTATACAAATTATTATAGCCAAAAATACAGATAATTAACATTTAGGTATAGAATTGTCGACAAAATCAATAATGGAGTAACCAAACATCTATATTATGGTATTGTTAAGATATTTAACTACAATAACTATTTTATTTACGAATATATAACCAATAATTTTTTATACATCGTATCTCATACTTACACAATGAAAAAACCAAAAACAATAAAAAAAATATGTATTGTTTTTAGTTCTATTACTTCCTCCTGAAGTCAGATATATTACCTAACCTCGACTTAATTCCTCCTAAATTTAATCTCTTCCTTGATAAAATCCATCAAATCTATTACCAAAATTCCATAATTCCAACACCATATATGTCGCCGCTCATCTTGCACCGCCATGACTCTTGCACCGCCGTCACATATGTTGTTCGTGTTGCCACCTCGGGAATCCGTAAGAATTTACGTTCTCAGGACCATTGCCATCTTCACTTATATTCTCTTTTGTCATCCCTTATTCACTTAAGAGTCGAACCAACACAATCAAGTACAAAAAAAAAAGTCGTATTTTGCTTGAAAAACAAATCAGAATATCCAACAAATGCACAAACAAACACAAGGAAAGGATCTGAAAAAAATGTTAGAGAATAATCTGTATGATATTAGATAAATTATTGTTCGTTTGTTGTACTGAATAAACAGTCTGAATGAATGACTTTGAATGATAAAAAACTACCAATTTAAACGTTTTTTTACTCAAATTAAGCAACTTGATATAACATCACACACACATACACACACACGTATGTATATACATATATATATATATATATATATACTTGCAAGCATCATATAAACTTACAAAAATCTTAGAAAATCAACTTGCAGACATGAATAACCATCAACGCCATGAACTTGTGCACATAATACCTAACCATCCAAACAAGTATCTTCTAAAAACTAACCATTTAAAATAAGTTTCATCAAAAGCATCAATAAAAAGAACTATTAGAAATGTCATACATCAATAGCCAACATCATAAACCATCATCGGCCAACAAACTATTTGTAGACTTATTTATCCCCATACGTCTTAATCCAATCGAGAGCAAATTTGGATGGTATCATCAACCAGAACTCCCTATTCTCTTTATCACGAAGAAGAGCCATTGCAATACGATACAATGGGTAATCTTTTGGCCATCTAAGTTCATTAAGTTTTTGGAGACAAGCCATACAGGGAGGAGGCTCAACACAATCGGGGTCCCCGTGTTTCATGACCAAAGCTTTTAAAACCATCAAAATCGCCTTATCTACCTCAGATTAGTTAGCTTTTCTCTTTTTAGTTCTCACTTGAGTTTGAGATGAAAATATGTGTAGGGCCGGCCAGTGGCGGAAGCAGAACATTTACTCAGGAGGGTCTGGAGCTATAAAAATTACGAAGATCGGACAACTATATATATAGCTTCCCCTATTTTATAGGGGATTTCCATCCACCGGAGGGGTCCGTGGACCCCCTTGGACTCCCCTCCCTCCGCCCCTGGGGCCAGCCCAAGGCCCAACCAATAAAACAAGAGTTCTAGGTCTCACTTTTTTTTTCCTAAAAAAGTGGTTTAAAATTTATTAGTATGTAATATTTAGAACAAATTTGGCACAACATAAATAAGCAATTATAGCTCATTTGGTATAGTTTGGCCTTATTATTCACACCAGCCTGGGTTCAAACCATTTTGTTTTTTGTTATTTTTTATTTATTCCTTTATTTGTTGATTGTTGGCCCTTAAGAGGCAATTGATTGGTTTGTCAAAAAAAAAAATATTTATATAGTGTAAATAATGATGATAAATATATGATGGGATTAAAATGTAAAAAGTATTGATAGTGAGCGTGGTGGGAATTAAAAAGTAAAATGTGGTTATTTAGTTTGATTGTGCAGATGTGATAAATGTAAAAAAATAAATAAAAGATAAATGTAAGGTATTAATCAATATATTATGTAATCTATGCATGGTATGGTGCTTTATTCAGTTTATTGCTAATGCTTTACTACATAATCCGTTCTCATTTGTATATCAACATGTGTTGATTTGTAACTCACAACTTCCATTTGAGTTATTTATTCTGCTAATTTAGTATAATAAAGTCATGTTTGTGAACATAAGAAACCTGTATCTATTATCGGCAGTACAGTAGCGCTTTTAAAGAGAGCAAGAAAGCAATTTACTTCTAAAATATTGTTAATTTGCATAATTTTCCCATTGAATATTTCCAGCACCCAATCCACAATAACTATCCTCGTTTCATAAGTCTAAAAGATATAACACGTTCATGCACAAGACAAGTCATTTCGGTCACTAGGTAAAAAAAACCTTGGACATTCGGAGACTTCAATCAAAGCTTCAAAAGGAAACATACATTGTCACACGCAACGAAAGCATATTATTATATTAGGATAATTAGATGAAAGATGAAGTGCCTACAACCGAACGTACATTGATTTTCAATCAATCACACAATACCACTAGTACAAGGGAACATACATTGCTTCTCAGTTGAACAACTATATATATCAAACCATCCCTAAAGATTCGTTGGGATCTTTCGGCAAATTAGTTGTGGACATAGGAACATTTCCAGAGTCGACCAATCCGAGCTCAAAATGCAACTCCTGCAACCATTCTAAACCATTGTCCAAATTATCGAGGAATGGACCAATTACACACATTAGATAATCACCATCTTTACCACAAGAAGGACATTCGGGAGGGATTCCATCCTTGTAGCCGCAAACACCGCAGATTTGTTTGGGAACACATGCATCGCAACCTCCCCAATCTTCATCCTCATCTTCGCTGAAATCACCCACGTCAAAAAAGTCTTCACGTTTACATTTTCTTCGAGCAAAACCTTCGTCGTCGTCTTCATCATAGTCATATTCTTCACCATAGTCATATTCTTTTTCTTCTTCTTCTTCTTCAATATCTCCTTTGGAATTGCTATCTAAATGTTTGTTCAACAAAAGCAGAGCAAAAGCAAGTCATTGTATCACAAACATGGAAGGCAAAGAAAGTTTTCATATTAAAATTACCCCGGCTGTCATTGTGGCCATAGCAAAAAAGGAACAACTATTGAGGATGTACCTCATATTAAAATTACTGACAATTGATTCTCATAGAGTATATGTATATCACAAATAAATTAAAAGGAATAAGTGAGAATCGTACCCTTATCATTGACAAAAGGAGGGACATCAGTTAATCCATCGTCCACTTCTTCTGTTGGGCGCTTCGCCGGAATGCACAAATTGAGGTCAGCTATAGCGTCAGAGATAAGGGGGGCAAAGAATTGTGAGATAATACAATACACATTCACCAGCCAATTTGATTTTGTACAGAACAAGGAAGGCACAAATTGGGGTTTCAGGGAGGGAATCCGAAATTTATTTGTACTGATCAAAACAATATCCAATTCGTTCACAAAAGAGAGTATCATAAACAAAATTATGTGATTAATCAAAAAGCGAGAGCCGAATTGCATACCCTTATTTTCGACAAAAGGAGGGCCATCTGTGTATCCATCATCTGCCACGTGCTCATCGACTTTTTCCCTTAGGCGCTTTGCCTGCCTGCGCTTGTCGCCTTCCGGGGTTTCTTCCACTCGACGCTTGGCAGGAAGGCACGGACAAAATCGTACAATACCAATTTACACTTGGTTGTATGAAGGCACAAATTAGGGTTCCAGGAGGTTCATCCGATTTTAATAATACAATTCAACTAAAGCCTAATGAATCTACAAATTAACAATCGTCATCAATCGTAGCTCAAAACAATGAGGCTTTACCAGGATCGTCAATCTTCGGACGCTTTTCCCCCTGGCCGATATCACTTCGCTTCTCCGGCGGTGGCTCTGGAATAGGTTCCTGGCCGAGATCACTTCGTTCCTCCGACAAGGTGTTGGCGACAGTTCTCATTGTTTTGTTTGAACGCGACACCTATCCCCAAAATTCTATATCTGAAATAGGGGTGAGCAGAAAAACCGACAAAAACCGATAATACCGAAAATACCGAAAAAACCGAAATCGAAAAACCGAACCAATAAGATATTGGTATGGTACGGTTCTTAAAATTTTGAAAACCGAATTATAAAGTTCGGTTTCGGTTTTAGATATGGATCCCGACTTTAAAAACCGAACCGAACCGATAAAACAGATGACTATTCTGCAGACTTTGTTTTTTCTTTGTGCAGGTTGTTATGAATTGATGGACCTGTGCTGAGGAAGAAATTCAAGACTTTTGTTTAATCTGATATTGGACTTTTTGAATCCTTAGTTATTATCATGTTATTGAAGTAGATTTTATTTTTATTCAAGCTTTGAAGTGGATTAATTATGTATAAATCCTTCTATTGAACTTACAATTATCTGATTTAGCCAAGTAGTTCAATTTGGGCCTGGTGCAAGCCCAACTTAAGTGGCCCATTTAATCAGCTCATTGACACCGAACCGCTACCGAACCGACACCGAAACCGATCACACCGAGCCGATTTAAAACTGAATTATTTCGGTACTCAAATGCTAGATACCGATAAGAAACGGTTCGGTATCGGTTTTAGCTAGAAACCGTACCAAACCGAACCGAGTTCACCCCTAATCTGAAATATGGGTGATGAAGTGATAATGGAGGATTATATATATATATATATATATATATATATATATATATATATACCGTGCTATGAACGGTGGTGCCCAGGAAAGGTCGAAATTTTTCTTTGCTGCTAAAAACAAACCAAGTTTACATTAAAAGGTTCACCTATATAGGATGTATTACAGAATACAAAGGCAATATTTTGTAATAAAGATGCAGTAATTTGTAGTTCGAGAACAAGTTGTTTACTTACACGGGCCATCAACCGTCAAAATAGGTTGGTTATATACATAGGCTGTTAGCTCGTACGATATAATAGGACAGCTCAAAGTTGGTACAGCTATATCAGTGAGGCCTTTAAGATTCAAGTATGCGCTGAAAATCCAAAAAGTTGTCTATACAACATCATAATATCATAGTTGCTGAAAATATGCAAAAAGGATGATGATGACGATGAATACATCAACAGAAAAATCGACATTAGTGCATACTATCTTGCAAGAGAGGTCAACAATTTATGAAATTGCAACACGTAAACTCAATAAAATCCATGTGGAAGAAGTTCGAACAGGACAGACCTGAGGCCTGCTGGTCGTATGCCTCTATTATTTCCCGATATACCAGGCATTGAAGAATTGTATAAGAATTGATCTATTTTCTTTCTTATATGACGGTTTCGTAGCCAAAGGCGCATAGTATGCTAAAAAAATAATGCAGTGTATCGGAATAATCGAAATTTGTCAAATTCGGCATTAAGTCGAAATCTTGATTATGATCATAAAGCCTAATCACATTACTGTTTTTTCGCTCTTTGCCTGCATTTGTATGATTGCCCTGTCAGTGTTTGGATTATGTCTTGTTTTATTAATTTCTTCTTGAGGGATGAGTTCCAAAAGTTTCTTATCTCATTATTAATATCTGTTCTTTCCTGGTTGTTTCGTTGCGATACGAGCCCATGTCATAGCAGGAGAAAAAGTGATTGCCAGTTTTTAGTCGAAGAAAACCAAGAAGAAAATACAAATAATAGGCCTTTTCAGTTTCCGCGCAATTTAATCAGATTCAAATCGAAATAGCAAATGTTCTTGGAAATGCTTCCAAGAAAATATCAAGCTCCGGAATGTGCTGCACATGGGTGTTCCCGTCCTATGACATTAGGCCATGTTTAAAGTTCAGCCTATAAGTTATAAGCACATGTCGCCAAGAGCTTCCTCAGTAATGATCAAATTCTCTTCCTGTCGCGAAAACCCTACTTCAGGAAAAATATTTCCGCCGTCGTTCAAAGAACCGCGTACGATAAAGAAAGCCCATTGCCGGTACGAATCAGCAGCAGGCGACGCCCCTCAGTCACTATCCTACAGAGAAACACTTATCACCAAGAGCAATGACATGGATATGCAGTACAATGATTATTGGGAAATTGAAGCAGGAGATGTTGAGGAGAATTTTACGGGCCCTATTCCGTCGCTCACTTTCTCCACTAGGGTGAACGAGAAATTAAGTGCAAAGTGGAAGAACTCGGTGGTGGTGAAATTACTAGGGCGTATCATCAACTTCAGGTCACTATCTGTTCGATTGAATTCTTTATGGAGAAAACTTATGAATTTCACTATAGTCGATCTTGAGAATAATTATTTCCTTGTGAAGTTTGGTTCGGAGAAGGATGAAAATTATGTTTTGACTGAGGGCCCTTGGGTGATAATGGGGCATTATCTAACGGTGCATTATTTATCTAAGAGTGTGGACAAGGTGAATGTATGGATTGAGGTTCATGGTTTGGTATTTCATTTGTATGACGAGAAGACCCTACCGTATATTGGACGAATGGTTGGATCGGTACTAAAGGTTGATCATGCTACTTCCGCCTCTGAGCGTGGAAGGTTCACACGCATAGCCGTGAGCGTTGATATATCAAAGCCTTTGGTGTCTCTGATTGAAGTTAATGGGAGAATTTTGAGAATAGAGTATGAGGGGCTCCCTCTGATTTGCTTCTCTTGCGGTAGATACAGACACAATAATTCTGGATGTAGATTCCATAAGACCTCGGATAAGGCTGATTCGATTTCGGGTAATAATGATCTGCATATACAAATAGAGGCCGTGTCTGGAGATGATACTACTCAGAAGAATTCGGCTAGTGATGGTGCTTTTGAAAATAGGGTTACGACAGGAGCTCGGCAGGATCCGATAAATCCTCAAGAATATGCATTTGGGCCTTGGATGATTGTTCAGAGAAGGGGACGTCGATCGGGTGTGGGTAAGGAAAACAGCAACAACGTTAATTGGAGTCAGATTTCGGCAGCTTTTAATGGCTCTTGCTTTCGTGCTGTCGAGAATGTGCAAGATAAAGACTCACCTCGACCCACTAAAGATCAATTTGATACAGTTAATTCAGTGGCTCCTAGTGATTTACACATTCAGCCTGAGGCTTCTGCCCCTTCTCATGCTCATCTCTAGAACATTACCAATATGGTATTTATGGTGGGCAGTGATGCTAAATCTACGGTTGCCCCCACTCATCGACAAAAAGGCAATGGCAATGGTAGTGAATCAAGAATATGTACCAGTAAATCGGTAAGGACCAGCCATGAAGAATGGATTGAACAGCGTTGTGCCAGTTCTTAATCTAATGGCAGCGAATCAGAAAGTGGTCCCCTTGCAGACTACACTTGATACCAGTAAGCATTCGGTAGTTGTTTGCACTCCTCACAACGCTATTGTCCGCCCGAATGACGAGACACAAATGCAAGATGCTATGGATGTGGCAGTGAACCTCACATTATTCCAGCCTAAACCTCCAGACCCGGGTGCTAGTGGGTCGGACCAGATTGAAACTATGCCTGATGCAGAGAGTGGTGGTATAAATATTGATATTGATTCTGAGATTATTGAGGTGTCTAGTACACCGATGGGTATTGATGCTGCTCAGCAGTAGGTTTACGTCCTAATTTTTATGATTATTATGTCGATGAGTATTATATTTTGGGATGTTCAGGGAGCTGGTTCTGCTGGTTTTCGAAGGTCCTTTAAAACTATTGTGAAAAGTTATAAGCTTTCTATGGTGGCGCTTTTGGAACCGCGCATAAGGGGGGTGAAAGCTGATGATTTTGTTAAGTGGAGTGGTTTTTCGAACTCGCATCGAGTAGAAGCTATTGGTTTTTCTGGTGGAATATGGTTACTGTGGGATGATTCAATGGAGGTGCATATTGAGATCAATCATCGTCAATTTATTCATTTTCGTGTTTGTGTAAATGGTGGTTTTGTCTATTGGCTGACGGCGGTGTATGCTAGCCCTAACCCTGCTCTACGACGATTATTATGGGCGCATTTGGATAATTTGGCTGCTACCATCTCTGGGACTTGGATGCTTGGGGGATATTTCAATTCGATCTTGTATGCTTCGGAGATCTCAGGTGGTAGTAACTGGACTTCGGGGACTTGCTCTTTTTTCAAGAAATGGTTCGATGGGCATGGTATGTTTGACTTGGATTTTAAAGGCCCCTATTTTACTTGGGCTAGGGGAACGATTTTGAGAAGGTTAGATCGGGTCATGTGTAATGAGGAGTGGTTTATAAAGTTTGTGGACAACTCTATTATTCATCTTCCAAAAATCTCTTCTGATCATCGCCCTATTTTAGCCCATTTTGATAATGGGTTGATGCAACGTGGGAATAAACAGTTTCGGTTTTTGGCAGCCTGGATTTCACACCCGAACTTTGCAGACGTTATTAAAAATAATTGGGATGGGTCGGCTAGTTATGAAACGGCTATTGCTGGCCTTGTTCCGCTAGTTCATAAGTGGAATAAGGATGTCTTTGGTGATATTTTTGCGAGAAAACGGAGACTTTTGGCTAGAATCGCGGGAATTCAGTATGCTCTTGAAAAATATTATTCGGCGGGGCTGGTCCGATTGGAAGCTGACCTCAGGGCTTAATTGGAGTTAGTGATGTATCAAGAGGAACTTCTATGGTTTCAATGCTCAAGAGCCGATTGGTTGATGCATAGGGACAGAAACACCAAGTATTATCATCAGAAGACGGTTTCCAGGAAGAGGCGAAATAAAATTGAGGCTATCCAAGATGAGGACGGGCAGTGGTTGTATGACGATAAAGATATCCGTAAGCATGTCGTTGACTATTTTTCTCATTTGTTCACCTCGGAGTGCAGTTCTTTGAACTCATATTTGATACCGAATCTTTTTCCCAGTGTTGATGTGAGTTTACTTGCTGATTTGACTTCTTGAATCACTCATGATGATATTAAACATACTATTTTTAGTATGAAGCCTTTGAAAGCTCCGGGTGTAGATAGACTACATGCTTTGTTTTATTAATCTTAGTGGGGCACAATTGGTGAGTCGTTTTGTAATTATGTTAGCGACATATTTGCACAGGGCCGAATGCCTGTGGGGACTAATAACACTCTCATTGTTTTAATCCCTAAAGTTGACAATCCTGCTACGTTGAAGATGTTCCGACCTATTAGTTTATGTACGGTTACTTATAAGACAGTGACGAAGATTATTGTGCAAAAATTACAGGGTCTCCTACCTGATTTGATTGGACCTCATCAGACTATTTTTGTGCCTGGTAGGCACATTATAGATAATATTGTTATTGTGCAGGAAGTTGTCCACACAATGCGGCAGAAGAGGGATAAAGTTGGCTTCATGGCCATCAAGGTTGATTTGGAAAAGGCTTATGATCGTCTGAGTTGGGGTTTTATTAACGACACTTTAAAATTGACTGGTATTCCTCTTTCTTTAGCCCATCTTATCATGTATTGCTTAACTTCTGTTCAAATGCGGATTTTATGGAATGGTGAGGTCTCTGAGGAATTTAACCCTTGGAGGGGTGTGCGGCAAGGTGACTCTTTATCTCCTTATATTTTTGTTTTGTGTATTGAAAGGCTGAGCCATGGAATATAGCAAGCGGTCTCTTTAGGGCATTGGAGGCCGATCCATCTTACTAAAAATGGTACTCCCCTGACATATTTATTCTTTGCTAATGATTTGATGTTTTTTGCTGAAGCTAGTATTTCTCAGGCCAACATTGTTAACGAGGTGCTAAATATGTTTTGCTATAGCTCTGAAGCAAAAGTAAATAGGACAAAAATTGAAATTTATTTTTCTCAGAATGTCTCTAAACGGGCTGCCAAGGTCATTGGAGATTCTTTAGGTTTCTTTGTTACCGAGAATCTCGGGATTTATTTGGGGATGCCTTTAATTCATGATCGTGTTACGAAACAGACATATCAGTATCTTGTTGATAAAGTGGAGAAGCGGTTGTCTGGCTGGAGCGCTACTCACCTCTCTCTGTCTGGTAGAATCACTCTTACCCAGTCTGTCCTTTAGGCTCTACCTATTTATGCCATGCAATCCACTTTGCTTCCGGCTTCCATCTTGAGGAGTATTGATGGCTCTTGTAGGTGCTTTATTTGGGATGGATACTCTGAAGCACGGAAAATGAGTGTTATTAGTTGGGAGACTATCTACTCTTCAAAATCTCAAGGTGGTCTTGGAATTAAAAAGTTAAAGGATATGAATTATGCTCTTTTAATGAATTTATGCTGGGGAATAATCTCGGGTGAAGATAGTTTGTGGATAAGGGTGCTATGTTTGAAATACAAATTGGATATTAACAACCTGCCATTTTCCCTTCCCAATATTCCTGGATCTAAAATTTGGAGTGGGCTAAAGAAGACATGGACTACTACAAGTAAAGGTGCCCGGTGGGCTGTTGCTAATGGGAATCGGGTAAAATTTTGGACTGATCGGTGGGCTGCCCGTGACCATCCGCTGCTTCATTATACTTCTGGTCACGTGGAACAGGGTTCGGTGCATGATACAGTTGCTAGCTTTGTGGCAGCAGATGACGTTTAGCTTTAGAACTGTTTTGAACAGATCCTTCCTTCTTCTGTTATCTTGGCAATAGCGGTTGTGATGCCCCCCTCAGATGTGCTTGGGCCTGATCGAGTGTTTTGGGATGGGACTGCTAATGGAAAGTTCTCAACTAGATCAGCTTATGATATTGTGAATGGTTCTGAGCATGAAGTGTCGGATGTCGATTGGCGTTTGGCTTGGCAATGGCGCGGACCTCAGTCAGTTTGTATATTTATTTGGCAAGTATTACATGGGAAGCTAAAGACAAATTCCGAACTAGCTCAACGCAACATTCTGGTGGATTGCGCTTGCAAGCGACGTGAGTGCCCTATCGAAGATATTTTGCATGTACTGTGAGATTGTGTTACTATTAAGGGTTTTTGGGGTAACATGGTCCCTGAAGTCATGCACCATGAGTTTTTAATGCAAGTTTAAGGGAATGGCTTGCAAGCAATTTGAGGAATAAATGGAATTTCAAACACCTTGATGATGGGGTACCGTGGGTGTTTTTTTTTGGTATTGCTTTGTGGAGACTTTGGTACTGGCGGAACAAGTTTACTTATGATGGGTATCTAGCTGCACCTTTTATTATCGGAGTGGATGTCATGGCAAGAGCGAAGGAAATTGCTAGAATTAATGACTCTAATTTGAATCCGATGCCGAGACGTAGCGAGGTTTTAGTTGGGTGGCAGTTTCCGGCTTGGTCGTGGTGCAAACTTAATGCTGACGGAGCTATGAAGAGAACATGTTTATATGGTGCTGGTGGAGTTCTACGAAACTCTGATGGAAATTGGATCGCGGGATTTAGCATGAATATTGGTATTAGTTCCGTCGTCATGGCTGAGTTGTGGGGTGTGTTTCAAGGGTTGTCCCTCGCCTGGCGTTCTGGACTTCGTCGGGTGCTGGTGGAATCTAATAGTCTTCTTGCAGTTCAAATGATTCTGAAAATGCGTGTAGCTCCCAGCGGTTATTCTTCTCTTGTGAATGCTATTTAGGAGCTTCTGCATCGAGATTAGCACGTCTCTTTGTCTCACATATACCGTGAAGCTAATGGTGTTGCTGACGGCTTGGCCAATTTGGCTCTATCTTCTCGTATTGGTTTACATGTTTTCACTAGTTCTCCTGAGTATGTTAAGCCTTTGCTTTACTAGGATTTGATTGGGGTTGCTAAATCCCGCTCTATCATAGCTTAGTTACTTTACTAAGCCCCTTTAAACCAAAAAAAATAATAATCCATCTTAACCTGCAACTCTTTCCACATCTTTGCAAACGTGCAAATAAAAAATATTAAAAACTAATTGTGGGGGGATATCCACAATATCGAAAAATAACTAATTCTTTTTGTAATTAGATCAAATTCTAAGGAATATTTATGTAATTATCCATAACTTAGTATTATTTGTAATCAGCCATAACACTAACTTCAATTTTTTTGCCCACTTCTCAGATTTATGGACTTGAGCTCTGAAATAAAGCATAACAAAACTAAAAGAACCAATTCTCGTAATGAATAAAAAGATGAGGCCAACACTCTAAAAAAAAGAACAATGAGAAAGCAAAATACGAACATTGCAAGACAAATAAATATTTTCTGGGTAACTGCCAAAATAAATGAACCATTTAAATCTACAGATCTATATACACACAAACCCAACTGCAGAAGAATATCGCCTATAATACGAATCTAATAGAAAATCTCACTTACTCCTCGCAGAAGCAGACACCCACCACTTTGCTAGCCTGCCTGCCTCGAGTTTCTTTTTTCACTCTTCGTGGAATCTTTTTGTAGATTTCGATGTTGGCATTACACTATATCAAACAACCCAAAATAATCGAAACAACAAAACTGTTTCGAAATCATGCAACTAAAATTACATGGAGGCTAAAATTTCACAACATGAACATGAAGTCCACATCTGAGGTATAAACAACGGCAAGATCGACCCAAGCGTACTGCTGCAAAACATGCAGCAACCATTTCATCATATCGATTTTCCAGTCAATACCAATATTGCTGCCTAGACTTGAATTATGATTAGCACCATGAGACCTAGACTCTGTGGTTTCTTTACCCTGAAAAACATACACTACACCCCAACTGGAAAAAACCGAAAAATTAAATCAGCCTCACAATGTTTGGTCATTGCTTCTTTAATAGGAAAGGGCAAAGGAAAAATGATAAACCAAACTAGCATCACAATGTTTGATAATTGCGTCTTTTTGTTATTTTGCCTGCATGCTCTCTGTTATCAAATAGAATGCTTTGCACCTTTTTTTCCTTTCTCGAATGGAACGAATCTGAACAATGTCGATTTCCATTTATTACAATATGATAGTTTAGTTAGTGAGAAATACAGTGCATATTCAGCCTTGAACATTACATGAGTGGCAAAATTATTTTAGTTTACTACTCCAGTTAGTAGAACTAATGTGGCAACAGTCCATATACGAAAGAGATAAAATGAAAAAAAAATGAAGACCGATGAATATGCAAATGATCATTGATACAGGCAGGTAAAAAAGTTCTAGAGGTTCAAAACAAGTGAGTTACATACATGGGCCCTGACTTTAACCCTTTAGTTTTTTTCTCTGTTTATGTTCGCTGCTATATACAAAACGACCAAAATCTGATACTACTGGGTCAGAATATTTGGTTAGAGTATGCATATGATGATATTTTGACCTGTTGTTCGGCATCTGAACCTTTTGAAACAAAAATGATATGTATGAGAACGTGCTCAATTCGATCCTGTTATGTGAAATGTAGTTCCATTGCATTACCTTGTACAATTGAGGAAATTTCTCCGTTACGTGCTGTCAGCCCCATTTGTCTGGACTCGTTCTTTTCATAGCTAGAAAAAAGTTCTCTCTAGGGTTTGTGTTACGGGAAGACGTTGCCTGAGTAGGATTTAAAATTCGGAGTAAATAATGTTCAAAGCATGTTGGGTAAAAAATGATGGCAACAAATTTGTATTCGAATTTGATGGTGAGAAGAATACGAGAAATACCATGCATGTGAACTGATTATTTGGTTTTCAGTCGACCATCAGAGACGTCGGCTGTACCTTGCACTTGAACTTTGGGAATGGTTCTTTTCAGACTCTATATTTCTTTGTTCATAATAGGTAGTTATTAACTGATTCAAATAGTAAAAGAAACGACAACAGCATCTCTTTATATATAGATCAAGAATTTATTTCTCAGATGAAATTTGACTCAGACTGTTGTTGACAGAAGGGTAATCTATTGGCGCAATATAATGTACCTCTCAAGAGATTTAGTTAGGAAGACGTCCTCTTCAGAATCAGAGTTGCGCATGACATTCATACATGTAGTGTCTTCAAAAAATATTCTGAAGCACAACGTAACTAAAACCTTGGGAACAAGGAGGCACATATTAACCTGTGAGCTCGTGTGAAAATGGCTGGTAGAATTCTGATTTTTTTAGGAGCGAAGCTACTCTGAAGTGCGACACCTGCAAATCTTAATCGTGTAACACAAAAACAATCTGATCCAAATGTTTCCATCTCACTAAAGCTTAAAATTTCAATCTTGTAATATTTTAAAAAAGAAACCCCAATTGAAAAACAAGAACATTAAGACAAAGATAAATTTCAAAAATATTAGGTCAAAAAACATCAAAATTATTTACATAAAGAGATCAGATAAGCGCACATTGGCAACTGAAAAACCTGAAAAAATAAAAAGAAGTCGAGGCCAGAATGGCACGAGGTAAAATCGTGGCGAAACTGCAAACACTTACCAAAGGACAAAGAATGTATGCAAAGAAAATCGTTGTCACAAGAGAAGCTTTTTTTAAGTTTCAAAGCCAAACATCTAATTAACAAGGGCAGAAAAGAATATGACCTCTATATCACCCTATATCAACGAATTAGAAAACATTAGAAAACAAATACAGAAAAATTTAGGACAGCATGTGAAATTTACGAATCTAAATCAGAAGACACATGGAGGCAGTAATGAAAAAGATAAAAAATGGTTAATCAAATTAAGAACATGACAAAATAACATAACACATAATATCAAATCCAATCAGCAAGTACAAATAACAAATACAGATAACAAATACCTATTTGAAAAGCAAATAATAGACGAGTTGCAGAACCTGGAATAAGAAGCAAAATATCTGATTTATCAAGGGCCAAAAATAGATAAACACAGAGCAGAAATATTATAACAAGAAAGAAGAAAGAATTTGACAACAAACAGAGGCCGTAATCATCAAAAACTGAAAAATTTGACATTGGCCTGAACAAACAGAGGCTGTAATCATAAAAGTCATGAAACATAATGAAGGGAAATAAAAAGGTACCTGCTAATCCACACTCGGAAGCAAGAGAAAAAAAAGAACAAGAAAGAAGAAAGAACTGAAATGAAAAATACATACAACAGCATTGGGTTTCTCATAAACCAAAGAGAAGATTAAAGGTAGACGTGTCAGTTGGGCATCCGAAGCAGGTAGGTAGGTGGAAGAGACAAGCAGACATGAGAATAAAGTTGTAACAGCAGATACACACATGAGAATTTAATAAATTTAGTTACAAACCGTACAATTGCCAAAAAGTAGAAGTATGAGGTCAATAAAGTACAACATATTGAGAATGAGGGAATCAAAATATCTCAATCAACATGTGAAGAAAGAATTAAGTCGTAGAACATAAAATCTAAAATGATTATATACATTACATGAAATCTGGAACAACATAAACAAGAACATTTAAAGAACTGCTAAAAAAGTCGCCACCGAACATAAGAGTTTGATGACAATCAGATGAAATTTGTTTTTTCTGGTGGTATTTTTAGGACATATTTTCAATTGCCAACTGCAATGCCTAATAAAATAGTAATTTACATGGATGTTGTAATGATTATCAATACTATCTAAGTGGACCGATCTAAGAAGTATTGTGTTGCGCTCTTTTTTTGGGGGGGGTGGGGTGGGGGGGGGGGGGGGCAGGTATCATGAATAGATATTGTATCCCTTAGATTATTAAAATACCACTACATAAGTCAGACTTTATATACACAATAGTTCGCAACAAATATACGGAGCACACACACACATACTATTTAATAAAATATCCATTCACCAATATATTTGAGTGGAGTAAGGCTTACCTCCTTAACAGACATTTGTAAGAGCAAGCAATCGATAAATCTGAAATGTAAAAAAGGGATATTATTGAATGATTTTGACAGAAACAAACCACATATGGATATTCAGTACCCTATTATCTACATGTAATATACAACCAAACACCTTCTCAGCTCCAATTGAAATGGTAGTTTATAAATATCCGGGGGTTAGCAATGGAGGAACGGTACAAGATAACACAAGTCACCTCAATAAAACGAGTGAAATAATGAGAAAGGCTTCGTTTAAAGCACAACAAAGAAATGACATCACCAACATCCAATCCCTGTTCAACAATGGAGGACATGGGAAATCCAGCATAGGAAGACTCTTCACCTTCCAATGGGAAAAAACTCAAGTTTAGGTATTTATACAAAATACACATTCTACACAACGTCAACAATAGAACGAATAATCTATCAAAAAAATAGAATGAATATAGGATCCATACCTCTATCATCAGAGAATGTGGTAATAATGTGCGTTGGAGCCCAAACTTCCCCACTCTTGATAGCCGTGTTAATATCCTCTGGTACTTGAGGGTGCGTCAGCTCCTTCACATGAGAAACTTTACTTGCCTCGACCTAATAGAAATGAACCAAGAAAATCAGCTATCAGTTGCATAGAAATAAATTTGGGATAAACTACAGAAACTATCTTATAGTTACAAGAAAAAACACTCATATTTTAAGCTTACAAACAACCCCTTGAGGTCTGTACTTATCTCACAAATAGCCTTTTTTAACCACTCTTGAGGGTGCATTTTTGCAAGGTAAAAACAAACCTCAGGGGCTCATTCGTAATTCTAAAAGGTAAGTTGGTTTTCTCGGTAATTAGACTAAACCCTAGGGGCAGTTTTAATAATCATCCGGATATATTTTGAGAAACATGTATGTTGTTGAAACTCCAAAAAAGGACTACCAATTTCTCGAATGTTTATTTGATAGCACCTTCAAATGCTTCAAAAGAATATTGCAACGCTGCCTCGTGTAATTACAAACAGAAAACCTAGTCACTGCGAGGAGAAAACGCTTCATGAACCCGTTTGATGCACCTTTCAAAATTTAATAAGTTCAGGAAAAAGATAAATAAAAATAAGAAGGAAGTGTACTCCGACACTTTACTGTCATTTAAATAGAGAACACCATAGATTTCAACTAAGTTACATGAAAAGAAAAAGATTATCATCTATACAATGGCCTATTTGAACAAGAGAACAGCACATCATGTTTTTCCTAATCGAGATGCAAATATAAGTTTTGCCTAACTATGTAAGGCGTCGTTTTCATACCTCTTCATACAAAGCATAAGTCTTCTTTCATCTATAAGAATTGCATTTACTACAAGTTCATTAGAATTTTCCGAGAATTTACATAATTCAAAAGCCTTGATACTTATCTGAGAAAAGTTAATTGCAATTGGCAGAAGGGGTCACCAAGGCTGTCATATTCACTAATACAAATGAAGAGACTTCCCCAGGTAAAAGTATCAGTTAAGGGCCTAAGCACCAAAAGACTGAAAGTTTGCCACAGTTGAAACACCAGAATTATCCATTGTAGATTTCAAAAAGAGAAGAAAACAAAGGAAAATGTAATGCCGATGATGAAATGGATTCGATCATGGATTAATGGAGATGAGAGAAAAACATGTTAAGGGCCATGCCTGTGTTGGTACCTCTTACAGAACAAAATATAAAAAAATTGCAGATAGACATGGAATCAGCATGTACCATTACCAATTATATTGTAAGACCCTTAAAAATAAAGCTCGTTTCATAAAAGAAGGGATAAACATGATTAACCAAGGACAACACACCAAAGTTCTATCCAAAATAATCCATGCAAACGGAAGAAAGTGAATTCACACCCAACAAATCCTAACTAACCTGAACAATCGAAGTAAGTTGTGGAGGCAAAAATAACATTTACGGGACCAACAATTAAACTACAATGAAACAGCAAACTCATATTAGAGGCAACATAAATGCAAGCAGAAGAGGGATACTTTCCAAGTAGTCATAATCGTCCTCCAAAGAGTCCTCTGGGCTGCAAGGTTACCGGCCTATATACCTATCACCACAGCTAATTTGTTGTCACATTTCATTATAAACCCAACACCACATGAACCCGAACTACGTAATTACAAACGAAATCATCCAGACAAAATACCTATTTACGAAGTACAAAACTAAACCTCTTTATTTTTTCTTCCCAGAAATTTCTAAAAGAAATAACAGCAACGCAATATTGATAAACCACTCTCAACATCAAAACGCGGGAGAACAGAAATTTCACAATTTAAGAACCTCACAGATTTATTATAATCATATATTACAGCACACATACACATAGAACACATACAGGCAATACATATGTATATACATAATAAGACATTAATCTTTCTTGTATTTATGTCTATCTATATTTTACAAAATTACATCAATTTCTCTTCAGAAAGAAGGAGCCACATCAGATTTTCAACCGAACTATACGCATAATATGATAACACACATACAGATATAAAGAAACATATACACAAATAAAGAACCTATAAATTAGAAAATAAAAAATGTGGCAGCTCAGACCTCGAAAATACCAAAAATGTAGTAAAGAGAAGGAAAATACACATCAATGCATAGTATTAAAACCACAAATTATACAATCAACACTGAAAAAGAAGCACGAAACATAACGGCACATTAAGAACCTTGTTCTGAAGCCCTGGAAACCTGAAAGGAAGAAAACACAAGATGAACAACCAAAAAAGAGGCCCGAAAAAAAAGAGGGCGAGGAAGTAGATCTAAACCCTATATCGATAAAAACAACGAAGAAGAAATCGATAAAAACAACAAAGAAGAGGTCGGATACCAGAAAAGCAAGCAAGAGGCGAAAAAGAAATAAGAGAAAAGCACAAACGCAAGAGGGACGACCCCTTTTGATAAGCAAATAAAATCAAAGCCATCCGATGCGAGAAGCTCCATCAGCAGAGGCAAGCACCTCCGTGGGTGACCTAGACAAAGAGAGAGAGAGAGAGAAAAAAATAGCAAAATTTGTCAACTTTACAAATAAACTTAGATAAAGTTGAAGGTTGTGAATGTGAACTGCAAGAGAAAATATTTAGAAGAGATGGGGCAAGTGTAATTAAAGCATGTACAATACCATCCTTGAGGTTATACCTGCCTATAACTTTAAGAAATAAAAATTCCATCTAAGCAGCACAGATAACATGTTATCCAAGAAATTCTACGAACATCCAAATAATTGGAACTGACAACCCACAACCAAAGAACAGGGACTAAAATTCACAAACACTAAATACATATTACCTGAATTACAATGAAAAACACGAAAATCCAGTCAATAAAATAAGACATACAAAAGCTTGGAAAAAAATTACAGCAGAAGATCTCTTAGGTCTCTTCCAAGGATGAAAGGGAGAATACATCATGTAAAAAAAACGAAACCCTAAATAGATTCTACAAAAATAAAAACCCCAATCATCCAAATCAAAAAACAAAACTGAAGAAAAGGAAGAGGCCAGCTTTTATAAAGTTGAAAGGCAGAAGACATAATGTAAGAAAACCGTAATCATCAAAATAAAGAAACGAAATTGAAGAGAAGGAAAAAACTACCTCCCGTTGAATATCCAAAAGCACGAGAGAGTAAGAAGGCCTCGAGACAGGCTGCTCAACCTCACAGCAACAGGAGATGAAAACCCTTGGATGAAGAAGCTGAAGTCCGAAGCGCAGCAAACGAACGAAGAAGAAGATACTGAGATAATGGATGGGGACGAGGGGGAGATTTGGAAAGAAAGGAGGAGGTGTCAATCGAGGATCAATGACAGGTAAAAACGAATGAAGCAAGCAGGTGAAAGTAAAGGGGCGGTGGGTGGTGCACATGAGGAAGCAGGAGCCGGACGACGAAACATACACCCTTATGATATATGGTAAATATATATATATATATTATATCTTGGTATGCATTACGGCCGTAAGATTTTATATATTACAGCCGTAATGTCCTTTTTGTAGCGACCGTAATGTAGTTGAGTATTTTGGCTAGTGAGGTCGTAAATACCATTACGGCCGCAATGGTATAGGTGTTACGGCCGTAACACCTGCTCGGTTTATAAACTGGGCAGCGACCTTTTTCTTTATTTTTTCACCATTCTTCTTCTTGCGCGACGGGAGCGATCCTTCAGGCTAGAAATCGTCCGTTTTCCACCCAAACTCCATTGTAGAAGAATATTCAAGCATCCTAACATCACCCTAACACCAAATCATCCGTTGTTCATCTTCGAATCAAGGTAAGATTTCCTAGAACCCTAGTTTTCCGATTTTGGGGGTTTTGGTGGTGATTTTGTCTGTTTAACCCGATTTAACCTATATTGTTGTTAGATTTCGATAATATACTAGTAATCCTTGGTTTCTTTGTTGTTTTGTGGACTGAAATCCCGTTATTTCCACAGTTGATCAATTTCGATCCATTATGCACTCGTAGTGTTCGTCAAATTGTCCCAAAGGGTAGTCGTTCTTCATAGTATTGAGTTCGACTTGTGCCATTGTGTATTAGGAATGGACCTTCGAAGGTAGTTGGACCAAAACCATTCCTTTTCACCGTTTTCTTCACGTTGTGTGGTTCAAGGCAAATACTTATTTTACATCGTATTATATAGAATGTAAATTCGACATTGATGAAAAGTTGTGATAATTGTGTGTGTTTGTATGTTGATGATGTTCTTCCACCTGGGGACGGTTCGACAGGACCTCTGGGGGTCGCTACTAAGGGGTACGACCGCAGAAGTGGTTTCCCACCTGGGGACGGTACGATGGGGCCTCTGGGGGTCGATACTAAGGGGTACGGCCACGGGTGTGGAATCGTGTTGGAGTAATGTGATGTCATGATTTCTTCGATGGTCATGTTTTGTTGAAAATGTGATATTGCGGAATATTGTCTTTCTAATATTTTCAAATGTGTTTTTCATGTTGGATTGTACTCGTATGTAATATTATGTAAATCTGTACTTGCACTAGCTATTCGAATGTTAACCCCTTAAATGGGGGAAATGCGTCTTATGCATTTCAAGTATCGGGCGAGCTGAGGAGCCGGCACGGGACACACATGCAAAGAATGGCCCAGCATGATGATGAGGCTCGAGTCGGTGTTATTTCTTTTTACTATATTTTTTTTTGTTTTTGTTTTTTTTAAAAAAAAAAAAGAAAAAAAAAACTGAGATTTATTCAACAGATCAGAATGTGGGGGGACGAGGCCCACTACACGTCCTAAGAAATCGAGGGAGGGCGAGCCCCTCGACGATTAGTTTGAAAATATGTGGATATCTCCCGAGGATTTATTAAACCAATTCGTAATAACTAAGTTAATATTATTAGTTTGAAAAATAGGAATCCCAACTAAAGCGCAGAAGTTAGCCCAAATCACCGACGCTACCGGCCCATTAAGAAAAAAATGAGGAAAATCCTCAACGCCATCACAACAAAAACAAGCATTCTTTTTACTATATTTATCCAGCTATTGGTTAATGATGTCGTTGAAGTCCCCTGCGTGGGCATTGAATACATTTCACTCTCTGTTTTGTTGGTATTGAACTAAAATATTTTGGCCAAGGCCACGGCCCTACTTATTATTATTAATGTGTCTTATATGATTTCTTTTGTGGATTATGTGTCATGCGTTAGCCTGGTAGACCCTGTGAAGGTTTTACGGCGTGTAATGTCCCTTATGAGATTTAAGGTGTTACACCCACCTTGAGCTATCTGATCCAAATGAGCTACCAACTGCTGAAGGATAGCAGTAGCTCCTGCGTCGGCGTTATTGCCCGACGGTTGGCCCTGGCTAACTGATAAATCCTGATGTCCGTCAGAACTCAAAGGTAGAGTATTCATCACTGAATGTGAAGTCAAATCCGCAGATGACTGGGAAGGCATAAATCCCTCATCAACAGCTCCAGGACCACGGCCTCGGCCGCATCCCCGAGCTGGTCTACCACGACCTCTCAACATACTAAAGAATAGGAAATGAAACGAGACAAGATCATCACAGTTCACAATATACAGCATCGGTACTCCAACTTACGATTTAAATTCACATAGAAAATAATACAGAAGCGTAACAGTTTGAGGAGACTTACAGCCATGGGTCGCACGAAGAGATGGTAGCACGATGATGTTAGGCTCAACAACTGACTCTTACGACTTAACTGACAGACCAAAATTGACCGACAGTCTAGGTATTCACAACCTAGGCTCTGATACCATAAATGTGACACCCCCAATATTCATAAGAGTCATTACACGCCGTAGAACCTTAATCAAGGCCTACCAGGCTAGGACATTCACGCAACTTCACAATAATCTCATAAGGATGCAATATTTGATAATGCAAATAAGGCCGTGGCCTCGGCCAAAATATTTTGATTTGAACACAGTAAGACAGTCTAAAATAAATCCATTGTCCACGCAGGGGACTTCAACAACAACAAATTTAAAACAAGAATATTTTCTCAACCGACTCCGACAGACAACATGAGGATAATAATTTAAACACCCCAAACTCGAGCCTCATAACATCATGTTTGACCATTCTTTGCGTGCGCCTCCCGTGCTGGCTCCTCGGTGTTGGAAATAAAATGCAGCGAAAGCGAAGTTGGGGAAAAAATTGATAAAAGCGTCTTACGCATCCACGAACACAAAACATATTTAGGCATGCTAATTAATTAACTACTGAGATTGATAAGCAATTTAAACATTATTTATTATTTATTAAATTAATATGTTGGTAAATTTAATATCCTAATTTAGACCAAAAATCATAGGATATTACCTTCTGAAGCGTAGTGGTTGCTTTCTTGATCTCTTCCTCAAAATCTTCTAGAGTATGATCGCGCCTTAATCCGGACGTTGTGTGGGCAACGAGCTACCAATCTTGCTTGGACAACAAAGTGGATCGGCCGAAATATATTACCTCTCACAACTCTCAATTTTCTTTTCTTCAAGTAATTCCGATTTGTAACAAGAATTAAAGTGTTATCTCAATTGTGGAATCAAAAACACAAGTCAAGATCAACAATTAAACAATAAGAAGAAAAATTGAAATCCCTTATGTAGAAGATGAAGTCACGGCCGAAGCCCCCCTTCGTGTCTTATTATAGGTTTGGAATACTCTAAGGATATTAAGGAGGATTAGGGTTAAGACTCTTAGTGCAACCCAACTTTTCATATTATACCCTTCCTAATATGGTTGAGTTCACTAATATCAACTCAATCCTAAAGAATTAATATTTCACTTTCAACCCAAATCCCAATTTACGAAATAGAGCTCCTTATTTAAATATATTATTTTCCGTGTTTAAGATATCGAATGTCCATTAATTAATTTAAGCTACTCACAGCTTTAATTAATTAATATCTTATCCAAGTGTAGTACCACTCGAACCTTATTATTATATCGAAATTAAATCTACCTCCAGCGTTTAACATAATAATCATTATCGAGCTCCTCAATGGGACATCATCAACTCACACGAGTCGGGATACAATTTCTAGTAATAATAATAATTGTCATATAAATAATATTATTGTCCAAGATACGAAGCTTATTGAGTCAATCATTTTGACTCACCCATGATAAATCAAAACAATAAATATTATAAATACACAATTAAATTATATAGTTAGAATTAAGAAATAATAATTATCCAAAAAAAGGTGACTGGTTAAAGGAGAGAATTATAGTAGATGGAGAGGTAATTAATTGTTGGTTTGAATTTGATAAGTTACACATCAAGTATATATTCGAGAATTCTTACTTGTGGACATTTATCTAAATTCTTATTGGTTGATAGTCTATTATCATGAATTACCCAAAAAATATGGTAAAGGGATATCATCTGAATTGTAATTGATAAACAAATTTTGAGAGGTTTAGTTTGATTATGAAGGGTAGAAAATGTAATGCTGCCAATTCGAGTAAGAAAACATAGTAAGACAAGAAAAACTTGCTAATAGTGCATTGAGTATAAGTTACTGATTACACAATCCCTTTTACAAGATCGCACAAAGTACTGAATCCCTTAGTAGTTAATATTTAATCATATATAGAGGAACCTAAGATACGGGCATTCGTCCTCAGGGTGATAATCAATATCACCACACTTTCGACACTTTACTTCACATGTTTTCCACCTTTCCCGCATTGCTTTTATGTCCACACCTGTCATTTATATTCTTATTATTAACCTGCTGAAATAAACAACTCTTTTCGGCTTACGTACAAGCATACTTTGTGTTTGTTTATATGGTTAGTCCTAAGGAGATAACTTATGAATAATCGATTCATAAAAAGATACAAGTACATTCTCATTTATGTAAAAGTAGGCTAACCAAATTTCAGTGATTTTGGAATATTCCACGGATCTTAATTAGTGCATTATACAATTGAAATATCTTTTCATATCTCTCAAAACAAAAAAATGTCTCAAAAGTGAAATTTGAAAATTAATTTCTAGATAAAAAGAAAATTACCGCTTTCCGCTAGCTCCTCGTCGATTTCCTTCAGAACTCCAAATTCATACTCTTCTTCTCTGGTCCAGGGTTCAGGCTCAGGAAAATGTCTTTCCAAAAACTCTAATAAGTCATTATTAAATATTAGTCAAGGTATTAATTTCTTGGTTCTTCTACAATTGGGTTTACAAATTAATCAATCAAAGACAAAAGCATGCACTGGAAAGGAGCAGGTCGGCTCTTAGAGCAAGTTCATGCCATCTACAGTGCAACAAAGTGCGCAAGCATTAAAAATCCATAAAAACATAATATATTTTTAAATTTGTACTAAACCTTAAACGCCAATAAGTAAACCCTCAGTCCCAAAACCCAACCTCAAACGAATAAAAAATAAAACAAATCTGAAACCGTAAAACATGAGATCAAAAGACCAAAATAAAAAGCCTCAACGGAAAACTCTAAGGCTCTGTTCTTTTGGACTGAATGAATCTGAACTGAACTGAACTGAACTGAACTGAACTGAAATATATATTAAGGGTAAATAATAATAATAATAATAATAATAATAATAATAATAATGGTAAATAATAATAATAGTAATTAACAACAACAACGATAATAGTAATATTATTAGTAATAATAACAATAATAATAATTAAGATTAATAATAATAAGAAAAAGAAGAACTGAGCTGAACTGAACTGAATGGACCTGAACTGAACTGAAAAACTGAAAAATAAGTCCAAAAGAACAGGGCCAAATACCATTAAATGGGAAGTCGCACCATGTTTTCACAATGGTGAAACAATATTTATGTGTGTGTATGACCCGTGTGCAACAGAGGTGAAACAATAGAGATGCCTTTGTTTCACTTCTTTTTTTGGCACAATTTATAGAAAAAGCATGTTCTGATGTCTTTTCTTATTTACAAAAAAGAAATACATAGCAAAATCTCGGTCGCACATTTGGTTGCGAACAAGACAAAAATTCACATAATTTCTACTTATTCTTGAGCCATTTGAACATAGGAGTATTCGTTTAACATAACTAATATTTCAAGCAAATGAAAGTCAGAACCATTAATTAATACCTCTAAATGATTGACTTCCACGGCCATCATCACCATCATCATCATCATCATCATCTATCAAGAACAACAAATATGTCAAAATAAAATATGAAACAAAAGGTAAAAGCATGAACCTCAAAGATGATTAAATTAGTCCTTGTAGACTCTCAAACAATGAAATTCAATACCATTTGTTCCTTTGAATGATGGATTTTCTGTGCCATCCTCAACTACGCATGAACAAATAATATGTAATAGTATATCATCAATATCATAAGTGGTATTCAAACAAAAAATCCATGTACCTTTAGAGACTTTTGGATCATCAACATCGAGCTTTGTCCACTTTGGTTCAGCAACGAGATCGACTCCCCCCTGGGAATTCATTCCTAGTCCCCTTTCTCCTTTGTTCACCTGCTTCATCGATTTCAATTGACAATTAATGTAGTTTAGCACAACAGAATATTAGATCATCTCAATATTAAATTTAATGGCAGTGTGGAGCAATAATTTTCACTACATTCCATGAGTTTTATAGAAAACACACACACACACACACACACACACACACATATATATATATATATATATATATATATATATATATATATATATTTCCTCATAAGCACAAACAAAACAAAACATGAAAAAGGGAAGTAGCTAACATCGAGCTTTGTCCTATTCGGTTCAGCAACGAGATCGACTCCCCCCTGGGAATTCATTCCTAGTCGCCTCTCCTTTGTTCACCTGTCTCGATTTCAATTGAAAATTAATGTAATTTAGCACAACAGAATATTAGATCATCTCAATATTAAATTTAATGGCAGTGTGGAGCAATAATTTTCACTACATTCCATGAGTTTTATAGAAAACACACACACACACACACACACACATCTATATATATATATATATATATATATATATATATATATATAAAATATATATATATATATATTGCCTAATAACCTCAAACAAAACAAAACAAAACATGAAAAAGGGAACTAGCTAAGGATAGAAAATTTGTTTAGCAAAACTCGTAAGAATCAGCAATTGAAACGAACAGCAATTAAAACAAACAGAAAGCGATGGTTTCGGTTGAAATCGGTATGAATCAGTAGATCTCAGCCACTGTATGTATGTACATACCTAGGGTTCCTTCTTTGTTACAGATCTCGTGCAGAGCGGATTAGATCGTCAAAATAGTTGCAGAAGGTAGACAATGTTTATCGCAAAAGAGTGTATAAATACTTCTCGCGTTCCGTTTCTCAATCTTCTGGATTTTCTCGAACAATTCTTTTTTTTTCGATAAATAATTAAACTTGAAAATTTTATTCGCATTTTCTTACCGAAAAAAAAAACAAAATTGAAAATTCCATACAAGGAAAGTAAAATTTTAGTCAAATTTTTAATTTATTACATGAACTCGATTTTGCCTCAATATAGTACATACTCCAATGAGTTTGTAACCTGTCAAAATCGACGGAATATATAAGCAGCTAGTTTAATTATAAATAAAATGATATTCAATACTTAAAAAAATCTAGACTATTACTATTGTTATTTAAAAACCAAACCGAACTAAACCAAACATACCCAGCATATCCCGCTCAGAGCAGGGTCTGGGGAGGGTAAGATATACGCAGACTATGCCCTACTTATTACGGTAGGGATGCTGTTTCCGTAAAGACCCCAGCTTAGTGCACAGCGGAATATTTAGTGATAAATACAAAGGAAAACGTATGATTCGAAAAAGCTCGATATCATACCTGAGCCCATGACTTAATCCACATGGAACTTACCTAAGCGGAATTTGGCTACTTCACTCCCGATGAGCGCTGCTCTAACAGAAGAGAGGTTGACTCTGCGCACAGCTCCCTGTCAAAAATACACCACACGCAAAGACAATAGGATTAAATATACAATAAAAGTAAAAAATGCAATGCTCTAGGTCAAAGCTAACCTAGACAACCCAACCCTGAGGCTCTCAACTACAGTACCGCTCCCTACAAAAGAATCCACAACTCTGATATGGCGCCTCCAAGCGCACCTATCAACAGTCATGGTCTCGGAAAGGTTTAAGGCCTTCAAATCTAATCTCAACTGCTCCTCCCACGTCCTCCTCGGTCTGCCTCTCCTCCTCTCTCCGACAATCAATAAACTCTCGACCCTTCTCACCGGAGCAGATGCCTACCTCCTGCGGACGTGGCCAAACCATCTCAATTTCCCTTCCCTAACTTTCGCTGAAATGGGCGCCACTTCAGTGCGTTCCTGAAAACCCCATTCGCGATTCTATCTAACATTGTGCGACCACACGACCAACGTAACATTCTCATTTCAGCCACTTGCTCTCAAGCGACTTCTTCATCGCCCAACATTCGGAGTCATACAACATTGCAGGTCGGATTGCCACTCTATAGAATTTACCCTTCAACTTTAGAGGGACTTTCTTGTCGCACAGGACCCCTGTCGCTGCTCTCCACCTTAGTCACCCCGCCTTGATGCGATGAGTGACGTCATCTTCACACTCACATTCCTTCTGAATGATCGAACCCAAATACTTGAACTTATCCGTACGGGGTACAATCTGGTCCGCAATCATTACCTCTACATCTTCCTCGTTGGCCTCACCACTAAAGTTACACCAGAGATACTCGGTCTTAGACCGCCTCACACGCAAGCCCTGAGATTCTAACTTAGACCTCCAAAGCTCCAACTTCGAGTTCACCTCCCTCCTCAACTCTGCCATTAACACAATGTCGTCAGCAAAAAGCATGCACCACGGGACGCTATCTTGAATCCCCCACGAAATGACGTCAAGGATTAGAGCTTTGAGCATTGTTGAATATCTTGCTTCCCCTTGAGAACTGAATACCAAACTGTGCTGAATTTTTCTTATTAGCCATTGTAGTGGCATTTTAGCGAAGGGATTGCAGTGCGATCTTACCTATTGTGGCCGAGTCGAGAATTAAGTTGGCAGTGGGACTTGAGCGAATGGTAGTACCTCGAGTTGGATTTGCAATTGGGCGAATGGTAGTACCCTGGTTGTTTGGTTTCTGTCGGTGTTGTTCGAAGGCTTTGTTCGGTGCGAGTTGTTGGCATTAGTGACTCCGGCGAATGGTAGTAACCGAGTTACGACGTGTTTGATGACTATATTTTTTTCTCTGCGAGTACGGTTGGCAGTTGGTTAATGTGAGGGGAACATTCTCATCTGTAAATTGCGGACGCATGAGTAACGGTGTTGGTGTAATCTCATCAGAAACTTTATGTTGGCCTATTTTTGTGGGCTTATAAGACATCTTGATCTCCTAGAAGGAGATAGGCCGGTGAGCCGGGTGGTGTGCAGTAGCCACGTCTGCCAAGTTGCAGCCATGTTCGCGTAGCGCCGCAAATTGAGAGGTGATTTGGGTTTGAGACCTATTTGTGCGAGAACTTCAGTGCGGGAAATCGTCACAACATGTTCAGGTGCAAAACTTGGGCTGCATTTTAGTGCGCGCAAGGGTCATAGCACTTAAGGTGCATTGGTTACGTTGGTTACATGAGATTTGAATTGTTATGCGCAAAGCGCTTTCGCACATTAGGTGCAATCGTAACACAGCCACCACGGAAGTTGCAAGAGTGGAGTGTTTAGTCTTCCTGGTTCGAGTTGGGTAGATATGAGAATGGGCATGGTCCAAGTGTTGTGTTGCATGTCCCAGTAGTCTATGAAGGACAAGAGATTTGGGTCTGGCCTCCAACATGAGTGGGGGAGGGCCAGTCTCTCGAGACGAAATGGGCTGATTCGAGAACGATGTTCCTTAAAGGGATTCCAAGGCCAGGAGTATGGGCTCTATGGTTGAGGGATTTTTCGAAAGGGACTGAGTTATATGGAGCATTGGGCTCCTTGGTTAGCGAGGAGGTGTGTCCATCCAGGACACACACGTGAGTGATTTTGAGATGGCTGTTCTTGGAAGTGATTTGGAAGCCAATTAATGGGAACTGTTGGTCGAAGGATTTCTGATAGGAGCAAGCCAATTGAGGTGTGCTCGTACGGAGTACACAATCGTGCATTGAGCAATAAGGCCAGATGGCGAGGTTACGAGTTAGGCCAGAGGTCCTGGGTTCGTGTCATCGTCTGAGTCAGAGGACCAGCGATACCAACTCTTGAGTTTTTGTCTCGCCAGGTCGGAGGATCGGGGACGCGGTGTGCCGAGAGTTAGGCATCACCTTCGAGCGGGGGAGGGTGCGTTGATCACGCGCACAGCCTTCAAGCTCCTTGCCGTAGAAGTGTGGTGGCCAGAGGGCCGAGAGTTCAGTGATCAGTGAGCAGCCGTGCAGGCCTATTTTGACTGGTGCTTGAGGGCACTTGTCTTATAGGGTTTCATATTGGGTTTGGCTCGTCCTTGATAGAATTCGGAATCCGTATTATGGGGTATGGTTAGTAAGGATTTTGAGAGGCCAGTCGCGGTGGTATTAAGCGGAGCGCAAGGTTCCTTTGGATGGGCTCTTGGTGTTAGTGAGCACTCTTGGAAGTATCATGTACTCCAGACGTTCAGGCAAATCGACCAGGTTTAATTCGGAGAATTTGTCGCTAGTCTCGGACTTGACAGTGAGGGAATAACTTGATTTGAGCTAGAGTGACGATCTGACACCATCGGTTAGTTTTCGATTATATCGAGGCATGGAGAGAATGATTCCTGTCAAGATTAGAGTGTGGGTGTGTGCCGAGAGCGGCAACATCCGGGTGGAGGGAGAGTGCATTGATCGCGTGCACTGCATCCCTACGAGCAATGAGTTTGAATCCACGATGCGCAAGAGATGCCGAGCGAGCGGCGAGAAATTGCGATCATCGAGTTGTCGTGCAGGCGTTCTTCGAGTTGGGCCTCCGAATTTACAAGCAGGCGCCACTTTATGGAACTAAGAGTGCTGTGCTGATAGGCACATAAGTTGAGGAGATGGAGGTAGAGTGTCGGGTTCGTTGCCCAAGTATTTTCATGATGAGATGGGCAGCGCATGTACATAGAGCAGGTTGGGTGTGCATGCGTTGACGAGGACGTCAACGGATCGAGAGGGGGAGGATGTCACAGGGCGCTTTCCATATTATTCGGAGTACCTGGGATTGCCCCAGACTAACAAAGGATTATGTTGGATAGTTGCCATGCGACACGAATAAAGTTGGGGACGTGCGACAATGGTCGGCATCCGGAGTGTGTCCGTCCGCGAGCAGGACCTTGACTTGTGGAGCAGAGGGCTTTATGAGAAGAGTTTCGTGAAATTCTTGGACTTGGGAGTTCCTTGGAGTGTTGGGAAGGTCTCCAACAAGTTTCACAGCTATACGGTTCCGTTTGAGTAGCGAACGATGCGAAGGATCGAGATGCTGCAGTGCAGTGGCATTGTAGTAGTTTCAGAATATTGCAGAGGCAATTCCTCACTCCTCGAGTATCGGATGGGGCTGAAACTTTGAGGAAATATAGATATCGTCGTAATATACTCAACGGTTCAAGAGGATAAGGATTTGGATTTTGGATGAGGGAGTTACACCCTATGTGCTTCTTCGGCCGATTAATGTCTAGTGCATTTACAAGGGAATATTTCTCTAAGCCTATTATAAGGGGGCAGTCCTTAAATGGGCAATGGTGGGCAAGCGGCCAGTCTTCCTCATGCTGTCGAGTACTAAGCGTGCAATCTTCCTAGAGGTAAGGGGGACCTCTAGGGGGCCAACTCTAAGCATTCGAAGTGTGCGAAGAGTTCCTGATCGAGTTGGAAATTATCAGGGCGGCGTGGGACCTATGGGGTCTGCGTTGGGCTTAAGGTTGGCATGGAGGCTCTAGTGTGACCAGAGGGATGCTGTCAGCCATATAACACGTCCTCTATGTCGATTGGGCAATCGAGGCACTCATCTAAATCATAAGCCTCGTGAGCTGACTCGTAAGCATTAGCTATCGGTTCCGGCTATGCTATGGGGGATCGTTGGCTTGTACATGTGGTTGCGAGACAACACCACATTGCGGATAAAAGGTAATATGTCGGTATACAAAGTAGTCCCAAACATCGTGAGGGGCAAATATCTATTGATGGCATGAATCTAAGCCAAGATCTAAAAGGTTGACCGTCTCGAGTGAGGTGCTCTCAAGGGCGCCAAGGTACTGCACATAGGAAGTTCCGAGTGAGTGACGAGCACGAGGAACTGCACTTCGGGCATGCGAGTGACCCTTAGTGCCAAGAGCCATTGCGGGATGTGCTTGAATGATATAAGATACCGGCCCCTAGTTAGTCGGAGGCAAGGGACAGGCGGGTGCCTAGCGTTTTACGTAGCACAATGGAACAGTGCAGGATATCTCTGTGGATGGTATTATATGTAAACTCGTTGATGGTAGCCGGATGGAGACTCAGTAGTCTCTTAGGTGCACGGGTGATTCGTGATCCGCTGCACGAATTAGACGGCCTGAACCTCAATGAGCCGCACCCCGTGATAGGTGTTTGATGCTCTTACTAACAAGTAATTTCAAGAAAAAAAATAAAAAAGTGCCATAAAAATAAAAAAATATTAATTGAATTAACATGCTACACATAAATGATGACCATTTTAAGTTAAAACAGATTAAAATCAACAAAATATTACTTATATAATACATCAATATTTGTCTAATAATTTTTATGGACAAGATAAGTCATCGTATCATGGGTCTCACGAGTTTGTTAAAAACTAATATTTTTAGGCCCTTATTACTAGTGACTCTAGATATCTCGGCGTTCAAGCAACCCAGACTGAAGACAGGTTGGGAAAGGTAGGAAGTTACATATGAAAGAGTCCGTCCTTGACTCTTGTTTATAGTCGTACGAAGCAACGAGTCAATAAAACTTATTCTTTGCAACCTGATGGGAAATTTTGTGAGATTCGATGAGTTCATGACCACTCGAGAGTTCGATACATCCTTAGCATTTATCCTTAGCAAGTACCAGTGATGCCTTAATTATTTGCCTTTTGAATCTACTGACTGTCATCCTCGTTCCATCACATATACCTCGAGCCTGCTCAATATTCCTGAGCATCGTAATCAAATAACCAACTGTCAACTTGATCATGTGTTCAACAATACATGATATTTTATCATCTTAAAAAATTCAGGAGAAAATACATCTATATGGTCACACACATCTCCTTCCATTTTGAAAATATTGTGAGAACAAAGATACTCTACTTCTACACCAACCGTTGTAAGGCTCATTTTTGGGTGAATGAATCAATCGAATCAATCAATCAATCGAATGGATCTGAACTAAACTTGTTGATAGTCGATCCACCTTGGCATCCACTTAAGCACTCCAGGCAGCCGACCATCCGAGCAGATCCTGGAGCCGAACCGGTCATAAACCCGATTGTCTCTCGGGCTCACAAAGAACCGGACCGGGCAGGGACATTAGAGCCGACCCGAAATCCGACCCAGAAGGACCGATCAGGCCCTATATGAATACGCTCCGAACCATAATCATAACAAGACCGACCAGAATAGCGGGAAGCTCAAGGGCCGACCCCGTTGTCGGTCGCAACGGATAAGTATTACCAAAAGCACGAAGAATAGGCAGACAGGACAATAAAAGAGAGCTGTCATATCCCTTCCCAAAGCAAACCTAGGAAGGTGACACGCGTCGAAGGAGTCACCACACTGTGACAAATGTCATAAGCATATTCACTTGAATCTTCCAGCTGTCATCTCATGAATGGCTAATATTGTCTATATATATGCCAGGAGAATGTACAATAACAGGACTTTTGGGAAAAAATTGGAAAAAGAGATAGAGAGAAAAAAAGAGAGATAATAAAGAGAGAAAAGAGAAAAGGATAAGACTTGTAATTAACAAGCACCAGCAAAAGGGACCGGCCAAAATATTTTCGGCCCGGCTCTACTCTTTATCTAGATCATTAATAAAATTTAGTGGTCCAATACTTTTCATTCTATTTATACACCCTGCTCATTACTTTCTACGTGTCTTCGATCCATTCGTCCAGATCAGCACACGTGACGTTGACCAAACCAGACATCAACAGAATGGCTCTAGAGGGAGGGCATCCATTCAAGTTGGCGGAGCGCTTTGGCATACCTTGCGTTCATCTGGGAATAACCACCCTCACCAATAAGTGGTGATTTGAAAGCATAGGAATCATCATAATTATAAGTCGAAAGCATAGGAATCATCGTAATTAGAAGTTGAAAGCACAGGAGCCATTGTGACCATGAGTTCCTGCTCGACTCGGCTGACCTTTTAAAGGTCATAACTCGAGGGATATCAAACGCAACTCAAAGCTCTAGAAGATCTCCCAAAGAATCCCCTCGTATTCTTCAAATTAAAGTTGCAATCAACACCATAATGTCCGCAAGCGCTTTCGGGATTCCCGTCAGGTCCTCACAAAGATCCTGGTAATCCGGAAAGAGTAGTCTGTTGGGATGAAGGCGAGAAAACTCAAACCATTATTGGACAAAGATTAGGCTGAGATCAGGTGGAATCATCGGAGCCCAAGGAGTTTTTCGCATAAACGCTCGAACAGCGATGCCAACGATGAAATATGGAATTCGATATGACGAAAAAAGGACAAAGTGGAACATGTTAGTAAAACTGAAATAAGCAAGGGAATAATCTTTATAAGGAAAGAGGGGTCCGGCTGACCGAGTTACCAACAATCCTGTAACTGCCGACCCAAGAAGAATCTCGCTGCAATCAGCACCGCCTTCGCTTGATCGGAAAATGTGGTCCGGCATCCGGCCTATCTGATGCTGATCTCGGATACGCCCCGGTAGAGCTGGTCTATGTACTCGTACTAACCCCCTGAAGACAAGCGCTGGGATGGCCCTCACAAGCCCCGACCAGCGTTTGTTCCGCTCGACCGTTCGCTTAAGTTTTCTAGCCGCCAACTATAAAGCGGAACATGAAGCCCTCCGGGCCGATCTGGGAGTAGCAATCTCCCTCGATTTTAATAACCTCACTATCCTTGGAGCAATTCTCGGGTAGGGGCTGATACGAACCCAGGAGGCCCGGTTTGGTCAAATCCCTCGGACCCGGTGGAAAGATCGTCAAGAAACTGTAACGCCCTCCGCGAACCAAGAAACAACCAAACCGACTCATCGGCAGCCGATCAACGCGAATTGCGAGAACAAACACGGCCTCCAGTTCCATGCCCCCAGCTCAGAAAGGTGCCCGAGCGGACACACGACAACCACTTCGGCGGCCCAACCTCGGCCCACAAATCGCCTCGACTAGGATGTTACTAGTCGAGTCAGAGAAAGGTGCCATTGGGCTGGGGTAAAGATACACCCGATGCCAGACCTTCACTTCTTAGATCAGAAACTCGTATGAAACCCACTTGCGTTAATGGCCTACTGCCGTCCGTCAAAGGGACGATCGTCCGGGTTGGTCCCCCCATCTAGAAGATGAAGTTGAGGTAATAGTACGCAGTCGTCGGGATTGGTTATTTTGCAAAAGCGGGTCGGGGCCGAACCACTAGTGTGAACAACCGAACAAAAAATAAACAATCTTATATGAGACCCCTTAGTCCGTCATATCCGATATTACCACAACGACGAGGAAGAATCTCAGGCGTTCTGCGACGACCTCCATATACGAGACGACTTATCCATGGCGCACGATTTGCAATCCAACGGACAAGTCAAGGCGATTAATACAATTATGAAACAGTACCTCAAGACCCGCCTCGAAAAGCGCAAAGGGTCACGACCTGACAAACTCCCTGAAGACTTGGCAATGCATCAGTCCGCCACTTGAGAAATATCTTAGTAGCCTCCGGCACTAAGGCGACGACCCCGGTCGAGATTGGAACACGCCCACCGGAGAACCCATTTCGAAGAACAAGATCAATGTGACCCTAAAAACCTAGACCTCGTCGCCCAAAAACAGAACCAAGCAGAAAGGCGGAACACCTTCTATAAAGCACCCAAGGTTCGTCATCGAAGCTTCCAGGTCGAAGACCTCATTATCAAGCGAGCATTGGGGCCAGATCCGGGACCTCCTGAATCCAAGTGGCAAGGACCGTACGAGAGTAACAAAGCCCTTCAGAACGGAGTTTGTTAGCTAGAATATATGAATGACCAAGGATCAATTCATTCGTCGAATGCCATGTCCTTAGGAAGGTATTATCAATAAAATTCAACTCTATTTCATCTCTAATTTAAAGGCACTATAAGACCGAGCTCGCCTCGGCACCTCGAATGACCGGCTCCTCCGGCACTATAAGACCGAGCTCGCCTCGGCACCTCGAATGACCGGCTCCTCCGGCACTATAAGACCGAGCTCGCCTCGGCACCTCGAATGACCGGCTCCTCCGGCACTATAAGACCGAGCTCGCCTCGGCACCTCGAATGACCGGCTCCTCCGGCACTATAAGTCCGAGCTCGCCTCGGCACCTCGAATGACCGGCTCCTCCGGCACTATAAGACCGAGCTCGCCTCGGCACCTCGAATGACCGGCTCCTCCGGCACTATAAGACCGAGCTCGCCTCGGCACCTCGAATGATCGGCTCCTCCGGCACTATAAGACCGAGCTCGCCTCGGCACCTCGAATGACCGGCTCCTCCGGCACTATGAGTCCGAGCTTGCCTCGGCACCTTATAAGACCGGCCCATCCGGCACCATAAGTCCGAGTTCGCCTCGGCACCTCATAAGACCGGCCCCTCCGGCACTATAAGACCGAGTTCGCCTCGGCACCTCATAAGACCGAGTTCGCCTCGGCACTTCATAAGACCGGCCCATCCGGCACTATAAGACCGAGTTCGCCCCGACACCTCATAAGACTGGCCCCTCCGGCACTATAAGACCGAGTTCGCCTCGGCACCTCATAAGACCGGCCCCTCCGGCACTATAAGACCGAGTTCGCCTCGGCACCTCATAAGACCGAGTTCGCCTCGGCACTTCATAAGACCGGCTCATCCGGCACTATAAGACCGAGTTCGCCCCGGCACCTCATAAGACCGGCCCCTCCGGCACTATAGGACCGAGTTCGCCTCGGCAGCTCATAAGACCGGCCCATCCGGCACTATAAGACCGAGTTCGCCCCGGCACCTCATAAGACCGGCCAATCCGGCGCTATAAGACCGAGTTCGCCCTGGCACCTCATAAGACCGGCCCATCCGGCACTACAAGACCGAGTTCGCCTCGGCACCGCATAAGGTCAGCCCACCCAGCACAGTCAATGAAAGGTGGATAGAAAAGGCAACGGCCAGACCAACCAGGCCCAAACATACAGAGAAAAGCAACAGAGGCCATAAAAAGATTTCATTCATTTACAATAAGTCGTTCTACATCAGAATACAAAGGAAACCAAGGAAAAACGGCGCGCAGACCCTACATGGAATAAAACAAAAATCTATTCGGCCCTGTCCTCCTGACCGGCCGCCTGAGAAGACTGTCTTTCACCTTCGCCGGACGGAATCAACACCGGATCTTCGACAACTTCTGCGGCCTTCGGCTCATCATCTCCGAGAGATTCAACCTTCAGGTCGGCCGACTGAGACTTCATATAGGCCTGGACCTCCTCAACGGTCTTCCCTTCCTTCATGAGATCCAATATGTCATAACAAGTGGAGACATAGTTAAGGTTAATCAACTCCTTGAACTCGGGGGTCTTCTGGAAAGCAGCTGCCCCGTCGGCAAGGCCCCTGGCATAACCCACAGCTTCACAAGTATGGACCCGTTCGGTCAGTTGCTCAAGCTGGGCCTTGGTATTCTGCAAATGGGCCTCATGCTCGGCCCTTATGTCCAGACACCGTTTCTGCGCCTTCTCGGCGGCCGTGGCCATCTCGTCGGCCTTTCCTTTCCAGATATTGGCCTCAAAGGCCTGGCTCTCCAAAATCTCCATCTCACCCTTCATAGAGGTCATCTCCTCCTCCAGAGACTTGATAAGCGAAGGGCAGAGGTGGTGCTCCTCCTGTAAGGCCTTGAGATCGGCCTCTGCCTTTTTGTGCTTCTCAACCAGGGCCATCAGCTCCCCAGTGGCCTTTACATAGGTGCACAACGTGCGGCCCATCATAGCATTTCCAAATTGGATCTGCTCATCCGGACCCATGTCATTGGTCACCATCTCCATTTTCGGCGTCCAACCCAAAATGGGGACATGGCTGGACTCAACCACCGCTGGAGGGACCCGGTCGAGCATCTCGGCAGTTGGGGTGGCCGCCCTGACGTAGTCAAGGAACCAACGCGGTCGCCGCCCCTTCATTTGGACACAAGGTTCTTCCCGGTCCTTATTCACCGGGAGATAGTGGCCCTCCAAATCAATCGCGGGCTCCTTACCCTTCGCACGGCCCGTCCGTACAGGGCTCGGGGCGGGCACAGCAATTTCAGGAATGGAGAAACCCTCAGCCCTGGTCACGCTATCCTCAGGCTCGGCCTCTACTCTCTTCCTCTTGCCCGCGCGCTCCCTACGCTCGGCAGCCTCAGCAGCCAGCCTCGCCACCCGCTGCGCAGGCGTCTCCTTTCGTCCCGGCGAACTCCTGCCCCTAGGGACTGGGTAAGGAAGACGTGTTAAAAAAAAAAGACATTCTGCTCGGATTAGTTGATCGAAGTCCCGCTGCCCAAAGGTTATCCTCAGTAACCAGAAGATACGACTTCCTCCGATTGGCGGGAAGATCCAAGAGCTGTTCCACCCGGTCGTCAAACAAGGAGGAAGTCTCTGAAGCCGGGATACGTTCTGCACAGACAATAAATTATGAGCGTTAGACAAAAAAGGGAACAGCAGTAAGAAACACGACACTTACTCATTTTAGCAGTGAAGTGTTCTGGGACCCGCAGCTCGGCGTCTATCACACCAGGTTCCCACTCATCAACCGAGCTCATCCACGGCCCCCCTACAGAAAACCACTATTCCTTCCAACTATGGATGGTCTCCGGCACATCCACCAATTCTTTATACATCGCGTGCCGGGCTGTCAAGTAAAACCAGCTAGAACCGGATCGGCCGACCGACCTCCATAAGAAGAGACTGTTAATCTCCTCGAACATGTTGATGGAAAAGGATCAAAAGACCCACCATCCGAGCCCAAGAATTCGGATGAATTTGGGCAATACAAAGGCCCCACTGCCTTAACCACCGGGAGAACACCAACGGAAGCGGAAACCTCAGCCCTGACAACAAGGAGCGGTAATACACCGCTGTGCAGCCGACGGGCGGGGTGTGAGGTCTCTCCTCTGGATTTGGAACAAACATCCGCACCACCGCGGGTATCTTAAATCGCCCCCGCCAAGCCTCCAACTGCCCATCGGTGACCGTGCTGCGTATCGAGGCCGAATCCCACTCCGCCTCAACAAAAGGACACGGACGAGGCCGAACCCAGGCCCGAGTCTCACCAACCGCCGTCAACGGCGTCACCACCTCCGCATCTCCAGAATCCGGCGATCTCGCGACCTCGCCGCCATCCTCGTCGCTCCAGTCAATGGGAACATCACCCATCGATAGATCCGCCACTCCCGTGCGGTCCGGAGACACAGTCAACTCCTCCGCCGCTGTATCCCTCCGCTCCGACATCATAAAATAAGAAAAAGAGAATAAGCTTACTGGGAACTTCTTTCTGAAAACGGGAAACGAACGCCGAAAAAACCTCTCTCTTCTCTGCAACCAGGCACAAAAATGGCGAAGGGAGCAATAGAGAAGGAGGTTTTCTATATTTATAGGATAAAAAAGAGCATTAAATGCCAAAGCACGTGAAGCGGCGATTCATAATGAATCGTCACGAAGATCAAAAACGCGTGAAACACAACGACAAATTACGTCCCTCCACGCATCCCCCTTATTATGAATCTTGAAGACCCCGAAGTCAAATCGACGCAGCTCTCGAAGAGACGTCCCTTCGAGGGATCTTATCCACCCCCAAGCCGGATCGGCCTCAATGCAAACGACTCCGGCCGCCGGCCACCCGGCACGGCCCCGAACTCGGGGCCCTTGTTGATAGTCGATCCACCTTGGCATCCACTTAAGCACTCCAGCGGCCGAGTAGGCAGATCCACAGAGCCGAACCGGTCATAGACCCGATTGTCTCTCGGGCTCACAAAGAACCGGACCGGGCAGGGATATTAGAGCCGACCCGGAATCCGACCCAGAAGGACCGATCAGACCCTATATGAATACGCTCCGAACCATAATCATAACAAGACCGACCAGAATAGCGGGAAGCTCGAGGGCCGACCCCGTTGTCGGTCGCAACGGATAAGTATTACCAAAAGCACGAAGAACAGGCAGACAGGACAATAAAAGAGAGCTGTCATATCCCTTCCCAAAGCAAACCTAGGAAGGTGACACGCGTCGAAGGAGTCACCACACTGTGACAAATGTCATAAGCATATTCACCTGAATCTTCCAGCTGTCATCTCATGAATGGCTAATATTGTCTATATATATGCCAGGAGAATGTACAATAACAGGACTTTTGGGAAAAAACTGGAAAAAGAGATAGAGAGAAAAAAAGAGAGATAATAAAGAGAGAAAAGAGAAAAGGATAAGACTTGTAATTAACAAGCACCAGCAAAAGGGACCGGCCAAAATATTTTCGGCCCGGCTCTACTCTTTATCTAGATCATTAATAAAATTTAATGGTCCAATACTTTTCATTCTGTTTATACACCCTGCTCATTACTTTCTACGTGTCTTCGATCCATTCGTCCAAATCAGCACACGTGACGTTGACCAAACCAGACGTCAACAAAACTGAACTGAACTGAATGGACCTGAACTGAACTGAACTGAACTAAAATATATATTAAAGGTAAATAATAATAATAATAATAATAATAATAATAATAATAATAATAATAATGGTAAATAATAATAATAGTAATCAACAACAACAACGATAATAGTAATATTATTAGTAATAATAACAATAATAATAATTAAGATTAGTAATAATAATAATAAGAAGAAGAAGAAGAATAAGAAGAAGAAGAAGAAGCTGAATCGAATGGACTGAATCGAATCGAATGAATGGACACTGATCGAAATGAAGTAATCAAAAATTGAAATTTAAGTCCAAAAGAACAGGGCCTAACACCCCAATATATTCAGGATTATTACAGCACCGTCAATCCTTGATATGAGGATTTACTAGACTATGAAATTTAAAACAATATTATTAAATACCAACAGCAAACTTCATTATTACATTACAAGTCTGAAAAAATGCCAATCGGTCAACCCCCGATAATAACCATCAAATACAACCAAATACGACAACGTACTCGAGTACTTTATTAAAACAAAACACAACAGACAAACTCTCCCCGCCACCAATATTACTCTGTGTTAGGAATATGCCCTCGAATGCCACTCAGAGGATATTGAGTGAGGGCATTGTACTTTTAATTATGTAAATCATTTATATAAGGCAATGAATGTTTCTTTATTTACTGGTAGTTACTGGCGTTCTTAACTCGTAAATATATATATAGAAACTACTCCATGTATTTGAGAGCAAAACGTTCCACTCCTTATTGGATAAGGAGGTTGGCACTGGAAAGATTTATAGCTCAAATACTTAATCATTCGCAAGTCGATGAAACTTGACTGGGCATTAAGTTTATGTGAAGACTTGTATAACGTGTTCTTTGACATGGAGAGTGCCTGTCGAACGCTAATGGTTAGTGGGAGCACACGTTATAGGTAGGCTAATTGGATTAGTATACTCGAACTGACTCACCCTCGATTCGTCACACGGATTTCACTCCGGGACAGTCAATGACGGAATCGAAAGGTTGTGATAGGTATTCGTGAACCTTCGACTTGAGGATTTAGTAGGGATGTGCTTGTGACGTCAAGATTTTCATTAGAGTAGTTCGACCCTATAAACCGGGAGGTGGGGGTCAACCTCGACGTGCATCTTGACGGGCAAGTAGCAGGTCCTACTGAATACCAAGATAGAATTCTTTCTCCTGTTAGTGAACGAGTCACATGTCCTTTGCCGTTATTGGTAGATGAGATCATAAGTCTTTGGCCAAAGCATTGGAGCTAGTTGTATTGGATACACTAGAGCTCGATGATCTCGATTTGCATTAACGCATGCATAGCGTCAAGTAACAGATAGGGTTTGGCTGACCGTGACCCTATAACTTGATCGGGACATTTGAAAGAAGGGTTTATACGTATACTGGTATTCACGACAGAATGGTTCTTGAATGATCCCAATCATTCGTTCTCGATTAAGTGCAGTATAGGCCGCCAGGCTGGCTAGGTGGTGCTACTACTCTTTGTTTCCTCCCATTGCTGACTGAGACGAACCTACCGAGTCGCGCAATAGGATTGACGACGGAATGAATCAAGCTTATTCTCTCATAATGAATATTAAGATATTGGATATCTAATTTGGGACATTGGATGTCTAAATTAATTTATTAGATAAATTAATTTATGGCCTAATGAATTAAATAAATTACCAGGTGATTAATTTAATTCATGAATATAATTATTTCTTGGAGAAATTAATTATGTCATTATGTATTTGATATGATTAATTAATCGATATAAATACATCGGAATGGAATGGAGTTTGTCTTTTTGGACTCATGGGAGTTCGAAACGAACCGAACTCGTCCGATTCCTTCTAGAGGCCGCCCCACTTTGATGCCTTGCCTTGGTCTTAGTCTTGATTTGGTTAGTGGAGGACTTATGACATTAGAGATAAGATATCTCTTAAAATAAGGATAAAGGTGATTTTGTGGGATTTGTAAATGGAATAAAAGGAAGACTTCTCCCAGCAAATCAACCACCCATTCCATACATGATTTCAGCTTGTGAGGAGAGAAAAGAGTTGCTTTTCAGTCTTCATCCTTCTTCAGTTTACTTCTTGATTATTCTTGGAGAAAATATCAAGAAATAAAATTGAGAGATATAAATTATACACTTAGAGTGTTATAATAATAAAACTTCATCACTTGATTCTAGCCGTAACCTTAGAGGTTAATCGAGTGTTGTCATTCCGTTCGTTACTCCGGCGCGTGACAAGTAGAGATGCAGTTTTTTCGGCGTTGGATCATCCAAGGGCTTGGAGCACTTTGGATAGTTTGGGGAATAGCTCAAGAGAAGGAACTCCATATAATCAACAGACGATAAGGGTATGATTTTGAATCTTTCTTTGTTTATTTTATATTCGTATATGCGTAGCTCGATCGATCCTTGTGGGGATTCGGATCGAATTAATTTTTGTTTTACTGCTTCTGCTGGGCCTTCGTTTTAGGCACCGAATCCCAACAGTGGTATCAGAGCGAGGTCTTGCGATCGTATATACGATATTTAGCATTTGGAATGCTTATTTTGTGATTTAGAATCACTTTGATAATCGTAGATATTTTATTGTTAAATCGTCTTGTCGTTTTTCCGTGATTTTATGTTATGGTATAAATCGGGTTTATCTTGGAAATATGATTTATATTAATAATATTTAGATCGGGAATAACAGATTTTAGAAATCGCGAAAACAAGTTGTATCAATCGTTGGGACGATTTTCCATACAAATGCCGAGTGTGGCGAAACACGTCCGGACAGTGGCGGACGCTTCTGCTTTTCTGTCGGGTCGATCTTGGCGCGTTCTTGTATCGGCCAGTACTCATTGGATCCGTCCAGCGCTTGTTGTATCTCGCTGGCGCATTCTTTGTATCGGTAAGTGCTCGCTGGATCCGGAGCGCTTGTTGTATCTCTGCCAGCGTTCTTTGTATCGGTAAGTGCTCGCTCGATCTGGCCGAGCGCTTGCTGTATCCGGCCGAGTACTTGCTGTATTCTGCCGGGCATGTGCGGGCATGGTCGGGCCCCCCTTTCCTGTCTGGAGCCGGGCGCGTCCTGTAGGCTGCCGGGCGTGGCCTGTAAGCTGAGACAGGTGCACAGTCTTGTTGCAGTTTCAGTACATCTGGTGCACTGTTTTCAGTATATTTTCGATTATTGAATTTTCCTGTATTAAAATCATTAATTTGGAATTTTTGATGAAGGAAAATTCAAGGAAAATATTTTAAGGGTACACTACGGACGAAAATTAAATTGTCGATTATTGTCGAATTCATTGGATCAATTCTATTTATTGTTGATTATTGATTGGATCATATGTAATCTTCTAGCTATCCATTTATTGAGTATTTATTGGATGAATGATTTTCAATGGGGATGTGGTTCATGGACTTAGTTTGAATCGTTCGTTTTATTCGATTGGGTTGTAAAGGCCGTTTTGAGCCTATTTATTTTACTAGAAATATTTGTATCTAGGATGCAATTTTCAATGTAAAATTTATATGTAATGACGAAGACCGGAGGAAGATCCGTTTCGAGAAGACGAAGATTCAAGACGAAGACTTGTAATTAGATTACGCAGTTTTTGTTTTCTAGGATCGGTCCATGAACCACATGTTGGTAGCAACTAGGTTGTGAATGGTTGTTTCATATTGTATGAATGCAACAAACGCGCTAAAATGATTAATGTGAAAAGTGTAACGTTAATCGCGAAAATTCTTCCACAACAAATTATTAAGTTTATAAGGTTTCAAGGTTTTCCTTCCCTCCATCGAGCTTTCGGGAAATTGAAATCCAAACCGGATGTGCTATGCTTCCGAGTTATCGGGGTAGTCATTCGGTGAGGATGGATAAATTACCGGGAACGCATTAGATGCCTTCGGTTGGAGCAAATTTTATCCCTAGAAACCTGATAGGTTGCCGGATAAGATTCAATTGTAAAACCGATTTGCGTCGATGGTATAAACTTAACTTGTTCACGAACCATAGAAACCGTATAGGTTGAGGGGAGTGAACAAGGGGAAAAAGAAGATCGAATCATCCATTAGATGAGTTTGTGTTGGACACCACTTTATGAAAATTAATAGACTCGAAACCTGTTCGGTTGCCCTCTATTAAGATTTATAAAGAACTCGATCACCACTATGAAGTAGAGCGACGATACTTCCGAATTTTACATAGGAGTGTGTTGTTCCGATAAAAATAGTGGGAGTTGGGTAACAATAATAGAAAAGACCTTAATTCTATACTCAGATCATGATATAACAAGTCACTAATTAATCTGTTATACTTAATGCAGACATAACTCTCAATATGACAATGAATCCGCTCGCAATTCTACTTGAGAAGAACATCCTGATTGGACCTAACTTTGTGGACTGGCTCTGCAATCTGATTATTGTCCTCAGTATAGAGGCACTGGGATACGTCTTGTAGACGGACATTCCGGCGCCTCCTGTGCGGACCAGAGCCAATCAGGAAGAGATCGAAAACCACGAAAAGTGGGTTAAGGATGACATAAAAGTCCGTGCATACGTGATGGCTTCTATGTCTAATGAGCTTCAGAGAGCTCATGAGAAAATGACTTCTGCTAGGCAGATTCTATCTCACTTAACCAAGCTTTATGGTGAGCACAGCAGAACTGCTAGATATGAGATATCCAAGCAACTGTTCGGTGCAAGGATGAAGGAAGGTGAGAAGGTTGGGGAACACGTCCTCAAAATGATATCCATGATCGAGAGATTGAAGGCTCTTGATTTTAAAATGGATACTTCTCTCCAAACCGACCTTATCCTATAGTCTCTTCCTGATTCCTTCTCACAGTTTGTTATAAACTTTAACTGCAATGAGATTGCATGTAATTTAGCTGGGCTAATGAACAAACTTGTGACCGCTCAGTCTCAGATGAAGACTCCGCGGATGAAGGAGTCTGCTCTTGTGATTTCTTCTGGACCTCGGAGGTCTAAGAATAAGAAGAAAAAGACCAAGAAGCAAACTGGATCACAAGTTAAGGACCTTAAGGGTAAGGGCAAGGCCCCAATGGTTCCGAAGAAAAAGAAGAAGAAGGATGCTTGTCTCAAGTGCGGTGAGCTGGGCCACTGGGCTAGAGACTGTCCGATTCTTCATGGCACTTCAGGTACAAAACTTTTAGTTTTGGAAATAAATTGTTCTGCTACTGTATTTTCTACTTCCTGGATACTGGATTCTGGTGCTAGTTCTCATATTTGTACCGTGAATCAGGATCTGGAACAAAGTAGGAAGTTTGGAGCTGGAGAAGTTATGATCACAGTCGGAATCGGGCATAGTGTTGAGGCGACCGACATAGGATCACTTCTTTTGGGTTTAGAATCCGGCTTTGTTTTGACTTTAGAAGATGTACTTGTTTTGGCCAAGGGGCACAAAAACATTGTATCCATTCCGGTCATGGATCGAAAAGGCTTTTCATTTTTCATTGGTGATGGTTCCTGCAAAATTTATTTCAGAAATAAACTAGTGGGTACTGCTATATTGTTAAATGGATTGTATCATCTAAATCTCAGCAACAAAGTAGTTGTGAATACTATGACTAGAAAACGTGGTAGGGATGAAACCAATCAAGTTTTGAAATGGCATCTTAGACTTGGTCATGTTGGTCAGATCAAGGTTTACAAAATGGAAAAAGATGGACTTATGGGTCCATTGGGATCAGATCCCTTTCCTACTTGTGAATCTTGCCTTAAAGGCAAAATGACTAAGTCCCCCTTCACAGGGACTTTTGAAAGAGCCGCTGATAAACTGGGATTAATCCATACCGACGTTTGTGGTGGTTTGGAAGCAGCACATGATGGATATCAATATTTCATTACGTTTACAAATGATCATACTAGGTATGGTTATGTATACTTAATCAAACATAAATCCGAGGCCTTTGAGAAATTCCAGGAATTCAAGGCCCTAGTTGAGAAACAAACTGGTAATCATATCAAAGCACTTCAGTCGGACCGAGGTGGCGAGTATATGAGTACGGAGTTTGACGAGTTCCTTAAGGAATATGGAATAGTTTCACAACTAACACCTCCAGGTACTCCTCAGTTAAATAATGTGTCAGAAAGAAGGAACCGGACCTTGTTGAACATGGTCCGTTCCATGTTGGGCTATACTGACTTACCAATTTGTTAGGAATACTTGTTAGATTTTGATGATGTCATTAATATAAATTAAAATGTTTATTACTTGGCAAAAATGTAAGGGAGAACCAAATGAGTATCTTCCATAGGCCAAATAATGTTAAGTGTAAAACTTGGCAAAATATAAAGAAGAACCAAATGAGTATCTTGTATAGGCCAAAAATAAGTTAGGCTGAAAACCGGCTAAGTACTAAAGATCAGTTGAGTTCATCAGAGAGGTACAGCCGAGTCAAGTCAGAGTAGTTCTGGTCAACAAAAATCATCAGGGATGTTTGACCAGACTGCAGTCAAGATACCTCAGACAAGTCATCTGATCAGGCGAGTTCCAATCAGTGAACATCAGAAAGGTCCAGACTGCAGAGAAGTTAACTGCACATCAGCCTAGTCGAGATCAGCCAAGTACTCCAAGTCCACGTCAGCATGCGTTGAAAAGTCCAAAATTACGGAAAGTCACACGCAACGTCAAGAGACAAATTGGAGAGATTCCCGCAAAAGATATGAATTAAATAATTCATCCAGACCCACCTTGAAGACTTTAATCATATTATATTCAAAAGATTCGGCGCATCACATGCATAGTCTTCACAACGGTCGGAAGGTAGATTAAAATATGGGAATCCAACCTTGCAACGTTCAGAAAATAATAAACAAAGAAGTCTCCCTCCAACGGACTGATTTGTTACAGATTTGCAATGGCTATGAAGAAATGCTCATGGATCAACACCTATATATATCCGAAGATTTGAAGTTGAGCAACTACCGGTGCGAACATACTTTCAAGCGATCAAAGCATTCAAGCAATCTAAAAGTGAAATACAGCATCGTGAAAAGAGCGGTTCTAAAAAGTTCATACTTGAAGAAGCTCTTAGTTGGAGAAGACAAAAACTCGTGTCTTAAATACTGAGTTCGGGGTACTTCACTGGTTGAAGTTTGAGACTGTAAAGGCATCTAAGGATCGAGGATCAAGAGGTGCAAGGCAGTCAAGTGTGTTACAACGGCACGGATTTCCACTGGTTGGAAGCTGTTGTAGTTTGGTTGAATCACTGTAATATTTATCACTGGTTGAAAATTATAGTGAATTTATCTCCAACTGGTTTGGAGAAAAGTGGATTAGTAGAGGATTACCCCACCTCTGAGACCACTATAATTGCCTGCGTACTTTACTGTTTTATAGCATCATATTTTAACTACTGCATTCATTACTAAGTGTTTCATTAGTTGTTCTGTATTCGTCATCAGCTGAATTCCGCACGTATTAAGAACAAACGACTCCAAGTCATTTGTTTATCTATCAGCTGAAGAAACTTACTCTTTGAGAAGAAGAGTTTAAGAGTTTCAATAAGTCTATTCACTCCCCCTCTAGATTTATTCCTGGACGACTTGTGACCTACACAATTTACCTGTGGGGGTATGCACTCCTGAGTGTGGCTTACATCTTGAACAGATGTCCTTCCAAATCCGTTCCTAAAACTCGACATGAGATGTGGGAGGACAGGAAACCAAGTCTTAATCATATTAGGATTTGGGGATGCCCCGCCTATGTCAAGAAGTCTAAGGTGGAGAAGTTGGAAGCTAGGTCCGCGAAGGGACGTTTCATTGGATTTCCGTCTGGGACGATGGGATATCTATTCTACATGCCTGAAGATCGAAAGATCGTTGTTGCTTTACAAGCACACTTCCTGGAAGATGAGTTCATTCAGGAAGGCAGAACAGGTAGAAGTATTTCTTTAGAAGAATACAATGAAACTCCTCGGGAGACACCTGTGCAAGAAACTGGAACCGAACCTTCTGAAACACAAGTACAACCACCTTGTTGGTCTAGTAGGGTGTCTCATTTACCTGAGAGGTATGGGCTTGTGCACTTGGAGGAACTAGGTCTCTATGAAGTTCCAAGTGATACCCAAGAGACTGACCCAAGAACTATCTTTGGGAACCCGAGGCGCCGCACCGCCCGTGTTCTCCCAGAAGCTGTCTTTGGGAACCTGAGGCGCTGTTAATCAGTTAAGGATTTCTCCTTGTGCGTAGAAGTGTACAAAAAAGGCATTGGGAACCCTGGAATTGCTCGAGCGACTCGCGATTTACTTCTCTCAATGGGTTAGGAGTGGGTTCATTGAGGGACTAGGATTAGTCCGGCTAAGCTGGGATCACCTAGTTATCAAAAAAAAAAGAATTGCAAAAATGCCAAAGAAATCTGGGACACATTAGCCCTAATGTGTGAAGGAATGGAGCTGATCAAGGAAAACAAGTTGTCAATTGCTATTTAAAAATTTTACAACTTCAAAATGAAGAATGGCGAATCCATAGACCAAGTGGACACAAGGTTCACCGAGATTATCAATGAAATCAACTCCCTCGGCAAATCTTATGGCAATAGGGAGATGGCACTGAAGGTTCTAAGATCTCTCAATCCTGAATGGAGTATGAAGGTAGTGGCCATGAGAGAGTCCAAGGATCTTAATAAAATAAAGATCCAAGAGTTGTTCTCTGATCTGAAGGCTTATGAGTTCGAGCTTCCAAGTTCTTCCTCAACCGAGCCTGCAGAGAATGGAATAGCCTTTGCAGCCGAGTCCCACGCCAAGAGCCTATCTGATGTAAAGCCTCCAAATCCATTAGATTTTGAGGAAGAAATGGCGTTCATTATGCAAAGGTTCAGCAACTTCAGAAAGAATTACTCCAAATACAAGAAAAATTATAAGGAGAATCCCAGGAGAAATCAGAAAGTTGGAAGCTGGAAGGTGGAGTGCTACAACTGTCATAAGACAGGACACATTCAGATCGACTGTCCTGAGCTTAACAAGGACGAGAGCAAGAAGGAGGTGGGCAGAAAAGAAGACAGAAGGAAGGCCCTCATCGGAGAAGATCAGGAGCATGTAGAATCAAGCAGCGGATTCTTTTCTGATGATGATGAAGAGTATGACTGCCTGATGGCTGTAATACCCGGTTGTAATTCATTCATTTTCATTCAGTAATTATCAGTCTGTAATTGTCACTCAGTGTATTTTCACTCAATTATAATCATTCATCAATCATGTTCATTCACCGTGTTCACCGTTCGGAAAAACTTCGAGTTGTGTATCGTTATTGTTCATTGTTTCAACTTTCCTCATATGAGTTCGACTTTGTTAGATCACCATTAATTTTTGGTAACTCCAAAAATTCTAAATCTTTGCAATATTATAGAGCATCGAGTTAGCTTTCCAATGGTTCAAACGGTGAGTCAATCGGAGTCCGGACGAGAGAGTTATGGTCGTTTTACCTCACCCGCTCATTTTTTCAGCTTTTGGCCGATCACTGCCGATCGGACTCGGTCGTGTCGTCCGACACGGCCCGTGCCGTACTCGTCCGGAAATGCCGAAGTATCTGCCCACAGGACTCGACCGTGTCGTTTGGCACGGCCGAGTCGAACTCTTCCGGATAAGCCAAAACCGACTGCCCAGACGCCCGACCGTGTCCCAGGACACGGTCGAGTCATGCCGAGTCGCTGTCGGACGGGTCACTATCGGAAGGCCCTCCGCGCCGTGACCGTGTCAAGCAGGACACAGTCGAGTCCCTGTCGGCCAGATGTGCGACACGACCATGCCGATCGGCACGGGCCGTGTCCGGCAGGGTAGTCAACCCCTATAAATTTGTTTTTTGAGCATTTCAGCTCATTTCTTTCCCTTTTCTTCACCTACAACCGAGAGAGAGAGAGCTTGAGGGAGGGTTTTTCCTTCATAAATCATTTGAGTGTTTGATTTTCTTCATCTCCTTTCGATCGTGAAGCCCGGATAATCGATCTAATGCGTGTTCTTCGGATTAAAGTACTTGGATCTTCAAAGGTAATATTCTTCAACACCTTGGATTTCGATTTTTGTGTTGAGATATGATGTTTTGGACGTTATAATCATGTTATATGAAGGGATATGTATATGATTATGAGTTTGTATAAGGATTCATTGGATTATTGAGAGATTATTCAAGAACACTTTGAATATCGAGTTGGATTTGGGGATTTTCGACTAATTGTTGTTATAATCACGTTTTTTGGATATTCATAATGGATCATTGATCGTATTGGAGATGTTTTGTTGGTTTAAAACACTTCTTGGGGGATTTGATATTGGTATATTGAGGTTTGATTGTAAACAATCGGAGTTTGGCCACAACGTATTCGATATAATGCCCCAATGAATTTAGTTTAATCGTATCGACGTTTTGAGTTCGTTATATTCGTGTTTGATTCGTATATTGAACGGGTTGTTGGATATTGTATAATTCAAGATTGTTCGAGCGACCGATATCTCAATTAGGACGTCGTTCGTGGAAGGATAATTGTCACCGGTATTGAGTAAGTTAATTCTTACTCGGTTAAAAGGATATTCATTCCTTTTGTTGTTGATCATTCATAATCATAACTCATTCATCATTGTATTAATCATATTGAGACTTGTAATTGTTGAATAATCACTTCATTAACGGGAACGGCGGTTCCAATCATTCCATTGAAACTATCAATCACTTCATTATTACTCTCATCTCGGTGAGTCATTCTTGACTCTGACAGATTAATATTTATTCATTGATATTCAGTACGGTCATTCTTGTTCATATGACCTTCTGGGTTCATATTGCGTGGCCGGGTGCGGATGTGTGGAATTTTTAGTCGGGCACGTTATGGCCATGTATTGGGAGTGATACATTGGGTGTGCACACGGTAGCAGTTACCTCCGTGAGACTAATTAGGTACAAGGGCCGGGTGTGTCGGTCATTCGTCTTGTACACTTGCACAGAACACTACGGGCGTACTATGATACCCCTCTTCAGCGTAATTCATAACTAAGGATAATTCATAACTTCAGATATATATCATGATTGTGTATTTTCAACCCTTGAGGATTGTTGTTCTGTATAACTGACCCCGTTTGGGGATATTTGTTTCTCAGGTCGTGGCAAGGCAAAGGCACATGGAGAGCACGTTGACGGCGAGGAGTCCCAATGATACTAGAAGGGGGCCCCGATGCATTCGATCACTTATTCAGTCATTTATGTTTCCTTTATTTATTCCGCTGCAGACATTCCGTTTGAATACTCGTTTAATTCAGTGTTGTGTATTTTATCGTCACATAAGATACACATGTATTCGATTTTATCCTGGGTGTGTTGTATGAAACTCCTAATCGGAGTAATTGATGTTGTAATGTGGTTCGGTACTACATTTACCCTGTGTAATTCATCCTTTTCATTCGCACGGTGGGTCCCGATGGGTCCACGGCCGTAATATCCGCCTAGTTTGGGGTGTTACAGAGTTGGTATCGGAGCGTGGTTTTGAATACTACCTTCCGAGTCATGTCTCATTTGAAGTCATCGTCATCAGACTAGTATCATTGGACTTTCGTGTCACGTGTGACCTGTGCAAATGCCGAGCCAATCAGACCGAAAGAACTGTAAGATTTCTAACGCCATGGTATAATTTCTGGCAATAGTCATTCATTCATCATTCATCAATTAACAATCCTCAAACATCATCATTCATTGTGATGAGGACGATCATATTAACTCATTAATCACTTAATTCATTTCAATACTCAGTTAATGATCAGGACGATCATATTAACTCATTAATCACTCAATTCATTTCATTACTCAGTTGTCGACCTGGATGGCCATATTATCAATCTTATTTAGTTATTCAAGATAATCATTTCAAGAATTTTATCAGATAATCATGTCACTTCAGTAAATCATTCATATAATCACTAAGTTAAAACATGTATACTCATTTTCATCATCTCATGACATAATCATACGTGATAATTATGCGGGAAATGTAATCATTATGCGACTTTCCTCCTTCAGTATGGAAAGGGCAAGAAGAGGACGTGGAGGACGAGGCCGTGGAGCGGGCCGAATCCCGAGAGCTCGTGTAAATACACGTGCGAATGCGAGGAATAATGCAAATTCATCTAGCAGCGACGCTGCTACTCATTCACCTGGACGTGATCATTCTCTATCAGGGAGTCGTACTCGGGACACCGCTCAGTCAGAAGGTGTTCGGGTTGACCCACTCGCTTTTATGCAGGGCATGATGGCCCAAATGACCCAGATGACACAGCTGATGCAGACGATGCATAACTCACCAATCAAAATCAACAGCTCCTCCGCCGCCCCCTCCGCGGCAAGAGAGGAACGTGAGCAATATCATCGGCGACATCTCTCGCCGCAGGCCACCTACTTTTGAGGGCTCGTCCGAGCGGATATTATTCATTGGCTCGAGCATTTCGAGAAGTTGTTTGCTATGGTAGAGTGTCCCGAAGGACACAAAGTTTCTTGCGGCTTACTACCCGGGTAAGAGCGCACATTCTTGGTGGTTGTCGTTGAAGCCCACCGAAGGATCATGTACTTGGGAGCGATTCAAGACTCTCATGATGGAGAGATATTATCCGGCCCCACTCGAGAGGCCAAGCTGCCGAATTACTCACCCCGACCCTCAACAGACGAGGATGTTCTCGCCATTGCCGAAATTTCAGAACTTCTTCCATTCGCCTCATCTATCATTCATTCCGAGGCGGATAAGATTAAGTATTTCACAAGAGGCTGAAATCCCGTATGAGATTACAATTGCTTAATCATAATTGCACCACGTTGGCGAATTCATTGAGAAAGCTCTTACCTATGAGCTTATCGCTAAAGAAATTGCTAAGCAGCAACCTTCGACTGCTAGCAAGAAATCGAAGAATCGTAATCAGTCTGAAGGCGGTCAGACAACCTTCAAGAAACCTCGTGCGGGCTCTGCTTTTTATGAGCGACCTCCTGTGACGTCTAAACCCGCGGAATCTCAGTCACGAGCGGCCAGTTCGGCCATCACCTGTTATAACTGTGGGGATCTTGGTCATGTCAGCACCAAGTGTCCGAGACGATGTCACGTGTCATAACTGTGGAATTGTTGGGCATAAGGCCCGTTTTGCCGTAGGACTCCAAACCTACTCCAGCGTCATCTCGAGCCCCGGCCACACTGCTCGAATCAGGCCACTCAATCAGCGTCGTTTATAACGACAGGAGCGACTAAAGGTGGAGCCTATAGTCAGCAGACGGGAGCGTCTGGTGCCGGGACTAGCAAACCCCGGATTTATGAGATGAAGAAGACCGATGATCCCGAGGCTCGAATGATCTCAGGTACACTCGATATTCTATCTCAACCTGTGTGTACCCTTTTTGATACTGGTGCACCGCATTCATTCATTTCCGAGTCATGTTTGAGTAGACTACTTCTGGGTAGTGCTACTAGTTGTGGGCCTTATGTCATTGGTCTACCTGATGGTAGACGAATTATCGTGTCGGGAGATCGAGATTATCGATTCGATTTCATGGTCGTGTATGGCCGGCGGACCTTATCGTGGTAGATTTGCCGAGAGACGACGTCATCTTGGGTATTGATTGGATGGATCGTCATGATGCCATCATTAGTGTCCGTAAGCGTATGATCACTATCATTTCGCATTTATGGAGTCGAATGTGTGTTTCGGGGAGGTAATCCCTACATTACAGTAAGGTCATTAATTTGATGAAAGCAGTGAGGTTACTCAATCAGGGATGTGTTGGTTATTGGTGCTATATGACCAAAACCGAGAAGTCACCAATAATGTTGACGGATATTCCGGTAGTAAGGGAATATGCCGATGTTTTTCCGCATTTGAGTTACCTGGTTTGCCTCCACAGAGATGTGGAATTCACGATTGAGTTGGAGCCTGGTACGTCTCCGATATCGAAGGCACCGTACCGGATGGCCCCGACCGAAATGCAGGAGTTGAAGAATCAACTTGAGGAATTGTTCGAGAAAGGTTATATCCGACCTAGTGCGTCCCCGTGGGGAGCACCAGTGCTGTTTGTCAAAAAGAATGATGGTTCTTTTCGCTTGTGTATTGATTACCGGGAATTGAACCGGGTGACGATCAAGAATAAGTATCCTTTACCCCGTATCGATGACCTTTTGGATCAACTTCAGGGAGCTTCAGTATTTTCCAAGATCGACTTAAGATCTGGATATCATCAGCTGCGGATTCGAGAGTCGGATATCGCGAGGACGGCGTTTCGAACACGCTATGGTCATTATGAGTTCGTAGTTATGCCGTTCGGGCTAACTAATGCACCTGCGGTATTCATGGAGCTAATGAATCGGGTCTTCATCGACTTTTTGAATCGGTTTGTTTTTGTCTTCATCGACGACATTTTGATTTATTCTCGTAACCGAGAGGAACACGAGATTCATCTTCATCAGGTTCTCGACGTGTTGAGACGAGAGCAACTCTATGGAAAGTTTTCCAAATGTGAGTTCTGGATGCCCGAAGTGACTTTTATCGGACATGTAATTTCATCGAACGGAGTTCGTGTCGACCCTCAGAAGACGGAGGCTATCCGAGACTGGTTACCTCCGAAGAATGTTAAGGAGATCCGAAGTTTTCTCGGATTAGCGGGCTATTATCGGCGATTTGTGGAGGGATTTTCTAAAATCGCTCAACCCTTGACGAACCTTTTGCGGAAGGATAAGAGATACACGTGGTCCGACGCGTGTCAACGGAGTTTTGAGGAACTCAAGAGCCGGTTAATGTCAGCACCTGTACTTTCCTTACCGCAGGGGACGGAGGGATTTGTGGTTTATAGTGATGCGTCCGGACAGGTCTCGGATGTGTACTCATGCGTAATGGGAAGGTTAGTGCTTATGCTTCACGGCAATTAAGACCTTACGAGGTTAATTATCCGACTCACGATCTGGAGCTAGCAGCCGTGGTGTTCGCTTTGAAAATCTGGCATCATTACCTATATGGCGTCACCTGTCAGATTTTCACCGATCATAAGAGTTTGAAGTATATATTTACTCGAAGGAGTTAAATATGCGACAGAGACGGTGGTTGGAATTAATCAAAGATTATGATATCGAGATCCTTTACCACCGGGAAGGCGAACGTTGTCGCCGACGCCTTGAGTCGTAAGTCCGTTCAGAGCAGATGCTTGCTCGTTTAACAATTCGAAGGAGCTCCAACAGAATTCCTTAGACCCAAGATCGAGGTCCGGCTTGGCGAGTTCGGGGACGACTTTGTATGTTAGAGATTTCATCATCTCTTGAGGATGCAATCGGGAGAATCGGGGTTCGGACCCGGCATTGTTGCGCATTCGTGAGGATGTGGCTCAGGGGAAAGCCCCTGGATTCGCGATCCACGAGGATGGACTTTTGAGGTTTAAGAACCGGTTGTGCGTACCGGCGAATGACGAGTTGAAAAACTCTATTTTGAGAGAAGCTCAGGCTACCCCTTATTACATTCATCCGGTCCAGCAAGATGTACAAGGACTTGAAACAAAATTACCGGTGGAGTAATATGAAGCGAGAAGTCGCGAGAATTTGTTTCGAGATGCTTAACTGTCAACAAGTTTAGATTGAACATCGGCGGCCGTGGTATGCGAAACCTCTTCCTATTCCCGAATGGAAGTGGGAAGACATTTCTATGGATTTCATCACGAACTTGCCGACGAGTCGTCGTGGCATGAATACGATCTGGGTGATTGTGGACCGCTTAACTAAATCAGCTCATTTTCTTGAGATTAAGGATACTTGGGGTCCCGAGAGACTTGCCCAGTTATTCATCAAAGAGATAGTGAGGCGCACGGTACTCCTAAAAGTATCGTTTCCGATCGTGACGGACGGTTTGTGTCACATTTTTGGAAATCGATTCATCGTGCTATGGGAACTCGGCTTAATCTCGATCGCCTTTCATCCTCGGTCAGACGGACAATCGAGAGAAGGACTATTCGGACATTAGAGGACATGTTGAGAGCTTGCGTCCTCGATTGGAAGGACGATTGGGAAGCCCAACTACCGTTGATCGAGTTCACGTATAATAATAGTTGGCATGCTTCCATTAAGATGGCACCTTACGAGGCCTTGTACGGTCGTCGTTGTCGATCTCCTTTGTGTTGGGATGACTTGTCGAATCAATCGGCACCGAGCCCGATATGCTTATAGCCGCAGGAGAAGGTAGCTTTGATCAAGAGTCGTATGTTGACATTTCAGTCGGCGAAATCATATGCGTATAATCGTCGTCGACCACTAGAGTTCGAGACGGGTGACCACGTTTTGGTCAAGGTATCCCAGTCGAGGTATTTTTGTTTCGGAAAACGGGGAAGTTAGTCGAGATTCATTGGACCGTTTGAAATTTTGGATCGAGTAGGCGAGTTAGCTTATCGATTGGCTTTACCTCCGGCTTTGAGCCGAATTCATAATGTGTTTCATGTCTCTCGGTTGCGAAAGTATGTTGCCGACCGAGTCACATCTGCAGTTCGGCAATCGAGATCGCCGACGACCATTCATATGAGGAGCGTCTATACGAGTCTTAGAGCGGCGAATCAAACGGTTGAGAAATAAGTCGATTCCTTTGGTCAAGATTCGGTGGTCAGGACACGGAGTCGAAGAGGCTACTTGGGAAACCGAGGATAGTATGCGGGAGAGTTATCCCGAGTTGTTTGACCCTTAGTTTCGGGGACGAAACTCTTTTAAGGGGGGGTGTATGTAATACCCGGTTGTAATTCATTCATTTTCATTCAGTAATTATCAGTCTGTAATTGTCACTCAGTGTATTTTCACTCAATTATAATCATTCATCAATCATGTTCATTTACCGTGTTCACCGTTCGGAAAAACTTCGAGTTGTGTATCGTTATTGTTCATTGTTTCAACTTTCCTCAAATGAGTTCGACTTTGTTAGATCACCATTAATTTTTGGTAACTCCAAAAATTCTAAATCTTTGCAATATTATAGAGCATCGAGTTAGCTTTCCAATGGTTCTAACGGTGAGTCAATCGGAGTTCGGACGAGGGAGTTATGGTCGTTTTAGCTCACCCGCTCATTTTTTCAGCTTTTGGCCGATCACTGCTGACCGGACTCGGTCGTGTCGTCCGACACGGCCCGTGCCGTACTCGTCCGGAAATGCCGAAGTATCTGCCCACAGGACTCGACCGTGTCGTTTGGCACGGCCGAGTCGAACTCTTCCGGATAAGCCAAAACCGATCGCCCGGGCCGGCCGTGTCCCGAGGACACGGTCGAGTCATGCCGAAGTCAGCCGCTTGACGGGTCACTATCGGAAGGCCCTCGCGCCGCGACCGTGTCAAGCGAGACACGGTCGAGTCCCTGTCGGCGGTATGCGACACGGCCGTCGTGCCGATCGGCCGCAGGCCGTGCCGGCAGGTAGTCAACCCCTATAAATTCGTTTTTTGAGCATTTCAGCTCATTTCTTTCCCTTTTCTTCACCTACAACCGAGAGAGAGAGCTTGAGGGAGGGTTTTTCCTTCACAAATCATTTGAGTGTTTGATTTTCTTCATCTCCTTTCGATCGTGAAGCCCGGATAATCGATCTAACGCGTGTTCTTCGGATTAAAGTACTTGGATCTTCAAAGGTAATATTCTTCAACACCTTGGATTTCGATTTTTGTGTTGAGATATGATGTTTTGGACATTATAATCATGTTATATGAAGGGATATGTATATGATTATGAGTTTGTATAAGGATTCATTGGATTATTGAGAGATTATTCAAGAACACTTTGAATATCGAGTTGGATTTGGGGATTTTCGACTAATTGTTGTTATAATCACGTTTTTTGGATATTCATAACGGATCATTGATCGTATTGGAGATGTTTTGTTGGTTAAAAACACTTCTTGGGGGATTTGATATTGGTATATTGAGGTTTGATTGTAAACAATCGGAGTTTGGCCACAACGTATTCGATATAATGCCCCAATGAATTTAGTTTAATCGTATCGACGTTTTGAGTTCGTTATATTCGTGTTTGATTCGTATATTGAACGGGTTGTTGGATATTGTATAATTCAAGGTTGTTCGAGCGACCGATATCTCAATTAGGACGTCGTTCGTGGAAGGATAATTGTCACCGGTATTGAGTAAGTTAATTCTTACTCGGTTAAAAGGATATTCATTCCTTTTGTTGTTGATCATTCATAATCATAACTCATTCATCATTGTATTAATCATATTGAGACTTGTAATTGTTGAATAATCACTTCATTAACTGAACGGCGGTTCCAATCATTCCATTGAAACTATCAATCACTTCATTATTACTCTCATCTCGGTGAGTCATTCTTGACTCACGCAGTTAATATTTATTCATTGATATTCGGTATGGTCATTCTTGTTCATATGACCTTACGGGTTCATATTGCGTGGCCGGGTGCGGATGTGTGGAATTTTTAGTCGGGCACGTTATGGCCATGTATTGGGAGTGATACATTGGGTGTGCACACGGTAGCAGTTACCTCCGTGAGACTAATTACTTACAAGGCGGGTGTGTCCGGTCATTCGTCTTGTACACTTGCACGAGAACACTACGGGCGTACTATGATACCCCTCTTGGCGTAATTCATAACTAAGGATAATTCATAACTTGATATATCATGATTGTGTATTTTCAACCCTTGAGGATTGTTGTTACGTATAATCGACCCGTTTGGGGATATTTGTTTCTCGAGTCATGGCAAGGCAAAGGCACGGGGAGAGCACGTTGACGGCGATGAGTCCCAATGATACTAGAAGGGCCCGATGCATTCGATCACTTATTCAGTCATTTATGTTTCCTTTATTTATTCCGCTGCAGACATTCCGTTTGAATACTCGTTTCATTCAGTGTTGTGTATTTTATCGTCACATAAGATACACATGTATTCTATTTTATCCTGGGTGTGTTGTATGAAACTCCTAATCGGAGTAATTGATGTTGTAATGTGGTTCGGTACTACATTTACCCTGTGTAATTCATCCTTTTTCATTCGCCTGGTGGGTCCCAGTCGGGGTCCACGGCACTGTAATATCCGCCTAGTTTGGGGTGTTACAATGGCCAACTTAGCTGATGAAGAGGTAACATCAAAACCCTCTGGTTTAAATAATAGTTCAGCCATGTCACAAGATATGGATCTACATGAATCTGTAAATCAGCTATTTAAAGATTTTGAAACACTAAAATCTGCACACCTATCTATATCAGCTGAGAAGACTCAGCTGCAAGATGAGAATAGGCAGCTGAAAAATGATTTTGAAAAACTCAACCTAGAATTGAATACAGTTGAGATAACTACAGCTAACTTGCAAAACCAGGCTGATGTCAATACAGCTGAGATAAATCGACTAACTGCTTTACTTAAAGAAAAATCAGCTGCACTTGCTCATGTCAAAGCCGAATTTACTAAGCTGACTCAGGCAAATAAGACTCAGGCGCATAAAATAACCTCCCTGAAGGCGTCTTCAACTCTGGAAGAATTGTGTACCAATAAAAGGCCACTATATTCCAGATCAGGCCTTGGATATGATCCTCACACTCCCTCTAGTTCTAAAACCACTTTTATCAAGGGAGAAACAATTGTCTCGACTGCTGAGCCTACATATAAATCGATATTTAAAAATAGGCAACAGCCAAGTCACAAGTCTAGGTTGCAGCCAGGTTACACAAGGCAGCCACCTAGACAAGCGATTAGGCAATGGCCCAGGCAGAAGCAGCAGCCCAGACAACATGCCCACTATTATCAACAACTCCCTAAAAACAGATTTCAAAAAGGGAGGGGCAGATGGAAACCTCAAGGTTATCCTAATTTCCAAAATGAACAAGTGTGGAGACCTCAAAGATTTAATAAATGGTCTCAGTCAAGATTTAGAAATGGCCCACACTATCAATATTTTGAGGAATATCTGATATACAATCCCAACAGGAGATACAGACCTAGACCTTACACACCTTATAAGGGTAATAATAATAACAATTTTTATAATCCAAGGAGAAATCAATTCTCCAGGAAATCAACTAACCCTAGAGGACCCACACAGATCTGGGTACCTAAATCTCTGCTTGTTTGATTGCAAAAAAGGTGGAAGGACTACAACCACATCTCCACAAATTCAAACTTTGGAGGTGAAGAATGGTTTGTAGATTCTGGATGCTCGAGGCACATGACCGGGAACAAGAAGATGCTATCCAAATACACCAAAGAAAGAGGTCCTGATGTAACCTTTGGAGATAGCTCTAGAGGACAAACAAAGGGATTTGGAGAGCTGCACTGAGGGAATATTGTGATATCCAAAGTTCACTATGTCAAAGGGCTCAAGTACAATCTCCTGAGCATAAGCCAGTTTTGCGATGAGAAGAATCTAGTAGTCTTCACCATCTGGAAATGCATGGTGATAGATATCCTATCTGGCGAAGTGAAGCTACAAGAATTCAGAAGGATAGATGTCTACATGATAGATTGGAACACAGGAACACCTAACTCCTGTTTTCTATCCAAGACAGTAGCTGAGAACGGATGGCTGTGGCACAAAAGATTATGTCACCTGAACTTCAAAGCCATCAACAAGATTAGTTCTCAGAAGCTGGTCAGAGGACTCCCAAGAGGAAGCATTCAAGAAGGAAGCTCTTTCTGATGCTTGTCAGAAAGGAAAGCAGACCAGAGCATCATTCAAGCCAGTCCAGCCTACAACTCTCACAACAAGGATATTAGATCTACTCCACATGGATCTATTTGGTCCTATCAAACCAAGGACTCTAAGCGGCCGAAAGCATGCACTTGTTGTAGTAGATGATTACTCAAGGTACACTTAGATCATCTTCCTGTATAAGAAGAGTGAAACCTTGACCAAGCTACCTGAGCTGCTGAGAAGGATCCAAAATGAGAAATCCCTATCCATCATCAAGATCAGATCAGATAGAGGAGGAGAGTTTCTCAACAAGGCAATCATTGATTACAGCGATAAGAATGGGATCCAGCGTGAGCTCTCTGCAGCCAAGACTCCCCAGCAGAATGGCATTGCTGAAAGAAGAAACAGAACCCTGAAGAAAGCAGCAAGGTCCATGATTGCAGAAGCGGACCTGCCCAAGAGGTTCTGGGCTGAAGTTGTCAACACAGCTTGCCATACTTAGAACAGGAGTATGATAGTAGGGAGACATGGCAAAACTCCCTATGAGGTTTGGAATAATAGAACTCCTACTGTTGCTTACTTTCACGTTTTTGGTTGTAAGTGTTTCATCCACAACAACAGTAAAACACAACTAAATGCCTTTGATGCTAAAACTGATGATGGTCTCTTTATGGGATACTCACAAAGAAGCAGGGCATATGGAGTATTTAACAAAAGAACCTTAGTTGTGGAGGAAACACCCCATGTTGTTTTTGATGAATCTACTGTTGAGTACAAGAAGCAAGTTGAGCTAATTGAGAATGAGCTCAAATCAGCAACCCTTGAAGAAGTCATTGTACATGACACTGGAATGGTGGACTCACCTGCAGACCAGCCTGAAGATCCAACTGTAGCTGCTGAAGATCCAACTGCAAATCAGACAGGATCACCAAACCTATCTGATCCAGTTGCCGCTGATGAAGACCCAGCTGTAGCTCATAAAGACTCATCTGCAGATCAGACCCAACCTGCAGATGACAAGACAGTAGCTGATCCAGCTGCAGACCAAGGAGACCAGAACCCAGCTGATGCAGAAATCCACCAGAGCAATTCAATAGGAGGAACAGACCCAGAAGAAGACGATATCCCCAAGTGGCTCAAAGACCATCCAATCCAGCAAATCATCAGGAAGCTGACTGATGGAGTTAAGACAAGACAATCAACTCTACCCGCAGGAATGGCTATGTTCTCATGCTTCATGTCACAGATAGAACCTAAAACAACAGAACAAGCCTTGAAAGATTATTCATGGATCAATGCCATGCAAGAAGAACTGGAGCAGATGGAAAGAAACAAAGTTTGGGAACTAACAGACAAACCAAATCACAAGAAGGTTATTGGCACCAAATGGGTGTACAAAAACAAGAGTGATGAAGACGGAGCTGTTGTTAGGAATAAAGCTAGACTTGTAGCAAAAGGCTATGCACAGTGTGAAGGAATAGATTTTGATGAAACTTATGCACCTGTTGCAAGATTAGAGGCCATCAGACTATTCCTCGCATATGCTGCATTCAAAGATTTTGAAGTCTATCAGATGGATGTAAAGAGTGCATTTCTAAATGGCATCCTAGAAGAAGAAGTCTATGTAGAGCAACCCCCAGGTTTTGTCAAATGAGACAAAGTCTATAAGCTGTTGAAGGCTCTCTATGGACTTAAGCAAGCACCAAGAGCATGGTATGAAACACTGTCTGTGTTTCTTGAGGAGAATGGTTTTTGCAAAGGAAAGGTGGACAAGACCCTATTCAGAGTGGAGCACGAAGGTCACATATTAATAGTACAGATATATGTGGATGACATCATATTCGGCTCAACCAATCCAGAGCTATGTGAGAAATTCTCCAACCTCATGCAAGGAGAATTTGAGATGAGTATGATAGGAAAGCTTAATTTCTTCCTCGGACTACAAGTTAAGCAGATGGAAAATGGAATTTTCATCAACCAAGCTAAGTATACCAAAGATCTAATCAAGAGATTTGGAATGGAAGAATTCCTATGAGCACAAGTACTCACCTAGATGCAGATGAGGGAGGCATATCAGTGGATTCAACCCACTACAGAGGACTCATTGGATCATTGCTATACCTCACTGCAAGCAGGCCAGACATATCCTATGTCGTAGGAGTTTGTGCGCGATTCCAATCTAAGCCTAAGCAGTCACATCTAGATGCAGCAAAGAGAATAATTAAGTACCTTAAGTCTACAGTCAATGTTGGACTATGGTATCCCAAGGATGATAACTTCGAGCTGTCAGGATATTCAGATGCAGATTTCGCAGGATGCAAAATTAATAGGAAAAGCACTAGTGGAACGTGCCAATTCCTAGGAACCAGACTGATATCCTAGTTTAGCAAGAAGCAGGTTTCTAACTCTATCTCCACCACAGTGTCAGAATACCTAGCTGCAGGTAGCTGTTGTGCACAGATCTTATAGATCAGACAACAGCTGAGGGATTATAATATCATTGCTAATGAAGTCCCTATCTGGTGTGACAACAATAGTGCTATTGCAATAACCAACAATCCGGTTTTGCATTCGAGGACCAAGCACATTGATGTTGAGCACCACTTCATCAGAGACCACGTGCTTAACAAAAGAGTTAGAGTTGAAAGAGGCAGCACACACTACCAGATAGCTGACATCTTTACCAAACCTCTGCCAGAAGAAAGGTTTTTGGAGCTGAGCAGAGATCTTGGTCTACTAGATTGGGAATCTAGTACAGAAGCAAGCTGAAGCATATCAGAGGAAGGACGGACTCAGCTGATTAAAAGAAATCAGATCCTAGCTGATGCAGGCAAGAGGATGAAGGACGGACAAAGGAACCTAGCTGATCAGGATCTCAGGCGAGAAGTCCATGGAGTCAACTCACGATGCGAGATCGGTCACGATCAATAAACCAGCTAAGTTTTTCTAAACTTAACCGACCTCTGAATATTTTATTATTTTATCTGCTATATGTATAATAATATTATATTATTTTTGGTTCGCAAGTGGCATTTAAATACACGTGGCGATCACTTGATAAATCGACATCCACGGAGACCAGTTAAAATCCAACCGTCCAATTTTAAAAATTAAAACCTGGTCCACCAATTCGAATTTGAAATTTAAAAAGAATCTCAAAAGGCGAACCACCATTTCAAAATAAATAATAAATTAATCCAAACGTCTTTTCATCTTCTTTAAAAGGACGGAAACCCTTCACATTACCTTTACGCGTACCAATCTTTCAAACCCTAGATTTACAGAGCAAAAATCTTTTGAACTCCAAATACACTAAAAATCCTTTGTTTGCAGAAATGGAATCGTATTTGGAAGGCGTTAACATGAAGGCGGTCAAGGACCAGATTATGTTCTCTCTGGTCGTTGATTTCGAAGGTTTATTGGAAGCAAATCTGGAAAATTACGACGTTCTTGACCTAATCCGTTCGATGAAGCTAAATGGGATCTACCCATTTCTGGACATCAACCCCAAACATCTTTCCAAGGAGGACGTCATCGCCTTCTACCGTGAAGCCCGTATAATTGAAGAAGGAATCAGAAGCACTGTCGGCGGAATTCAAGTCGACATCTCACCGGAGACAATTCGGAAAGTTTTTGGTATGAGGCACCGCGGCATAGCCGTCAAAGCTCTCAAGCAGACAGCGGCTGACGTTTGGCTAAAGATTAAGGCGATTGACCAACCGACGAAACTAAAACTCACTGCTAAAAGGAGCGAGATTAAAAAGGTCTATCGATATGCGTTGGATATTACCAACAAAATCATTATGGGTATGGCCGGCAGTTACGAACAACTGTCTTCGGTGAAATTCACAGTGCTGGGAGCACTGATTCAAGATGAGGCGATTGATTGGGCTGACTATATCTTCAGGCAGCTTGTTCGAGAGGTCAACAAAGCCGAATGGCTTGCTGATGAAAAAAAAAAATTCAGATCCAAGCTGGCATTTGGAACGCAGCTGAGTTGGATCCTTGAGAAAATGGGTGTGGCGAAGGGAAGTACTGACCCCTTCCACATTAACAAGAAACTTGGTCATCTGGACCAAGAGACCTTGAGGAAATTGGGAGGCAACAGAAGAGCATCCCAAATATTAAAAGATTTACCTGATACAAGGACCTACCCCATACCCTCACCAGACGAGTCTGACCAACCTGCAGCCGTCAACCCAACTGCAGCCGAGTCAGACTCCGAGTCAGACAACACACCAATAGCTGTCCGATTCAAGAGAAGGGGACCAGCCCCTGGAGATCCATCCATCATGCAGTCATCTCCAGAACCCTCTCCCAAGAGGCCCAGGCGACTGCAGTTTAGTCAGGAGGAGCATTCAGATCATTATGCTAGTCCTGCAGCCAGGTCGCCTACTCACCTGGAAGACCAGCCTGCTCCAGACAGCCTGGAAACTCAGATCGTAGTTGTCCTCACTCCACCATACATTCCAGAGGAGGAAGAAGCAGGTTTAATCATCTCAATCCCTGAAGCAAACTATACCTTTAACCTGCTGGACAACAATGTTTTCAACCTGTCCATTGAACAATTACAGCTTGTTAAACCACAAGCTTTAAAACACTCTTTTGTTAATATTTTTGAAGAGTGGAAATTTTTCAAATCTCTGTCATTTACAAAACTTCAAACTTATATTGCAACCAGTGGTTGGGAATATCCCCAAGCCACAGAGGATGTACTGATACATTTTTGTAAAGTATCAGACTTAGTTTTGATCCTCCAGGAGAATTGGTTCATGTCTCATTTCAAAACCAACATGGACCAATTCATCATTTCTATAATGTATAGTATTTTTGATGGTTTATTTGAAAAAGAAGATGAGGAGGAAGAAGAAATAGAAATTAGAATTGAAGAAGTAAATGGAGAAGAAGATGAGGAAGTCATTGTCATAGATGACGAAGAAGAGGAGCAGGAAGAGAAAAGAGAAGGAGAAAACATTTTAGTTGAAAAACAATCTGAGGAAGTTGAGAAAACAGAAGAGTTAATTGATGAAGAAGAAGAAGAAGAAGGGGAAGAGGTAGAATAGGAGGATGATGAAGGAGAGAAGAATGATGATGAAGGTGAAAAAGATGATGAGAATGAAGGAGAAGATAAAAAAGATGGGAAAAAGGATGATGATAATAATGATGATGATGAGGATGATGATAAGGATGAAGGAGGAGATCAAGGAGCTGAGAAAGAAAAAGAAAAAGATGAAGAAGAAAAAAAAGAAGAGGAGAAGGAAAATGAGCCGGAGAAAGAGCCAGAAGTAGAGGCTGCAGACAGGGTTGGGGCGCCTGCCCGATAACTGACTTGGGCCTTGAGTTGGTGAGGACTCAGATCGTGGACACACCAGAAAAGACCCCATCTGGAGTACCAGCTGCATATAGGAGCCTGCAGTCTAGTGGTTCATTTGCAGAAGGCTCAGGCGAGCACTCTCCACCATCGCAGATCTCACCTGCGGTGACTGAGCTGATAAGGCAGATAGTGAAGGATACCATTGGAGAGCTGCTTGCATCTCAGGTCACTCCTGACCTGCAATCCATCAATGCCAAAATTGATACATTGCTGCAGCGGGAAGTCCCTCGTCCTCCTCCCCCTACAAACAACAGAATGCCATTTGGCATGTCTGACTGGATGCATAGGATGGAGCAGCAGCTGACCACGTTAGTTGATGCTGGCAAAAAGGGGGAAGATAGAATACAGGGGGAAGGCAGCATTCAAGAAGAGATAAGGTAGGAGCTTTGAACGAAGAAGAGGCAGGATGTCCAGATGATCACTGCTGGGACATCCTCAGCTAAAAGGAAGGGAGAAGCAGAACCAGAAGAATAGGCTGATCAGCCTGCAGGCAAGAAAAAGAAGACTAGAGGAGGATTTGAGCCTACTCTAGAGTGGGAAGGCAAGGAGTTGTGGTTTGTTGAAGAATTTATACCATACGAAGCTATACCCATGTGGGGATCTGCGAAAAAGAAATTCATCAAATACTACTACATCTGGGAAATACTCCAGGATGATAATCTCTCCCCACAACAGATCTTCATCAACTTCATAGAAGAAGCTCATCCACAACTCTGGACTATTCTGAAGAAACATGCTGAGACATACAACGCTTATCCTATGATACCTCAGTTCAGAGCCAAAGAACCTCCCACCGTGGAGAAAGGTAGTGCTTTAAATGAACTTGCTCTCCAGAGAAAAATCAAAAAGCTGTGTCTTGAGAACAAGTTTTCATCCCAAGAAGAGCAAGACTTTGCAGCTCTTGTTGTAAAGAGGAAGTATGGTCTTGCACCTGTCAAGACAAGACCAATCGGAGCTAAACCTTTCAGGCCTGCCAAACAACCTATTCGAAGAGGCAGAGGCAGAGGCAGATGACTTTCTCTTATTTTGTACTTGTAATGATTTTATTTATTTCTGTACTTGTAAAATTTTCTTGTAAATTTCAAACATAATCAAGTCAGAAAATTTTATAACAGTCTTTTGAATGACAATTTCCAGTTGTCTCAAAAGTTAGACTGATTTTAGTTTGTGTCTTGCACTCAAGTGTAGACTTGTTCATTTGAATATTTCCTTAAGTTTTGCCATCATCAAAATAGGGGGAATTTGTTAGGAATACTTGTTAGAGTTTGATGATGTCATTAATATAAATTCAAATGTTTATTACTTGGCAAAAATGTAAGGGAGAACGAAATGAGTATCTTCCATTGGCCAAATAATGTTAAGTGTAAAACTTGGCAAAATGTAAAGAAGAACCAAATGAGTATCTTCTATAGGCCAAAAATAAGTTAGGCTGAAAACCGGCTAAGTACTAAAGATCAGTTGAGTTCATCAGAGAGGTACAGCCGAGTCAAGTCAGAGTAGTTCTGGTCAACAAAAATCATCAGGGATGTTTGACCAGACTGCAGTCAAGATACCTCAGACAAGTCATCTGATCAGGCGAGTTCCAATCAGTGAACATCAGAAAGGTCCAGACTGCAGAGAAGTTAACTGCACATCAGCCTAGTCGAGATCAGCCAAGTACTCCAAGTCCACGTCAGCATGCGTTGAAAAGTCCAAAATTATGGAAAGTCACATACAACGTCAAGAGACAAATTGTAGAGATTCCCGCAAAAGATATGAATTAAATAATTCATCCAGACCCACCTTCAAGACTTTAATCGTATTATATTCAAAAGATTCGGCGCATCACATGCAGAGTCTTCACAACGGTCGGAAGATAGATTAAAATATGGGAATCCAGCCTTGCAACGTTCAGAAAAGAATAAACAAAGAAGTCTCCCTCTAACGGACTGATTTGTTACAGATTTGCAACGGCTATGAAGAAATGCTCATGGATCAACACCTATATATATCCGAAGATTTGAAGTTGAGCAACTACCGGTGCGAACATACTTTCAAGCGATCAAAGCATTCAAGCAATCTAAAAGCGAAATACAGCATCGTGAAAAGAGCGGTTCTAAAAAGTTCATACTTGAAGAAGCTCTTAGTTGGAGAAGACAAAAACTCGTGTCTTAAATACTGAGTTCGGGGTACTTCACTGGTTGAAGTTTGAGACTGTAAAGGCATCCAAGGATCGAGGATCAAGAGGTGCAAGGCAGTCAAGTGTGTTACAACGGCACGGATTTCCACTGGTTGGAAGCTGTTGTAGTTTGGTTGAATCACTGTAATATTTATCACTGGTTGAAAATTATAGTGAATTCATCTCCAACTGGTTTGGAGAAAAGTGGATTAGTAGAGGATTACCCCACCTCTGAGACCACTATAATTGCTTGCGTACTTTACTGTTTTATAGCATCATATTTTAACTACTGCATTCATTACTAAGTGTTTCATTAGTTGTTCTGTATTCGTCATCAGCTGACTTCCGCACGTATTAAGAACAAACGACTCCAAGTCATTTGTTTATCTATCAGCTGAAGAAACTTACTCTTTGAGAAGAAGAGTTTAAGAGTTTCAATAAGTCTATTCACCCCCCCTCTAGACTTATTCCTGGATGACTTGTGACCTACACAATTTACCTGTGGGGGTATGCACTCCTGACTGTGGCTTACATCTTGAACAGATGTCCTTCCAAATCCGTTCCTAAAACTCGACATGAGATGTGGGAGGGTAGGAAACCAAGTCTTAATCATATTAGGATTTGGGGATGTCCCGCCTATGTCAAGAATTCTAAGGTGGAGAAGTTGGAAGCTAGGTCCGCGAAGGGACGTTTCATTGGATTCCCGTCTGGGACGATGGGATATCTATTCTACATGCCTGAAGATCGAAAGATCGTTGTTGCTTTACAAGCACACTTCCTAGAAGATGAGTTCATTCAGGAAGGCAGAACAGGTAGAAGTATTTCTTTAGAAGAATACAATGAAACTCCTCGGGAGACACCTGTGTAAGAAACTGGAACCGAACCTTCTGAAACACAAGTACAACCACCTCGTAGGTCTAGTAGGGTGTCTCATTTACCTGAGAGGTATGGGCTTGTGCACTTGGAGGAACTAGGTCTCCATGAAGTTCCAAGTGATAGCCAAGAGACTGACCCAACGACCTATGACCAAGCGATGGTGGATGTAGACTCCACGAAATGGCGTGAAGCTATGGAAGCTGAGATAGACTCGATGCATGTCAATCAGGTCTAGACTCTAATAGACCGCCCCAAGGGCATAGTGCCTATTAGGAACAAGTGGATCTACAAGAGAAAGACTGATGGTGATGGCAAGGTTGACGCCTATAAGGCCAGGCTTGTGGCAAAGGGTTATACCCAGAAAGAAGGGATCGATTACCACGATACCTTCTCGTCTGTAGCCATGATCAAGCCATGATTATAAGATATGGAAAATGGACGTAAAGACGGCTTTCCTTAATGGATTCCTCGAGGAGGAAATCTATACGGATCAGCCTGAAGGCTTTGTGTCCGAAGTCAATATTCAGAAAGTGTGCAAGCTTCAGTGTTCCATTTATGGACTGAAGCAAGCATCACGTAGTTGGAACCTTCGTTTTGACGAGGCGGTCAAAGAGTTTGACTTCGTGTAAAATGAAGAGGAACCTTGTGTATACAAGAGGGTTAGTGGGAGTAAGATCGCATTCTTAGTACTATATGTAGATGACATTCTACTAATAGGAAATGATGTGGGAATGCTCAGTTCTGTGAAAGCTTGGCTTTCGAGTAATTTCTCCATGAAATACTTGGGAGAAGCTACCTATATTCTTGGTATTCGACTCTACCGGGATAGAGCGAAGAGAACAATAGGTCTTTCCCAAGCCCTCTATATAGATAAAATCTTAAAGTGATTTAAGATGAATGATTTTAAAAAAGGGTTCCTACCGATACGACATGGAATAACACTCTCCTTGAAGATGTGTCCTCAAAGTGAGGAACAACGAAAGAAAATGAGTAATATACCATATGCTTCGGCCGTGGGTAGCCTTATGTATGCTATGTTGTGTACGAGACCTAACATTGCGCATGCTGTAAGCGTGGTGAGTAGGTTTCAGGCAAACCCAGGTAGGGAACATTGGACTGCCGTAAAGAACATTCTCAAGTACTTGAGAAGGACTAGAGATATGGTTCTGATGTATGGCGGTGGAGAATTGAATGTGGTGGGATTCACTGATTCGGACTTCCAAGGACTGAAGGATGACTCGATGTCTACTTCTGGCTACATATTTACTCTTAATGGATGAGCAGTATCTTGGCGTAGCGCCAAGCAAAGTGCGACTGCTGATTCCACCTGTCAGGCTGAGTATCAAGCAGCCTCGGAGGCTTCCAAGGAAGGGTTCTGGATTAAGAAGTTTTTGGGAGAACTTCAAGTGATACCATGTCTTTGGTGCATGTTTATTTGTCGCGACAACAACGGAGCTGTAGCACAGGCCAAGGAGCCGAGGTTTCACAACAGCACCAAACATATTGAGAGGAAGTATCATCTCATAAGAGAATTTTTTCGCAAGGAATACATTGTGCTGCACAGAGTAGACTCAGCCGACAACGTCGCCGATCCACTGACCAAGCCACTTTCTCAGACTAGCTTGGAGCGTCATCTGGAGAATATGGGTGTTAGATACCATAGTGTGTGGCATTGAGTGCAAGTGGGAGATTGTTAGGAATATGCCCTCGAATGCCACTCAGAGGATATTCAGTGAGAGCATTGTACTTTTAATTATGTAAATCATTTATATAAGGCAATGAATGTTTTTTTATTTACTGGTAGTTACTGGCGTTCCTAACTCGTAAATATACGTATAGAAACTTGTCCATGTATTTGAGAGCAAAACGTTCCACTCCTTATTGGATAAGGAGGTTGGCACTGGAAAGGTTTAAGGCTCAAATACTTAATCGTTCTCAAGTCGATGAAACTTGATTGAGCATTAATTTTATGTGAAGACTTGTATGACGTGTTCTTTGACATGGAGAGTGCCTGTCGAACGCTAATGGTTAGTGGGAGCACACGTTATAGGTATGCTATTGGATTAGTATACTCGAATCGACTCACCCTCGATTCGTCACACGGATTTCACTCCGGGACAGTCAATGACGGAATCGAAAGAATGTGATAGGTATTCGTCACTTGAGGATTTAGTAGGGATGTGCTTGTGACGTCAAGATTTTCATTAGAGTAGTTCGACCCTATAAACCGGAAGGTGGGGGTCAACCTCGACGTGCATCTTGACGGGCAAGTAGCAGGTCCTACTGAATACCAAGATAGAATTCTTTCTCCTATTAGTGAACGGGTTACATGTCCTATGCGGTTATTGGCAGATGAGATCATAAGTCTTTGGCCAAAGTATTGGAGCTAGTTGTATTGGATACACGAGAGCTCGATGATCTCGATTTGCATTAACGCATGCATAGCGTCAAGTAACATATAGGGTTTGGCTGACCGTGACCCTATAACTTGATCGGGACATTTGAAAGAAGGGTTTATACGTATACTGGTATTCACGACATAATGGTTCTTGAATGATCCCAATCATTCGTTCTCAGTTGGGGTACAGTGTAGGTCGCCAGGCTGACTCAGAAGCAACTCTTTTCTCTCCTCACAAGCTGAAATCACGTATGGAATGGGTGGTTGGTTTGCTGGGAGAAGTCTTCCTTTTATTCCATTTACAAATCCCACAAAATCACCTTTATCCTTATTTTAAGAGATATCTTATCTCTAATGTCATAAGTCCTCCACCAACCAAATCAAGACTAAGACCAAGCAAGGCATCGAAGTGGGGCGGCCTCTAGAAGGCATCAAATACATAATGACATAATTAATTTCTCCAAGAAATAGTTATATTCATGAATTAAATTAATCACCCGGTAATACATCAACATAGAATTCTTTCTCCCATTGCTGACTGAGACGAACCTATCGAGTCGCGCAATAGGATTGACGACGGAATGAATCAAGCTTATTCTCTCATAATGAATATTAAGATATTGGATATCTAATTTGGGACATTGGATGTCTAAATTAATTTATTGGATAATTAATTTACGGCCTAATGAATTAAATAAATTACCGGGTGATTAATTTAATTCATGAATATAATTATTTCTTGGAGAAATTAATTATGTCATTATGTATTTGATATGATTAATTAATTAGATTAATTAATCGATATAAATACATCAGAACAGAATTGGAGTTTATCTGTTTGGACTCACGGAAGTCCGAAATGAACCGAACTCGTCCGATTCCTTCTAGAGGCCGCCCCACTTTGATGCCTTGCTTGGTCTTAGTCTTGATTTGGTTGGTGGAGGACTTATGACATTAGAGATAAGATATCTCTTAAAATAAGGATAAAGGTGATTTTGTGGGATTTGTAAATAGAATAAAAGGAAGACTTCTCCCAGCAAACCAACCACCCATTCCATACGTGATTTCAGGTTGTGAGGAGAGAAAAGAGTTGCTTTTCAGTCTTCATTCTTCTTCAGTTTACTTCTTGATTATTCTTGGAGAAAATATCAAGAAATAAAATTGAGAGATATAAATTATACACTTAGAGTGTTATAATAATAGAACTTCATCACTTGATTCTAGCTGTAACCTTAGAGGTTAATCGAGTGTTGTCATTCCATTCGTTACTCTGGCGCGTGACAAGTAGAGACACGGTTTTTTCGGCGTTGGATCATCCAAGGGCTATGAGCACTTTGGATCGTTTGGGGAATAGCTCAAGAGAAGGAACTCCATATAATCAACGGACGACAAGGGTATGATTTCGAATATTCCTTTGTTTATTTTATATTCGTATATTCGTAGCTCGATCGATCCTCGTAGGGATTCGGATCGAATTAATTTTCCTTTTACCGCTTCTGCTGGGCCTTCATTTTAGGCACCGAATCCCAACACTCTGCACCTCGTCATCATGCAGCTCTAGTGGTTGTTTCCCCGCCCTCCTAGATCCTCAACATAAAACAAATATTCACCCCCGAAGGGATTAGCACAACGATGCTAGTACAAGTATAATAATTACACAACAATGATTTATTCAGCGACCACTGAACAATAACATCAATAATATCAACAATGATAACAACATGTTTTCCCAACGAGAAACAATAACAAGACAATGCACAACACAACGTATCAATCTCAACATACTCGTGGTATCCCAATGATCCAACGCACACATCATAGATTCCCATGATGATCCCGTCGGACCAAGTACCTATCCAACAATCCAGACATAGCTATAGATTCCCATGATGATCCCGTAGGACCAACGCATGGTGGACAAAACAATCACAATACATATGTACGACACATAACAACATAACCGACATCAACACAGATAAACATAATTAAAGTACTTGCCTTATAAAGATGGCAAGAAATAAATACTTCAACGACTTCAACAACTCGAAGGCCACCCCTTCGATCAACCGTTCGCAAAGCTCGAACCTTACACAAAAGGAAATAACGACAAACTCAACTTACTTAACAAGACTATCACACGAATACGCTAAACGTTCCAAAAGTGACCGAACTAGTTATCATCATACGGCCGATTCAAGGGTAATTACTTAAAGTATTCTACGTCGAACGAATAACATACTACATGTGAAACAAAGGATCATAATGGGGATAAGATGTCGACGTCTACAATTCAAGGATATGTTAGACATCAAAATATGTACTCCAATCTCGTTTATTAATCCTAAGATATGGTTCGACTAATCTATGATTCATAATAAGGATGGACATAATCAACCGAGTTCTAGGTTAATCTATCACACGGATTTCCATTCTACGACGAAATAGTTCTTCATACAAAGGTTTTACTTTCAATACGGTTGTTACCGACATAATCACAACCAACTCCTAATAAGATATGCATTTAATCTTGATGAACACCCTCACCATTCTTCCACTTGTTAATCATAAGTAATATCATAACACATCCTTTGTCATTAGAACACTTCGAATTCATCATCAAATGTATGGTATAATCTAAGAAAACTTCATTCCAAAGTTTAACACAATAATGGCTCAACTCAAAATCCTCTTAACAATAGAAAAACCTAAGTCTAATCATTCCTACCCTCCTAAACATGGTGTTCAATTCATAATGTTCATAACAAACTCCATAATCTCAGTAACATGTTCATAATCGACACTAAGGATATGAATTCGAGTTGGTGAAGGATCAACATACCTTAATATAGAGGAGAACGATGAAACACTTGATGAAACTCAACACCGGAAGCTTGAACACCAATCCACAAAGGTCTAAGATCTTCTAAACCAAGCTGAGAGGCTGATATAAGGGATTTAGGCCCTGTTCTTTTGGACTTATTTTTCGTTTTCAATTGATTCGATTCGATTTAGTTTAGTTGATTCGAGTCCATTCGATTGATTCGATTCGATTCTTATCATCATTATTATTATTATTATTATTATTAATCTTAATTATTATTGTTATTATTACTAATAATTTTTACTATTATCGTTGTTGTTGTTGATTACTATTACTATTATTATTATTTACCATTATTATCAATGTTAGTATTATTATTATTATTATTAATTTTAATTATTATTGTTGTTGTTATTACTAATAATATTTACTATTATTATTAATAATATTTATTATTATCGTTGTTGATTACTATTATTATTATTTACCATTATTATCAGTGTTATTATTATTATAGTTATTATCGTTATTGTTATTAATATCATTAATATTATTGTAATTTACCCTTATCAAATAGATCTCAACTTACCATTTATATTTTATTATATTTTTATTTTTAATATTATTTTCTTATATTTATTATTTCTATTATTATTATTTACCCTTAATATATTTCGATTCGAGTCCATTCGATTCGATTCTTGATTCATTGATTCAGATCTATTCATTGATTCGATTCAATTCGTTCGGTTGTTCAAGACACATTCATTTAGTCCAAAAGAACAGAGCCTTATAGAGATGGGGAACCTCAAATTTGCAGAAAATCGGACAAGGGTGAAGGTGAAATGAAAGGAGGTTGATGTCTATAAATAGAGTCCATCGATATTACGTACGTTATGCACAAAGGTATTACGTACGTTAGCAGCCTAACGTACGCTAACGACAAATCCTTTACGTACGCTATTATCTGACGAAGTTCAATGTCTCATTTTCCATCCTCCATAACGTACGTTAACACACCTTTACGTACGTAATCCTATCATCATAGCGTACGTTATCTATCCCTCTATAACGTACGTTATGCTCGTTGACCTGCTCTATCAAAAGTTGTCCAGATACATGCGGGGGGATCCGACTTATCTGACCCCACACGCTGACCTCACTTTGTCTTGTCTTGACCGCATATTTTGTACGCTACGCTTGTAACATAACGTACGTTATCCATAGATCATAGCGTACGGTATACACAACTTCTAACGTACGTTAATGTCATGCAGAATCATGCATGAATTGCCAAACTCCACACGATATGATCAAGAATATCTGAATAAAAATACGAAAAAATCACACTTCGATTCTCAATCGACATAATAAAATACCACAAGGTTCAAATACATATGAAAATACTCAACAATTATCCGGGTATTACATACTCTCCCTCTAAAAGAAGTTTCGTCCCGAAACTTGAGATGAAAATAATTCTGGATATCTAGCCTTCATACTGTCTTCCGTCTCCCAATTTGCTTCTTCGACTCCATGTTGAGACCACTGAACTATAACTAAGGAGATTGGTTTATTCCTCAATTGCTTAACTCGACTCTCGAGTATCTTGATTGGCTTCTCCTCGAATGTGCCATCATTAGTTACTTCGATCTCGCCAAAATCGATGACATGACTGGGATCCGGCACATACTTATGTGGTATGCCATGATATTTCAACTACTAATATCGACGGACCGCGTGTAAAATTCAGATATATGATACAATTTCTATTCATGATACCTGCCCACCAAAAAAAGGTGCAACAAAGTCGAGGTATTTCTTAGATCAGTCCACTTAGATAGTATTGATAATCATTACCACATCCATGTATATTTATGTTTTATTAAGCATTGCAATTAGCTATTTATCGAATATGTCATAAAAATATCACTAGAAAGACAAATTTCATCCGACTGTCTTCAAACTCTTATGTTCGGTGGCAACTCTTTGGGCAGTTCTTTAAAGGTTTTTGTTTGACCTGTTCCAGATTTTATATAATGTGTGTTTGTACAGACTTTACTCAAGTCAAGAATGATTCAACAAAGACTTTCTTTTCTATACATTAATACATTACGGTCGCCTGTCTACTGGTACTGATGTAGCTATTGAAGCGAGGGTTGTTAAAACAAGGAACTCGAGGTTTAAAAGTGAGTTTAATATTCCTTAGGGAAAGGGGGTCCATAAAGATTTTGTAGTTTAATATTCCTTAGGGAAAGGGGGTCCATAAAGATTTTGTACATACATGATTGGTGCTGATATACAGTTTTCTTCATTTCCTGTGGATTGAAATGGGGTATTCTTTTGTGAGTAGATTTTTCCTTTCATACGATTCTCTTCATTTTGCGCATATACCTCTTGGTTTTTTCTTTTTTTTTCTCTTGCCTGTGATTTAATTTTTTGTAGTCATGCTCTTCACTTTCATCATCATCTTCATTCCCATTTCTTTAGGCGCGCGAGAGAGAGAGAGAGCCGAGAGAGTCTGTTCAAATGTTGAGGAATAAATCTTTGGTACGCTTCACAATCTATAGATCATTTTTTTTGTCCCAATAAGTAGAACATGCATCTGCTTTCATTTTTACGAATCGAAGCGAGTTCAATAGATAGGTTTGAAATACTTCTCTATAATATGTAATCATGAAAGAATTTTTTTGTTCATCTTTTTTGTGATTAGACTGAATCTCATTAATTTGTGAAGATAATCACAAAATCACCCTCGAGGTTTGAGATAATCACGAAAACCCCCTACAGAGGTTTCATGCTAACCAAAACATATTGTGTTTTTTATTCTCGTGAAAATTTAAGGTGTAACTTTCAGAGTTTTTATAAGTGTAGATTTTTTTTTGGTAATGTTCTTCATAATGTAGGACAAAATTGACAGGCATGAAATTTTTGGGGGTAATTTTGGAACTTTTGGGATTTTTTTGGTAAATACCTAAAAAATCAAGGGTTTAGCTCGGCAACACCAGTTTTTTGTGGGGTCCGGGCTGCTGAATATTCGTGTTGTGTTCAGTTTTTCGCACAGTATTACTCTGTGAAGCAATTTTTGAATTATGTACTTCTGTCGGATCTAATGGATACAATATTCAGCCCTTTCCCATTATGTTGTTTGTTTAGGTGCTCCGGTAGTTTTGTTATTGTCTCTTCTTCTTTTCAAATATTGTCCAGGTGTACCTGGAGAAATGATCAACAATAGCTAAACATTATTTCTTATCTCCCATGCCGATGGGGACGACAGGTTCCTATAGGTCCATTTTCAATATGTCCAGAACCTTGTGGGTTGAAAGAAATAATTTGCTTTTCAGGATTGATTTGACTTGTTTGTCTTTCGAACACGGTCTACAGACTTGCTTGTCATGCGCCGAGAACTGTAATATCCAGTTGTAATTTTTCCATTCCTGTATTGTTGTAATATATTCAGTTAAAATTATATAGTGATATCGTAATTGGAGTTCTTGGTCTGCTCACATTGCAAATATATGATGTTTTCAGTCATTTAAACTCGAAACCGGATCATGAATACTATATAATTATTCGGATTTTTTTTATATTTTTTTTTTTAAAATCCGGCGCAAGCATCTTGTAGAGCCTGAATTGGAGAGTCCGGAACTAGTCGAAATCGATTGGAACGGCCAGAATTGATCGAGAACCGTCCAACCAAGGTGAGCCAAGTGGTTTGGTCAGCCTCCGAGTAAACCGTGCACACGTGCGTCCGAAACAGTACTGAAAGCTTCTGCGCGGGCCCGCGGGCATGCCTCGTTCAAGGCTGCCGACAGTCCACACGCATGTCTCGGTCAAGGCAACCGATAGTCCGTGCGCATCTCGTTCGAAAGTCTCCAAGAGTGACGTGTGTAGGTCACAAGTCCTCAGGAATAAGTCTAGAGGGGGGTGAATAGACTTATTAAACTCTTTCCTAAATCTCAGATGAGTTTCTCAGCTGTGATTAAGTGCAGATGACTTATGTCGACTGCAGACAGATAATGCGGAAGGCATAGATGATAAAAATGTAGATAACAAGTATCGACTGCAGATAACTTTCTATTGAAACAGTAAATATGTATGCAGCAGTTATGTATGATGTTTAAAGCAGTAAATCACACAAGCACTTATAGTGGTTTCAGAGGTGGGGTAATCCTCTACTAGTCCACTTCTCTCCAAACCAGTTGGAGATAAATTCACTATAACTATCAACCAGTGATAAAGGTTACAATGAATTCTTCATTGTTATAACAGCTTCCAACCAGTGGAAATTCGTGGCCGTTGCAACTCCCTTGACTGCCTAACACCTCTTGATCGAAAACCCGTGGATGCCTCAACAACTCTCGAGCTGTCTATCACCTTCCAATCAAGAACCCATCGATGCGTTTACAATCTCTTTACATTCAAGAACCCTATTCAAGAATGCAACCCCGTACTCAAACTTTTAAGAGAAGAGTGTTTGTCTTCTCCAACTTAAGAGCTTCTTCGAATATGACTGTTTAAGGTTTGCTCTTCACGATGCTATTTGTTCACTATGATTGTTTTGATTGCTTTGAACGCTTGAATGTATTGTTCGCCTCATACTTTTGCTCAATTCATATCCTCATATATTTATAGTATGATTCTTTGAGCTTCCTTCATAGCCATTGCATCACTGTAGCAAATCCGTTCGTTGGAGAGTGGACTTCTTTGTTTATCTTATCATTCCATTACACGGCTTGATTCCCTTTTCAATTCCTACCGTTTGAAAGACTTCTTTTGTTAGCACCGTTATTCTTGATTAGAATAATCATAAGTCTTCAGAATGCGGATCTCAAGAAATATTTTATTCCTAACTTTTCGGGAATCTTTTCGGTTTGTCTCCTTACGTCTGCATGTGGATTTCCATTATTGTTGACTTCAACACTTGATGATGTGGACTGAGTTACTTGGATGATATCTTATCTGAGAACTTATCTGATATCTCTCGGTCAAACCTGCCTGATGTGCGGTCAACCTTCTCGGATGTAAAACTTCTCTGATATAACCTGGTAGAAGTTCTCTGATATATAGTTCTTTGATCTCGTCTTGACTGAAGTTCTCTGACCTGATGAATATTCTCTGATCTGACGGTCAAACTTCAACTGATATAGATCTTGTCTGATAACTCGACTGCAGATGGGTTTTGGTCAAACCTCTCTGATATTCTGCGTTGACCAAAACTTGTCTGATGTATCGCCTTCTTCAGAACTTAACTGCAGCTTGGCTTTGGTCAAACATCTGTGATGTTTTGCGTTGACCAAAACTTCTCTGATAATAAACTTTTCTGTAAACTTCTCTGATAAGTGGCAGTTCTATACTTAGTTGATTTCAACACTTGATCCAGACTTAGTCTAATTTTTAAGGCCTATAGAAGATACTCATTTGGTTCTTCTTCACAATGCCAAGTATTTACTGCATACATTTGAATGAATAACAATACAAGGAAGACATCATCAAAATCTAACAGGTATTCCTAACAATTTCCCCTTATTTTGATGATGGTAAAACTAAAGTATTTGAAATGTAAACAAGTCTGCACAAAATAAAGTGCAAGACATAGGTAAAACTCAGTCTTTTTGAGACAACTAGTGGTTGTCATTCAAGTGACTGTTATGAATTTTTATTGATGTTACACTACAGTGCAGTTTGAATGAAACAAAATACAAGTAAAAAATTACAATTATTACAGAATTACAAGTAAATTACAAAATATACTATAAATTACAAAACAAGCAAAAATAAAAAATCATCTTCCTCCTCTGGCTCTTCCTCTTCCTCTGATCTGCTTTGGTGGAGGGAGTGACTTCAAAGGTTTGGCTCCAATGGGTCTTCTTGTGATTGGGGCTAACCCATATTTTCTTTTGACCACTAATGATGTAACACCCCAATTTAGGCGGATATTACAGTGCCGTGGACCCCCAACTAGGACCCACCAGGCGAATGAAAATTAATGAATTAAATAATATAATTGTAGTACCGAACCACATTATATCATTTATTAATCCGATGAGGAGTTTCAAGTACAACACACCCAGGGAATACAGAATACATGTATATTTATATGAAGATAAAATATACAACACTGAATAAAAATAAATATCCAAACGGAAATCTGCAGCGGAAATAAAAGTGAAGAAACATGAATGACTGAAAAGGACTGGGCCCCCTACTAGTATCACTGGGACTCCTCGCCGTCAACGTTCTCTTACCATGCTTTAGCCTTGCCATGACCTGAAAACAACGTCCCCCAACGGGATCAGTTACACATAACAACAATCCTCAATAAACACAATCATTATATATCATAGTTATAAAATTAAGCTGAAGAGGGGCATCATAGTACGCCGGTAATGGGACGTGCAAGTGCACAAGATGAGTGTCCGGACACACCCACACTTGTACCTAATTAGTCTCACGGAGGCACGTTACAGTGTGCACATTCCATTATGTCGGTGAACCCGCCACATGACTATCGTGTGCCCGACTACAAATTCCACACATAACCACCCGGCTATGCAATGTGAACCCAGAAGGTCACATGAACAAAAGTGACCACGATGAATATTAATAAATAACAATCCGACAAGGTCAAGAATGACTCACCGAGATGAAATAATAATGAATAAATGATAGCTCACTGAAATGATTGGAACCGTCGTTCCTCGTGAATTGAATGATTAGTTTGATAATTACAAGTATCAACATGAATAATATATCATGAATGAATTATGAATATGAATGAACAACAACGAAAGGAATGAATATCTTTTTAACCGAGTAAGAATCAACTTACCTCAATACCGGTGATGAAACGTCCTCTCTTGAACAAACGTCCTAAGGAAAAATACTGGTCGCTCGAATAACCTTGAATAACATGGTTACCAACAAACGCTCAATATACGTATCAAGCACGATTATAACCAACTCAAACGTCGATGCAACAATAATCAAACTCATTGGGGCATTCTAACGAATACGTTGTAAACATTCTTCCCTTTGGTTACAACCAACCCCCATAATATCGATACCAAACCTCCAAGGAATGATTCAACCCAACAAAACTCCATTAATGACATGAATAATCCAATAGGAAACCACAACTCAAGGTTACGACAACATCAATCGGAAACCCCCACAATAACCAAATTCAAACATCAAAGGTTCTAGAAATATTCCCAAATATTCATCAAATCCGAAATATACACCAATAAATCTGTAGTAATACATGTAAACAAGGTATATAATCCATATCTAACATATTCCAACATAATAGCAAGCTTACACGAAGAGATCGGGAGGAAAACATTCAAAATCCGAAATTCTAGATCCAAGAAATGTTTACCTTGACTTGATGTATTGGAGAGGATGAAATGATGATTAATCCGAATTATAAGCTTGAAGATGTTGATAGGTGGATGCATATCGAAGAGATCTCTCCAAATCGTCCGAAATCGCACAAAACCGTCGAGAGGAGGAGGAGAAATGAAGAAATGATGAAACTGGACTGAACTGTCCTATATATACTGATCCCAGATTAGCGCACGCTAAGCCCTGATATTTAGTGTGCGCTAGCGGTTAATCGGGAAGTCCAGTGAGCTCTGATTGCCTCGTTAGCGTGCGCTACGAACTTGGTAGCGTGCATTAACGCCTTCCCGATAGCGTGCGTTAACCCAAAATGTTAGCGTGCGCTAACTGATGTTGATACCCAGCAACTGGAGTCCAGAACCTCCTGTCCTCTGACCTGCTCGCGATAGCGTGCACTACACCCAAAACTCAGCGTGCGCTACACTGACCACTAGCGCACTTTATGATCCGCTCGTAGCATGCGCTATGAATTATTCTATTTCAGTCCATTACCCACTGGACTCTGCCTGATCGACTGATAAGTGGTAATTTTACCACATTTTTCTAGGATTTTATACTAGGTTTTTATCTCGTTTCGTGATTAATGTGCTCGTATTTGGCTTATTTATGATTAGTCGAGCCGTATTACGCGTTTGGGTTGGTTTTAGTATGTTTGCAGGTTTTTAGAGCCAAAAGGACCCAAAACGAGACAAAGGACCGAGAGTCGAGTCAAACGGACGGAAGAAACGGATTTTTGCAAAAGTCAGACCACCTATCGGCCGATAGGTGCGTCCGACTGGTGTTCCGAGCCCTATCGAGTGAAGTCGACCGACGAACCAACTATCGGGCCAGCCTATCGGCCGATAGGTGCGTCCGATAGGCTGCTCCGCGGGTTCTCGAATTTTGACGGATTGTGACTCTTTTGGATAGATTTTGTTTCCTAGATTAGTTCCAATCGGGAATTTAACTCCCATAGGCTATATAGACCTCCTTCTAGACCTAGTTTGAGGATCTTTATCATCTTTATCACTTTTTTATCATCTTTTATCATCCTTTATCATTTTTTGCACACTTTGACATTTTTGGGCAAGATTTATTCCTTGGAGACGAGAACTTTTTGGGAAAGCAGCAATTATTATTGTTTTTCTACTTTTTCGGAGATTGAAGACTCAGAGTTCATCCGGAAGGGTTGTAATCTCTCTTTTCATATTAATAATATGCATTCTCCATCTATTTCTTGTTTAATTTCAATTATGTCTGGCTAAATCCATTGATTGATTCTAGGGTTAGTAATTTTAATTGATGTTCACATGATGTTCCTTTGATTAGCTTTTTACCTTTCATCCTAGGCTTGTGATCAAGATGTGTTAAATCTCATGCTAGATTAAAGGGCCCTTAATCGATGCATGTTAGCTAATTAATTTTGCTCGGAAGGATTAATTAATTAGTGGAAATACTTGATGCACAATATGATTTGTTCTTAAGACCTAAGTGGAGTAAGATAAATCATAGATAAATAAGTTGACGCTTTTTAAGTGATTTAAATTCTTTGAGCCTTGCGGGAAAAGGGTTTAAATTAACTATCTTTCTAGGTTGCCTTGATCGGAATTCTAGATCGGCTGAGTGATTATTTCTAGGATTGAATTAAAATTTGGGAAAAAGGAATCAAGTGAATGGATTGTGTGAACTCAATTAGAAGATACTACCCTAGGATCAATTAGTTTTCAACTTGTGATTTTATTTTGCTAATTTGCTTTATTTGCTTGATTTAGATAATTCATCTTTTATTTTTATTTTTCGATTTTTAAAGTTAGATAATTAGAAACAAACCAAATTTTCGGATTCCTAAATAGCAGTCAAATTTTGAGTAGAGTTACTTCCTTTATTTTCAACACATCAATTCCCTTGGGTTCGACACCTTGGAAATACTTCTAGGTTTTACAAATTTTAAAATTGATCGGATTTGAAAACCATACTACGCGAATTTCTAGCGATCAATTTTTGGCGCCGTTGCCGGGGAATTGATAGAAAACTTAAAGGGATAATTCGAAAAAGAAGAGATTGTTACTTTAGGTTGTATACTATTATTATTAATATTCGATCTCGTTTCCTCACATCTTGTTTTCTCTTCCTTGTAGGCGGTGCATGATCACAAGATCCCAAGAAAAGGACTTATTTCCTATGGATCCGGAAATCGAGAAGTCTTTGAGGAGGAAGAAGCAAGAAGCGAGAACCGAGACTATTTCTATACCTATCGTTGATACCATGGCCGGCATTGTTGACCCACCACGAGAACTCGCTCGTCCCGAGAAGATCCCTTTGAATGCCCGCTTTCGACCTAAGCTGGACGATTATCAAGAAGGAGGTTGGGAAAGATTGATGACAACAAATTCGAGCTAAAGCCGTCCATCATCGCTACGGTGAAGACTCAAACATACGGTGGAGGAGATAATGAAGATCCAAACGCTCAACTTGAGTCGTTTTGGACATATGTGCCACCATCAAGCAAAACGGAGTGCCTCCGGATGTCATTAAGCTCCGCCTATTCCGGTTCTCCTTAGAAGACGATGCGCTAGATTGGTACAAGAGTCTAGATCGGAAGGAAATTGGTACTTGGAGAGAGATGACTCGGTTGTTCTTAGCACAGTTCTATCCTCCCTCGAAGGTGCAAAAACAAATCAACGATATCTTGCAATTCGAGCAATATGAGAATGAATACTTATACGAGGCATGGATCCGATTTAAGAAGCTACTTCGCAAATGCCCACAGCATGGAATTGACAAGGAGGAAATCTACATTCGGTTTTATCGGGGTTTGACGAGGAAGGCTAGAAGAGAGTTGGACTATTCCTCGAAAGGGGGATTTCTTGCTAACGATTATGAAGAGGCCAAGAATCTCATCGAGCTAGCGGTCAACAATGATTACGAGGAGGTGACCGATAGGAAGATGACGAGAAGAAAGGTCCCATCCGGTGACGAGGACGCCTACGGTGATTTGAAGGCGAAATTTGAAAGACAACAAAAAGAGCTTGAGATGCTAAGAAAGAAGACTTTGGGAGTCAATGCAGTTTTTGAAGAGCTAAACGAGCCTATTGCAATTGAGGAGGATGTAAATTACGTGCAAGGAGGAAACTTCTGGCAAGGGGGAAATAGGGGGAACTATTATCCGAACAATCGAAACCACCCTAATTTCTCCTATGCCAACCCGAACAATGCTCTTCAGCCACCACCGGGATTTAACGTGAAAAACGGGGTTATTCAAGAGCCGATTGCTAAGACACCGATGGAAGAGATGTTGGAACGGTTAGAGGCGAGTCAAAAAGATTTTATTTATAAAACAGACAAGAGGTTCGGGGCTCTCGAGCATAGTGTGACATCTATTGGAAACTCAGTGATAGCCTTGACAAAGCAGATGTCGATGGTGGAGACCCAAATGGGTCAAATGGCGAACGCCTGCCGAATTCATAAGCGGGCCATTTTCCGAGCAAGACGAGACCAACCCGAAGACGCAACAATGCAACGCAATCGAGCTTCGGAGTTGGACAAGGTACGATAATCATGGGGCTGAAGTTGAGAAATCGAAACGAGGATGTACTAGAAACGGAGCCGAGAACGAGAAGGAAGATGAAACGCGAAGAGCCTCTCGCCAAGACTATCGGCCGATAGCCCACCCGATACCTGCATGAATTCCGGAATTGAGCCTATCGACCCCCCTATCGGTCGAAAGGCTCCTGTAGGTTCGAATGTGAAGGATTTTGAGGTAAAAGATCCATTTCCACAGCGATTGGCCAAGTCGAAATATGATGAAAAGCTTCAACGGTTTATTGACATGTTTCAAAAGGTGAATATCAACATTCCACTTCTAGACGCTTTGAGAGACATGCCGGGGTACGTTAAATTCTTGAAAGACGTTGTGGCAAGCAAGAGGAAGTTGGCGAAGTTTGAAACAATAAATTTGACAGAGGAGTGTAGCGCTATCATTGAAAACAAGCTCCCGCTCAAGCAGAAGGATCCGGGACATTTTACTTTTACATGCATGATTGGCGACCAAACGTTCCGTAATGTGTTGTGTGATCTCGGGGCAAGCATCAATCTTATGCCTCTATCCATCTTTAAGAGGTTGAAGATTGGGGAGATGAAGCCGACTACTATTTCTCTACTCATGGCGGACCGGTTGATCTCTTATCCGAGGGGAGTTGTGGAGGATGTGTTCGTTAGAGTCCAACACTTAGTCTTCCCGGCCGATTTCGTAGTTCTTGATATGCCCGAGGACGAGAATCAACCATTGATCTTTGGGAGACCGTTTCTAGCGACGGGGAGAGCACTTATCGACGTCCAAGAGGGTGATCTTACCTTCCGGGTTAATGATCAAAATCTGAAAATTTCCATCTATGACGCGATGAAGAAGCCCGAGGATGCGCCCGAGGAATGTTATGCAATTGAGTCTATTATGCCGCCCCCGACCGACTTGTTGGAGCATTGCATTTCACAATCCATTTACTCACATTCCGATGTTGAAGAAATTTCCGAGGATTTGCCAAAGTATGTTCGAATGTTGGAGGCGAACGAGTTTCGATCTAATGAGAGGGACGTGTGCTATCTTGATGTCAACAAACCCGTTCAAGGGGGAGTTGTCGCTGAGGACCGATCGATCGAGGTGCCGGGTTAGAACTTAAGCCGCTGCCGGATCACTTATAATATTGCTTCTTGGCGAGAACGAGTCCTATCCCGTGATAGTTTCTTCTTCTCTCGGACCTACTAACTTGGAGAAGCTATTACGGTGTGCGAAAACACAAAGGGGCGATTGGATGGACGATTTCGGACATTAAGGGAATAAGCCCTTCTATTTGTATGCACCGGATTTTGCTAGAAGACGATCATAAGCCGAGGGTGCAACCGCAACGAAGATTAAATCCGGCAATGCAAGAGGTTGTGAGAAAAGAGGTGCTTAAATTGTTAGATGCCGGGATGATATATGCGATTTCCGATAGTGAGTGGGTGAGTCCTACTCAATTCGTCTCTAAGAAAGGGGGTATGACCGTGATCAAGGACGAGAAAGATGAATTAATCGCGATAAGGCTAGTCACGGGATGGAGAGTTTGTATCGACTACCGGCTACTTAATGCGGCGACGAGGAAGGATCATTTTCCACTTCTATTTATTGATCAAATGCTAGATCGTTTGGCCAGATACGAGTATTTATGCTTTTTGGACGGGTATTCGGGGTACAATCAAATTGCTATCGCTCCGGAAGACCAACACAAGACTGCTTTCACGTGCCCTTATGGGGTATTCGCTTACCGGAGGATGCCGTTTGGCTTGTGCAACGCACCCGCAACTTTTCAAAGGTGCATGATGGCCATCTTTCACGGATTAGTCGAGAACATAATGGAGGTATTTATGGATGATTTTTCAGTTTTTGGTTCATCTTTCGACCATTGCTTGAAAAATTTATCTTTGGTACTTGCCCGGTGTGAGGAGACGAACCTTGTTCTAAATTGGGAGAAATGTCACTTCATGGTGCAAGAGGGAGTAGTCTTTGGGGCATAAAATATCTTCTAAGGATTAGAGGTTGATCGAGCGAAGGTGGTTGCTATCGAGAAATTACCGCCTCCAACCAATGTTAAATCAAGAAGCTTCCTAGGCCATGCGGGGTTCTATAGACGGTTCATTAAGGATTTCTCAAAAATCACGAAGTCGTTATGTTCCTTGCTCGAGAAAGACGTGAAATTTGAGTTTGATGATGATTTCTTGAGGGCGTTTGAGACATTGAAACGAGCCTTAATTTCGACGCCGGTCTTGATCACTCCGGATTGGGGTGCACCATTCGAGTTGATGTGCGACGCGAGCGATCAAGTTGCTGGGGCCGTTTTGGGTCAAAAACGGGATAAGATTTTCCGGTAATTTATTATGCGAGTAAGACGATGGATTCGCCCAAATGAACTACACCACGACGGAAAAGAGTTGCTCATTGTGGTCTATGCATTCGACAAATTCCGACCTTACCTAGTGGGCACTCACACTATTGTTCATACCGATCACGCAGCGATTCGCTATCTATTTGCCAAGAAGGATTCGAAGCCGAGATTAGTGAGATGGATACTCCTTCTACAAGAGTTCGACATGGAGATCCGGGATAGGAAGGGGTGCGAGAATGTTGTTGCCGATCACCTTTCCCGTCTCGAGAAGCCGGTTGAGGGAGAAGATTCGAGGGTCGAAATAAAGGAGAACTTTCCGGACGAGCATATCCTAGCCTTGGCCGACGATACACCATGGTACGCGGACTATGTTAATTTCCTTGCTATCAAGCATGTTCCAATGGGTCTTTCTTCTCATCAAATAAAGAAATTCTTCCATGACGTTAAATTCTACTATTGGGAAGACCCTATTCTTTATCGGAGGTGCGCGGACGGGGTTATTCGCATGTGTGTTCGACAAAGCGAATGGCAAAGGATAATTGAAGAATGCCATAGTGCACCGAGTGGGGGTCATTTTTCAGCGAATCGAATGGCCATGAAGGTGTACCAATGTGGATTCTATTGGCCTTCTATTCATAAAGATTGCCAAGCTTTTGTGAAACATTGCGATAGATGCCAACGATTGGGGAACATAGCAAAAAGAGACGAGATGCCGCAGCACGCTATTATGGAAGTAGAGTTGTTTGACGTATGGGGTATCGATTTTATGGGTCCGTTTGCAAAATCACGAGGCTATTCGTATATTTTACTTGCGGTCGACTACGTGTCGAGATGGGTTGAGGCGATGCCGACGATTATGAATGATTCGAAAGTGGTGATTAAATTTCTTAATAAGAACATTTTGACTCGTTTCGGGACTCCACGAGCTTTGTTGAGTGACGGGGGGATCCACTTTAATAATAGGTGGTTAGGAACCCTTCTTGCAAAATATGGAGTTAAACATAAGATTACGTCCGCCTATCATCCGCAAGCTAATGGACAAGCCGAGCTCGCCAATCGGGAGATCAAACAAATTTTAGAGAAGACGGTCACGAACAAGAAGGACTGGGCAAAATATCTAGATGATGCACTTTGGGCTTATCGGACCGTATAAGACTCCAATCGAATGTCTCCATACCAGCTCGCCTTTGGGAAATCCTGTCATTTACGGTGGAGCCGAAGTTAAAGCGTATTGGGCCACTAGACGGATTAATTTGAATTTCTTGAGGCTAGTGGATCGAGAAGAGAGAAGTCACTGAAATCGACGAGTGGAGAAACGAGGCTTTCAAAATGCAAGGATTTACAAGGAAAGAGCGAAAAGTTTCACGATGATCGCATTCGGAAGAAGGACTTCGTCCGGAGATGAAGTGCTCGTTTTCAATTCTCGCTTCGTCTATTTCCGGGAAGTTGATGTCAAAGTGGATCGTCCATACACCGTCTTTCAAGTAAATCAAAACGGATCATGTGTCGTGATGAAAGAAGATGGGAACAAGTTTATTGTGAACGGACATCGGATGAAGCACTATTTCAAGCCGTTGCACCACGAAGAGAAGTATGTTACTTACCTCGAAGACCCGGAATGAATGAGGTATCGTCTAGCTAAAGACGTTAAACGTAGCACTTGTTGGGAGGTAACCCAACGTATGTATATTAGTTCGTTTTATTCGTTTGTTTTCGATTGTTCGTTTGCGTGATTTTTGTAGTTTCTAGTTTCGTAGTAGCTTTGTTAGTTTTGTTTAGTTCTAATCCATGCACGCCGAGTTTTGGATACTTGCAGGTCTTTAATCGCCATATCCAAGCGAAAACGGGACCAAGTATGCGAAATAGAAAAAGTTGAAAATTTTTTGAGACAGACGAACCTATCGGCCGATAGGCCCGGCCGATAGGCTGAGGAAAATTAAAAAAATTAAATGTTACAAGCAGTGGTCGATAGGCAGACCCTATCGACCGATAGGTCCCGCCCGATAGTCAGGTACGTAACTTTCTGTCTGTCCTATCTTCCTGAAATTTATCGGCCGATAAAGCACCCGATAGGACATACCCGGTCCAGTATCCGCTCCAACCCGGTTGAGTAATAACCCCTTTTAAACACCTTAACCACCCGTTTTTCTCACACACACACACACACATATCGGCCGATAAAAACACAAAGGGGCGATTTTCTCTATTGTTCTTCCGTACAGATTCGATCAAGGTACTTAATTTCGACACTTAATCCTCTTGTTTTTCAATTTTATACATGTTTTGAAGCACTTTGACGGATTCTTTTTGGAGTTTTGTTGAATTTTGAATTGGGGATCCTCTTTTTGGGGGCTTTTGTTAGACTTTGATGTTCTTTGAATTTTATGCCCGATTGTTGATAGAATCTTGATGGAAACATGTTATCTATGCTTGATTGTTCATGGGTACTTCGAATTGGGGGATTAATTGATGAAATTGAACGAATTTTGAAAAAAAACCCCAAATTGGAAGAACCCTAATTTCGAATTTGTTGAAATTGGGTAAATTTGTTGAATTGAATTGTTAATTGGGATTGATATGAGTTGAATTGTTGATGATGATTCGAATTTTGAATGAATTAGATTGGATTGGAGAGAATTTGTCATAATATGATCGAAGTATGTAGTTTTGTTATTGTGGGATGTGATTTTGATCCTTTGAATATGAAATGGGGAGTCGAAGTTTGGGGAGGTTGTGTGATTTGTTGATCGTAGTATATGGTCATCGGGTCTATGATTTTGATGTTTATTGGACATTATAGGGCTCTTAGTTGATATTGTGGGATTATTGGATTATGTCGACACTCGTTGAATGTTTGCATTATGAGTTGCTTATTGGATATTGATTGGATGGTTGTTTTGTAGGAACTTTGAAATGGCTGGAAATCAAAGCAAGAAGTCGAAGCCGTATAAGGCCGGAAAGTCTAAGGCAACCACAGAGAAGGAAAGGGAGCTCTACGACAAACCCGCCATTTCCGCCGCAGCTGATCGTGTATCTGCTAACAAAGCCACTCCTTTCTCTTTTCAAACTTATTCCTCCTTTGGGATGCGAAATAAGTTTGGGGGGGGGGGGGGGGAGAAGTGCGGCTTTGTTAATTTCGGCATGTGTGAGTACCTTGTATGCCTTGTATCACTATTTGCTTGTGTTGGTGCCCGTTGTTTTTATTTGTGCTTCTCATATTGGTGTTGCGTGGATTTGGCTTTTGTTGCTTAGTTCTTAGATTTTTATGTTCATTTTCGTTTGGTGTGTTTGCTAGTTTCTATTTTTTTTAGGTCGTAGTAGTTTTTTTTAGATTTCGTGTTTGCTTTTATTTGCTTTTCTTTGTTTGCTTTGATGCCTTGCTTGTCTTAGTTTTTCTTTATTCGTGAATTTTTCGTGCTTCTATTTGTGTGATACCGATGTTACGACACTGTTTTTCTCTCTGAAGAAACGGTCGAGTTGTAGTCAGTTATTTCTGTTTTGCATAGTATTCATTTAGGTCCAAAATTTTTCGTGATTGTAGAGGTCTTGGCAGATAAGAGACGATACATACTTGTTTTAAAATCACCTTCAATACGTTTGGTTACATCTTCCGGATAGTGAGTCGTACTGTTTCTTTAGTCGTGTTGGCACTTAGATTGAGTTTAGAGTCGGTCAGTTTTTCCCAAAAGTCGAGATAATGTTGTTCTATGAAGGGAAGTCTAGTAACCGGGGGCATTCGCGTGATCCGTTGTTTACCCTCGCGTAAAACGACGACCCTGATTAGACTAGTGATTTAGATATTTCACATGTGCCAATGATAGGGAGCCTAGTAACAGGGGTTATTCGCGTGACCCGCTGTTTACTCTCGCGCAAAACGGCGACCTTGATTCGGACATGCGGAAATTATATATTCGAGTTGTTTCTCCGCTGTAGACGGGAACTTAGTAACTAGAAGCATCCATGTGCCTCATGAGTGTCTTTTACGTCAAACGGTTTCCTAGTACATGAGAATGGAAGTTCCACCCTAGGATTACCCCGATGAAACATCCCGAGATCCTAACCTAGTGGTCAACTCGAATCAAATCCTTGAACATATATATAAGGGAATACTGTCCGAGGTTTATTTGTTATGAAACTCGTGAAAATTGTGCCACTAGATCGTAACGGACGAACTAGCTTGTTTATTTTAGCCTTTCATATTGACGGTCGATTTGACTCACGTTTTGTTAATCTTTGAGTGGATTTTCTTCATGAACGAATGATTAGACCGAACTTGACTACTTTGCGGAATCATTATTTCGAAAGTACCGCTTTTACGACACTCGGATTATTTAGAGAGAATTACAGGATAGTATTGATTAGGTTGAACATTATGAGTTGCACGATGATTCACGACATTCTTTTTCTTTTCTTTTTGTTGTTCGGGACGAACAATGCTCAAGTTTGGGGGGGTTTGATAAGTGGTAATTTTACCACATTTTTCTAGGATTTTATACTAGGTTTTTATCTCGTTTCGTGATTAATGTGCTCGTATTTGGCTTATTTATGATTAGTCGAGCCGTATTACGCGTTTGGGTTGGTTTTAGTGTGTTTGCAGGTTTTTAGAGCCAAAAGGACCCAAAACGAGACAAAGGACCGAGAGTCGAGTCAAACGGACGGAAGAAACAGATTTTTGCAAAAGTCAGACCACCTATCGGGCCACCCTATCGGCCGATAGGTGCGTCCGACTGGTGTTCCGAGCCCTATCGAGTGAAGTCGACCGACGAACCAACTATCGGTCCAGCCTATCGGCCGATAGGTGCGTCCGATAGGCTGCTCCGCGGGTTCTCGAATTTTGACGGATTGTGACTCTTTTGGATAGATTTTGTTTCCTAGATTAGTTCCAATCGGGAATTTAACTCCCATAGGCTATATAGACCTCCTTCTAGACCTAGTTTGAGGATCTTTATCATCTTTATCACTTTTTTATCATCTTTTATCATCCTTTATCATTTTTTGCACACTTTGACATTTTTGGGCAAGATTTATTCCTTGGAGACGAGAACTTTTTGGGAAAGCAGCAATTGTTATTGTTTTTCTACTTTTTCGGAGATTGAAGACTCAGAGTTCATCCGGAAGGGTTGTAATCTCTCTTTTCATATTAATAATATGCATTCTCCATCTATTTCTTGTTTAATTTCAATTATGTCTGGCTAAATCCATTGATTGATTCTAGGGTTAGTAATTTTAATTGATGTTCACATGATGTTCCTTTGATTACCTTTTTACCTTTCATCCTAGGCTTGTGATCAAGATGTGTTAAATCTCATGCTAGATTAAAGGGCCCTTAATCGATGCATGTTAGCTAATTAATTTTGCCCTAAGGATTAATTAATTAGTGGAAATACTTGATGCACAATATGATTTGTTCTTAAGACCTAAGTGGAGTAAGATAAATCATAGATAAATAAGTTGACGCTTTTTAAGTGATTTAAATTCTTTGAGCCTTGCGGGAAAAGGGTTTAAATTAACTATCTTTCTAGGTTGCCTTGATTGGAATTCTAGATCGGCTGAGTGATTATTTCTAGGATTGAATTAAAATTTGGGAAAAAGGAATCAAGTGAATGGATTGTGTGAACTCAATTAGAAGATACTACCCTAGGATCAATTAGTTTTCAACTTGTGATTTTATCTTGCTAATTTGCTTTATTTGCTTGATTTAGATAATTCATCTTTTATTTTTATTTTTCGATTTTTAAAGTTAGATAATTAGAAACAAACCAAATTTTTGGATTCCTAAATAGCAGTCAAATTTTGAGTAGAGTTACTTCCTTTATTTTCGACACATCAATTCCCTTGGGTTCGACACCTTGGAAATACTTCGAGGTTTTACAAATTTTAAAATTGATCGGATTTGAAAACCATACTACGCGAATTTCTAGCGATCATCGACCTTAGCGCGCGCTACACTGATTGCATAGCGTGCACTATCCAAACTACTAGCGCGCGCTACTTACCATTCGTAGCGTGCGCTACTACAACTCAAATTCAGTCCAGTGCCTTCTGGACTGTCTACCCGAACCACATTAGCGTACGCTAAAGCTGAGGGGTAGCGTGCGCTACCCGTACTCAATTAGCGCGCGTTAAGGAGAGTAAGTAGTAGGGCTAGGAATTTTTGGTTCCAACAAGAAAAGTGCAGGAACCGAACCGCACAGTTTTTTTGCGGTTCGGTTTTGCTTATTTTTTTGTCCGAACCTACTCGGAACCGAACCGACTCGGAACCGAATCGATTCGGAACCGAACTGGAACCAATTCCGGTTGGCTGTAATTCCCCCCCCCTCCCCCCCCCCCCCCAAAAAAAAAGTACCAAACCCAAAATACTACTTTTACAACTAAAACCAAAACAGAGGACTTCAATATAATTAGGAACAGAATGAACAACAAAAAGTGAAAACAGAAAAATTTTACAATTAAAACCCAAAATACTACTTTTACAGTTAAAGCCAAAGCGGAGGACTTCAATATAATTAGGAACATAATGAACAAGTGCAATTTCTGTTCAATATAATTAGGAACATAATGAAAACAGAAAACAACAGACAACAGACAACAGAAAAGAAAAGTGAAAACAGAAAACTTCATTTTCAAATTGAATGAACAACAGAGTCAGAATGAATGACAACTGAAAATAGAAAACTAAAATCTTCAACATTTAGGTTCATCTTTTCATTTTCTTGTTCGATTTGGATGACTTTTTCGATGCCAAACTGAACTCCACTTTTTTGCACGCACTTGTTGGTTGCTCACTAGTAGTTTTATGAAATTTCTGAAGTTGTTCTCTCTCTTCTTGAAGTTGTTCTGCATATATAATAAAACAAATTAAACATATCGAAGGAAAGAACAAATAAAATAATAGACCTTGGAAACAGAAAAATAAACTAGGCAGGAATGTAATAAAGTTTATTAAATAAACCTTGTAAACCTTGTAATAAAATTTCTTCTTTTTATTACATTTTAAACAGGAAGGCATAAGCAAGGAAAAAGAAGAAATTTTATTACATTCCTGCCTTAAATAAGGTTTATTAAATAAACCTTGTAAAGTGAGGCCAAAGTTGTGCCACAATAGTTGCATGTGTGCTCCCAATAACCTTTTCCACTCCATCAATTACTTCAACAAGAGGCTCATTATATTTGGTGAAGTGAGGCCAAACACTAGGCTTCGATGTGTCCTGTTTCTTCTTTGCAGTAGTGGTCTTCCTTTTCTTATTTTTTGCAGTACGTTCTTCCACATTTTTAGCTACTACAAATAAATAAAGCATATGATTAACAAATTAGGAATGACAACTCAATCAAGATAGTAATTCAAATAAGGCAACAAAAAGCCTCAATTTGCAGTATTAAGAATTATATGATTCATGAAAAGAGTCATCTGTTCAAGAATCAAACTTCAAACTAAATAAATAAGATTCATCTGTTCAAACTTCAAACTAAATAAATAAGATTCATGAAATGTATTTCAACCGAAAACTAATCATTCGATTCACTGCAGGAAAAACTAATCACTCAATTCACTGCATCCATATTTCGGAAAGGAAGAAGATACAAATTTCCAAAACATTGTGAGAATTTAGACAAAGATTATCAAATATAAAAAATCTGGACTATATTATCATTATCATAGTTCAGAGATGAAAATTGAAATTTCTAGCTTTTGGTAATTACCTAACTGTTGGCTGCGTTCTTCTTTTTCCAACGAACAAGAATAATCAAAATCGGAGTTTTCAGTTGTAGGTGCTTGATTAACAGTGGGGCTGGGATTCGAAGAAGATGCCATGGACGGAAGCCGAAGAACGGAAGATTCGATTCAATTGACGAAGAAGAGCAGGGACAACCGCCAGGTAGGGTTTCTTCTTTCTTTCTGTTTCTGGAGGCACGCGTTTTTTCTTCGGGAGGCAGGTAAGTTTTTCTTTCTGACCTTTAGTATTTTATTTTATGTGTAAATTAAAATTATAATTATGTTTTTAATAAGAATATATTATATTATATTTAATTCATTAAATTCGGTTCCCAGTTTGGTTCGGTTCGGCTGTTCGGTTCGGTTTCAACGGTTCCTCTTTAAAATGGAACCGGAATCGCGAACCGAACCGTTTACTATCTCTAAGAACCTAACCGAAAAAAATAGAGAAATTGTTGCTACGAATCGAACCGAACCGTCGGTTCCGACGCGGTTCAGATCAGTTCTGCAGTTCCCGATTCCAAAAGTCCCAGCCCTAGTAAGTAGCGTGCGCTACTCCTCACACACAGCCCACTACAAAGATGACAATGATGATACACTCGGCCCGACTCTCCAATTGGGTTGAATGACGAATAATAACCGATACACGATACAAAAATTACTCTGAACGGTGAATACAATGAATGAGTATGAATAATGAATGATTATTAATGAGTGAAAAATTACTGAGTGACAATATACTGAATGATAATGAATGAATTTACAACCGGGTATTACATACACCCCCTTTAAAAAGTTTCGTCCCCGAAACTAAGGGTCAAACGAATTGGGATAACTCTCCCGCATACTATCCGCAGTTTCCCAAGTAGCCTCTTCGACTCCATGCCTAGACCACTGAATTTTAACCAAAGGAATCTTCTCGTTCCTCAACTGTTTGATTCGCCGCTCTAAGACTCGTACAGGACACTCCTCATACGAATGATTCTCTGCGATCTCGATTTTATCAAACTGAAGTATGTGACTCGGGTCGGCAACATACTTCCGCAACTGAGAGACGTAAAACACATTATGAATTCGGCTCAATGCTGGAGGTAAAGCCAATCGATAAGCCAGACTGCCTACTCGATCCAAAACCTCAAACGGTCCAATGAATCTCGGACTCAACTTTCCCCGCTTCCCAAAACAGAAGATACCTCGACTCGGGGATACCTTAACCAAAACGTGGTCATCTGCCTCGAACTCTAGTGGTCGACAACGATTATCTGCATATGATTTTTGTTGACTCTGAGTGGTCAACAAACGACTCCTGATCAAAGCTACCTTCTCGCGGGCGGCTATAAGCATATCGGGCTCGGTACCGATTGATTCCGATAAGTCATCCCAACACAAAGGAGATCGACAATGACGACCATACACGGCCTCGTAAGGTGCCATCTTAATCGAAGCATGCCAACTGTTATTGTACGTGAACTCGATCAACGGTAGTTGGGCTTCCCAATCATCTTTCCAATCGAGGACGCATGCCCTAAACATGTCCTCCAATGTATGAATAGTTCTCTCTGATTGTCCGTCAGACTGGGGATGAAAAGCTGTGCTGAGATTAAGCTGAGTTCCCATAGCACGATGAACTGATTTCCAGAAATGTGACACGAATCGCCCGTCACGATTAGAAACAATACTCTTAGGAGTACCGTGCAATCTCACTATCTCTTTGATGAACAACTGGGCAAGTCTCTCGGGACCCTACGTATCCTTAATCTTAAAGAAATGAGCTGACTTAGTTAAGTGGTCCACAATTACCCAAATTGTATTAATGCCACGATGACTCGTCGGCAAACTCGTGATGAAGTCTATTGAAATATCCAACCACTTCCACTCTGGAATAGGGAGTGTTTCAGCATACCCGCCGGTCGCTGATGTTCTATCTTGACTTGCTGACAGGTTAAACATCTCGAAACAAAATCTATGACTTATCGCTTCATATTACTCCACCAGTAATTTTGTTTCAAATCTTTGTACATCTTGCTAGACCCCAGATGAATGGAATAAGGGGTAGCATGAGCTTCTCTCAAAATCGAGTTTTTCAACTCGTCATTCGCCGGTACACATAACCGATTCTTAAATCGCAAAAGTCCATCCTCGTGGACCACAAATCCAGAGGCTTTCCCTTGAGCCACATCATCTCGAATGCGCAACAAAGATGGGTCTGAACCCTGATTCACTCTGAACGCCTCCTCGAGTGGCGATGAAATCTCTAACATGCAAATTTGCCCTTGCACTCGCTGTAACTAGACCTTGATCTCGGATCTCAGAAATTCCTGTTGAAGTTCCTTCTGAACTGTTAAACGAGCAAGCATTTGCTCCTGAACGGATTTACGACTCAAGGCATCGGCGACCACGTTCGCCTTACCTGGGTGGTATTGAATCTCAATATCATAATCTTTGATTAGTTCTAACCACCATCTCTGTCGCATATTTAACTCCTTCTGAGTAAATATATACTTCAAACTCTTATGATCGGTGAAAATCTGACAGGTGATGCCATAAAGGTAATGACGCCAAATCTTTAATGCGAAAACCACGGCTGCTAGTTCCAAGTCATGGGTCAGATAATTAACCTTGTAAGGTCTAAGTTGTCGCGAAGCATAGGCAATCACTTTCCCATTCTGCATTAATATACATCCAAGACCGTGTTCGGACGCATCACTATAAACCACGAATCCTTCCGTCCCTTGCGGTAAAGAAAGGACAGGTGCTGAAAATAAACGGCTCTTGAGTTCTTCATAACTCTATTGACACGCATCAGACCACGTGTATTTCTTATCCTTCCGCAAAAGGTTCGTCATAGGTTGAGCGATTTTAGAAAATCCTTCCACAAATCGCCTGTAATATCCTGTTAATATGAGAAAGCTTCAGATTTCCTTAACATTCTTCGGAGGTTGCCAATCTCGGATAGCCTCCATCTTCTGAGGGTCGACACGTACACCGTCTGATGAAATTACATGTCCGAGAAACGTCACTTCGGACATCCAGAACTCACATTTGGAAAACTTTCCATAGAGTTGCTCTCGTCTTAACACGTCGAGAACCAGATGAAGGTGAAATTCGTGCTCCTTCCGGTCACGAGAATAAATCAAAATGTCATCAATGAAGACAACCACGAACTGATCCAAATAGTTGATGAAAACTCGATTCATTAATTCCATGAATACCGCAGGTGCATTAGTTAACCCAAACGGCATTACCATAAACTCATAATGACCATAGCGTGTTCGAAACGCCATTCTAATGATAGATGACTCTCGAATTTGCAACTGATGATACCAAGATCTTAAATCAATCTTGAAAAATACGGAAGCTCCCTGAAGTTGATCCAAAAGATCATCGATGCGGGGTAGGGGATATTTATTTTTGATCGTCACCCTATTCAACTCTCGATAATCAATACATAAGCGAAAAGAACCATCATTCTTTTTGACAAATAACACAGGTGCTCCCCACGGGGACGCACTCGATCAGATATAACCTTTCTCGGTCAAATCCTCCAATTTATTCTTCAGTTTCTGCATTTCGGTCGGGGCCATCCGATACGGTGCCTTCGATAATGGGTACGTACCAAGCTCCAACTCTATCGTGAATTCCACGTCTCTCTGTGGAGGCAAGCCAGGTAACTCGTCTGGAAATACGTCGGCATATTATCTCACTACAGGAATATCTGCCAACATCACTGATGATTTCTCGGTTTTGGTCATATAGCACCAATAACCGACACACCCCTGATTGAGTAATTTCACTGCTTTCATCATATTAATGATTCTTCCGGAACAGCTGGGATTACCCCCCTGAAATACATATTCGACTCCATCATCTGAAATGATAGTGGCCATACGCTTACGGACACTAATGATGGCATCGTGACGATCCATCCAATCAATACCCAAAATAACGTCATCTCTAGGTAAATCCACCATGATTAGGTCTGCTAACCAATCACGGCCATGAAGCTGAATCGGGCAATTCTTAATCTCACGATCTCCGATAATTCTTCTACCATCTTGTAGACTAATGACATAAGGCTCACAACTAGTAGCACTACCCAGACGTAGTCTACTCAAACATGACTCGGAAATGAATGAATGCGATACACCAGTATCAAAAAGAGCACACACAGGTTGAGATAGAATTTCGAGTGTACCTGAGATCATCCTGGCCTCCGGATCGTTGGTCCTCTTCATCTCATAAATTCGGGGCTTGCTAGTTCCCGCACCGGACGCTCCTGTTTGATGACTATGGGCTCCGCCTTTATTCGCTCCCGTCGTTTTAAACGACGCCGACTGAGCAGCCTGATTCTGAATAGCTAAGTGCTTCGGGGACTGAGATGCCGTCGGAGCAGGTCTGGAATCTCTTCGGCAAAAATGGGCCTTATGTCCAGCAATTCCACAGTTGTTGCACGTGATAGTCTGCCTCGGACACTTAGTGCTGAAATGACCCTGTTCTCCACAGTTGAAACAGGTGATGGCCGAACTGGCCACTCGGGTCCGAGATTCCGCAGGTTTCGGCGCCATGGGAGGTCTCTCAGAAAAAGTAGAGCTTGCACGAGGCTTCTTGAAGGTTGCCTGACTGCCTTCAGACTGATTACGATTCTTTAACTTCTTGCTAGCAGATGAAGGTTGTTGCTTAAGAATCTCCTTAGCAGTAAGCTCATAAGTAAGCGCTTTCTCGATGAATTCGGCTAGGGTGGTGCAATTGCGATTAAGCAACTGCATCCGCATATGAGGTTTCAACCTCTTACTAAAGTACTTGATCTTATCCGCATTGGAGTAGATAATAGATGAGGCGAAAGGAAGAAGTTCCTGATATTTCTCGGCAATGGCGAGAACATCATCTTCCGCTGAGGGGTCGGGAATGAGTAATTCGGATAACTTGGCCTCCCTGAGTGGGGCCGGATAATACCTTTCCATCATGAGAGTCTTGAATTGATCCCAAGTACAAGAACTGTCGGTGGGTTTCAAAGATAACCACCAAGAGTGAGTGCTCTTACCCAGATAGTAAGCCGCGACTGAAACTTTATGCCCTTCGGGACAATCCACCATAGCAAATAACTTCTCAAAATGTTCAAGCCAGTGAATTATATCCGCCGGCTCAGATGAACCCTCGAAAGTGGTGGTCTCTGGCGAGAGATATCGCCAATGATACTACTCACAGTCCTCTCTTACCTCGGAGGTGGCGGAGGAGGAGCCTGTTGATTCTGAGCGGTTGAGTTCTGCATCGCCTCCATGAGGCGTGCCATCTGAGTCATCTGGGCCATCATGCCCTGCATAAATGCGAGTGGGTCAACCCGATCACCTTCTAAATGAGCTGTATCCCAGATGCGACTCCCTGACAGTGAATGATTATTTCCAGGTGAATGAGTGGCAGCGTCGCTGATCGATGAATTAGCATTATTCTTTGCGTTCGCGCATGTATTCACACGAGCTCCCGGATTTCGGCCCACACCGCGGCCTCTTCCCCTGCGTCCTCTAAGCTGAAGTAGGAAAATCACATGGTAATTATAGATCTCACATGAATATCACATTATGATTACGTTATGAAATGATGATAATGAGCATATGTGCTCTAACACAATGATTACATGAAGGATCAACTGAGGTGACATGATTATCTGATGAAATTCTTGAAATGATTATCTTGAGCAAGTTAACAAGATTAATGATACGATCCTTAGGATCAACAAATGAGCAATGAAATGAACTTAGTGATTAATGAGTTAACATGATCGGCATGATCAAAAATGAAAATGATGATTGAGGATTGTTGACTGTTGAATGATGAATGAGTGATTCTTATTGCCAGAAATTATACCATGGCGTCACAAATCTTACTGTTCTTTGGTCTGAGTGGCTTGGCTCTTGCACAGGTCACACGTGACGCGAAAGTCCAATGATACTAGTCTGATGAACGATGATTTCAAATGAGACATGACTCGGAAGGTAACCACGCTCTGATACCAACTCTGTAACACCCCAATTTAGGCGGATATTACAGTGTCGTGGACCCCCAACTAGGACCCACCAGGCGAATGAAAATTAATGAATTAAATAATATAATTATAGTACCGAACCACATTATATCATTTATTACTCCGATGAGGAGTTTCAAGTACAACACACACAGGGAATACAGAATACATGTATATTTTATATGAAGATAAAATATACAACACTGAATAAAAATGAATATCCAAACGGAAATCTGCAGCGGAAATAAAAGTGAAGAAACATGAATGACTGAAAACGACTGGGCCCCTACTAGTATCACTGGGACTCCTCGCCGTCAACATTCTCTTCCCGTGCTTTAGCCTTTCCATGACCTGAAAACAACATCCCCCAACGGGGTTAGTTACACAGAACAACAATTCTCAAGAGTTGAACAAACACAATCATTATATATCATAGTTATGAAATTAAGCTGAAGAGGGGCATCATAGTACGCCCGTAATGGGACGTGCAAGTGCAAAAGATAAGTGTCCGGACACACCCGCACTTGTACCTAATTAGTCTCACGGAGGCACGTTACAGTGTGTGCACATTCCATTGTGTCGGTGAACCCGCCACACGACTATCGTGTGCCCGACTAAAAATTCCACACATAACCACCCGACCACGCAATATGAACCCAGAAGGTCACATGAACAAAAGTGACCACGATGAATATTAATAAATAACAATCCGACAAGGTCAAGAATGACTCACCGATGAAATAATAATGAATAAATGATAGCTCACTGAAATGATTGGAACCGTTGTTCCTCGTGAATTGAATGATTAGTTTGATAATTACAAGTCTCGACATGAATAATATATTATGAATGAATTATGAATATAAATGAACAACAACGAAAGGAATGAATATCCTTTTAACTGAGTAAGAACCAACTTACCTCAATACCCGTGATGAAACGTCCTCTCTTGAACAAACACCCTAAGAAAAAATACCGGTCGCTTGAACAACCTTGAACAACATGATTACAAACAAACTAAATATACATATCAAGCACAATTATAACCAACTCAAACGTCGATACAACAATAATCAAACTCATTGGGACATTCTAACGAATACGTTGTAAACATTCTTCCCTTTGGTTACAACCAACCCCCATAATATAGATACCAAACCTCCAAGGAATGATTCAACCCAACAAAACTCCATTAATGACATCAATAATCTAATAGGAAACCACAATTCAAGGTTACGACAATATCAATCGGAAACCCCCAATACAACCAAAGTCAAACATCAAGGGTTCTAGAAATATTCCCCAAATATTCATCAAATCCGAAATATACACCAATAAATCCATAGAAATACATGTATCCAAGGTAGATAATCCATATCTAACATATTTCAACATAATAGCAAGCTTACACGAAGAGATCGGGAGGAAAACATTCAAAATCCGAAATTATAGATCCAAGAAATGTTTACCTTGATTTGATGTATTGGAGAGGATGAAATGATGATTAATATGAATTATAAGCTTGAAGATGTTGATAGATGGATGCATCTCAAAGAGATCTCTCCAAATCGTCCGAAATCGCCTAAAACCGTCGAGAGGAGGAGGAGAAATGAAGAAATGACGAAACTGGACTGAACTGTCCTATATATACTGATCCCAGATTAGCGCACGCTAAGCCCTGATATTTAGCGTGCGCTAGCGGTTAACCAGGCAGTCCAGTTGTAATATCCGCAATTTTCGATTTTCGGTAAATTTCTTTTTTTCGGCCGGAGTCCGTTTTGACGGCTCGCTCATGACCGTTTCGTCATTCTGAGAATGATTAATTCTACACTTTTTGTCATCCGAGTTCGTTTCGGTGTTGTTTTGTTGAGTTCCGTGCTTTTTAGCGACTTTTCCGCACTTGAGTTCGACTCTTGCGAATCTCGTCCGAAACTGCTGTTTCGAGTTTCCCGCAAGTCCGTTTAACTTTGTTGGACGTGTTGTGATCTTCGGTTTGGTTATTCGATCACGTATCGTGATTTCCGGGCGTTTTGGGCCATTTTGTAATTTGCCCAAAGTTACGGGTATCCGTATCTGTAATTGTTGTCTCTGTAATATCCGGTACTTTTCTTTCCCTTGTATTTTTATTTTTGGTATATTTCTCGGTCATAGTGACCCTCGTGTACCTTTCAGTGTGTCCTTCCTGTCAACTGTTGAACTGTATTCTCGTTATTGTGGTGCGGAACCGCCGTTTCGGGGTTGCCGTGGATCCATTTCGTGTTATTGGTTCCCAAATATGGATTCCTATCGTTTTATTCTCTTTCCGGATCATTTTTATCATTTTGGAACCCAATAGGGGGTGTGGGCCGCGGCACAAGATGTGCGTGCCGCGGCACACAAATTCCTTCAGTTGTTGGTCGAACAAACTGTACTGTGTGCCGCGGCACACCCATCCGGTGCCGCGGCACAGTGCCAGGCCAGTGCCGCGGCACACTCGTGTGTCGTCTGCGACCTAAACCCAACTGTACCGGGTGCCGCGGCACACGCAGGCTGTGCCGCGGCACAATGCCGAAACCTGGGAGTAATTTTTGGCCTGTGCCGCGGCACACTTCGGCTGTGACGCGGCACACAAAGCGGTAATTGTACAATCTCGTCCTTTTTAGACGAGATCGGTCGTCTTCTCCTTCATTTCACCTGCATCGCGAGAGAGAGTGAGAGAGAGGGGAAGAGTTCTTCATCTTTATCCATTGAGGGGTTGATTTTCACCATTTTTCTTCGGTAGTGAAGCCCGGACGATCAATCCAACGCGTGTTCTACGGATCTTGGTACTTGAATCTCCAAAGGTATTATTTCTTGAAACCCTCCCTTTTGGATAATTGGGGATTTTGGGGTTTTTGTCCGATTCTTCCCGTTTTGTTGATGGATTCTTGATGAATATGATTAATCTTGTTGGTATTCTTAGTTTCCCTACGGATTCATGGTATATTTCGTGATTTTTACGGAATCGAGAGGGTTTGGTTGTGGTCCGCCCTCGTTGTTTATATACGAATATACATGAATCGTAGGCGGGTTTTTGGGTGTATTCCAATTCCGTATTCATTTAGAAACGGTTGTGATTGTATTCTTCGAATCGTTAGGTTCGGTTCCATTGGTTCCTAGCGTTCGTCGGTGACTTTCCCTTCCGTTCTTCGCGTCGTCAATAATTCGAGGCAAGTATTTTTGGAAACCTTTATGCTTAACGTGAAATGGTAATGTATATTGTGTGTAATTTGCTCACCTTGTGTTGGCCCGACGGGGTCAAGGAGGGAAATCTATGCTGCCGCCCTGGATTTCACGAGTTTCGTACCGCTAGCCAACTCGTTAGGGTCCTTGTGAGGCCTCGAGTGAGAATGTATGCTGCCGCCCTGTTCTCACGGCATAGCGTGTGCGTAGTTGTGTTTTTCGGAAATTGTAGCCAACTCGGTAGGGTCCCTATGAGGCCTCGAGTGAGAATGTATGCTGCCGCCCTGTTCTCAAGGCTAATTGTGGGTGCTTATTTAGGAAAAGACATGTCTGGTTTTGGTTTTTGAATTGATATCGGTGCATGTACTATGAAATGTGTAAGCGATTGGTTTGCCTTGAATACTTGTACTAGCGTAATTGCTAACCCCTTTGGGGACCCGTTGTCGGGAAATTCTGTTATGGATTTCGTGTTATGTTCGGCCAGGACAAGCGGGCTACTGGATGGTACGAGGATGTCGGCCAAGGTTGTTGACATGTGCAATTGAGTCTTGTTATTTCCTACTGTCTCTTTTGATGTGGATGTTTTCCAAATTGTAAACTTATAGATTGTACTCGCGAGTACTTAGGCTTTTCCTCTCAGATTGTGATTGGTCTTTGTTGGAGTTACTGTATTTGTCGGTTGATGTTTATTATGCCGGTTGTACCGGACGTGTTGTTTTATGTTCTTGTTGTTAATAATTGTTTCCTTGCTAACCGAGATGGTTAGTCGAGTGGTGTTTTCTTGTGTTAGCCTGGTGGGTCCCATGTAGGGGTCCACGGCGCTGTAATACACCTCGAATATCTTGGGGGTGTTACACCAGTGAGCTCTGATTGCCTCGTTAGCGTGCACTACGAACTTGGCAGCGTGCGCTAACGCCTTCCCGATAGCGTGCGTTAACCCAAAATGTTAGCGTGCGCTAACTGATGTTGATACCCGGCAACTGGAGTCCAGAACCTCCTGTCATCTGACCTGCTCGTGATAGCATGCACTACACCCAAAACTCAGCATGCGCTACACTGACCACTAGCGCACATTATGATCCGCTCGTAGCGTGCGCTATGAATTATTCCATTTCAGTCCAGTACCCACTGGACTCTGCCTGATCGACCTTAGCGCGCGCTACACTGATTGCATAGCGTGTGCTATCCAAACTACTAGCGCGCTCTACTTACCATTCGTAGCATGCGCTACTACAACTCAAATTCAGTCCAGTGCCTTCTGGACTGTCTGTCTGGACCACATTAGCGTATGCTAAAGCTGAGAGGTAGCGTGCGCTACCCGTACTCAATTAGTGCGTGCTAAGGAGAGTACATAGTGTGCGCTACTCCTCACACACAGCCCGCTACAAAGATGATAATGATGATACGCTTGGCCTGACTCTCCAACCGGGTTGAATGACGAATAATAACTGAGACATGATACAAAAATTACTTTGAACGGTGAATACAATGAATGAGTATGAATGATGAATGATTATTAATGAGTGAAAAATTACTGAGTGACAATATACTGAATGATAATGAATGAATTTACAACCGGGTATTACAAATGAAGCAAATTGCTGCTGCTCTAGAGTTGTGAAATTATTTTCAATGCATACTTCTCTAATCTCTTCCTGAAGGGCACTTTCATCAAGTTCTCCATTCATGAGTGTTGGAGCTTCTTCAGGCCTGAAATTCGGAATCATGGGATATGCATTGAAGTCTTTTGCAGCGTATTTCTTCAAACTTTCTCAGAGCTTGGGTAAATTCATACCCATGAAATTGATGAATGTTTCCTGTGGGGAGCAGTCCTTATCTTGAAGTATTTCCCAAAGGTAGTACTTCTCAATAAATTGCTTTCTTGGCTTCCCCACATGTGCTCTGCTTCAACAGACATGAACTCTTCAACGTATTGTAGTTCCTTGCCTTCCCATTGGTATCTTACTTCAGGGTCTTGTCTTGCCTCTTTCTTTTGGCTGCAGGTTGATCTTCAGGTGCAGCTGGCTCTTTCCTTTTCAGACTAGAACTGTCTGCCTGAATCAGAGGGAGGTCTTGTTGATTTTTCTTCATTTCCTCTCTGCCTTCCCCCTGTCTGCTCTCTTCCCACTTTCTACTCTTTTCTCCCTTTTTGCCAGCATCAATAATATGTGCTAGCTACTCCTTCACCCTGTGCATGAAATCAGACATGCTAAGAGGCATTCTTGAACTTGAAGGTGTTGGAGAGGGTTCCTTTTTGTTGATCAAAGTGACCATTTTTTCTTCTAGAGACACTAGCTCAGGCTTAACATCAGTTGCTAGAAGCTCAACAACAGTCTCTTTGACTATTCCTCTGATCAGCTCAGTGATATTTGGGGGTAGCTGATACACAAGTGGCTCTGCACGAACAAAGTTTTCTCCTGAATCCTCTTGTGCAGTTGGCCTCTGTGCAATGGATTTTGTCGAATGAGACCTGCCTATCTGCTGGCGCCTGATCAGATAGGGTCTTCTCAGGAGTTGCTGATTTTCCATCTGATAGGTCCTCATCTACAGGGGACTTTTTCTTCTTCTCTGCAGAGGACTTCCTCTCTGCAGATAATTTCTTATTTTCGGAGGGGGCTTTCTCAGGCTGTTTCCCCTGGTTGTCTGCTTCATCAGCTTCAGGAGCATGAGCAGGTGATTGTTGATCATGATCCTCATCATCATCTCGTCTCTCTTCTTCCTTTTATTTTTCATCTTTTTTCTCCTCATCTTATTCTTTCTCCTCTTTCTCTTCGGTCTTTTCAATTTCTTCTTTTTCAATTTTTTTGTCTTCTTTCTGTTCTTCCTTTTCTTCAACTCCATCTTCCTTTTCTTTTCAATATTTTCAATATTTTTGTCCTTTTCAGCTCCAACAATTGTGAGTTCCTTTTCTTTTTCACCTCCTTCTTCCTTTTCTACTCCGTCTTTCTCTCCGAGGGTTTCACCTTGTGATACACCCCGCATTACATGAAGGACGAAGTGGTCCATGTTCTGTTTGAAGTGAGATATGAACCAGTTCTCCTGGAGCAACGGCTTTACATCTGTCTCTTGACAGAAAAACATGATAAGTTGCCCAGTAGCCTGGAGGTGTTCTCAGGTACTCCTCTCAACAAATTCTCTTAATTGAGTGAAGGTGAGGGTTTTTAGTTTCTTCCACTCTTCAAAAATATTGACAAATGAAAACTTAATACAATTGATCTGAGGTGATATGCAGGGGATTGTTCTCCCTAAGATTGAGATGATATCCAGCTTCTGGGATATCAATGGTTTTCTCGGCCTCTTCTTCCTCAGTAACACTTGGGAGTGTTAAGAGGGGAACTATCTCTGCCACTAGCTCTGAGGAGTGAGCAGGTTGTTCCTCAAGTGCAGCTGGTGCAGGTGATATGATCATCTGTATTTGATCAGGATGAGATGCAATTGGTGCAGGTGACGTGGCAGTCTATGGTTCTTCTTCTTCGCCTTCTGATGGGTAGTCCACCAAGCCTCTCTGTCTCTTGGGGGACTTATCTGGAGATGATGTGATATGGACAACCTCCTCTATTGTACGTAACTTCCTATTTAATATCTCAGACAGAGGAAGGTTGTCGTTATCGGAGTCATCTGAAGGTAACTGCTCAACTGCATGTGACTTCTCAACTGCAGGTAACTTTGGAATTTCAACTACAGAAGGGGTTGAGGTTATCTCCTCTGCAGGTATCTCAGAGGGGTTTTGGTCGGCTGTATCAGAGCAAACTTCTTCTGAGTCCGAAGGCGCTCTGTAGGGAGAAGTTCCACTCGTCATCTCCCTCAAAATCTTAGCTGCTTTCCTTTCCGCTCCCAAATTTTTCAACTTGGTCCAGGTGACCAAGTCTTTTGCTTCCGTGGAAAGTGTCTGCAACTTCTTTCGCCTTTCCGAGGAACTCCAAGATCCAATTGATCTAGGTTCCATAATCTAGTTTCTGCTTGAATTTCTTCTCCTCTTCATTCCAGCTAAATTTGTTCACTTCTCGTACTAACTGTCTGTAGATGTAGTCAGGCCAGTTAATCCTTTGTTGTTGAAGAAGAGCACCCATTATTGTGAATTTGGTAGATGATAACTGATCATAGTTGCCGACCATGCCCATGACAATTTTGCTTGTGATGTCAAGGACATATCTGTAATCTTTTTTGAGGTCCCCTCTTTTCACCGTAAGCTTGACTTTGTTTGGCTGTTCTGGTAATTTGATTTCGTACCATGTTTTAGTGGCGCTTTGCTTTAGGGCTTCGACCCAATTCCCCTATTCTCCATATTGAAAGCTTCAGCAATGGTTTGAGGTGTGATGGTTACTTCTTCTCCAAAGACTGAACTTGTGATACAGCATTCAGTGACTCGTGCTTCCTTGAAGAAGCAAATGATGGCTTCCTCGAATAATTGCTTCGGGTTGATGTCAAGGAAATGGTAGATACCATTCTTCTTCATCATTCGAATAATATGTCTCATTTCATCGGTGTCCGCTGTGTTCGCCTCCAATAATTCTTCGAAATCAACTACGATGCTGAATATAATCTGCTCCTTCACCATTTTGAGGTTAACTCCTTCGAAGTATTGGGTGGAATCCATTTCTGCAAAAATAAGGTTTTGATTAGTGCAGTGAATATTCAGAGATTTTTCTGCTTTTGAAAACTAGGGTTCCTAAATCTTAAAGACGATAAAGGTTTGTGAAATGATTTCCACCGTATTAAATACCCAGTTGAAAAGACCTTTAAATTTTAATAATTTTAATAATCAAGCGGCGGTCCGATTTTTGATAAAGAATGACGGTTGAAATTGATTGGACGTCGTGGAGGTGGACGTGGAAGTAGTGTGGTCGTGTATTATTAGCCACGTGTAATGAAGTTAAGTGTTTAAAGAAACAGAAAAACTTAGCTGGTTGACTCTTTGACTTCTTGTCTGCTCTGCATCAGGTGAGTCATATCGCCTGTGGTTGATGTCAGCTAACTTTTCCTTGTCCGGTATGATCAGGTTGCTTTCTCCATCTTCTGCATCAGGCGGCTCCTCGTTTAGTCTGATCAGGTAGATTCCTCGTCTCTTGTTTGCTTCTGATCAGATGACTTTTCTTCATATCAGATAACTTTATCTGCTTTCCGAGTCAGGTGATACTTCTTGTCTGGTCTCCGCATCAGATAGCTTTTCTTTGTTTGGTTCAGATGACTTTTTCTCCAGCTTCAGGTCAGGTGAATTTTCTTGTCTGTACTAGAATCCCAATCTAGTAGTCCAAGTTCCCTGCTTAACTCCAGAAACCTTTCTTCTGGTAAAGGTTTTGTGAATATGTCAGCAATTTGATACTCTGTCCTGACTCTTTCCACTCTTACTCTCTTGTTAAGCACATGATCTCTGATGAAGTGATGTTTGACATGTATGTGCTTTGCTCTTGAGTGCAATACTGGATTGTTTGTTATTGCAATTGCACTGTTGTTATCACACCAGATAGGAACTTCATTTGCTACGATGTTGTAGTCCTTTAGATGTTGTCTGATCCTGAGAATTTGAGCACAACAACTTTCTGTAGCTAAGTATTCTGACTCAGTTGTGGATATTGAGTTAGATAATTTCTTTTTGCTGAACCATGATATTAGTCTGGTTCCTAGGAACTGACATGTTCCACTGGTGCTTTTCCTGTCAATCCTACATCCTACGAAATCAGCATCTGAATATCCTGAAAGCTCGAAGTTGTTATCTTTGGGATACCATAATACAACATTGATTGTGGATTTAAGATATCTGATTATCCTCTTAGCTGCTTCCTGGTGAGACTGCTTCGGCTTGGATTGGAATCTGGCACACACTCCTACTGCATATAAAATATCTGGTCTGCTTGCAGTGAGGTATAAAAGTGATCCATGCTCATGGGAACTCTTAGTGATTTGGCTGAGTCCATGCCAAATCTTTTGATTAAATCTCTTGTATACTTGGCTTGGTTGATGAAGATTGCATTGTCAACTTGTTTGACTTGCAAACTAAGAAAGAAATTTAGCTTTCCCATCATACTCATCTTAAATTCTCCTTGCATGGGACTTGAGAATTTTTTACATAGCTCAGGATTGGTTGAGCCAAATATGATATCATCCACATATATTTGAACAAGTAATATGTGGTCTTCATGTTCCACTCTGAAGAGTGTCTTGTCCACATTTCCTTTGCTGAATCCATTCTTCTCCAAAACACACTCATTTGACAAATCCTGGGGGTTGCTCCACATAGACTTCTTCTTCTAGTATTCCATTGAGAAAATCACTTTTTACATCTATTTGGTAGACTTCAAAATCCTTGAATGCTGCATATGCAAGGAATAGTTTGATAGCTTCTAATCTTGCTACAGGTGCATATGTTTCATCAAAATCTATTCCTTCAGATTGAGTATATCCTTTTGCAACTAGTCTGGCTTTATTTCTAACAATAGCTCCATCTTCATCACATTTGTTTTTATACACCAATTTGGTGCCTATGACTTTCTTGTGATCTGGTCTATCTATTAGTCCCCAGACATTGTTCCTCTCCATTTGGTTGAGCTCTTCTTGCATTGCAATTATCCATGAATAGTCCTCTAGTGCTTGATTTGTTGTCTTGGGTTCCATTTGAGACATGAAACATGAGAACATAGCCATTCCTTTTGGTTATGTAGATTGTCTGATTCTGACTCTATCAGTTAGGTTTCCAATGATTTGTTGAATGGGATTATCTCTGAGCTATTTGGGGATATCATCTTCAGGGTTTGTTTCCCCAGTTGAGTTTCTTTGATAGACTTCATCTCTCTCTGCATCAGCTTAGTTCTGGTCTTCTTGAACTGCATCTGGTTCAGCTACGGTCTTGTCATATGCAGATGGGGATCTTCTCTGCTCTGTAGGTGTGCCTTTATCGGCTGCAGTTGGATCTTCATCAGCTGCAGTTGGATCAGCTAGGTTTTGGGATCCTATCTGATCTGCAGTTGAGTTTTCAGGCTGATCTGCAGTTTGATCTTCAGGTGCGTCCATCATTCCTGTGTCATGAATGATAACTTCTTCTAGGGTGGTGGATTTAAGATTCTTCTTAATTGATTCCACCTGTTTCCTGTACTCAATAGTTGACTCACCAAACACAATATGAGGTGTTCTTCCACAACTAATATTCTTTTATTAGAAACTCTGTATGCATTTCTTATTTGTGAGTATCCCATACCATCATCAGTTTTAGCATCAAAGGCATTCAGTTGGGTTTTACCATTATTGTGGATGAAACACTTACAACCAAATATATGAAAATATGCAACAGTTGGTTTCTGCCATTCCAAACCTCATAGGGAGTTTTACCATGTCTCCCTACTATCATACTCCTGTTCTGAGTATGGCATGCTGTGTTGACAGCTTCAGCCCAGAACCTCTTTGGCAGGTCAGCTTCTGCAATCATTGACCTGGCAGCTTCCTTCAAGGTTTTGTTTCTTCTTTCAGCAACACCATTTTGTTGCGGTGTTCTTGCAGCAGAGACTTCATGCTGGATTCCATTCTGAGCACAGTACTCAGTGATTACCTTGTTGAGAAATTATCCACCTCTATCTGATCTGATCTTGATGATGGAGAGGGATTTCTCATTCTGAATCTTCCTTAGCAGCTCAGGTAGCTTTGTTAGTGTTTCACTCTTTTTATAGAGGAAAACAACCCATGTGAATCTGGAGTAGTCATATACTACTACTAGGGCATGCTTCCTTCCACTCAATGTCCTTGGCTTGATGGGGTCAAAGATATCCATATGAAGAAGATCTAAAATCCTGGTGGTGAGAGTGGTAGGCTGAACTGGTTTGAATGATGATCTGGTCTGCTTTCCTTTCTGGCATGCATCATAGAGAGCTTCTTTCTTGAAAACTTCTTCTGGAAGTCCTCTGACAAGCTTTTGAGAGCTTATCTTATTGATGGCTTTGAAGTTCAGGTGACATAATCTCTTGTGCCAGAGCCATCCATTCTCAGCAATTGTCTTTGATAGAAAACAGGTGTTTGGAGTGCCTGTATTCCAGTCTATCATGTAGACATATCTTCTTCTAAATCCTTGTAGCTTCACCTCTCTAGATAGGATATCAATCATCATGCATTTCCAAATAGTGAAGACTACTAGGTTATTTTCATCACAGAATTGGCTTATGCTCAATAGGTTGTATTTGAGCCTGTTGACATAGTGTACTTTGGATATGGTTATGTTTCCTCTGTGCAGCTCTCCAAATCCTTTTGTCTGACCTCTAGAGCTATCTCCAAAGGTTACATCTGGACCTCTTTCTTTGATGTAGTTTGAGAGCACCTTCTTATTTCATGTCATGTGTCTTGAGCATCCATAATCTACAAACCATTCTTCACCTCCTATTATTGAACTTGAGGAGATGTGGTAGTAGTCCTTCCACCTTTTCTGCAATCAGACAAGCAGAGATTTAGGTACTCAAATTTATGTAGGTCCTTTGGGGTTAGTAGACTTCCTGGAGAATTGGTTTCTACTAGGATTATAAAAGTTATGTTGACTACCCCTATAAGGTGTGTGCTGTATGGGTCTATATCATTGGTTAAGATTATATACTGAATATGCCTCATAAAATCTCTGGTGTGGGCCATTTCTAAATCTTGGCTGAGACCATTTATTAAATCGTTGGGGTCTCCACACATGTTCATTTTGAAAATTTGGATAACCTTGAGGTTTCCATTTGCCTCTCCCATTTTGAAATCTGTTTTTGGGGAGTCTTTGGTAATAGTTGGCATAATATTTTGGCTGCTGCTTCTGCCTTGGCCATTGCCTAGTCTTCTGTCTAGGTGTCTGCCTTGTAAACCTTCGCTGCTGCCTAAACTTTTGACTGGGCTGCTGCCTATTTTGAAATACGGGTTTTATAGGCTCAGCAGTCTGGACATAAGTTTCTCCCTTGACAAAAGTGGTTTTAGAACTAGAGGGAGTGTTGGGGTCATATCCAAGACCTGATTTTAAATAAAGTGGCCTATTGTTCATACACAATTTATCCAGGGTTATGGATGTCTTTAAGGATGTTATTTCCTTAGCTTGTATTTTACTTAGCTGTGTCAGTTTAGCAAACTCAGATTTGACATGAGCAAGTGCAGCTGATTTCTCACTGTTTAAAGCAGTTAGCCTTTTAATCTCAGCTGTGGTATTATTAGCTGAGTTTTTCAATTTGTTTTCAGCCTGTTTTTCAGATTCAGGTTTGATTTTTGTTAACTCTAGACTGAGTTTTTCAAAATTATTTTTCAGCTGCCTATTCTCATCTTGCAGCTGTGTTTTCTCGGCTGTCACAGTTAAGTGTGCAGATTTTAATTTTTCAAAGTCTTTGAGGAGCTGATTGACAGATTCATGCAAGTAAATATCTTGAGATATATCTAAGATGTCATTATTTGAAATTGAGGGTTTAGATGTTACCTCTTCATCAGCTAGGTTGGCCATTAGACAGTTACAGTTTTCATCATCATCACAGAATCCACTGCTAGATTCTACTCTTTCTTGGTCTTCTCCAATGAAAGCTTTCCTTTTATCCTCTTTTCTATCAACTTCCTTCTTGCCTTCATCCTTCTTGAGTTCTGGACAGTCAAACTGGATGTGTCTGATTTTGTGGCAGTTGTAGCATTCCACCTTCCCGTTGCCAGCTTTTTGGGGGATCTTCTCTGGCTTTCCAATAACAATTTTGTGTCTGAAATTGAGGGATCTTCTCTGGCTTTCCAATAACAATTTCTTCTGGTGTATTGTTCTTCTCAAATATGAAGGGTCCATCCTCAATGATACACCACATGTCATTATGAATTGATGACAGATGAGCCTGCATTCTTATTTCCCATAAGCTTGACCCATCACCTATATGGTTTACTCTGCCATATCTGATAACCTCCTTAAATGCTATAAGTGTTTGTATTACCTTTTCTTTGCCGATATCAATTCTTGACCCTAATAATCAGCCAAACCTGAAGCTTTATTTGGACAAAACAAAGACCGTTACCTGATGCTCTTCCTGCATTAAGAATAATAATAAGCATTAATCAGTTAAACTATTAAGTATAATAATTTGAATGTAGTATACGCCTAAAGCAAACTTACGTGGCTTTGCAGAGTATAACCTAAAGCAAACTTGCATTTGAAGACTTACCCCACCATGTTGAGCCATCATCTCCTACATTCGTCCGGCATTCTAATTCTAGGTGAGCCTGTTACACAACCAAACCAAATTGTCTGTCAAATTGTAATCCCAATTAGAATAACCCTCTCGTGTTTTTTCATCCCAAATTATGCTTCAAATCTCCTCGATCAATATTCATCCAAACCATTTAAAACTCATACTATGTACCTATAAATTTTACCATTATATATTTCAATATGATTTGTTATCGCCAAGAGAAACACCATAGCTGCAATCTTATCATTTCTATATAAAAAAATTAAACATTTGTTAAGTAACTTTATAAAATCCACTAAAATTTACAAAATTAAACTGAAATTAACAAAACCGCCAAAATATGATAAAAACCTAATTTAAAGAATCAGTTTTTGTATAAATAAAACCGAATTTTGTATAAAAAATTTAGTACATTTTTTTGTGTTTATGGATTTTGAGACTAAGGCTTAGATATTGTTGTTGTTGTATGGATTTTGATGCTCAGACTGATTTCCCATCATCTTCCGCTCCTGCTACCTTGCTACCTGATGCAATCAACCATTAAACTCTTTATTCAAATAACCTTATCCAAACATCCCCTTGATTTAAACCCCAACACACTCTTCCAAATATTTAATATCAAAATTAGGGTTTAAAAACTTACAAAATAGATTACGGATGCTTTGAATCGTCAAATTAAACAATGGCAATTAATCACAGCAACAATCTTCTTCTCCTGTTTTCTTGATTTTTTGATGTGAGACTGATTGATGGTAGATGATTTTGATACTAAGTTCAGATTAAATTGGTGGTAAGAGTTTGGAAGCTTCAGGAAAATGGAGATCTCTTGTTTGAAAAACCAGTTCATGAAATGGAATAGTTAAAAGGCTTTTGGTTTTCTTGTAACTGAAAACTATAAAGGCTTTTAAGGGGATGATGGGATGATGGAAAGACTAAAATTTGCAGACAATCGACTTTTTATGTAAAAATACATTAACAACATTAATCACTAAGACTTCACATTAAATTAAAGGACTCAATCTTTATATATATATATATATAAGATATTTGTGTTGACCACACCGGGGTGTCCCCGTTGGTGGGGTTTCGGGACACGGGGTTCGTGGTTGGGCAAGCAGTTTTGAAGGCGGAGTCTAAAAAGGTGACTAAACATGAATCAGCTTGTTTGGAGAACCAACACGTGTTTGTGCCTTTTGCTTTTGATACTTTTGGATCCCTTGCCCCCGTGGCAACCCGATTCCTAGATCAGGTGCAAAAGGTTGCCCACAGTAATTCTCCGTCCTCCAAGAATCAAGATTTTATTTTTAGTAGAGTAGGTTTTGCTATTCAAAAAGGGGTTGCGGCGCAGCTTGTTGCCCGTTTACCTGTCATGCACTTGTAATTCCATTAATTATTATGTTGGATTTGATTAAATTTTGCATGAATACACTATATACAATTAGAAAAGGGGGTCATATATTATATTTATTATTATTTAAATTATAACTAAGGAATAGGCTGCAGATAAAAATCAAGCTAAACTCTAATCCATATCAATTGTAAAACTTCTTCAGTGACGTGAATTTAATTTATATGAATAGCTTCACTTAAATATTTAATTTATATGAATAGCTTCACTTAAATATTTTATCGAACAGATAAATTCAACTATATGCAATTCTTTTAAATTAGAAATATAATTTACTAAACCTATCAAAATTAGAAAAAAGCATTTACAAAAATATTGTGTTATTGAAATAGTTAGAGCACAAAAATTTAGGCCTTCTTTTCTTTTACAACCAAACACGACCTAAATTGGAAACTGTGGCCCTGTGGGGATCGAATTGCGAGAGAAAAAAAAATGAAAAATGACGCCGTTGCCGGGGATCGAACCCGGGTCACCCGCGTGACAGGCGGGAATACTCACCACTATACTACAACGACTTGATGCTTGAAATTCTCAAGCATATCATATAATTTAGAAATACGGAATTGGAATTGAAGCAAAAACAGAAACATGTCACCCATTTTCGTCGGAAGAAAATTAATAATGAAAAATTCGAAACCCAACTCCTTCGCCAGAAAGGTTTGGGAACACTGTAATTCCAACTGAAAAAGGCGAGTCAAGATCATTCTTTTGAAGATTTTTCGGTTCCAAACCTAGCCTGGTAATTCAAGTATGTATGATTATCATTTTTTCTTTTTACGAACAATTTCGGTTTTAGTCGTCAATTGGGGAAAACGAATCATATATGGTATGAACAATTTTGGTTTTAGTTGTTTGATTGAGATTTTTTTGAAGTGCTCGCAATTGTTCTAGATTGATATTTGATTTTTATTTTTTCGATTCGTTTTCGTTCTGTTTGTGTGATTGAGACATGTCGAGCGTCGACCCGAACAGGCGAATCTGCTAGGAGCTATTTCCAAGCCTTTAGGTGTTTCCATTTCATCCGGCGGTACTTTGGAAGATCCTTAACGTGTATAACATCATCATTTTGTCGATTCTTCATCTGCATTAAGGTATTTTCTAGGTAATTATTTTGGTATATTTCAATTTGTATCTCGCAATCATTGAATCGTTAGTATTATCCATTTGTATTGATCATAAGCATTGATTCTGTTTCTTAGTATTCCTTGGATTCATTTCATGTTTTTTATGTTCTTGGGAAATCTACGAACCCTAGATGTTTGATTAAATATCTCGATGGATGTTTAATAAGGTCTTGGGTGTATTTCTATTGTGATTTATTATTGCAATTGTAGTAATTTTAGATCATTATGTTTTTTCCTGAAGTTGGAGGTTTTGTGATCGTTCGGTCGAGCCTTTTCGTGGAATCACCCGTGGGATGGAATCCGAGGCAAGTACATGGCTTTAAATATAGTAGATGCGTATTGAATTCCTTGTGATAGTGTTAAATTAGATTCCCCTAATTATGAATTGAAATTCTTGGGTTCTAAAGGTTCCTTTGCATTATTTCTATGTGTTTTCGTTAATTGATGATTGTTTGTTCGCATACAATGGTGTTTGTCGATTTCTGATGATTATAACTTTTAATGCTCGTAACTGTTCTTGATTTTTGTAGATTGATCTATGTTGTGTTTGTCTTTGATTGAGATTGAATTATGCTAAGGGGCTTTATCATGGATAATACCCTCGAGTGTTTTGATGTGTTTTGGGTCGAGGACCCTTGTTGGTTTCGATGATATTGGTGATCTATTTGTTATGTGTTGATTATTAATGAGAAAAAGAGATCGAACTCCTAGAATGATTTTGCCAATAACACGAGTTTCGGCCAAGACCTTAAATATTTCTGAAACGGTTTGGTAATTATGTATAAAATCCTAGAGGTTTCTGCTTGTAAGACATTCTGAAACTTTCTAAAGATGTTTCAAACTTACTCATGTTGTGAGGTTTTCAAGGTTTTAAGTTGTTTCACAAACGGGAATTTCTATCAGGTTTTCTTTATAAATGTTTGATGATGTTTGGTTTTGTATGTAATATTTTGCGGAGTTTTTGAATCGTATAGTTTGTATATCTTTGTATTTGCTCTAGTGATTTCAGTGCAGATACGTTTTATGTATTATTATATTCATGGTTAGAGAGAAGTGACACGATCGATGAGAAGATGACATGACAAATTGTGATGTCAATCACATGAGAGTCTATTTACTATATTGCCGATGATTGTATCTTTAGTCCACGATTTTTTTATTTTGTCTGTTGCATGGGTATGAGTTGTAATCGAGTACTATATTGAGTCCTATTTGGGTTTCAGTTTTATTATTGTAACGACCTTGCCGATGCATTAGTGCGTTAATCGACCTTGTCGACCATGCGGTCACGTGTCGGTGATTACATCGTATTAAGTCTGGTAGATTCTTGTGAGAAGGGTCTATGGTGTGTTCCCCATCGAGTCGAGGATGTTATAATTTTCGTATATATGAATGCTACTTTTGTCCAAATTATACTTTTATTTTTTAGATTAGACTTCTCATATTTCATATATTAAATTAAATATTGTATTTAAAAATAAATGATATTATTCATATAACAATTAATACTGTAGGATAAAGATATCCAAATATAATTTTTGCATATGAACTACTGTGACAATAATAATAGTAATAACAATAATGATAATAATAATAATAGTTAATATTATTGTTTGAAGTACATGTGCTAATGGTAATTACCATAAATATGTAAGAGTATTTTATAAAAAATAATGTCTAACTACATATTCTGAAACTAAATGATTTAGAATATTTAAAACTTATTCTCAAAAATCTAAAGCTTTTATTTTATTCTGTAAAAATCAAATTTTAAAATCTAAATAATATTTAAAAAATGTGGTTTAATTAATAACAAATTTGAATATTTTCAGAAAACTGAAAAGTATTAAAATAATCAAAAAATAATTTTGGAAACAATAGATTATTTAAAAAATATAAAATGAGCTTGAAAATATGATGTTTGTGTGGTATTATATTAAAAGGTAAATTTATACTTTTCAGCTTTAATAGTAGACCAGTTTTCTCTTTGCAACGTTAATTATTCATTTTCACTGTTGCCAACTTTAATTCTATTGTTGTGAAATACTTTATAATTTATATTTTTATAAGATACACAAAATAAATAACAATATATAAAATATGGAGATTGATAATATGTAGAATATATTTTGTAGTAGTAGTATATTTCTTTCTTTCTCAATGGCGTAACATTACATCTTGGAGCAAGCTATTTATAGGTAAAGGTATACTACCATTTTAACAAATGTGTACATAAATTGTCAACAATGGTACACTACAATTTCAATTTGTCCACCTTTAAAGTTTGAATCAATCCCTCTTGGTTTGTCAAAAGTTGTGGGCAACATTTTTCTTCTTTGACAATTAATTGTGCTAAAGTCCACAATTCATAACACTCCCCCTTGGACGTAGCAATGTGAGTTGGATAAGTGTGTCTCGTTAAAAACCTTAAGCCGAAAAACCCAATGGGAATAAAAGCGGTCAGAAGGAAAAAAGAGTACACAACTTAAATCCAACCCTTGTGCATGTTCGCCGTTAAAAACCTTAAGCCGAAAAACCCAATGGGATAAAAAACATAAGGAAAAAGAGTACAATAGCACATATTGATTCGCCTCCCGAAATAAAGAATATATCTTGTCACAACCGATTTATCAATCTTGGTTAAGATTAGCTCTTCTCATGCCTATATCGTATACCATCTTCTCGAATGTTGATGTCGGCAATGATTTTGTAAATAAATCAATGAGATTATGACAGAGCGAATTTGTTGAACATTTATTTCTCCGTTCTTCGTAGTTCATGTGTGTAGAAAAACTTCGGTGAAATATGCTTGGTCCGATCACCTTTTATATATCCACCTTGACTTGTGCTATGCATGCCGCATTGTCTTCATAAATGATTGTGGGAGTGTCTGTCACAAGCTTCATCGACATTCATTTTGTATATGAGCTATAATCGATCTTAGCCAAACACTTTCTCTGCCAGCTTCATAGAGAGCAATTATCTCAGAATGATTGGAAGATGTAGCTACTAATGTTTGTTTGGTCGATCTCCATAATATAGCCGTACCATTATAGCAGAATAAATAACCGGTCTGTGAGCGAGCCTTATGTGGATCGGATTTGTATCCCGCATCAGCATAACCAACTAAACCAGAGTTAGTAGCCTCCTTTGAATAGGATAAACCCAGGTTAATGGTACCATTGAGATAACGAAAAATGTGTTTGATACCATTCCAATGCCTTCGAGTTGGTTCAGAACTGTATCTTGCAAGTAAATTTACTGCAAAAGAAATATCGGGTCTGGTGCATTGTGCTAAATACAGCAGTGCTCCAATAGCATTGAGATAAGGCACTTCAGGACCCAAAATTTCCTCATTTGCTTCCTTAGGTCGGAAAGAATCTTTCTTAGGATCTAAATTCCGTACGACCATAGGAGTACTCAGAGGATGAGCCTTGTCCATATTAAATCGTTTGAGCAATCTCTTGGTATACGCAGATTGGTGGACAAGTATTCTATTATCTTTATGCTCGAGCTCAAGACCAAGACAGAGTTTTGTTATTCCAAGGTCTTTAACCTCAAATTCTTTCTTCAAACATTCAGCAGCATCGGATAACTTTTTAGGAGTTCCGATTAAATTTATGTCATCCACATAGACTGCAATTATAGCAAATCCAGTATTGGATCTTTTAATAAAAACACATGGGCATTTAAGATCATTTTTATAACCTTCCTTAGAAAGGTATTCATTCAATATGTGATACCACATGCGGCCGGATTGCTTTAATCCATACAGTGATTTCTGTAGTTTGATCGAGTATAGCTCACGAGGAGTAGCAGATTTTGGCATTTTATATCCATCAGGAATTTTCATATAGATATCAGAATCTAATGAACCATATAGATATGCCGTGACTACATCCATTAGTCGCAAGTCCAAACACTCATGGACAACCATACTAATAAGAAAACGGAAAGTGATTATATCCATCACTGGTGAATACGTTTCGTCATAGTCAATCCCAGGCCGTTGGGAGAATCCTTGGGCTACGAGTCGGGCTTTATATCTCGCAATCTCATTTTTCTCATTTCTTTTTCGAACGAACACCCATCTGTAACCAATTGGTTTTATATTATTTGGTGTTAGAGTAATTTGCCCAAATACCATTCGTTTTTCTAGGGAAGCTAATTCAGATTGTATTGCTTTCTCCCATTTAGGCCAGTCTGACCTTTGACGGCATTCAATTATTAAATGTGGTTTATTATCATAATCATCATTCATAATTTCTTGTGCAACCGAGAAAGCAAATAAATTATCGATTATCATGTTTTTCCGATCCCATATCTCATTGTAATGATTTATGGCATTCTCGGTGTTTTCAGAAACCATGATCCCTTCATTATTTGCAGTATTATGCTCTACAGATTCATCTGCAGCATGCTCACTAGGATGATCTTGGTTTGTGATCCCATTACTTCTCCCCTTTCTTTTTCGAGGAACAGTGTCCTTCGAACCAACAGGTCTACCACGCTTTTGTCGTGGGGCATCATCATCCATTTTCGTATTTTGATGAGGAACAACGATCCTAGCTGGAGCATTCGCAGCTGGAATATAAGACTTTGTCACTTTACTTGCATCGTTAAATGCGTCAGGAAATCTATTAGCAATATTTTGTAAATGGATGATTCTCTTCACCTAATTTTCACATTCTGTAGTTCGTGGATCTAGGTGGGATAAGCTTTGTACATTCCAGGAGATATCCTCAACTGGTTTTTGTTCATCTTTGTTAAGAACAGTCTTATCCCTGCCAATTGATGGAAACACCGTCTCATCAAAATGACAATCGGCAAACCGAGCGGTAAATAAATCACCCGTTGTTGGTTCTAAATACCGAATTATTGATGGGGAATCAAATCCAACGTATATGCCAAGCCGGCGTTGAGGACCCATTTTTGTCCTTTGAGGAGGTGGAATTGGCACATGAACAGCACATCCGAATGCGCGTAAGTGCAAAATATTCGGCTCAAAGCCTAGAGTTAATTGCATTGGGAGTGCATATGATAAGCAGTGGGGCGTAATCTGATGAGTGCTGATGCATGTAATACTGCATGACCCCACACTGCACTAGTGAGCTTTGATCTCATTAATAATGTACGAGCAATGATTTGGACTCGTTTAATCATGGATTCCGCCAATCCATTTTGAGTGTGAACATGTGCTACTGGGTGCTCAACATTAATTCCCAGTGCTTCACAATAATCATCAAAAGTCCTTGATGTGAATTCTCCGGCATTATCCATTCTTATATTTTTTTATAGGATATTCAGGAAAATGTGCTCGGAGTTTAATAATTTGGGACAAGAGTCGTGCAAAAGCAATATTTCTGGTAGATAATAAATATATGTGGGACCATCTGGATGATGCATCTATTAAGACCATAAAATATCAAAATGGTCCACTTGTTGGATGTATTGGCCCACAAATATCACAATGAATGCGTTGTAAAAATGATGGTGATTCATAACCAACTTTTTCCATAGAAGGTTTAGTAGTAAGTTTTCCACGTGAACATGATTCACAGAAATAACCTTTGGACATTAGCATTTTTGTGCCCTTTAATGGATGTCGATGAGTATTTTCAATAATCCTACGCAACATAGAAGTTCCTGGGTGCCCAAGGCGATCATGCCATAACCCAAATATATCAGGATTCACCAGCTTCCAAGCCATGGTAGCGTAGGTTTCAAAAGCTCGAATAGGGACACAATACAGTCCAGAAGTTGTTGCTTCAATCTTCTCGTGGACAAGTCGAGTTTCCATTTTATAGGATGTGATACATAGATATTCTTTATTATTCTCAGTCACTGTTTCCAAGTGATAGCCATTTAGGCGTACATCCTTAAAACTCAATAGATTTCGTTTTGATCTACCAGATAATAACGCATTTTCAATGTGTAAAATTGTTCCATTAGGCAACATCACAGTTGCATTCCCGGAGCCATCAATAATCTCTACGGGACCAGATATAGTTGTAATGTGTGTCTTGTATAATTTCATGCTCGAGAAATATGCTTTATTTGTAAATATTGAGTGCGTTGTTGCACTATCAACAAGACAATTGTGTACCTGTTCGATACTTTCCATTTGTATTCCTGTTGAATCAAATCATCATATAATAAATATTTAAGACATGAAATATTTTTTATTGAAAATGGAAATGTAAACATACATATTTTTTTTTCAATAATACATTTTTGTATGTATCATTAGTGCCGATACAAGGCTAACAACATAAATGATAAATAAAACACCAATCCAGAATAATTCCGGAGGGAAGTCTTTGCTAAACATCAGTATTATGAGCATGCTGATCATTGTGAAAATAAAGACGAGAGATCCGTTAATCATTTTCGAAGAAAGTCGGATGAAGATACTTAAGAATTTCTATAAGACGGTAAAGAATATGAGTGAGTTGTTGAATAAAATGAGTGCATATTTATAGAATCAAAAATCACTATTACTAGCCGTTTATAGCCGTTGGAAGTGGGAGAATTTTAATATAAAAATATAGATGATTTTATTGATGTTTATATTATATATAAAGAAATACACACAAAAATAACTGGGGTATTACAAGCCAGAAAGTAAATATATGACATATAATTGCACAAATATTTTATTTCAGCCATTCATCGTCATGTCCCACTGAACCAGGATCTTCAATGAAATCTGCTAGCTCAAGTGATTTCCAGTCCTGGTCAGGATTTTCATCAAATATGTTCCCAGATGTGTTGGCCTCAATAACTTTGGATGGCTCGAATGTTTTGGTGGTATGAGCCTGGGCATCTTTGCCTTTATTTTTTAGCGATGCTTGGTATGAATCCACACGGTGTTGGGAAGTACGACAATATTTAGCCCAATGTCCAGTTATACCACATCTACGACATGGATCATCACCAGAATTTTCCATAGGCATTTTTCCTTTATCACGATGCTCGTGAATTGACTGTCTTGGTCTGTCGGAATATTTATTTTGACGGGAATAATGATAATTATCATGATTATTATAGTTACGTCCGTCGCGGTCATTTCTGTAATTATTTTGACGGTAGCCACCACGTCCACCACTTTTTCGGGTTCTACGCCCGGGTCTATTTTCACGGCTTTTGAACCAGCCGACAGCTCTACCAGAGCTGGTATGTGCTTCAGGTTCGACACGGGACCCAGAGGGTCGTAGTTCATGATTTTCTAATGATAACTCATTTGTCTTCTCAGCCGTGAGAAGAACTGAAATTAGCTCAGAATATGTTTGAAATTGTCGTTGCCTGTATTGTTGTTGAAGCACCATATTTGAGGAGTGCATCGTGGTGAATGTTTTTTCCAGCTTATCAGTCTCAGATAGCAGTGTACCGCACAAGGCCAGCCGAGACTCAATTTTGAATAAGGCTGAATTATAATCAGCAATATATTTAAAATCTTGCAATCTTAGTAGTTGCCATTCATATTGAGTCTGTGGCAATATTACAGTTCTGGTGTGATCAAATATGTCTTTGAGCTTCTTCCAGAGCTCAGAAGGCCTTTCAATTTGTATATATTCATTCTTCAGATCCTCGGATAAATGATGGCGCATGAATATCATTGCATTTGCCTCATTTTTAATATCGGCATTAGCAAGTTCCACAGATTCCAAGGTAGTAGCCAATCCCATACCTTGGAGGTGCAATTTAACATCAAGGCGCCATGATAGATAGTTATTTCCAGTGACATCGAGGATCTGGAATTTTTTGTTTTCAATTCCGGCCATTTTCTCTACAAGGATAAAAACGAGTTAGTATAAATATATTCAAACTCGAATAATACTAACCTTTTCCGAGCAATAACTCGTGCTGATAACGTGTTGTGAAATACTTTATAATTTATATTTTTATAAGATTGATGTAACCGAGCTGATCGGTCACCAAGAACCGGGTTAATCTTAGAAGTTTAGCTAAGAAAACCCAAAATATATGAAGTACTCTCTTTTCTTTCTCTCTCTAAAATATGCTGTATTCTCAGAGTGTGTTGTCTTTTGAGAAACCCCCTCTCTCCCTTTTATAGGAGGAGGATGCCTTGTTGTCTAAGATTTTCCCTGATTTCCAGAGAAAATCCCGGATATCCGGGGATTCAAGCTGCGATTTTCCATCCCTGGATTTCCGGGATTGCAAGGTATGGGCTCTCAATCCCTGGATCTTAGGGATTCTGTCAGGTGAGTCAGGATCTTCTTTCCCAAGAGTTCGACCTTCCTGAGTTCGGTGGTTTTAGGTCGGCTCATTCCTATTCAAATCAGTAGGTCGAGAGACCTTTGAGGTCGGCAACCTTTTATCAGATATCATAGGTCAGCGGGGCCTCCGAGGTCGGCGCCCTTCTAACAGATGTCACAGCTAAGCGGGGCCTCCGAGGTCGGCGACCTTTATCAGATATCATAGGTCAGCGGGGCCTCCGAGGTCGGCGCCCTTCTAACAGACGTTACAGCTAATTGGGGCCTCCGAGGCCGGCGACCTTCCAAAGGACCTTGAGGTTGTCATCCCCTTATCTAAGAACCTAGGTCGGACTTTTATTGGTCCATATTTTAAACCGGGTTTTCAGGGAGCGTACATTCGGCATCCTATCAACCAGTCCCCCCTACTCTAGTCGAGCTGTAAGACCGAGTAGAGTAAGATTTGTTTATAATCGGACGACCTTGACGCAATAATCCTTGGGACTCCCGTTCCCAGATAACGAGGCTCTTCGGACTTCGTGCGCTATAATAACCTGTCTTTTCCTTTCCCCGCCTCCCAAACGTCGCGTCGATGGTCAAATCCAGGTGTCGACCTGCTATAGGTCGGATAAGACGGTGCCAAATCCCAGCCGTTCTTTCGAATAGGGCATCGGACGCTCCAGATCGTCCCTATCCTTCTTGGTTTTCGCCCCTCCCTCCTATAAAAGGAGGTCTTCTTCTCCCTTTATCACTTCCGCGCTTTTATATCCTCAACCTCTGGTGCGAAAATTCTCAGGCGACACTAGCGATCACAGCTATCTGTCTCCGGCGACGCGCTTGCTCTACCTTTCTCCGGCGATCTTCCACCCAATCTCATGGGTATGTTCATCTAAACATCTCTTTAGTTTTTGATTTGTTTTACAGATATTTTCTTTTTCTTCTTCCTCCCTTTTCTTCCTTTTGTTATGTCGTCTGCTTCGGATTCTCAAAATATTTCCGGCGAATCGGTCGTGAACTCTTTTTTAGAAGGTCTTTCCTCTTCTGATGGGGATTCGGGGGGTAGGTCGGGGCGAGCTACTGGTTCCTCCCTCCGTCTTAGGGATGAGCCTTTAGGTGACGTAGACTGGTCCGAGCTAGGTGACATCCCTCCCTCTGGCATCCCCCTAATCATTGTAGATCCTCCTTCCCCTCCTCCTATGGACGAGGTAACTGTGACCGGCCTCTTAGCCGATCCATATCAGACGGTTGTAGGAGCGACTCGAGTTCTCCCTCCCCATCCTCTATCGAGGACTAGCCCAGCCGCGTTGGCTAGTTTTATAAGATTTCTTAGACTTCCCCCGGGGTGGGAATTTGTCACACCTCAGGCTAGTGATACCCCTGATCATCCTCCCCCGCCTGGTTTGTGGATCAGGTCAGCAGTGGTCATCGCTTTCCACCCCATCCCTTCCTTGTCTCTCTCTCCGTTAAATACAATCTTCCCCTCAACCAGTTTTCTCCTAACTCTTTTCGCTACATGGTTGGTTTTCTCGTGCTGTGTCATTACAGACATGAGGAACCCGACCTGGGCTTTTTCTATTTTTGTTTTGGGCTAAAGAGTTTTAAAGGCTCCTTTTACTTGACTTCCCGAAATAACGCCCATTTCTTCACCCACCTCCCTTCCAATGTGAAGGACTAGAGGTCCCGCTTCTTTTTCCTTCGGCTCCCTACATCTGATTCTTGGGGCTTTCCTACGGAATGGACGCAGGCTACTCCGAGCCAGGATCCTATTCCTAGGCGCAATTCCATCCGGCCGTGGGTCGAGAAAGTTCGGGAATGGAATGCCATTCCCTATAATGCTTTCCAGCTGACGCAATTCCATGATCTTCTGTTCCATTGTGGGCTGAGCTCGAATCCCTACCCGGCTATCCCTGACATCGGTAGGCTTTATCTATTTTTTTCAGATCTTTGTTATTTTGCTTTTTAGCTATTTCCCTGACCGTTTGTATTGTTTTTTGTAGATCGGTTCATGCGACCTACCAGTCGGATGCCTCCAAGCCGGCTGAACCAATAAAAGAGAAGGTCCCTAAGTCGACGAATCCCCCCAACGAGAGGGCAGAGGGCTCGTCCAAAGCTAAACGGAAGATCCCTTCTCGCCCCAAGTCTGGGGTAACTCTCCCCTCTGACCTGGCTCCTACCTTGACCACTGGACGAAGCCCTGCGAGCTCGTCTCGGCAGCTTCAGGTCACTCAGAGGGCCTCTTCTCCTAGCTCCCACGCTTCCAAACGGCCGAAGACCGCGGGTCCCCCAGGTCCGGCTATGGAGACTCTTCTCCGTTGCAAGGAGTTTGAGAGATTTCTTCCTTATTTCAGCTCCATGGTCCCAGCTAAGGATAAGCTGGGATTACGAGATGCCGAGGAGGACCCTAAATTCGATGCTATGATGATGTATTTTGGGAAGGTATTCCCCTTTTCGCCTTCATACCCTTTTTGGCTATTTTTATGTTTATTATTACCCTCTGCCGACCTGATATAACTTCTTGTGCAGTTCTTCGCCACCTTTGTGACCTTCGCAGAGGATCATAAGCTCGGCGCTACGTCTTCCTCCCAGCTCACCTAGATGCAAGCCGACCTGGAGGCCGCCCTGTCGGCTAATTCTGATCTCTCGGCTCAGCTTCAGGAGAGGGAGTATCGCTTAGATGCTGCCCTTAAGAAAAGTTCTGAGCGGGAGGCGGTTTTGGAGCGGGCTCAGATGGCCAATGTTCAGCTGAACCAAAGAGCTGAAATTTTGGAAGACCCTGTCTACAGCTGAAACGGAGAAGGTGGGCCAGCTCGAGGCTCAGTTGTCGGAAGTTAGGGCCGAATCCGAGAAGATAGCTCAACTTGAGGCACGGGCTAAGGCTGAGTTGGAGAAGGTCGCCCAACTCGAAGCTCAAGCTAGAGCGAAATCGGAAAAGGTGACCCAGCTGGAAGCTCAACTAGCCGAGGCTAGATCCGAGGGATCGTCTTATGAGCGCGGGGCGACGGATGGCCGACGTCGATTCCTGACCAGTGACGTTGGTCACTCTTTCCTGGAGGCCTACCGTTCCGCCCTCCTGGCCCGGTATCACAATTCTACCGCTTTCCTGGTTAAGCTAGCCCCTGCCGCGACACAATATTTTGATTTTGCTCTAACTCGTGCTCGTGAGCAGCTAGCTTCTTTGGGTTTTACGGGCGAGCTGGACCGGGATGTTGTATTGGACGGGGCTCCCGTTCCTTCAGGTTGGTCCGGGGACGTGGAAGAATCTCTGGAGGCGGCCTGGTGGAAGGACGCCCTTGAGGAGTCCATAAAGCAATCTGGCCTGGATTTGGAGCTGCCTTCTACTCCTCCCAGCTCACCTGTTAAGGCCAGCACTCCTAATCCCGAGGTGGTTGGGACCGACCGTGATGCTTCTCCTCCGTTGCCTCCTCCGTCTTCAGAGCTGTAGTTTAGTGTAGACATGTATATATATTTTCTTCTGTTTCTTTTTCCCTTTTTCTTTTTATTGTACTGGCACAGCTATTTTGAATGACAACTTTTCGAGTTGAATATACTTGCGGTTTGTATGATAGTGATGTGCTTTGTATGACAAGTTGATATAGTTCGGTGTTGCTTGTAACCTTGATGTATCTTGTGCCTGTTTGATTTGATATGATTACTTTCCGACATGGCCCGGCTTTTAGTATAGTCCCGACCTTTAAATTTCGAAATATCCTAAATGTAACCCGACCACTTTGACTTAACTTTTTCACCGATCTTTAGTGTAGGTTGGGTATTTCCCTTAGTCATAGCTTCATAGGGCGGTTCACCCTTACTCGGATCTGAAGGCGTTTCGCCTGATCAGATGTCAGAGGGCGGTTCACCCTTACTCGGATCTGGGCGTTTGCTGTTCGGATGTCGGAGGCGGTTCACCCTTACTCGGATGCGGGCGTTTGCTGTTCGGATGTCGAGGGCGGTTCACCCTTACTCGGATCTGGGCGTTTGCTGTTCGGATGTCGAGGGTGGTTCACCCTTACTCGGATCTGGGCGTTTCGCTGTTCGGATGTCGAGAGGCGATTCACCCTTACTCGGATCTGAGGCGTTTCGCTGTTCGGATGTCGAGGGCGATTTACCCTTACTCGGATCTCAAGGCGTTTGCTGATCGATGTCATTTCTAGTTTTACTTGATCAACACATTCGAGAGATATATTTTTGTAATAGACTTTTATTAAAACAACATAAGCTTTTTCCACACCTCTTCACACAAAATATTTTTTAAGTGACATATGTTCCAAGGTCTTTTGATGAGGTGCCCTTCCATATCCTCAAGCTCGTAAGCTCCCCGCATAAATTCGGATTACCTTGTAAGGGCCTTCCCGATTCGGCTCCGGCTTTCTGTTTTTCGAGGGCATCGGCTACTTTAAGCACCAAATCACCGACTGAATTGTCTCTTCCGACTCTTTTGTCATGAGCCGCTTTTGTCAAGCTTTTGTATCTTTCGATTCGTCTTTGCCGCTTCCCTTCTTTCTTCTATGGTATCTAATGCCTTCTTCATTATTTCCTCGTTCTCCACCTCGTTGAACCATCGAACCCGGTGGGACATTTCTCCGACTTCTGCAGGGATGACGGCTTCGGACCCGTATACCATACTGAAGGGTGTTTCTCCTGTTGACGATCTAGGTGTGGTCCTGTACGACCATAGTACCGAGCTAAGATCATCCACCCATCCTCCTCCAACTTTGTCTAAGCGGGTTTTTATCCCCTGCAAGATTGTTCTGTTAGTTACCTCCACTTGCCCATTAGCTTGAGGGTGAGCAACCGCAGCGAACCTTTGCTTGATATGCATACCCTCGCACCAGGACTGGGTTCTCTTCCCATTGAATTGGGTTCCATTATCTGAAATGAGTATCTGGGACGCTCCGTACCTGCAGCAAATGTTGTTAAACAGGAAACTTATGATTCTTTGCTCGGTTATGGTGGCCACGGGCTCGGCCTCTACCCACTTGCTGAAGTAGTCTATGGCTACTATTAAGAACTTTCTTCCTCCCGAGCTAGGTGTAAACTGCCCCATGATATCAATTCCCCATTTAGCGAATGGACAAGGCGCTCCCATGGTGATCAATTCCTCGGCTGGGATGTGAATTAAAGGTGCGTGCACTTGACATTTTTGGCATCGCTTAACCATTTCCACTGCTCTCTTGCTCATGGTCGGCCAAAAAAACCAGCCCTTAGCGTTTTGCTAATCAGCGCTCTTCCTTTGGTATGGTCTCCGTAGCACCCTTCATGGATTTCTTCCAATATACTTCGCCCTTCTTCTTCCGAAATGCATCGTAGGTATGGACCGAGGTAGGACCTCTTGTATAGCTCATCATTAATGCAACAGAACCTCGCTGCTCTTCGCACAATTTTCATTCTTTCTTGCCTCTCCTTGGATAGTTCTGCCCTTCTTAGGTATGCCAACAAAGGAGTTCGCCAATCTGCTATCTCGTTCACCTCCATCACCTGTTTCATGATGCTACTCCGGCCGCTCCCGTAATCGTTCTTGCATGAGCGGCAATCCACTAAGGAGCTTCCCATCTTTGCTAGGTAATCGGCTTTTGCATTTTCCGCCCTAGGGATATGGATTAACTTCCATTCCCTAGTTTTTGTGACCTCTTTCACTTCCTCCACATACTTCTTCATCCGATCTTCATTTATCTCAAATTTTCCTTCTACATTGTGTGACCGGTTGGGAATCGAGTAAGCAATGAGTCGTCAGCGCCCAAGTCTATTCCCAATCGCATTCCCTTAACCGGCTTCATATTCGGCCTCGTTGTTAGATGCCACGAAATCGAATTTTATGGCATACTCTAATTGCTCACCTTAGGGGTAGTAAGGATTATCCCCGCCCTGTAACCACCGGTTGTCGCGATCCATCCACATGCAATGCCCATCGTCCTTCTGGTGGCGATGGCATGGACCCCTCTTGGATAAAGTCTGCTAGGGCCTGAGCTTTAATCGCCGTTCTCGGCTCATACTCCATGTCGTACTCCCCCATTTCTACCGCCCACTTCACCAGACGACCTGACACATTAGGTCGCCCTAATATCTCTCTCAAGAGCAAGTTGGTTCGCAGTTTTATCCGGTGGGCTAGGAAATAGGGCCTCAGTCGCCTGGCCGTAACCACTAATACCAGCGCCCCTTTTTCTAGCTCGGAGTAGTTCCGTTCTGCTCCTTGCAAAATTCGGCTTGTATAATAAATGGGCTTTTGCTTATTCATTTCTTCTCTTAGCAAGACCGAGCTAACCGCTCCTTCTCCCACGAATAAGTAGAGTACAAGATCCTCTCCTGGTACTGGTTTGGTGAGCAGGGGCAGCTCGGCCAAATACTCTTTCAATTTTCCGAATGCTGTTTGCGCTTCTGGGATCTATTCGAACTTGTTCCCTTTTCTTAAGAGTTTAAAAAATGGGAATCCCTTCTCGGTCGAGCGTGATATGAAACGGCTCAGCCCTGCTATTCTTCCTGTTAGTATCTGGATATCCTTGATATTTTTTGGAGGATTCATTTGCGACCGCCTTGACCTTCTCCGGTTGACCTCGATTCCTTGTTCTGTGACCACATATCCCAGAATTTTCCCGATTTGACTCCAAAAGAACATTTTGATGGGTTGAGCTTCATTCCGTGCACGCGCGGGTTCTCGAACGTCTCTTCTAGGTCTACGATATGCTCTCCGCCTTCACAATTTTCACTAGCATGTCATCCACGTATACCTCCATGTTTCGCCGATTTGTGATCTAAAGATTCGCCGACCATCCTCTCGATATGTAGCTTCGCATTTTTAATCCAAAATGCATGCGTACATAACAAAAAGTTCCCTTTGAAACCACAAAACTAACCCTCTTTACGTCTCGAGTGCGAGAGGAATCGATGATATCCCCGGGAAGCGTCCATCATATCGAGTAACTCGCACCCGAGGTTGAATCTACTAGCCGATCTATGCGGGGTAACGGGTAGTGATCCTTGGGACATGCTTTATTTAGGTCCCTAAGTCCATGCACATCCTCCACTTCCCTGGCCTTTCCCCACCATCACGGCGTTGGATAGCCACTCCGACTGGATCTCCATTATGTGTCCAAATCGGAGGAGCTTATCAACCTCTTCCCCAATGACCCCATCCATCTCTCGGCCCGAAATGCCTCCTCTTCGCTTTGGTCTTATGGTTGGGTCGATGTTCAATCTGTGTTCGCAAGAATCGTTGGTGATTCCCACCAGATCCTCACCGCGAACGCGAAAATGTCCACGAATCTCCTTAGCGGTGATGAGGCTTTCCTTTATTCCATCGTCCAACCGACTTCCCATGCGAGTCTTTGTTTCCGCTTTCTGGAACCAGTCATATCTAGTAACTCCTCGTTGGGCTTGACGCCTTCTTCCTCAGCTTCCTCGGGCGCCTTCGATTGCTTATTCCTCTTAGACTCCGGATCCGGACCCCCGAGCTCGGGTGTCCTCTTTCCGCGCTGCACTCCCTGCTTTACCGTTGTCTGATAACAAGAACGGGCTACAAACTGATCTCCTGCTACTTCTCCCACCTCACCTCCTATGGGGAATTTTACTTTCATGTGTGCGGTAGAGGCCACTGCTTCGAATTTGTTGAGCCCTGGTCGTCCTAAAATGGCGTTATAGGCCGATTTGGTGTCCACCACTAAAAATCTGAGTGTCTTGACCTTCCGATGGTGTATCCGACCTAGTGCTACTGGAAGCACCACTTCTCCGACTAGTTGCACCTCGGTCATACAGAACCCATAGAGCGCGGTATCTACCTTTCTCAATTCCACTTTCAGGTTCATCTGTTTGAAACAGTCATAGAATAAGATGTCTACCGAGCTTCCCGTATCGATAAACACCCTTTGCACATCGTAACTGGCGATCTCCGCGGTGATGACCAACGCGTCATTGTGGGGCGTATGTATCCCGTTATAATCCATGGGGCTGAACTGAATGATAGGCCCACTGCCTACAGAGGTGACCTCCTTGAGCTGATGACACCTAGCCTTTCGCGCGTGGGCTTTTCTAGCCTGATTAGAACTTCCGTCGGTTGGTCCCCCTGATATCATGTGGATCACTCCTTTTTTAGCCGGGGGAGCAGCGGGTCCCCGAGGAGCTTCTCTTTTCACCCCCGCACCTCCTTGGGGCATTGGTGGTTGCCTCCGACCTCCATTTCTCTGTTGATATGTGAATTCCATCAGATGTCCCGCTCGGACCAGCCTCTCGATCTCATCCTTAAGGTGCTTGCATTCGTCTGTTTTATGCCCGTAATCATTGCGGAATCGACAATAAAGCTCTGATTTCGGCTGTGTGGGCCTATTAGGACGAGATACAGGCCATTCGATAACCCTGTTCATCTTACCCTCAACTGCTTCCAAAACCTGAGCTATCCTCATTGTTAGTGGGCTGTATTGGTCAAATCTTGGTCGCCTTTGAACGATATCGTTCTTCTTTCGATCTGTTTTTCCCCGCGGCATTTCTTCCCGAGGTAAATTTCCTTGAAAGGTGTACTCCTCCCGTCGTATCAATCTGCTGGACCCCCTTTCCCCATCCTCGGGCTTTTCTTGCAATTCCTCCATATCCTTCTCGGTTTCCTCAACATTAATGTATTTTGAGCATCGAGCTAAGACCTCATCATATGTTCTGGCTGGTTTTTTAGCTAATGAGGTGCGTAGCAGCCCCGACCTCAGTCCCTGCGTCAAGGCACTGCTTTTTACTTCTTCTGACGACGAGGGTACCTCCAGACATGCCTTCGTGAATCGGGTCACATAAGCTCTCAGCGCTTCTCCAGAATATTGCTTGATACTGAACAAGGACATGAAGGTCTTTTGGTGCGCCCTGGCGCTGGCAAAGTGAGTCAAGAACGCGGAGCTGAAAGTTTTGAAGCTGGTGACCGACCAGGGGTATCCGTGGAACTAATCCTGAGCTGACTCTGTCAGTGTAGCCAAGAATACTCTGCAACTCACGGCATCCGAATATCGATGTAGTACCGCCATGTTCTCGAATCGGTATAAATGTCGGGTAGGATCTGAGAGTCCATCGTAGGTGAAGGTGACAGCCCTAAACCCATATGGGAGCTCGGCCTGCAGTATGCCTTCTGAGAAGGGATGGCCTGGATGACTCTCCATGTCCTTCCCCGCAACCCTCTGTCGCAACTCTTCCAGCTCGTCCTGCATGCTGGATATCAAGGGATCCTGCGTTTTTTCCTGTCTGGATCGCTCCCATATTCTTGGATAACTCTCCCCATGTTCTTCCTGCTGATCAATTTCCTCCGGCCCATCCGAAAGGATGGGTATTACTTTTCGTGGTACCCTTTGCTTTTCGACCTCCCGGCTCTTCTGGATTGCACTGGCGATTATGTCGGCTAAGGCTTCCTTCGTCAGTGTAATTGTGCTTGGTGCGACTTCTTCTACAGGGGTGGCGGGTGTTTTTTCCAGATTCGCTTCTCCACCCGCCGCTGCTAGTTTCTCTTCTAGATTTTTGGGTATTAACTCCCCTATTCTCTTCTGGTTCATTTCTTCCGCCATTACTAACCTCACGTCTCAACTCAAAGTGACTCGATGTCACACTTCCCACAGACGGCGCCACTTGATGTAACCGAGCTGATCGGTCACCAAGAACCGGGTTAATCTTAGAAGTTTAGCTAAGAAAACCCAAAATATATGAAGTACTCTCTTTTTTTTCTCTCTCTAAAATATGCTGTATTCTCAGAGTGTGTTGTCTTTTGAGAAACCCCCTCTCTCCCTTTTATAGGAGGAGGATGCCTTGTTGTCTAAGATTTTCCCTGATTTCCAGAGAAAATCCCGGATATCCAGGGATTCAAACTGCGATTTTCCATCCCTGGATTTCCGGGATTGCAAGGTATGGGCTCTCAATCCTTGGATCTTAGGGATTCTGTCAGGTGAGTCAGGATCTTCTTTCCCAAGAGTTCGACCTTCCTGAGTTCGGTGGTTTTAGGTCGGCTCATTCCTATTCAAATCAGTAGGTCGAGAGACCTTTGAGGTCGGCAACCTTTTATCAGATATCATAGGTCAGCGGGGCCTCTGAGGTCGGCGCCCTTCTAACAGATGTCACAGCTAAGCGGGGCCTCCGAGGTCGGCGACCTTTATCAGATATCATAGGTCAGCAGGGCCTCCGAGGTCGGCGCCCTTCTAACAGACGTTACAGCTAAGTGGGGCCTCCGAGGTCGGCGACCTTCCAAAGGACCTTGAGGTTGTCATCCCCTTATCTAAGAACCTAGGTCGGACTTTTATTGGTCCATATTTTAAACCGGGTTTTCAGGGAGCGTACATTCGGCGTCCTATCAAAGATATACAAAATAAATAACAATATATAAAATATGGAGATTGATAATATGTAGAATATGTTTTGTAGTAGTAGTATATTTCTTTCTTTCTCAATGGTGTAACATTACATCTTGGAGCAAGCTATTTATAGGCAAAGTTATACTACCATTTCAACAAATGTGTACATCAATTGTCAATAATGGTACACTACAATTCCAATTTGTCCACCTTCAAAGTTTGAATCAATCCCTCTCGGTTTGTCAAAAGTTGTGGGCAACATTTTTCTTCTTTGACAATTAATTGTGCTAAAGTCCACAATTCATAACATCTACTAATTTTACACTTTAAACACCATTTGGCTGAAAAAAGTGCATATGAGGTGTAATGTCCATGAAGTTAAGGTTGACATTGGTGAAAGCAAATAATTTAGATTACATAATCGATAAACGAGGTCAAAAGTGTAATTTTTCACTGTGATATATGTCAATCTGGTTTCAGAAATAGTATATAGGGGAATTCTCGAGCCATCCAATTACTATAGAGATCTATATCTCCCAATATATTCTCCGTCCCCTTTAATATTTCTCCTTATAAAACTGGCTGGTGGATTTTTTTAATATTTTCAAAGTTGTAGCTTTTTTATTTTGCTATCCATTTATTTTTTATAACAATCATTTCTTTAATATCTGGATATAAAAAGTCCAAGTGACAGAGGTATTATCCAACCCGTGCGATGCACGGTCTTTGGTTGAATATCTACGTGCTTTGTACGTAATGTTGGGGCAGACGGTTGAATGAGCAGATGGCAAAATTTAAATGCCTTTTAGAGAAGTTTATATATTTTTTTATTGTTATTGTCCTTTTATTTTAGTCTATGTAATTAGTTATATGAAATGAGGCTTTACTAACCTGTATGTTGCTCGGGGGTTGTTTTTGGTTTATTCAACCCGTGCGATGCACCGATTGTATCTAAGATTTCATAGCTAAAATTTAACCATCTTGTAATTTATACTATCATTTAAAATTTCATTTTAATCACCTTGTGTATTAGAAGGTGCACGTGATTTGTACGTAATGTTGGGGCAGACGGTTGAATGAGCAGATGACAGAATTTAAATGCCTTTTAGAGAAGTTTATATGTTTTTTTATTGTTATTATCCTTTTATTTTAGTCTATGTAATTAGTTATATGAAATGAGGCTTTACTAACACGTATGTTGCTCCGGAGTTGTTTTTGGTTTATTTAATCCGTGCGATGCACCGATTGTAAGTAAGATTTCATAGCTAAAATTTAACCATTTTGTAATTTATACTACCATTTAAAAGTTCATTTTAATCACCTTGTGTATTAGAAGGTGCATTTGCATTGTGTTTATCATAACTTTTGTATTTAAATTAGTTTATTTACATTAAAAGTTACAATTAAAATAGTCTCTTCATATATTTACAATTAAAAGTTATAATTAAATTCCCCTTCCACATTAAATTAAGGGGGATAAGTATTATATAGTATAGGGGTTGTTTTTGGTTTATTTAACCTATGCGATGCACCGATTGTATCTAAGATTTTATAGCTAAAATTTAACCATCTTGTAATTTATACTATCATTTAAAAGTTCATTTTAATCACCTTGTGTATTAGAAGGTGCATTTGCATTGTGATGTTTATCATAACTTTTGTTTTTAAATTAGTTTATTTACATTAAAAGTTACAATTAAAATAGTCTCTTCATATATTTACAATTAAAAGTTATAACTAAATCCCCCTTCCACATTAAATTAAGGGGGATAAGTATTATATTAAATTAGTTTATTTATATTAAAAATTACAATTAAAATAGTCTCTTCATATATTTACAATTAAAAGTTATAATTAAATCTCCCTTCCACATTAAATTAAGGGGGATAAGTATTATATAGTATAGATAATTAAACCATAATTCAATTAGCTTACATACAAGTACCAAAATGAGTAAGTCCTGTGAAAGCTACAAATTATGTTGACAACTCAATTGTAATTCTAAATACTAAACGATATAAATTTATGTCACTAGCTTTTTCTATATATGTAAAAATTAACATACATGATATTATTTACTGAACATATATCGAATTGCTCAACTTAAAAAATCATATCACATTTGGATCCTTAAACAACATATTTGTTTCATGCAATCAGTCAATATAAATTTTGCATGCGTACACTATATGTAATTAAAAGATATTCATAACAGTATCATGACTATATTCATTATTATAGAATAAATTAGTTATAACAATAGCTATAGCAAAAAATCAATCTAAATGGTAATCAATAGCAATTGTAAAGCTTCTTTATTGACGTAAATTTAGTATACATGAGTAACTTCTAGTGGTGGATCCAAGATAGCAAAAAATCAATCTAAATGGTAATCAATAGCAATTGTAAAGCTTCTTTACCGACGTAAATTTAGTATACATGAGTAACTTCTAGGGGTGGATCCAGGATTTTAGAATAGAGTGTTTCTTTTTCGTCAATGATATAACAGTTGTATCGTTTTACAAAAAAAAAAAAAAATTAACAACGATAAAGTAATGTTCCAAAAAAATCAACGATAAAGTAATATTCCCAAATAAAGTATCTGTTTATCCAAGTTTAATTGCATTTTCCTCTTTCTCATAGCCTCGAAGTGTTTGATGATATATAAATCATCGACTGTGCTAAAAACATCTTTCTTCACAAATATCACCAAACAATCATTAAGCCAAGGTTGGACATCGTGCTTCTCAATTCATCCTTCACATACTTCATTCCTGAAAATACTCGCTCAACAGTTGCGTTTGCCACGGGTAGAGATAAAGCTAATTTCAGAAGCCTATACAGAGATCTATAGGTCTTGTTCTTCTTTGTTTGCACAAGTGTCTTACAAAGATCTGAGAGCCCCTTCAAATTGAAAAATCTATCATCATTTTTAACACTCCTTATTTACTTATCAAGTTGGTTAGACAACTCCACATCATCAACATCATTAAAGTCAGCTGGATACAATCTCGCTAACCTCACAATTGATTTTGAATCAAACGCTTTAAACGGATCGCAAGGACTCAAGCATGATATAAATGCAACATCTCAATATTTTCAGGAGTAAACCGTTCATTCAATCCACTACGCCATATATGGGCTTCAGTCACACCTAAAAAAGTGTGTTCACAGCCCAAAAAGTGTTGGTAAAAGAAAAAAAACAAGCTACGGCTACACTTTGACCAAATTTGAGGGTGTTACAAAAATGGCCGCTACCATAGGGGTCTACGCTAACACTTTTATAGTTTCTCGCAACACTGCGGAAAGGTGTAGCTGTAGACCTCTATGCCCACACTTTTTGGTTCTGTTCCTACACCTTAAAAGGTGTTGTTGTAGACCTATGCCAACACCGTTATCTATGTGGTGACACCATTAAAAGTATAGCCGTAAACCTATGGCTACACCTGTTTAGTACTACTGTAACATAAAATTGTGAAACACTTCGATATTTTTGGCAACACCATTTATCATTATGGCTACATTTTCGCAGGTCTTTTACAAACACTCTAAATGCTAAAAATCAACATATAATATTTAAAAATAGAGTTACCCATTAAAAATAAATTCAAACATCCCAATACATAAAAAGTTATCAAACAACCATCTAAATACATAAACCATCAGAAATAACTACATAAATCCACAAGCCATTGTAATACATCTACTAATTAGGTAAGATGGGCCATGTTCCTTGCCACCATGAACCAATTTATTAGCAGCTTCAGCACCTTCATTTTGCAGAACTTTTTCAACATCAGCCTGTAAAAAGAACAGAACATTTGATATGCCATATGATACCTACCAAGAATACATAGCCAATAACCCCTATTGGAAAAAACCATCTAATAATACATAAACAAAACTTATGCATAATTAAATAAAACAAGAATCCGGCAAGTTCCACCTTGAAGCCCAAGGACCACCTCTAGATCTCTTAAATCGACAAGAAAGCAACTTCAATCTGACATTCATGAATATACAATCACAAACCTGCTGCACCGATCTCTTTTTGCTCTTAAACATCCTCCAATTCCTTTCTTGCCAAATGTAATACGTTGTAGCGGCAAGAACCAACTTCGCAATGACACTCTTAGGAGATCTACGCTTAGAAAATGGAATAATATGCACTAAGATCTGATTGAATTTCTCATTCGAAGAACAAATACCAGCCAACCTTTTGAAGAGATTCCAAACCTGCTTAGAGTAAGTGCATTCGAAAAAGAGATGATCATGAGAGTCTTGGACCTGCTCACAAAGCGAACAAACCGTCATGAGCGAATCCGATGCTTCCCAACTAGCAACCTTATCTTGTGTCTTCAAACGTTGCTTCACAATCAGCCACAAATTAAATGCATGTTTAGGAATGCAATATGGAAACCAAACAACATTAAACCAATTAACCTTGTCATTTCTATGTCGAATGGTAGCCCAAACCAGCGAAACAGAAAATTCATGAACCAAACCAGCCTCATTTCTCCATTCTAACCGGTCATTAGAGTCATTAGAAGCTCGATATTGAACATTTAAAAGTTGCGGGTATTTAGAAGAAAGGAAAACAGGCCAATTCCATTCACCATTATGAAAAACGGCACTAACCTTAGAGTTAATCGTAAGACCAGCCACATAATGATCCCGAGGAGAAATGAAATCAGCAAGCGGGCCTAAAGAACACCAATTATCAAACCACAGCGAAGTCTTCAAGCCATTACCAATAGATGAGCCAATATAGCAGCGGATTAATGGACGAAGTTGAAGAACCTTATGCCATCCCCATGAGATTTTGCCACGAATAGGAATGTCCCAGAAATTCCGTGAACCAAGCTTGTAAATGTGCACCCAACGAACCCAAAGAGATTCCTTAAGAGACAAAAGCTTCCACATATGCGAAATCATAAGAGCTTTGTTGAAGGTATCTAGACGACGAACACCAAGACCCCCTTCATCTTTCGGAAGACAAACAACCTCCCAAGCTACTTTCGCACGACCTCTTTTTAGGGATCCATGACTCCACAAAAAACCCCTAATAATCTGCTCAATATCCAAGAGAACCCGTGAAGGAAGAATAAACATAGACGCCCAATATATCCAAGTTACACAATGTCAATAGGTATAATGCAAAAGGGAACTACTTGTAAATAATGAGACTGACAAAATATCAGAGAACGGAACAGTGGATAAGCCTGTAGATGCAAACCTTAATGATGAATCTTCAACATCAGTGCTCGAGTTTAGTCCCCCGGATCTGCAGCACCAAATTTTGACAAAAAGATGAGAGAGAGAATGTAAAAACTGATCAATAATTACATAACTAAAAAATCACAAATGTGGCAATGAATTTCAAGTTGAGTATCCTTCGGCAGGAGAAGCTACCAATAAAAGGAGATCAAGGCAACCTCAACAGCTACAATTATGTACAAAGATTGATCGACAATGGCGGATTTTAAAAAAGAGAAGATAGAGGCAACTGCCAGTAAAATTCTTGTATACTGTATAATGCCGGCACTGGTTTTCGAAGGGGGGACAGTTTTCTCCACGAGAACTCTGTTCAGAGTTGGGATCAAGCGTTTAGCCATCGCTCTGAAACTAAATTAAACGAATTTTGAACTCGCAGATGCGGAAAAATGCGTATTTGCTGGAGTCATCTTCCATCGTATTTGCAAAACTGAATCATCGTTTGAAAGAGTAATACGAATTAATTTAGAAAAGTCAATAAACATTATGATACACAATCTAATTCCAGAATCATGAATCTAAGAAACAGAACACAAAATAGCAGTAACAACATAGGAGAATTGAAAACAACACACGAAATCTAAGGTACAACGGCTTGGGCCAATGATTTTCGACCTGAACGACCAAAATCTGGTTGAAACATAGCGGCGATGCAGCGATCTTTTCTTCCAGATCTGATTTCAGTCAGTGCGGCAGAGGAAATTCAATCCGAGGTCGATTGGGTATGGTGGTGTTAATGTGTTTCCAAACATGGAAGAAGGGCAGAATCTGCTAGTGCAAGCTATGCGAAGAAACTCACAGTGGTTCGTCTCATTTGTAATTCAATCTTCAATAGGTGACGAGGATGGATGTGGAAGTAGGGTTTTCTGATCGGGGGACTAGAGCAATTATGTGCCGACGGTTCTCGGTTAACCGGAACGACACGGTTTCGGTTCGGTTCCGGTTCTAACGGGAATCGAGAACCATTTAGACAGGCTTAGCAACCCTGATAGGGATATTATATCCCTATCATTTTGACCATAATTTCATTTTTGTCCCTATATTTTTAATTCTTTCAATTTGACCTCAATCAATTTTAATATTTTTTTTTAGATTTGGTTCTATAAGCCTTTAAATTAAATCTAGTTCTGTCTTAATTTTTATGTTAGTTTCATAAAATTTATGTTTTTCTTATGAGATTTAATATTAATATATACTCCTATTTAAATTTTAGGATTCGAGAACTAAGGGCTAGATAGGATCTATTCAGAAGTATCAAGTAAATTTCATTCAAGTCATCTCAATTTCAGCTTTTAAGTTCCGCAAATATTTTATAAAATGTTAGTTTCGTAACGACTTTAAATTTTTACAGGTTTTCCTTATTTTAAAAATATATTCATAAAATACTATTAGAAAAATCGGGTCGTTACAATTTTTACAGGTTTTTCCTTATTTTCCGCCTATTTTTTTCTTCCCTTGTAACACTTTTTTTAAAGATCAACGGTAACACCTAATTCGGTGTTACCATAGATACTATGGCAACACCGATTACTATCAGCTGTAACGGTAAAAAAAAGTGTTAGCGTAGATCAATTTTAAGGCATCTATGCTAACACTTTTACTTGTAACATCGAAATAAACGTTGCTGAAGGCCATTTGTGGTGTAGTGATCCTTTCAACACCAAATCTATGACCCAAAAAGCAATCATGTTTGAAATAATGCAAATTTGTGAGCAACGGAGAACGGCGCTTGGACTTATTATGTTTCACCTATCGTGAATCCATATCGGGCGCATCAATTTCAAGGTTACCACAAGAAGTTACGACTTTTTCATATAAATTTTTCCCATCCACCATCTCTCATTTGTTGAAACTTTGCCTTGTCATGTCGGACAAGATCCATGGCATTCACAATATCTTGATCATCCTTTTGTAATGCTTGAGACAAATCATTTATAACCGATAACACATCAACCATTAGATGCAACGTAAAAATGAAACCAAAAGTTTGAATTGCGAACAACAAACTTTGTGGTTCACCTTTACACGATCTATCACTTTTGGGGTCCTCAAGCATTTCAACAGTGGGATTAAACAAGCCATGCAACCTAGTAAGAGTCCTAAAGTGTAACATCCACGTACTTTATTAATAATGTATTTTATTAATGGTCGTATTCTGTTGGGAGTTGGTTTGGGAAAGTTACATATTATGCTGTTTGTTGCCTGGAACTGTGTGTATATTGGAGTTGGGTCTGGTATGTTGATTGTTAGTGATTGTCGAGTTATGTGCTTGTCAGGATGTGTTTGTTCTGACCAAACTTCATATTGGTGATGTTGGGAAATAGCAGTTAGCGCACGCTAGACTGTGTTGCTAGCGCGCTGTCACGGGACGGGAGTTCCGAAGCCCGTGCGGCGTCCCAGGGGCCCTCACACCCCGGGACCAGCCTATCCCACATAGCATGCCAACTGGTTTCGCCCTGCCATGGGCTCATCAGGGAGACGGCAGTAGCCCCCGACCAGTTGTGCCCTACCCGCAACGATCCCCTTCATAGTCAAGTCCTCGACCATCGACAGGCTCTCCGGACTAAACCGGGTCGGCATGCCTGACTCGGCCAGACCGATGCATCCAGGCAAACAACGCCTTAACGCTAATGTCGCCCCCTTTACCCCTCTTATGGCAAGCTAACCAGAAGGCACGCCTCATTTGGACGGTCAACACAGACACGACATATCGGGTCGTGACATCCTCCCCCACTCAAATCGTAGCACGTCCTCGTGCTGGGGAAGAATGTTTCTTTCCGCACACTATATTGTCCCACACACACAAAACGATCGTGGCCATACACATACGGCACCATACCCTTGATGGACAGTCTCTTCACTTGCGCGCCTCGCGCTAGCCCGCAGTGCGCCACGCACATACCGCATCACCGATCGACATCAACCTTCACCCTACGCGCTTCCTGGCGTTAGTACCTCGGTTGAACAGCATTCTCTCAGCCGCTGCATTTTTCCCGCATGTCGAGGTTCCCACAATGGCCCACGATGATCCACGCTCTTACACCCCGGTCACCGAAAGGTGGAGCTACCAAAAGTGTGCAATACAAGTGTGTCCACATTCCGGACCGTCTGATCTCACAAGCCTAGGACCACCTCTCATTCCGGCATAGAATCGGTTCATGTTCTCCGCCTAGAAGCCTTGTCAGGAGCCGCACTTTGACTGTGCCCTCTTTGCACCGGCGTTCACTCCCCGCCCTCATCGGTTTCGGCAGAACATGACCACACCCGAACCATACCGTACTGAGAGAGGTTTCGGCTCTGATACCATTTGTCACGGGACGGGAGTTCCGAAGCCCGTGCGGCGTCCCAGGGGCCCTCACACCCCGGGACCAGCCTATCCCACATAGCATGCCAACTGGTTTCGCCCTGCCATGGGCTCATCATGGAGACAGCAGTAGCCCCCGACCAGTTGTGCCCTACCTGCAACGATCCCCTTCATAGTCAAGTCCTCGACCAGCGACAGGCTCTCCAGACTAAACCGGGTCGGCATGCCTGACTCGGCCAGACCGATGCATCCGGGCAAACAACACCTTAACGCTAATGTCGCCCCCTTTACCCCTCTTATGGCAAGCTAACCAGAAGGCACGCCTCATTTGGACGGTCAACACAGACACGACATATCGGGTCGTGACAGCGCGCTAATCATACAATTATAGCGGCACGTTAGTTGGCCATGGTAGCGCACGCCATTATGGCCGGTCAGTGCATGCAGAGGGTTCTGGACTCAGGACAACTAACAGGTAGCACACGCTAACCCTTATGGATTGCGCATGCTAGCGTGGCCAGTGCAGAAAGTTCTGCACCGCCTTTCAAAGGCGGTGGACTACCTTTTAAGCCCGATAGCGCACGCTACGCCTTACCCGTAGCGCTCGCTAATCACGTTCAGTATAAATAGGACAGCGCAGTTCAGTTCTTGCCATTTCTCTCCTTCTTCTTTTCCTCCTCCGACAGCTGGGCAGTCAGGACGTAGGGAAGTGCAGATTTTGGCCGGACTTTACTACCCAACAACATTTTAGAGTTCCTGGAACAAAGTTAACAAGATCTTAACAGATTTTATCGTCCGGATCAAGGTAAATCATGTGAAACCCGAGTTCTTCATATCTTAGGGTTTTCTTGAGGTTTTAACCTCTAAAGTCCAGATCTAGCCGTGATTGTGCTGGATTATGATATCATAATTTTAATCCTTTGCTTTTCGTTGAAGTTTACGGACTAAGTTTCGAGTTTTCTTCCGTAGTTACGTAAGATCCATGATGACCCTATAGTGTCCAATTGATTGTCCTTAAGAGTAGAACTTAGGGTAAACCTTTCCGTTTCCGTCGTGCTGTGTTTGATATAGTGCTGTGTTGTGCTAAGACCTAATCGTTGAGGAAAGTTCGGGCGGCAGATCCTTTCATTCACCATTCCCTGTACCATTGTGATTGAGGCAAGTACTTTGATTGCGTTTGATGTACTTCGTGTGAATATGTGGTATCAGAACGTGGTATTCATGCAAGTACTTTGATTGTATTTGATGTACTTTGTGTGAATGAGTATTTCGGAAAATGTATCACTTGGTTGGGTTATACACAGCCAGTGAGGGCCTGATGAGGACTCCTGGGGTGTGTATCTCGGGTGAGGTACAGGGCCAGTATAACTCGAGAAGTTGTTTTGCGTTTGGTCTTGTGGTACTATATTCCGGAATATATGATGGCACAGTGATTTGGTTATTTATTCATTTGTTGTACATATTCATAAATCGTTGTACTTGCACCAGCTGTTTGCTGACCCCTTCTGGAGTGGATACACTTGTGTATTCAGGTACAGGTCTTAGTGGCAAGCCTGCACAGGAAGGGCACGAGGATGACGAGCAACACTGATATCATATGTTATTGTGAGTTGGTGGTCGTTTTGGCATAGTCAGAGTCGTGTTTTGATTTTGTACTCGCGCGGGTACTGTCATATATGGTTTAATGTGTTGGTGTTAGTTATTGTCGATGTTGTTGGATCAGTTGTGAGTTGTTGTATCTGCTGTGATCCATGTTAGATGTATTTTTATGTGCTTAATCATCATTATTTTATACCCATTTTTAGTTTAAATCTACGTAAATGAGCTTTTAATGCATTATCTTTATATGTTTTGAAGGAAATTCGAGTCTGGGAGCTTAAACGAAGAAAAACGGGCCAAAACGACATTTTTTGGTCAGGGACCGCGGCACACAGACGCTGGGCCGCGGCACAGGAGGCGCCCAGAAGGAACCGGTACAAACTGTACCGGGGGCCGCGGCACACTCGCTCTGAGCCGCGGACCGTAAGGAGAAATTGTGCCCAGGCCTGGCCGCATGAAGACAGGGGCCGCGACACACTAATGCCGGGCCGCGGCCCGCCGTGCAGGGTTCATACTCACAGCTCGCGATTTCGGCGGTTTGGAAGCCCGTTTCTGACCTAATTTCTGGACGCGTTTTTGAGGCAGATGAAAAAGTATAAATAGGCATTGAAGGTCAGAAGATATGATCATCAGACAGAAGGAGAAAATACCGAGGAGCAGAGAGCAGAAGCCAGAGAATGGAAGAATTCAAGTTCTTCAATTGTGTTTGATTTTTCTTATGCTTTCTTTAATTCTTTGTGTATTATTTTCTAGCATGTCGAGCTAGAACCCTATTCTAGGATTGTGATTAAACCAAGATTTTGACGGATTAATTCTTGAATTTTGCATTATTAATATAATTCCCTTTTCTATTGAGTTTTCCCCAATTGTTCTTAATGCGTTCAATTATGTGGCCTATGATTGAATTGTTTTGATTACGCAACTCGAATCGGGAGAGGAGAGTTAGTAGGAAAAATTGGTGAGAAACGTTTTATTTTGTGAGATAGGAATATACTCATAGGAATTACGTGGCCCGTCTGAAGATTTTGAACTTTTTGTCTATTGTTGAATTAATTCACCTAGGAATAGAGTGACTTATTCATCTTAGAAAATTCTACTGACCTCGGGAAAGGCATTAGGGTATCTTAGAAATCTTCGCCTTCAATAAATTTGGAAATTTCTTAATTTGTATAAATCAAGAGTAATTCGGATAAATCGAGGCGGATTCTCAATCCTAGATTAATCTCCTATTTGATCTTCTTTCTTCGAATAATCTATTTTATTAATTGTTCTTAGTTTATCACTTTATTAGTTTTCTTTAATATTCCTTGCACCACCAAATTCGATCGTTCAGATAAAATTAGAATACAAATAAATTGGTAATTAGTAAGTCAGTCCTCGAGGGAAGATATCTTACTTATCACTTTATTACTTGCTTACGACAACGTGCACTTGCGTTCACCGAAATACGTAACAAGTTTTTGGTGCTGTTGCCGGGGACTGATTGTTTTACTAATATCAATTTCAGTATTTCTAGTCTTAATTTGAACATTATTTTATTTTTGTGTAAATTTTTTTATTATTTGTTTTCCTTTCAGGAGTTTCGTTTAGTGCATGAGAAAATTCGGTGACGAATGTCTATTACCTTTGGATACTGAACTCGAGCGCACTTTGCGGAAAAACAAGAAGGAAAGGCGTGAGCTATCAACAAAAGATACCATGGCCGATAACACAGAAAATCACGGTGTGGACAACCCTATTCAGCAAGCTCAACCGGCATTGGCACTCCGGGATTATGCATTGCCTCAAATCAACGCGAATTTTTCGGGGATTCGGCGCCCAACTGTCCAAGCAAATAATTTCGAGATTAAGCCAACTATAATCCAGATGGTACAAGCAAGCCAATTCTGCGGACTAGCGAATGACGACCCTAATGCTCATATATGCATCCTTTCTCGAGATATGCGATACGTTCAATAATAATGGAGTTTCTGATGACGCCATTCGTCTATGGCTTTTCCCATTTTCTTTGAGGGATAAAGCCAAGTTTTAGTTGAATTCACTTCTGCCGGGCTCTATCACGACTTGGGCGGAGTTAGCACAAGTCTTTTTGGCTTCCACCGGCAAAGACAGCGAGACTTCGGAATGAAATAACGACCTTCGGGCAATTTGAGATGGAATCGCTTCATGAAGCTTGGGAGTGATACAAGGATTTACTAAGGAGATGCCCACATCATGGCCTATCGAATTGGCTCCAAATCCAGACATTCTATAACGGACTAAGTGCTTCTACACGCACTCTTGTTGATGCAGCCGCTGGAGGAGCTTTAATGGGCAAGATGATGGCGGAAGCTCATTCTTTATTGGAAGCGATGGCTGCAAATTCTTATCAGTAGCCTTCCGAATGTGTGAACCCAAAGCGAGTTATGGGAAATTCCGACAACGATCCAATCTCTACACTATCAGTCCAAGTTGCAGCACTAACTTAACAATTGCAAGCTTTTTCACATACCCCTTCTACCAATACCATGGAAACGTGTAATTGGTGCAACGGGTCTCATCCTAGTGCTGAGTGCCAAGTCGGAAATCCTTTCGAGCAATCTCCGATGGAACAAGCTTAGTTTGTGGGGAACGGAAATCGGCAGAACAACCCATATTCCAACACTTACAATCAAGGGTGGCGAAATCACCCAAATCTTTCGTGGAGGAACGGGCAAGCTTTAAATAAACCTCTGCAAGCTCAATTCGCGCAGCCCCCATAGCAGCCCCCTCAACCACCGAAGGTATCTTTCAAAGATGCTCTTGCTCAAATGGCGGCTAATACGAGCCAATTCATGACTCGTACGGAGACTACTCTACAAAATCATTCCGCTTCTATCCGAAACTTGGAAGTACAAATGGGGCAGATCGCAAATTTATTGTCCTCTCGACCTCAAGGTGTATTACCCAGCGCCACCGAGATGAACCCCAAGGAAAATGTGCAAGCAATCGAGCTACGAAGTGTAAAGGAGCTACAAGAGCAGCCTAAGAATAGCAAGGACAAGAGCAACCACAGTGAGAAAACAAAGGATGAGGAGCCCAAGCTAAAAGCAGTGTCGACTACTCATCCCACTCCATCAATTCCATTCCCACAACGCTGGCAAAAGCAAAAATTGGACAAGCAATTCTCCAAGTTTCTTGACGTCTTCAAGAAACTACATATCAACATTCCATTTGCTGACGCCTTGGAACAAATGCCGAGCTATGTGAAGTTCATGAAGGAGATCCTATCGAACAAAAGGAAGCTCGAAGAGTATGAGACAGTGGCATTGACGGAAGAGTGCAGTGCTATTCTACAGAAGAAGCTCCCACCTAAATTGAGGGATCCGGGAAGCTTTATTATTCCATGCACTATTGGAAATTCATCCTTTGACAGAGCCTTATGTGATCTAGGAGCCAACATAAATCTTATGCCCCTTTCCATTTTTAAGAAGCTGGGTATTGGGGAAGCCAAGCCGACGACGATATCTTTGCAATTAGCTGACAAATCTATCAAGTATCCGAGGGGGGTAATAGAAGACGTTTTGCTCAAGGTCGATAAATTCATCTTTCCGGCCGATTTTATTGTGCTCGATATGGAGCAGGACCATGACATCCTAATCATCTTGGGAAGACCATTCTTAGCAACTGGCCGAACTTTAATTGATGTGGAAAAAGGGAAGCTTAGTCTACGAGTTCAAGAGGAGCAAGTTACTTTCAATATATTTCGATCCTTACAATATCCTAGTGATGCTGAGAATTGCTTTCAAATTGACATCATTGACTCATGTGTAAGGAGAGCTTTTCAGGAGAGCTATCCATCAGATCCATTGGAGTCCGTTTTAGTTGGGTCCGCTTCCGAATTAAATTCAGAGCATGTAGCCTATTTACGACACATGGATGCTTCCCCACCATTTTTCACTCGTCGACCATGTGAGGATCTCGGAAGTTCACCAACTCGACCCGTCCCATCAATCGAGAAACCCCCAAAGCTAGAGCTTAAGCAGCTACCGAATCATTTAAAATATACATTTTTGGGACCCGACGATTCCCTGCCAGTCATTCTTTCTGCCACTTTGGCGGGGGATCAAGAGGAGAAATTATTGAGGGTTTTGAGGGAGTACAAATCTGCCCTTGGGTGGTCTATTGTGGATATCAAGGGAATCAGCCCGTCCATTTGTATGCATAGAATTCTGATGGAGGAAGACTACAAACCATCTGTGGAGCATCAACGTCGTTTAAATCCAAATATGAAAGAGGTGGTAAAAGTCGAGGTTTTAAAACTCCTCAATGCAGGTATGATCTTTCCTATTTCTGATAGCAAGTGGGTAAGTCCGGTTCAAGTTGTGTCAAAGAAGGGTGGGATAACGGTTATCCAAAACGATAATAATGAATTAATTCACACTAGGATTGTTACGGGGTGGCGTATGTGCATAGATTATAGGAAATTAAATAAAGCCACTAGAGAAGACCACTTTCCTTTACCATTTATGATCAAATGTTGGATAGATTATCCGGACACGATTTCTATTGTTTTCTTGATGGCTATTCTGGGTGTAATCAGATTTATATAGCCCCAGAAGACCAAGAAAAGACGACGTTTACATGTCCTTATGGCATTTTCGCTTATAGGCGCATGCCTTTTGGTTTAAGTAATGCGCCGGCCACTTTTCAACGGTGTATGATGGCTATTTTTTCTGACATGGTAGAGCATTGCATTGAAATTTTATGGATGATTTTTCTGTTTTCGGTGATTCATTTGATATAAGTTTGCAGAATTTGCAAAAAGTCCTCAAAAGATGCGAAGAAACAAATTTGGTCTTGAACTGGGAGAAGTGCCATTTTATGGTCCAGGAGGGCATTGTACTAGGCCACCGCATATCCTCCCATGGAATTGAAGTCGATCGGGCAAAAATTGAAACAATCGAGAAGATGCCTCCGCCTACTTCGGTAAAGGGGGTAAGGAGCTTTTTGGTACACGTCGGTTTTTACCGCCGTTTTATTAAAGATTTTTCGAAGATCACGAAGCCGTTGTGCAATTTGCTCATGAAGGATGTTCCGTTTAATTTTGACGAGTCTTGTAAAGAAAGTTTTGACCTATTGAAGAAAGCTCTAAGCACCGCCCCGATAATAGTCGCTCCAGACTGGGGCCTTCCATTCGAGTTGATGTGTGATGCTAGCGATTTTTCCATTGGGGCTGTTTTGGGACAGAGACGAGGGAAAGTGTTCCACGCCGTGTATTATGCAAGCCGAACTCTTGACGACGCCCAAAGAAATTATGCCACAACAGAAAAAGAAATGTTAGCTGTGATATTTGCTTTTGATAAATTTCGGGCGTATTTATTGGGGACGAAAGTAGTGGTGTGGACTGACCATTCGGCGATCAAATACCTTTTGGAGAAAAAAGATGCTAAACCAAGGTTGATTAGGTGGGTGCTTCTCCTACAAGAATTCAACTTGGAAATTCGCGACAAAAAAGGGACTAAGAATGTTATTGCCGATCACCTTTCACGTTTAGAGAATCCCCTTGAGAAGGGGGAGAGCCATCCACAAATTGTGGAAAACTTCCCCGATGAACAGCTCTACAAGTTGGGTTCGCAACATGCGCCTTGGTACGCTGATCTAGTGAACTATCTGGCGAGCAAAATAATTCTGAATGATCTCTCGCGTCATCAAAAGAAGAAGCTGATTTCAGACGCTAAGTATTACTTGTGGGACGATCCTTTTCTGTTTAAAAGATGCCCTAATCGAATCATTCGCAGATGTGTTCCGGATGAGAAAATCCGCAGTGTGTTGAATCATTGCCATGCGTTACCATACGGAGGGCATTTTAGCGGAAATAGAACAGCGGCAAAGGTCTTGCAATCGGGTTTCTATTGGCCATCGTTATTCAAAGATGCTCACTCCTTTGTGTCCATGTGTGATCGGTGTCAACAGACGGGAAACATCTCAAAACGACATGAAATGCCGTTGAACACAATACTTGAGGTTGAATTGTTCAACGTATGGGGATTGACTTCATGGGTCCATTTCCTCCATCAAATAAGAATCTCTATATCCTAGTAGCAATAGACTACGTCTCGAAGTGGGTCGAAGCGGTGGCACTACCAATAAATGGGTCTAATGTCGTGATCAAATTTATAAAAAAATATATTTTCACGCGTTTTGGGACTCCACGTGCTATTATCAGTGATGGTGGTTCACACTTCAACAACAAATTCCTTGATGCGGTCTTAAGAAAATACGGAGTCACTCATCGTGTTGCTGCAGCCTACCATCCCCATACGAGTGGTCAAGTCGAGATATCAAATCGAGAGCTAAAGTGGATCTTAGAAAAAACAGTCAGCTCGTCTCGAAAAGATTGGTCCTTTAAACTCGATAATGCACTTTGGGCATACCGTACTGCGTACAAAACACCTATAGGAATGTCACCGTACAGATTGGTTTTTGGGAAAAGTTGTCATCTGCCAGTAGAGATGGAGCATCGCGCATACTGCGCGATAAAGAAATTTAATTTTGATCTTAAATCGACTGGTGAAAAGCGCTGTTTGCAGTTGAACGAGCTGGAGGAAATTCGTCATGATGCGTACGAGAATGCGAAGCTTTATAGGGAGCGGACAAAGATTTGGCACGATAAGCACATTACACATCGAGATTTCATTCCGGGTCAAGAGGTGTTATTGTTTAATTCTCACTTAAGGTTGTTTCTTGAGAAATTACGTTTACGATGGTCTGGATCGTTTACAGTAGTTCAAGTATTCCCACACGGAGCAGTGGAAGTACAAAAAGATGACCGAAAATTTAAAGTTAATGGGCAGCGGTCGAAGGCCTACACGGGTAATCCAACAGACGCGCAGAAGACGAGCGTCGTCCTATCCACCGCAGAGTGAATGCTAGAAAAGTCGGCTGAAGACTATAAACTTAGCGCTTCTCGGGAGGCAACCCGAGTATTAGTTGTAGATGTTAATTTTTCGTTGATTTCGTTCATTCTTATAGTCAAATTTTTTCGTCATCTTTGCTTTGATATGCTTCTCTCTCACGTTCTATGTGTTTTCGCTTTAAAAATTTTTGTGCAGGAACATTCCAAGTCCGGGGCCGCGACACATGTAGAGCGGGCCGCGACAAACCGATGTCTAAAATAGAGGAAAAGTTTCTGTACTATGTGCCGCGGCATGAGGATGCTGAGCCGCGGCACACCTGCCCCAAGAGCCGCGGCACGATGAAGCCAGGCCGCGGCACGCCGAAGACCCAGAAATCAGCCCAGGTGTAATATCCGACTGTAATTTTTCATTTTTACCTGTCATTGTATTATTCGGATAATCTGATTATCATGAATCGTTGCATTTAGTATTATGTTGAGGTATTATAGATTTGAACTTCATACCGTTGTTATTTCATTTCATACTCGATGATTCAATGTTAATTCGAGAGATGCATTTTTTTTAACTTTTCTGTTGACGTAGCGTACGCTACGTAGCATGATTAACGTACGTTAATCTTGTGCCTTAGCGTGCGTAATGTTTCCTCTGTTGCGTACGCTAAGAGAGAATCTGGCATCAGTTGACTTCAGCACGTGAACTTCTTGACCGTTGGCATGCATGTGAGTAATGTCTGAGCTGTCATGTCGGCCAGAGTCAACTTTTATTAGCGTGCGTAACCCCTTTTTCATTAGCGTGCGCTAACGACCTGCGAATTCAATACAGTAGCCACTGTAAGCCGCTTACGTACGTAATGTTAACCAGTTAGCGTACGTAAGTGTGATAGCGTACGCTAAAGCTTCCCGTTAGCGTGCGCTAAGTCTGCACAGTCTATTTATAGGACCAGCCTGTTTTTCATTTCTTCACAACTCCAAACCAATTCTCTCTCCATATATCATCCCTCTACACTCCCAAACCGATATCAACCTCCCCCAACTTGATCTAAGCCTTAAATCTTGGAGTGGAGCTCATTTCCTTGGAGATTAGGAGGTGTTCTTGAGCTTGGAGTATATTTTCTCATAGCATTGAGGTTGTTCTTCGTTTATGGAGGTAGGTGTACTTTCTTCTATGTATTATTTTCATATGTTGATGTAGTAACGAATTATACTTCACCTAGAGTTAGATTAATTAAGTAAAACATAGTTTTAATCCAACCTTTTTAACACTTTTGATGAATATGATAAATAAGGGTTTGAGATGGATGTGTTCTTGTTGATATAGTGATTTTAACCATGTTGTAACTATCATGTTTTCATTAATCTAATGTGTTGAGAACTTAGAATGTTTTGATCATCATACTAGATAGATGGTGAATTCATCATGATGTTAATGGATTTTCCAGCCTTGTAAAGAAAGATTTTGATAACCTTCATGAATATGGTGTAATCCCATAACTAATAACCTTGTTGTAAGCTTAATATTCAATTTAGATGAGGAGAGAATGATCATGAATGTGCAGATTTTGTTCTTTCAACATTTTAATGTTTTGGAAAATTTAATCATCATAAGATGATCTTAACATCATAATTGGTTATTCAACATACCCTTGATAGAATTCTTAATTATGATGAACCATGCGAACATTCGAAAAAAGTTTTGTAAACCGATTTTTATGGTTGTAATGATGTTAAAAGAACACTTGGCATAAGGCTTCGATATCTCGAGATAGCAAACTATTCTAAAGGAGTGTAGAATGTCGTCTTACTAATCCTATAGTGATAATTATACGAATATGTTATTGAGTAAAATACATTTCGTTTAAGGTTGATTGTTCGAGAAAAACAACATTAGTCGAGGGCCGTTCGTTCGTTTCGACAAGAAGAGGACTATTCTCGTCTCCGTATTGAGGCAAGTTATCTTGCTTGGTTATAATGATGATTAGATTCTTGTGATGTTTATATATTTCATGTGTATGAAATGTTTATGAAATGCTTGTCGTGATTTGACATTGTCCTTGACGTTATTCCGTTTCATCATGGGGGTTGCATTCCCAAGTACGTCGCTTTGAATCGTTGATCTCGTTGGTCTTTATTTTCACTTCGGTGAGTTTTCTTGATCCTTAATCGGATATGTATTTCGTTGAACTTCGTGTCATGTTGTATCGTGACATTTTCGGAATCATATCTGCGTGCCGATTGGATATTGTGTAGGATTTTTAGCCGGGCACTTGTATAGTCATACGTGGATGTTTCCGTATTGGACTGTGCACACGAGACGTAGCTCGTGAGGCTAATTAGGTACATTGTCACACGTATATTCTGGATTCCGTATACGGGGTGGACATGTACACGGACACATTTCCGGATCGGGCGTACTGTGATGTCCATCTTGAGCTATATTGTTAATCGTTCATAGTCCATGTGTGATTGGATGTGTTCGACGATTTGTGACTGATTGTTTCATACACCCGAGGGGTATGATTAATAGTCGGGATGCTTTCCTTGAAATCTATATATGTGAATTGTATAATGTCGGAAGAATTGATTATCATGTATATCTGACCCTGTGTTATGGGCGAAATACTTGTATTGTATTTTAGGTCGAGGCAAAGGCAAGGCACGGGAAGAGCATGTTGACGGCGAAAGGTTCGAAGGATACTAGTTCGGGGGGGCCACATCATTTGTTGTCCGGTTATGTTAAACCGTGTTATGTTATTTTATTTTCTGCTTCATTTAAATTACTATCTGGCTGTATTGATATTTGAAATATTTTCCATCTCCATATGGTTTATACTTGTTGTTCGGATCCTGTGTATTATAAGGCCGTTGGCCATATTTTTAATAAACTCCTAATCGGAGTAATGACTATTCATTGTGATTCGGTATCACAAATAATATTTATTTAATCTATTTTGGATATCGCTTGTGGGTCCCAGAGTGGGGTCCACGGCACTGTAATAGCCGACTTTTGGGGTGTTACAGAAGATGGTATCAGAGAGTTGTTTACTTTTTATGAGTCATTGTGAAATGAACTAGTATCAAGAGACCTTCCTGTCACGTGTGACCTGTGCAAGTGCCTGACCCTATGAGCCAAAAACGGTATGTACCTTATGAGCCATGATTTAATTACTGGCATGATATTGACATCAGAATGGGTCTCCTTGTTGATCTTGTTATTTCGAGGAATTGTGACAGGATTTATCTGATTAATAATCCGAGATAAATGCTGAATTGATTATATGATTAAAATTGTTCGACTTGACGTCGATATAATATTCGGTGCGACATTCGTGGTGTCGATAACTGATTGTGAACCGTTTCCTTGAATATGTGATTCCTTGTTGCTATTAACTTAGCGTGAATTTTAGTATCTTGAACTGTACTTATGGTTATCATTATGATTGATTCTTTCAGTATGGAAAGAAACCTGAGAGGTCGTGGCAGAGGGGGACGAGGCCGCGGAAGGGGCCGAATCCCGATACCTCGAGCCAACAGACACGCGAATGTGGATCATAGTTCCGCAGACAGTGGTTCACCTTCTAGGGATCAATCGCACCACAGTGGGCGTGGGGATGCGCGTGTCGATCCTTACGTTGTGATGCAGGGCATGATGACGTAGATGACCCAGATGGGTTAACTAATGGAAGCTATGCAGAGGGCCACTACTGGCCAGCAACAGGGGCCTCATCCTCCTCCTGTGCTTGGCGGACCCGTGAGTCGGATCATCAGCGACATCTCTCGCCAGCGACCTCCGACCTTTGAAGGATCCTCTGAGCCTGCTGACATTGTGCATTGGATCGAGCATTTTGAGAAAATTTTCCAGATGGTGGACTGCCCGGAAGAGAACTGCGTCTCGGTAGCCGCATACTATCTTAGCAAAGGCGTTCATACTTGGTGGCTTTCAGTAAGGCCAGCTGATGGTGTTTATACTTGGGAGGAATTTAAAAATCTCATGCTAGACCGTTACTATCCAGGGCCACTTCGTGAGGCCAAACTGTCGGATCTGCTGAACCCCGACCCGTTTGAAGACGATGATGTATTATCTGTTGCTGAGAAATTCCAGGCACTCCTTCCTTTCGCCTCGACAATTATCTGAATAGAGGCTGATAAGATCAAATACTTTCTCAAGAGGCTAAAACCCCGAATGAGAATGCAGCTATTGAATCACCACTGTACTACCTTACCAGAGTTCATCGAGAAGACTCTGGAGTATGAACTCACCGCGAAGGAGATTTCCAAGAAGCAACCACAGTCCAACAACAAAAGGTCCAGGAACCAGAACCATACTGAGAGTAACCGGGGGACATTCAGGAAGCCCCAGTCATTGCCAAACCCTTCTGATCGACCACCCATGACGTCGAAGCCAGCTGGATCGCACTCTCGAGCGGTCCCCTCATCTGTGGTGTGCTATAACTGCGGAGACCAGGGGCACTTCAGCTCCAAATGCCCGAAGCCTGCCGTCACATGCCATACTTGTGGCAAGATTGGTCACCGTGCTCGTTTTTGCAGGAGTGGGCCCGGACCTGAACCAGTAGCGTCTCATGCTCCAGTTCAGTCCTTTGTCATGAACCGGGCGCCTCCGCCCACTTCCTATCAGACCACCGGGGCGAATAGGGGAATGGGTCGTGGGAATCAAAGTGGTGCACCTGGTGCCAGAACTGCGAAACCCAGGATTTACGAGATGAAGAAAGCTAACGATCCCGAGGCCAGCATGATTTCAGGTATACTCGAGATCCACTCCCAGCCTGTGTGTATTCTTTTTGATACCGGTGCTTCACACTCCTTTATATCTTCTTCTTGTTTAAGTCGTTTGCCTCTAGACCATGTTATCAATTGTGAGCCCTACGTGATTGGTCTGCCTGATGGTAGAAGAATTATTGGAAATCGTGAAGTCCCGGACTGTCCAATTCGTTTGAACGACCGTGATTGGTTGTCAAATCTGATTGTAGTCGATTTATCTAAGGATGATATAATCCTGGGTATCGATTGGATGGATCGTCATGATGCAATACTCAGTTTCCGCAAGCGGATGGTAACCGTCACTTCTGATGATGGTTTCGAGTGTATTTTCCGAGGTGATAATCCCAGTCGTTCTGGGAGAGTCATCAGCGCTATGAAAGCAGTGAAAGTGCTTAATTAAGGGTGTATTGGTTATTGGTGCTACATGACCAAAACAGCAGATCGACCAGTTGAATTGGCCGACATTCCGGTAGTCCGAGACTACCCAGATGTGTTTCCAGAAGAATTTCCAGGCTTACCTCATCATCGTGACGTGGAGTTTAGTATTGAGTTAGAACTAGGTACATCCCCGTTTTCAAAAGCACCGTATCGTATGGCTCCGACTAAGATGCAGGAATTGAAGAACCAACTTGAGGAGTTGACTGAAAAGGGCTATATTCGACCTAGTGCGCCCCCTTGGGGAGCACCAGTGTTATTTGTATGGAAGAAAGATGGATTTCTGCGCTTATGTATCGATTACCGTGAGCTGAACAGGGTAACCATCAAGAAAAAGTATCCTCTGCCTCGTATTGATGATTTATTGGATCAACTTCAGGGAGCTGACGTGTTTTCTAAGATCGACTTGAGATCTGGTTATCATCAGTTGAGGATTCGAGAGTCTGACATTTCGAAGACAGCCTTCCGTACTCGCTATGGGCATTATGAGTTTGTGGTGATGCCATTTGGACTGACTAATGCACCGGCGGTATTCATGGAGTTGATGAATCGAGTTTTTATTAACTATCTGGATCGCTTTGTAGTCGTTTTTATTGATGACATTCTGATTTACTCTCGTGACCACGAAGAGCACGAGCGTCACCTCCACCAAGTTCTTGATACATTGAGGCAGGAACAGCTTTATGGGAAATTTTCTAAGTGTGAATTCTGGATGCCTAAGGTTATCTTTCTCGGGCATGTGATATCAGCCGAAGAAGTGAGAGTGGACCCACAAAATACGGAAGCCATTCGAGATTGGCTACCACCGAAGAACGTGAAGGAAGTTCGTAGTTTCCTCGGCATAGCAGGTTACTACCGACGGTTCGTAGAAGGATTTTCTAAAATTGCGCAACCAATAACTAATTTACTGCGGAAGGATAAGAAGTATTTGTGGTCAGAAGCATGTCAGCAAAGTTTTGATGAGCTCAAGAGTCGATTGATTTCGGCACCTGTTTTGGTCTTACCAAAAGGAACGGAAGGATTTGTGGTGTATAGTGACGCGTCGAGATAGGGCCTGGGATGTGTACTAATGCAGGAAGGAAAAGTGATTGCCTATGCATCGAGACAATTGCGACCCTATGAAGTTAACTATCCCACCCATGACTTGGAGTTAGCAGCCGTGGTGTTTGCTTTGAAAATCTGGCGTCACTATCTGTATGGAGTTACACCGCGGATCTTCTGAGACCACAAGAGCCTAAAGTACATTTTTACTCAGAAGGAGTTGAACATGAGACAGAGAAGGTGACTAGAATTAATCAAGGACTATGATATCGAAATCCTTTATCATCCGGGTAAAGCAAATGTGGTTGCCGATGCTTTGAGCCGTAAGACAGTGCAGGAGCAGATGCTGAGCCGTTTGACAGTACAGAGAGAGTTGCAGTTGGACCTTATGAGGCCAGAAATTGAAGTTTGGTTACAGCATGTTCAGGGACAACTTTGCACCCTTGAGATTTCTTCGTCTCTTGATGATATGATCAAATCGAAGCAAGTTATGGACCCATTCTTATCTCGAGTTCGAGATGAGGTAACCCAAGGGAAAGCCCCTGGATTCGTGATCCACGAAGATGGATTGATACGCTTTAGAAATCGAGTTTGTGTACCCGCTAACGAAGAGTTGAGGAACTCTATCATGAGAGAAGCCCATGCTACCCGGTACTCTATTCACCCGGGATCTAGCAAGATGTATAAGGATTTGAAGCAAAATTATTGGTGGGGGAATATGAAACGTGAGGTTGCCGAATTCGTTTCGAGATGTTTAACTGTCAAGAGTTAAGATTGAGCACCACGACCGCAGAATCTTGAAGCCTCCCGATTCCCGAGTGGAAATGGGAGGGCATATCTATGGATTTTATCACTAGCTTGCCGACGAGTTGTCGAGGAATGAATACGATTTGGGTGATTGTGGACCGTCTGACCAAATCAGCCCACTTCTTGGAGATTAAGGACACGTGGAGTCCCGAGAGATTGGCCCAGCTGTTTATTAAAGAAATCGTGAGATTGCATGGCACCCCCAAGAGTATCGTATCAGACCGTGACTGGCGATTTGTGTCACACTTCTGGAAGGCAGTTCATCGTGCAATGGGCACGCAGTTGAATTTCAGTACGGCTTTTCATCCACAGACCGATGGTCAGTCTGAGAGAACCATCCAGACTCTAGAGGATATGTTGAGAGCATGTGTTCTTGACTGGAAGGACGATTGGGAAGACCAGCTACCTTTGGTGGAATTCACTTATAATAATAGTTGGCACGCTTCGATTCAGATGGCACCGTATGAGGCATTATATGGCCGTCGCTGTAGGTCCCCTTTGTGCTGGGACGAACTGTCAGAATATCTGGGTACGGAACCCGATATGTTATTTAGCAGCCTTTGAGAAGATCACTTTGATTAGGAGTCGGTTGTTAACGGCTCAAAGTCGACAGAAGTCTTATGCTGACCACCATCGACGACCGCTTGAGTTCGAGGTTGGTGACCATGTGTTAATGAAGGTGTCTCCTACCCGAGGTGTTTTTCGTTTCGGGAAGAGGGGCAAGGTGAGCCCGAGGTACATTGGGCCATTTGAGGTTTTGGAGCGTGTAGGTGATCTGGCCTATCGACTAGCTTTGCCACCGACTTTGAGTAAGATTCACAACGTGTTTCATGTCTCCCAGTTGAGGAAATATGTTGCTGATTCGAGCCATGTACTTCAGTTCGAAGAGATTGAATTAGCGGAGGATCATTCGTACGAGGAGCGTCCTGTGCGGATACTCGAGAGGAGGATCAAGCAGTTGCGGAACAAGACGATTCCCCTACTGAAAGTTCAGTGGTCACGACACGGAGTCGAGGAGGCTACATGGAAAACCGAGGATAGTATGCGAGCGAGATACCCCGAGTTATTTACCCCTTAGTTTCGAGGATGAAACTCTTTTTAAGTGGGGGAGTATGTAATATCCGACTGTAATTTTTCGTTTTTACCTGTCATTGTATTATTCGGATAATCTGATTATCATGAATCGTTGCATTTAGTATTATATTGAGGTATTATAGATTTGAACTTCATATCGTTGTTATTTCATTTCATACTCGATGATTCAATGTTAATTCGAGAGATGTATTTTTTTTAACTTTTCTGTTGACGTAGCGTACGCTACGTAGCATGATTAACGTACGTTAATCTTGTGCCTTAGCGTGCGTAATGTTTCCTGCATTGCGTCGCTAAGAGAGAATCGCATCGATTGACTTGAGACGTGAACTTCTTGACCGTTGGCATGCATGTGAGTAATGTCGAGCCGTCATGTCGGCGAGTCAACTTTTATTAGCGTGCGTAACCCCTTTTCATTAGCGTGCGCTAACGACTGCGAATTCAATACGGAGCCATCGTAAGCCGCTTACGTACGTAATGTTAACCAGTTAGCGTACGTAAGTGTGATAGCGTACGCTAAAGCTTCCCGTTAGCGTGCGCTAAGTCTGCACAGTCTATTTATAGGACCAGCCTGTTTTTCATTTCTTCACAACTCCAAACCAATTCTCTCTCCATATATCATCCCTCTACACTCCCAAACCGATATCAACCTCCCCCAACTTGATTCTAAGCCTTAAATCTTTGAGTGGAGCTCATTTCCTTGGAGATTAGGAGGTGTTCTTGAGCTTGGAGTATATTTTCTCATAGCATTGAGGTTGTTCTTCGTTTATGGAGGTAGGTGTACTTTCTTCTATGTATTATTTTCATATGTTGATGTAGTAACGAATTATACTTCACCTAGAGTTAGATTAATTAAGTAAAACATAGTTTTAATCCAACCTTTTTAACACTTTTGATGAATATGATAAATAAGGGTTTGAGATGGATGTGTTCTTGTTGATATAGTGATTTTAACCATGTTGTAACTATCATGCTCATCTTACTGGACGAATTTAGCTCAGTAGAACACCTTTGAATCAGTTAACTTCACCATAGTTGGATTTAACTAATAGAGTTGTTATCATAAAGTGACTAAACACCATTTTAAGTTTTCACTTACCTTGGGAAGGACTTGGCCATGTTAGAAGTAGAAGGATGTCTTCTTACTCAGATTTCTTAAGAATCATATTCTCCTTATGATTAGCTCAGCAAGATTTTGAATGGTTAAGGATATTTGTGAAACCACCACCACCAACAACTTTTCATTAATCTAATGTGTTGAGAACTTAGAATGTTTTGATCATCATACTAGATAGATGGTGAATTCATCATGATGTTAATGGATTTTCCAGCCTTGTAAAGAAAGATTTTGATAACCTTCATGAATATGGTGTAATCCCATAACTAATAACCTTGTTGTAAGCTTAATATTCAATTTAGATGAGGAGAGAATGATCATGAATGTGCAGATTTTGTTCTTTCAACATTTTAATGTTTTGGAAAATTTAATCATCATAAGATGATCTTAACATCATAATTAGTTATTCAGCATACCCTTGATAGAATTCTTAATTATGATGAACCATGCGAACAATCGTAAAAAGTTTTGTAAACCGATTTTTATGGTTGTAATGATGTTAAAAGAACACTTGGCATAAGGCTTCGATATCTCGAGATAGCAAACTATTCTAAAGGAGTGTAGGATGTCGTCTTACTAATCCTATAGTGATAATTATACGAATCTGTTATTGAGTAAAATACATTTCGTTTAAGGTTGATTGTTCGAGAAAAACAACATTAGTCGAGGGCCGTTCGTTCGTTTCGACAAGAAGAGGACTATTCTCGTCTCCGTATTGAGGCAAGTTATCTTGCTTGGTTATAATGATGATTAGATTCTTGTGATGTTTATACATTTCATGTGTATGAAATGTTTATGAAACGCTTGTCGTGATTTGACATTGTCCTTGACGTTATTCCGTTTCATCATGGGGGTTGCATTCCCAAGTACGTCGCTTTGAATCGTTGATCTCGTTGGTCTTTATTTTCACTTCGGTGAGTTTTCTTGATCCTTAATCGGATATGTATTTCATTGAACTTCGTTGTCATGTTGTATCGTGATATTTCCGGAATCATATCTGCGTGCCGATTGGATATTGTGTAGGATTTTTAGCCGGGCACTTGTATAGTCATACGTGGATGTTTCCGTATTGGACTGTGCACACGAGACGTAGTTCGTGAGGCTAATTAGGTACATTGTCACACGTATATTCTGGATTCCGTATACGGGGTGGACATGTACACGGACACATTTCCGGATCGGGCGTATTGTGATGTCCATCTTGAGCTATATTGTTAATCGTTCATAGTCCATGTGTGATTGGATGTGTTCGACGATTTGTGACTGATTGTTTCATACGCCCGAGGGGTATGATTAATAGTCGGGATGCTTTCCTTGAAATCTATATATGTGAATTGTATAATGTCGGAAGAATTGATTATCATGTATATCTGACCCTGTGTTATGGGCGAAATACTTGTATTGTATTTTAGGTCGAGGCAAAGGCAGGGCACGGGAAGAGCATGTTGACGGCGAAGGGTTCGAAGGATACTAGTTCGGGGGCCCCACATCATTTGTTGTCCGGTTATATTAAACCGTGTTATGTTATTTTATTTTCTGCTTCATTTAAATTACTATCTGGCTGTATTGACATTTGAAGTATTTTCCATCTCCATATGGTTTATACTTGTTGTTCGGATCCTGTGTATTATAAGGCCGTTGGCCATATTTTTAATAAACTCCTAATCGGAGTAATGACTATTCATTATGGTTCGGTATCACAAATAATATTTATTTAATCTGTTTTGGATATCGCCTGGTGGGTCCCAGAGTGGGGTCCACGGCACTGTAATAGCCGCCTTTTGGGGTGTTACACCAGGAGCCTGTACTACGTGCCGCGGCATGCAAGCTCTGAGCCGCGGCACACTAACATTGCAAGCCGCGGCACACTGCCATACTCCCAGCCCCAAAAACAGCCTGTACTACGGGCTGCGGCTCACTTGATACGTGCCGCGGCCCCTACTGAGAATTTTAAACGGCCAGGGCAGGTTTATTGTAACACCCCCAATTTATTCGAAGTGTATTACAGCGCCGTAGACCCCTACATGGGACCCACCAGGCTACAATAGGAAAACTCCACTCGACTAACCATCTTGGTTAACGAGGATACACAATTAAATAATATGACATATAAAGATACGCCCGGAGCAACCGGCAAAATAAGCATCAACCAACAACGTGACAATTTAAAGTAATACAATACGGAGTTTGAAACGAAAAGCCTAAGTACTCGCGAGTACAATCTATAAGTTTAAAACTATGGGAACAACCATATCGAAATGGACAAAGGAAATGAATAAACCCAAATACACATGTCAACGACCCTGGCCAACATCCTCGTACTGTCCTGGTGCCCGCTCGTCCAGATAATCATAACCTGAAATCCATAACAAGAATTTCCCCAAAACGGGTCCCCAAAGAGGTTAGCAATTACGCTAGTACAAGTATTCAAGGCAAACTAATCGCTTACACATTTCATAGTACATGCACCAATATCAATTTCAAAAGTCAAAACGAGACATGTCTTTTCCGGAAAACAAACAGTCAAACAATTTGCCTTGGGAACAGAGTAATATCATAGATTCCCGCACGAGGCCTCTAAGGACCCTCCCGCACTGGCTATATTATAAAACAAAACGCGCACATGCATCGCCTTGGGAACAGAGTAATATCATAGATTCCCGTACGAGGCCTCTAAGGACCCTCCCGCACTGGCTAGCTAAACAAACTCGCGAAATCCAGGGCGGCAGCATAGATTTCCCTCCTTGACCCCGTCGGGCCAACACGAGGTGAGTTACACACAAATAATATACATCACCATTTCATGTTAAGCTTAAAGGTTTCCAAAAATACTTGCCTTGAATAATAGACGACGCTACGAACGGAAAGGAAACACCGACGGACGTTAGGATCCGATAATCACGAACCTAACGATACGAAGAACACAATCACAACCAATTCTAAACGAATACGGGTGGAAAACACTCAAAAACCCGCCTACGATTCATGTATATTCGTATAAAAACAACAACGAGGGCGGACCTCAACCAAACCCTTACGATTACAAAGTTACTACGAAATATAGCATGAATCCGTAGGGGAACCAACAAAACTAACGAGATTAATCATGTACATCATGAATTAATCTAACATACGGAACGAATCGGACGAAACATGAAAACCCCTTCAATTTACCCAAAACAGGGGTTTTAGGAGTTTACCTTGAATAATGATGAAGAACACGATTAGAGGTTGATAATATACACCAAAAACTCGAAGAAGATGATGGCTCGGAGTTACAAAGCTTCAAATCGCCGGAAATACCAAGAAGGTCGCCTAGGAGTCGGATGGGAAGGAGAGGGATGAAGAATGACCGAAATCGGTCAACTCCTGGGTTTATAACCCCAGGCCTCGTTACGTATGTTAGCCAACACATGCTAACGTCGTAAGGCGTATTACGTCGTAAGCCATAAGGGCCTTACGTACGTAACCAAAAAGGCGTAATCGCTGGACCGAAATACACTAGGGCGTTACGTACGTAATCGAAAAGGGTGTTACGTACGTAACCAAAAAGGCGAAGTGCTGCCGATTTACACTAGGGCGTTACGTACGTAACCAAAAAGGGTGTTACGTACGTAACATTCCTTCTGTGGAGTACGGGCCAGAATGAAAGAGGGAGGTACCGAAAAGAATCGAAATACAACGGTGAACAATTCACGATGGTACGGACGTAAGGGGCACAAGCAGCGAACTTAAGTACCGAAGGAAAACATATTCCCGACTACTCAAAGGTTCGAAAACAACATCAAACGTAAATTTCCCAAACTTTTGGGAAATCTACAAAACGATCCAAACATGTGAAATATACGAAACATGGTGAAACACCAACAAAACTCACAACGCCCACAATAACATGAGATCGATCTTCGGCAACCCCAAAACGGCGGTTCGAGCAGCGATTATGATAACACACCAAATAGCGACGGAAACAACATGAAACACCGACTGAGTAAAACGAGTCGAAACAAGCTCGAGCGACAAAAGTTCAATATTAAATATCCTCAAAATGTTAATACGGTTACAAACGAGTTGCTAGAAAGCGAAAATGCACCAAGATGAGAATAATAAGAGAAGGGAAAAATGCGGATATTACATTCTACCCCTCTAAAAACAAGTTTCGTCCGAAACTTAAGAAATAAACAACTCGGGATACTTAGCACGCATGCTATCCTCGGTTTCCCAAGTCGCCTCCTCGACACCATGTCTCGACCACCGCACTTTGACCAAAGGAATGGTTTTATGCCTCGATCGCTTCTCACGGTGCTCCAAAATCTTCAAAGGACGCTCCTCAAAGTAATATCCCGGCAACGTCAATCTCCCCATAGTCGATGATGTGACTAGGATCAGGACATATTTCCTCAGCTGGGAAACATGAAAAACGCTATGAACATGACTCAGGGCCGGGGGTAATGCCAAACGGTATGCTAACCCACCGACTCTCTCGAGAATCTCGAAGGGCCCAATAAATCTCGGACTCAACTTCCCCTTCTTCCCGAAACGGAAAACTCCTCTCGTCGGCGACACCTTGACAAAGCGTGGTCTCCCACCTCGAATTCTAAAGGTCGGCGACGGACATCGGCATATGACTTCGCCGACTCGGGCAGTCAACATCCGTTCTCGAATTAATTCTATCTTCCGTCTCATCTCTAAAACGACATCCGGTTCGGTCCCGACCAAATCGGATGCCTCATTCCAACAAATCGGCGATCGACATCGTCGCCCATAAAGTGCCTCATACGGTGCCATCCGAATCGACGCGTGCCAACTATTGTTGTACGTGAATTCGATCAATGGCAAATGCTCCTCCCATCGCTACTCGATCGAGGGCACAAGCACGCAACATGTCCTCGAATGTCCGGATAGTGCGTTACAGTCCATCCGTCATTTGGGGATGAAAAGAGGTACTCAAATGCAAACGGTACCTAAAGCCTTATGCACCGCTTTGCCAAAAGTGCGATACAAAGCGGCCATCACGATCCGAAACAATAGACTTGAAGTACCGTGAAGTCTCACAATCTGCGCGATAAACACACGAGCCGATTTCTCCGGGCCCCAAGTGTCCTTGATGCCCGGAAAATGTGCCGACTTGGTTAGACGATCAACAACCACCCATACCATATTCATTAGGACCCCGATCTTGGCAAACTCGTAACAAAATCCATCGATATATCTTCCCATTTCCATTAGGAGCGAAGTGATCGCAATAACCCGGTCACGATGTTCGATTTTGACCTGTGACAAGTCAAACATCTTGCTACAAGTATGCGACCTCCTCCTTCATATCATTCCACGGAAATTTCTTCTCGTGTCCTTGTACATCTTACTCGAACCAGATGAACGGAATAGGGTGTGGAATGGGCCTCACGCAAAATACTCGATCGCAACTCTGGATCGTTCGGCACACAAAGCCGACTTTGGAATCTCAAAACACCATCCTCGTGAATCACAAACCCGGAGACTTTCCCTTAAGAACGTTCTCTCGGATTTGAGTAATCATCGGATCCTCTAATTGCTTGACTTAACCTCATCGATCAAAGACGATGAAATCTCTAAAGCACAAAGTTGCCCGACGGCTCCAGGCAACAAAACCTCAACATCTAACCCGATCAAAGCCCTCCGAAGCTCGGACCGAGGCGTAAGGACCTCAAGCGTTCGCAACGCAATCGGTTTCGACTCAAGGCGTCGGCCACGACGTTCGCCTTGCCGGATGATAAAGGATTTCAAGATCGTAATCCTTAATCGGCTCTAACCACCTCCTCTGTCTCATATTCAACTCCCGTGAGTAAATATGTATTTCGAGCTCTTATGATCGGTAAAAATCGACATGCGAGCCGAAAAGATAGTGACGCCAGATCTTGGCGCGAACACAACGGCCGCTAACTCCAAATCATGGGTAGGGTAGTTCGGCTCATACGGCCGCAAGCGTCTCGGCAGCGTAAGCAATGGTCTTGCCGTCTTTGCATCAATACGCACCCAAGACCACGACCGAAGCATCGCTATAAAGCGGCGAATCCCTCGTTGCCACATGGCAACGCCAAAACCGGAGCTGAAGTCAAACGCTTCTTGATTCCTCAAAACTCATTGTCTCTCGACATTCCAAACGAACTTCTCAGTTTGGAGCAAGCTGTGTAAGTGGCCGAGCTAGTTTTGAGAAACCCTCGACGAACCTACGGTAGTAGCACCAAACCCAAGAAACTACGGACCTCCTTTACATTAGTGGGCGGTGCCCAATCCAACCTTTGCCTCAATTTTTGCGGATCCACACGGACTCCCTCGGTGAAATCACGTGACCCAAAAACATCACTTCCTTGGCGGAACTCACATTTCGAGAACTTCGCATAGAGTTGCTCGGTCCTCAAAATGTTTAACACTATTCGCAGATGATGGGCATGCTCCTCCTCATTCCTCGAATAGATAAGAATATCGTCAATGAAGACGACGACACACTTATCCAAATACTCGATAAAGACTTTGTTCATCAACTGCATGAACACCGCCGGCGCGTTAGTTAACCCGAAAGGCATAACTACAAACTCATAATGTCCGTATCTCGTCCGAAAAGCCGTTTTCGGCACGTCGGACTCCCTCACCCGGAGCTGATAGTACCCCGATCTCAAATCAATCTATGAGAATACCGCCGCTCCCTGCAACTGGTCGAACAAGTCGTCAATCCTCGGCAAAGGATACTTGTTCTTGATGGTCACCTAGTTCAGTTCACGATAGTCGATACACAAACGTAGTGAACCATCCTTCTTACGCACAAACAAGACCGGTGCGCCCCAAGGCGAGGCGCTCGGTCGAACATACCCCGACTCAAGAAGTTCACTCAACTATTTCTTCAACTCTGACATCTCTGAAGGTGCCATGCGATACGGCGCCTTCGAAATCGGAGCCGCACCCGGCTCTAACTCTATAGCAAACTCAACCTCACGATCCGGTGGCAATCCCGGCAACTCGTCAGGAAATACATCAGGAAACTCACTAACGACTGGAATCGATGAAAGCTCGACTCCACCATTCTCTGCCTTCAAGGCGTAGCACCAATAACCAGTACACCCTTTTCGCAGGAGTTTCATCGCCTTCAAGGCGTTAATAACAAACTCGGCTTCTCTTTCGCCTGCGGCGTGTTGATGCCGTCCTCGGCTAACATAGTGATGATTCTCGTGCGGTAGTTCATGATTGCACCATGACGTTCGAGCCAATCATTCCCGAGAATTAAATCCTCGCCCTCGATACTCACAACAATAAGATTAGAGAGCCAAGCCCTCTCACAAATAATCACGAAGCAGTCCGGACTTCTCGATCACCGACAATTCTATCACCGCTAGGAAGTTTAACGATGAAAGGCTCGCAAGGTGACAAGCAGTCGAGACTCAAGCGGCGTACACACTCTAGAGAAATGAATGAATGCGTAGCACCCGAATCGAAAAGCACAACAGGATGGAAATGAATATGAGCAGTACACAGCCACGGCATTCTTTGGGTCATCGGCCCTCCTCATCTCGTATATACGCGGTCAGGCGGAGCCGACATCGAAACTCCACCCCTAGCGGGCTGACCCGACCCTTACCTCGGTCGGCACTCGGTGGGGCGGCGGAGCAAATGAGCCACTGGTTGACACTCGGCTCAAGCAGGCTGGTTGAGAAGAAGCAGGCGCCGCGAAGGCTGTTTGATCTGCTCACAAAAGGGGCCTTGTGGCCTAGCTGTCCACAAGTATGTGAGTAAACTTCGGACGAGAACACTGTCGGCTCCTATGGCCATGTGTACCACAGTTAAAACATGTGGGCTCACGAGCGGAGGTTCCGGCGGCACTCCGAAAGCTCCCAGAAAAACGAGCCGAACCGCCCGTAGAAATATTTGCAGCCTGAGATTTCTGCTGGCCTCCACTCTTGGGACCAGAAAAATTTCCGACCGACTTCTGCTTCTTGCTCTCACGAGCCAAATTGCTAGCCGTCACCGACATATCATAAGCAAGGGCCCGACTCTGATAATCCTTCAGGGTAGTACATACAAGTCCAAACATATAGTCCCGAATGGGCAATTTCATTCTCCTGGAAAAATGGAAAATTTTGTCGCTCTCAGCGACAACTTGGGTCTTCACATAACCCAACTCCTTGTTGAAATCAGCAATAGCTTGGGATACGGGAATATCCCGAGGTTGAGCATCGAAGAAAGCATGCACTCGAGCACATCGACCGGCCACGGACAATACTCGGTTTCCATCAACTCCTGAAACTCGGCCCACGAAGCAACATGATCTTTGGGACTAACGGCCTCCCACCAATCTGTAGCATCTCCCGTGAGAAAGTATTGAGCAATAGGGACCTTACGGTCCTCGGGACAATTGGTAGCAATGAAGACTTTGGATATCTCCTTGATCCACCCTTCCCAGCCGATCGGGTGAAGCTCCCGAGGGCGAGGAGGATGCATCTTGATGACATCCTGGAGCCGGCGATCCGCTCGCCCCAGACTAGCGTGGGCACGATCGGGGTTACGGACCACTTGAGCTATAGCCGCCATCTGGTTAACCATTTCTTTGCCTGCGGCCGCAATACCAAGATCGGCGCGCTCTGAGAAGAAGCATGACCGTGACGGTCACCGATCTGCCGGCTCCCGAAGAATGCGACGTGGCCGCCCCACCGGCCGCCCCACGTCCTCGGCCGCGCCCACGGCCACGACCACGACCACGACCACGGTTTCCTCCGGCATCCATACCGATGTTGAGAGATAACGAAGTATATCGATGATGAGTAAGGGGAAAAGCAATTACGATTGACGAAATACAATGCAAGAAACAAAAGAGCCGAATAGGAAAACTTACGAGCACTTTGGAAATGCGGGATCTTTGGCGGGCGTGACAATGTGCAAAACAAAACACGACTAGACCCAAATGACCAACAAGCCTAGGTATCCATAAACCTAGAGCTCCGATACCATTTTCTCGTAACACCCCAATTTATTCGAAGTGTATTACGGCCGTAGACCCCTACATGGGACCCACCAGCTACAATAGGAAAACTCCACTCGACTAACCATCTTGGTTAACGAGGATACACAATTAAATAATATGACATATAAAGATACGCCGGAGCAACCGCAAAATAAGCATCAACCAACAACGTGACAATTTAAAGTAATACAATACGGAGTTTGAAACGAAAGCCTAAGTACTCGCGAGTACAATCTATAAGTTTAAAACTATGGGAACAACCATATCGAAATGGACAAAGGAAATGAATAGACCCGAATACACATGTCAACGACCACGGCCAACATCCTCGTCGTCACGGTGCCCGCTCGTCCAGATAATCATAACCTGAAATCCATAACAAGAATTTCCCCAAAGCGGGTCCCCAAAGAGGTTAGCAATTACGCTAGTACAAGTATTCAAGGCAAACTAATCGCTTACACATTTCATAGTACATGCACCAATATCAATTTCAAAAGTCAAAACCAGACATGTCTTTTAGGAAAACAAGCGATCAAACAATTTGCCTTGGGAACGAGTAATATCATAGATTCCCTTGCGAGGCCTCTAAGGACCCTCCATACTTGGCTATATTATAAAACAAAACGCGCACATGCATCGCCTTGGGAACGAGTAATATCATAGATTCCGTCACGAGGCCTCTAAGGACCCTCCCGCAGCTAGCTAAACAAACTCGCGAAATCCGGGCGGCGGCATAGATTTCCCTCCTTGACCCCGTCAGTCAACACGAGGTGAGTTACACACAAATAATATACATCACCATTTCATGTTAAGCTTAAAGGTTTCCAAAAATACTTGCCTTGAATAATAGACGGCCTACGACGGAAAGGAAACAGACGGACGTTAGGATCCGATAATCACGAACCTAACGATACGAAGAACACAATCACAACCAATTCTAAACGAATACGGAATTGGAAAACACTCAAAACCCGCCTACGATTCATGTATATTCGTATAAAAACAACAACGAGGCGGACCTCAACCAAACCCTTACGATTACAAAGTTACTACGAAATATAGCATGAATCCGTAGGGAACCAACAAAACTAACGAGATTAATCATGTACATCATGAATTAATCTAACATACGGAACGAATCGGACGAAACATGAAAACCCCTTCAATTTACCCAAAAGCGGGGTTTTTAGGAGTTTACCTTGAATAATGATGAAGAACACGATTAGAGGTTGATAATATACACCAAAACTCGAAGAAGATGATGGCTCGGAGTTACAAAGCTTCAAATCGCGGAAATACCAAGAAGGTCGCCTAGGAGTCGGATGGGAAGGAGAGGGATGAAGAATGACCGAAATCGGTCAACTCACGGGTTTATAACCCCGGGCCTCGTTACGTCGTTAGCCACCACATGCTAACGCGTCGTAAGGCATGTACGTCGTAAGCCATAAGGGCCTTACGTACGTAACCAAAAAGGCGTAATCGCCTGGACCGAAATACACTAGGGCGTTACGTACGTAATCGAAAAGGGTGTTACGTACGTAACCAAAAAGCGAAGTGCATGTGCGATTTACACTAGGGCGTTACGTACGTAACCAAAAGGGTGTTACGTGCGTAACATTCCTTCTTTGTGGAGTACGGGCCGGGAATGAAAGAGGGAGGTACCGAAAAGAATCGAAATACAACGGTGAACAATTCACGATGGTACGGACGTAAGGGGCACAAGCAGCGAACTTAAGTACCGAAGGAAAACATATTCCCGACTACTCAAAGGTTCAGAAAACAACATCAAACGTAAATTTCCCAAACTTTTGGGAAATCTACAAAACGATCCAAACATGTGAAATATACGAAACATGGTCGAAACACCAACAAAACTCACAACGCCCACAATAACATGAGATCGATCTTCGGCAACCCCAAAACGGCGGTTCCGAACGACGATTATGATAACACACCAAATAGCGACGGAAACAACATGAAACACCGACTCGAGTAAAACGAGTCCGAAACAAGCTCGAACGACAAAAGTTCAATATTAAATATCCTCAAAATGTTAATACGGTTACAAACGAGTTGCTAGAAACGAAAATGCACCAAGATGAGAATAATAAGAGAAGGGAAAAATGCGGATATTACATTTATAACTCAGTCGGCCGAGACAAGGTAATCCTAAATTCCTTTCTTCTTCGCGCGGCGCCGTAGGTCTCCCTTCAAATCTTTTCTTCTTCTCACCTTTGTCAATCCAACACAAGGTAATTTTATTCCCTTAAGTTTCAATGCAACATGGATTAATGATTGGGATAATATTCTTTGATGAACTTGTGTTTAGTTCCTAAATTCCTATCAAAATTTGTATCGGATTATGCTAAGATTATTTGATTGATTGATGGTGTTTTGTTATTGTGTCGTGAATTGCTGTGATATTCGATTGAAATTGTTGTTGTTGAGGATTGAATTGAGTAAGTTATTGTTTTTTGTTCTTCAATTAAGCTAACGCATGCAAAGTGTTTGATAAAATGCACCAATGAAAATTTTTGAGCCAAACATCTCCAAATTGTCTGCAACGAATTCGATTATCGGATTAAATTGTGCCCCCAACCCTTACGTCAAGTTTGAGCTTAAATCTCTGCCTCATTTCCCTCATACGAAAGTGCGAGTTCATTCGACGCTATATCCATTTTCCGCATGTTTTAAGTTGAGAGTGGTGTAGTTATCTTTAAAGTTGTTTAATTTCCGGCATTTATTTTTCAGGAACTTCGTCATGGCTAGGAAAAGGAAGTTAAGCACGAGGGCTAGGATGCGATCATCCCCCACAAGAGGGGAAACATCACAAAACCGAACAGATATGGAATCCCACCAATTCTATGATCCTGACATCCATTGAATATTCAACGAGAGAATCCGTCCTCGTTCAATAATTCCGGAGCAGGGATTCACTCCCGCCCCCAAAGACAGCGAGCTACTGGCAATGATCAACGAAATGGGATGGACTCGATTCACTGCGCCACCTGAGCCGGCAGTGATTTATATTGTCCAAGAGTTCTACGCTAGTGCTCTATTGCGACAAATCCAGGCGGGGCAAATGATGGGACGACCGGATACACGGACTGAGGTCGTCGTCTGAGGCCAAAATGTGGACTTCTCGGTGGCCGCGATTCAGAGGATGTACGAGCTACCGAAGGTGGACGACTCGGAGTACACACGGACTATGAGTAGCCTCACGAGGGAGGCTCTGCTGGAGGCACTTGCTCAGCCGGGTTCCGTCTGGGAGATGCGCGTCCCGGGTTCCACAGCTTTCTATTTCAAGAGTTCTCGCCTCAGTCGGCTCGGGCGAGCCTGGCTTTATTTCCTCTGTGCACGAGTCGACCATACATCACATATCCGCTCAGTCTTGCTTCCTCGTGCCCAATTATTGTATGCTATCACGACGGGACTCCGATTTGATGTGGCCCCATGTTTGTCCCGTTCTATATTTCAGTCCATCCAGGGAGGGGCAAAGACGGGATTAAAACATCCCTCGCTGATTTGTGCTCTATGCCATCAGTCGGGCGTGATGTGGTCCGACGACGAGCCGTCTATTGCACCCTAGGGTCCGATCGACCACCGTATTATCTCCCATTTCGACCAGTGGGGTGGCGCGGTGGCACATGAGCGGGGATGAGGATTTCTTATCGATGAGCCAGACGAGCACTCTCCCGAGCCGCTACTTATGACTCATGAGCCGGCAGCAGATGCTGAGGATCAGACTGAGTCCACTCCACTGCCAGTGATAGAGCACCTTCAGGCGATGTTTGACAGCCTGAGGGAGGAGATGCGGGCTGAGAGAGACAGCCTTCTCGCAGCTGTTCGAGAGGAGATGCGGGCTGAGAGAGACAGCCAATCGGCATGCGGAGAGGCTCCTAGCGGCGAGAGATGCTTATCATCAGGACTATTTAGCTGCGTGGACGAGCCATATACTCCATCCAGACGAACCCTTCATTCCACCAGTCAGGCCATCTACACCACCCTCCTCGCCGAATGAGGCCGGCACCAGTTCCTGAGCTGATATTAGGGGAGTACTTGACCTTTCTCATATTGCATACTATTATTTGTGTCCATTGAGGTCAATATACGTCTTAACTTTGGGGGGGTTACTTTCAGTTGTTATTTACTTATTCGTTGCTATTTTTTGTTGTTATTGACTCTAGCCTTGCTTGTCTTTTAAAATATTCTGGACTTTATTTGCATTCGTGGATTTTCGTGCAGCCTTGTGTAAAACTGATGATATGATACTGACTTCTTTTTGAAGAAACGGTTGAGTTTTGGTCGAGTTTGCATTCTGCGATATTTGTTTCCTTTGAGTATTCATTTAGGTCTGATTTTTTTGCGTCATTGTAGAAATCCTAGCATATAAGAAATGAGACATACGTGTTTATGAACCACCGTCTATACGTTTGGTTACACTTTTCACGTAGCTAGTTCCAATAACATGAGTCTTCTTGGCATTTAATTTGAGTTTAGGTATTGAGTCGGACAGTTTTTCCCAAAAATTCGAGAAATTATACATGTTCTATGATGGGAAGTCTAGTAACCGGGGGTATTCACATGACCCGTTGTTTACTCTCGCGTAAAACGACAACCCTGAATAGACTTATGGTTCAGAAAAATCGCATGATGATGAAAGGAAGCCAAGTAACCGGATGTATTCATGTGACCCGTCATTTACATTCGCGTAAAACAGCAACTTTGAATCGGACGTGCAGGAATAGCTATTCGAGTTTTTTCTCCGTTGTAGAGGGAGACTTAGTAACTAGAAGCATTCATGAGCCCCATGAGTGTCTTTTACGTCAAATGATTCCCCAATACATGAGAATGGATTTCCACCCTAGTGTCATTTCATGAAACATACCGGGAGTCGGAACCTAGTGGTTAACTCGAATCATTATAAAAATTATATACAAGGAAATGTTGTCCGAGGAATGTTATTTATGATGAAACTCTTGCATTTTTGCCTCGAGACTGTTGGACTGGGTGAGTTGGCTTGTTTAATCTAACCCTTCATATTGGCGGTCGGCTAAATCCACATTTGTTAATTTTTTAGCTTTGATTTTCTTCATAATCGATCGATCAGCACTAAAAATGATTGCTTTGTGGAATCCTTGTCCGTGATGTGAATCACTAAAACGATACTTGTATTCTTCTTTGAGATTTTCAGGGTAGTATTAATCAGATAAACACTATGGATTTGCACGCCTACCCACGACACTTGTCATCTCATTTGAAATTAATTTTTGCTTGAGGACAAGCAAAGGCTTAAGTTTGCGGGTATTTGTTAGATGTATTTTTATGCGCTTAATCATCATTATTTTATACCCATTTTTAGTTTAAATCTGCGTAAATGAGCTTTTAATGCATTATCTTTATATGTTTTGATGGAAATTTGAGTCTGGGAGCTTAAACGAAGAAAAACGGGCCAAAACGACATTTTTTGGTCAGGGACCGCGGCACACAGACGCTGGGCCGCGGCACAGGAGGCGCCCAGAAGGAACCGGTACAAACTGTACCGGGGGCCGCGGCACACTCGCTCTGAGGTGCGGACCGTAAGGAGAAATTGTGCCCAGGCCTGGCCACATGAAGACAGGGGCCGCGGCACACTAATGCCAGGCCGCGGCCCGCCGCGCAGGGTTCATACTCGCAGCTCGTGATTTCGGCGGTTTGGAAGCCCGTTTCTGACCTAATTTTTAGATGCGTTTTTTAGGCAGATGGAAAAGTATAAATAGGCATTGAATGTCAGAAGATATGATCATCAGATAGAAGGAGAAAATACCGAGGAGCAGAGAGCAGAAGCCAGAGAACGGAAGAATTCAAGTTCTTCAACTGTGTTTGATTTTTCTTATGCTTTCTTTAATTCTTTGTGTATTATTTTCTAGCATGTCGGGCTAGAACCCTATTCTAGGATTGTGATGAAACCAAGATTTTGATGGATTAATTCTTGAATTTTGCATTATTAATATAATTTCCTTTTCTATTGAGTTTTCCTCAATTGTTCTTAATGCGTTCAATTATGTGGCCTATGATTGAATTGTTTTGATTACGCAACTCGAATCGGGAGAGGAGAGTTAGTAGAAAAAATTGGTGAGAAACGTTTTATCTTGTGAGATAGGAATATACTCATAGGAATTACGTGGCCCGTCTGAAGATTTTGAACTTTTTGTCTATTGTTGAATTAATTCACCTAGGAATAGAGTAATTTATTCATCTTAGAAAATTCTACTGACCTCGGGAGAGGCATTAGGGTATCTTAGAAATCTTCGCCTTCAATAAATTGGGAAATTTCTTAATTTATATAAATCAAGAGTAATTCGGATAAATCGAGGCGGATTCTCAATCCTAGATTATTCTCCTATTTGATCTTCTTTCTTCGAATAATCGATTTTATTAATTGTTCTTAGTTTATCACTTTATTAGTTTTCTTTAATATTCCTTGCACCACCAAATTCGATCGTTCATATAAAATTAGAATACAAATAAATTGGTAATTAGTAAGGCAGTCCTCGAGGGAACGATATCTTACTTATCACTTTATTACTTGCTTACGTTGCGTTCACCGAAATACGTAACAATACAACAGGACCATGTATTGGTATGATTTGGTGATGTATGTCGCAATGAAGTTAATGTTGGCTTTAAATATGTGAATGTCTCGGTTTCGTTTATGGTTAATGTCTTTTATGTTGGTCTAAGTCTGGTAGGTTCTCCAAAAAGAATCTACAGTGCTGTAATATCTCTGTAAATTACGGGGGTGTTACATAAAGTGAGATCCCCAACGTATATCCCCTGCTCTTGCAATAGACATTTCTTGATTCAACACGGTACCAGTTTCCTCCAACTCATTATCAGTTAACTCTGCAATATGAGCAACTTGTTTTTTTATAAATGATAGCTTGACGTTGTTAGATGCCCGATAAAATTAACAAGACGAGTAACTTCACAAAAAAAACCAATCAACATCTTCATGATGTCTAGCAATCAAAACAAGAGCCAATTGGAGTTGGTGAGCAAAATAATGAATGTAGTAGGCTTGCAGATTCTCATTCTGAATTAAAGTTTTTAAACCTCCAATATGACCTCGCATATTACTTGCTCCATCATACTATTGACCTGGAATTTTAGACATACACAGCCCCAATCCAGACAACAAAGTTTCAAGAGCCTCTAAAATTGCTTTTGCACTAGCATTTGGGACATGAACAATACCAACAAATCTTTCTTCAATAAAAACTCTTCTATCAACAAAACGTACAACCACAGCCATTTTTTCCTTTCCAGAACACTACCAGATTCATCAACAATAACAATAAAAATATCATCTCCAATTTCTTCAATGATTTTTATAACAGTTTCAGCAGCACATGCATTTGAAAGATCTTTCTCAATAAGAAATCATCTTATGATTGTCTCCACCACCTTTAATTGATGTAGTTGTGTTTGCAAATCCTCGCCAATACGTCTATAAATTCAAGAAAATGACCCTTATATAAAGACTTCTTCCCTTCCTCGTGTGTCCTAAAGGCTAACCCACTTCTAAGAAGATTCTTGACTGCTTCAAGTGATGTTTTCAGACGAACAAGATAATACTTTTTCTATTGTGTAGAGTACTTTTTGTAAGACGGTTCAATACTCTGTTTTTGATTCATAAGAGCTTCACATAACCTCACACAATTGTTATGATGACTAGTCGGTGTTGTTCCTTGATGCACCTTTAACTTTTTTTTTTTTTAATTCCAAATGCTAAAACCATCCTTCACAAATGCTGTTTTTGTTGAAGACGCATTATAAAATAAATAGCAAGGCAAACAATATACAACATCCTTTATAATACTATACCCTAACCAATTATATTCATCAAACCAACTTGCACAAGAACTACGATTTTTCCCCGAAATCTTTCTATCAGGATACTTGGCCAAACGTATTTGGTTAGGACCATTTAAAAGGTAAGCTCTTCTTACTTCTCTTGCACATTTGGATGATACCCAAAGAATTTATTTTCTTTTCGAGGGATCCATCTCCAAATATGCCCATTTCTCAATAATATCATCATATGTGAGTTTATGAATTTGAGCAATCGGTGGAATTGGTGGAATTGGTTGATCATGATCTTGTGGAAGCGGCGGTGGAATCGGTTGGTCATTATCTTCGGGAAGTGATGGTTCAATTGGTGGTGAAACTTTGGGTTTCTTGAGAAAATGCCTAAGCATACTGTGGAAACCCAAATTCAGAAATGAAAATCAATTCACAATATGACATTAACAAATAAAACTCAATTCACAATAATCCTGACCCAAAAATTAATTTACAGAATCACGAAGACTCAAAATTGGAAACTAAATGAAGAACACACAAGAGGAAGACATAGAAACTCTAACCCATATTCAGAAACGAACCCAAACCAAGAACATACAACACAAGATAAAAAAAAATAGAAATAAGAGAAGAATCAAAGAAGAATCGAAGCAGAATTTTAGTTCAGATAAAACAAAACTAAAAATGAAGCAGAATTTCAGTTCAGTTTAGATCCATTCAGTTTAGTTCAGTTCAAATCCATTCAGTTCAGTTCAATTTAGTTCAGTTCAAATTCATTCAGTACAAAAGAACAAACTCTTAGTTTCCTATCCCGCTCTCTAGATGCCTAAACGGCAATAACTATAATTATTGGTGTTAAAAAAATGTACGACGTTCATTACTCTAAAACAATATTTCATCTCACTTCCATTGCATTGTTATGTGTACAGATATCACCATCGTAATGTTCAAATATGATTGAAGTAGCACTGGATATCTAAAGAATCGGTAGAACCGAATCGGAAAAAATAGTTCGATTATGGTTCTTTCTATAAAAATATGTTATTTTAAGATCAGAATTTATGTTTTCGGTCTGAATTCGGATCTCCTTTTTATAAATGGTAAGATTCATAGGAACCGAACTTTCATAAATATGTGAGAGTATTTTATAAACAAAATATTTGACTACATATTCTAAAACCAATAGGTTTACAAAATTTAAAATTTGTCCTCAAAAATCTAAAACTTTTATAAAAATAAAGAGCATTTTAAGTTCTAAAAATAATTTTTAAAATCTAACATAAGATTTAAAAGGTATGGTTTAATTAGTAAAAAATTTAAAATCCTTTAAAAAAATAAAAATTATTAAAATAGCAACAATAATTTTGAAAATAATTGGTTATTTGGAAAATATAAAATAATCTTAAATTTGATATTTTTCTGTTATTAATTTTAAAATAGAAATTTATATTTCTCAAATTTAATGGTCGATCAAATTTCTCCGTGCAAAGTTATTTATTCATTTTTATTGTTGACAATCTTAATTTTGGGGATTTACACTTAACCACTATTTAGCTAGAAAAATATGTATTTTCGAGATATTAGTGGCTAAATATAATTTTAATGAAGTTAAGATTGGTGATGGTGGTGGAAAAATAAAAATTAATTGATAATTACAGTTCAAAAGTAGAATTTTTTATTGTGACATGTGTCGGTTTGGTTTCTGCAATTATATATTATCCATCCTTTTTAAAATGAAATTTCCTGATAGTTACAAAAAATTTAAATTTAAGTTGTTAGCTTTTTCTATGTAAAAACGATCGTACACGATATCATTCAATATATATATATATATATAGATAGATAGATAGATAGATAGATAGATAGATTGCATAGCATTGACCATAAAAATTCAGATCTCACTTGAATCCTTAAGCGACATGTTTGTGGCATACAATAAGATTAATTTGATTCACCAACATAAATTTCGCATGAATACAATATATGCAATTAGAAAAGGGTTCATATATTATATTTATTATTACTGAAATTGTAACCAAGAGACTGTAGAGAAAAATCAAGCTAAACTCTAATCCATATCAATTGTAAAACTTTTTCAGTGAGGCAAATTTAATTTATATGAATAGCTTCACTTAAATATTTTATCTAACAGATAGATTTTACTATATGCAATTTTTTTGGATTACAAAGATAATTTACTAAAACTATCAAAATTAAAAAAACATTTACAAAATTATTGTGTTTTTGAAATATTTTAGACCACAAAAAATTAGGCCTTCTTTTCTTTTACAACCAAACACGACCTAAATTGGAAATTGTGGCCCTGTGGGATCGAATTGCGAGAGAAAAAAAAAGAAAGGACGCCGTTGCCGGGGATCGAACCCGGGTCACCCGCGTGACAGGCGGGAATACTCACCACTATACTACAACGACTTGATACTTGTGATTCTCAACATGTCTTATAATTCTGAAAACCCAGAATTGGAATTGAAGCAAAAACAGAAAGCAACTCTTATGCTTAAAACATGTGACCCATTTTCGTCAGACGAAAATTAATAATGAAAAATTCGAAGCCCAACTCTTTCACCAGAAAGGTATGGGAACACTGTAATTCCAACTGAAAAAGGCGAGTCAAGATCATTCTTCTGAAGATTTTTCGGTTCTACACCTCGTCTGGCAATTCAAGTATGTATGATTATCATTTTCTTTTATGAACAATTTCGGTTTTAGTTGTTTGTTTGAGATTTTTCAAGTCAATTGGGGAAAATGAATCATATATGGTGTCAACAATTTTGGTTTTAGTTGTTTGATTGAGATTTTTTTGAAGTGCTCGCAATTGTTCTAGATTGATGTTTGGTGTAGCCTTGTATTGCTAGAAGTTGGTGGATCCATCTATGATTGGGATTGTTGCATGTAATTGTGGATCTTGATGTGGTTGTGATTGATTTATGGGCTGTCGAATTATGGTGTTGTGAATTGAGGTTATGTGATTTGAGTTGTCAGTTGTTTTCCACTCGGTGATGGTCCAGCAGGACTCTGGCGCCCCGTGCTAATTCGTGGACGGGGTTATCCACTCGGGGACGGTTCGATGGGGCCTCTAGAGATCTCTGCTAAGGGGTCTTATCATGAATAATACTCTCGAATGTTTTGATGTGTGTTTCAGGTCGAGGATCCTTGTTGGTTTCGATGATATTGGTGATCTATTTGTTACATGTTGTTGATTGTTTGTGAGAAAATGGGTTCGAAGTCTCATAATGATTTTTTCCAATAACACGAGTTTATGCCGAGACTTTAAATGATTTTGAAACGATTTGGAATTTATGATATGAAAATCGTAAAGGTTTCTACATGAGATTTTCTAAAAATGTATCAAACTTATTTACTCGTATTTTGAGGTTTTCAAGGTTTTAAGTTATTTCACAAACCAGAATTTCTTTTGGGGTTTCTTTACAAACGTTTGATGTTGTTTGGTTTTATGTGTGATATTTATGAATTATGGGTGTAAACTTTTTATGTATTCAGGTATTCATGGTTTGGGAAGCAGTCATAGGATCGGTGCGAAGATGACAAGTTGTGATGCTAATCACATGTATTGCTAGTTAGTTTCAGGTTCTTTTGGGACCCTGGCTTCAATGCCGGTACCGCGAGAGACTTGTGAGAATCCTTGAGTGTTGAGGATAACATGTGTGTTGGACATTTGATGCTTTTCATTCTAAGTTTCGAGGACAGAACTATTTTATAGTGGGGGGAATGTAATAATCGCACTCGTTTTCTCGTTTATGGTGTGTGGTTGTCGTCTATTATTGTTTTATGTTTAATTAAATTTACTTCTAGTGGTGTGATATATTTATCGTGTTGAGGTCTTGATTGAATGTGGTTTTACATCGCGTTTGTTGCTCCGTTTGCATGCGTGTATTGTTTTGTTTGCATGATGTGTTGTGATATTTGTTTTTTATTGTAATACCCGGTTGTAAATTCATTCATTATCATTCAGTAAATTATCACTCAGTAATTTTTCACTCATTAATAATCATTCATCATTCATATTCATTCATGTGTTCACCGTTCGGCGTATTTTGAATCGTATATCAATTATCATTCGCCTTTCAACCCGGTCGGAGGATCGAGTCGAGGTTATCATCATTGTCATTGTTGTAGTGGACTGTGTGTGAGGAGTAGCGCACGCTACGTACTCTCTTTAGCGCGCGCTAATTGAGTACTGGTAGCGCATGCTAACGTGTTGGAGACAAACAGTCCAGTAGGTACTGGACTGAATTTGGTGTTATTCATAGCGCACGCTAAGAGTGGATATAGCGTACGCTAGTGGTATTGACAGCGCACGCTGAACATCAGTGTAGCGCGCGCTAAGGTCGAGCAGGCATAGTCCAGTGGGTACTGGACTGGAATGGAATAATTCATAGCGCACGTTACGAGTGAATCATAACGTACGCTAATGGTGTTAGTAACGCACGCTAAGTAGTCAGCATAGCGCGCGCTAAGGTTCAATCAGACCAGAGAACAGTGGGTTCTCGACTCCAGTTTTCTGGACATCAACCATCAGGTAGCGCGCGCTAACAGAAGGTTAACGCACGCTAAGAAGGGACGTTAGCGTACGCTACCAAGGTACGTAGCGCACGCTAGCGATGCAGACAGCGGGTACTGGACTACCCGGTATAATCGCTAGCGCACGCTAAGAACAGGATCTAGCGCGCGCTAAGCTGGGTTTACTATATATTGGACAGTGCAGTCCAGATTCGTCATTTTCACATCTCACTTCATTCCTTGGGCGATTTCGGGTGATTTTGGACGAATTGAGAAGATCTCTTCGAGCTGCAATCACCTATCAAAATCTTCAAGCTTCTAATTCGGATTAATAATCATTAATCTTCTCCAACTCATCAAATCAATGTAAACATTTCTTGAATCTAGAATTTCGGGATTTGAGTGTTTTCCTTCCGATTTCTTCGAGTTAGCTTGCTATTATGTTGGAATATGTTAGATATGGATTATCTACCTTGGATGCATGTAATCCTACGGATTTATTGGTGTTATTTTCGGATTTGTTGAGTATTTGGGGAATTATTCAAGAACACCCTAATGGTTGACTTTGGGATTTTTGGGGTTTCGACTAGATGTTGTCGTAATCTCGAATGGAGTATTCCTATTGGATTATTTGTTTGTATTGATGATGTTTTGTTGGAGTTGAACTATTCATTTGGAGGTTGGGTTCGATATATTTGGGATTGGTTATAATCAAAGGATGAATGTTTGCAACGTATTTGTTCGAATGCCCCAATAAGTTTGGATATTGTTGTATCGACTTTTGGAGTTGGTTGTGAACTTACTTGATACGTATATTAAGAGTTTATTGGTAATTATGTTATTCAGGGTTGTTCGAGCGACCGATAATTCCATTAAGGACGTTTGTTCGAGAGAGGACATTTCTTCACCGGTATTTGAGTAAGTTAATTCTTACTCGGTTAAAAGGATACTCATTCCTTTCGTTGTTGTTCATTCATATTCATAATTCATTCATAGTGTATTAATAATGTTGAGACTTGTAATTATCAAACTAATCATTCAATTCACGAGAAACGACGGTTCCAATCATTTCAGTGAGCTATCATTCATTTCATTATTATGAGTCATTCTTGACCCTTGTCGGATTGTTATTCATTAATATTCATCATGGTCACTTTTGTTCTTGTGACCTTTTGGGTTCATATTGCGTGGCCGGGTGGTTATGTGTGGAATTTTTAGTCGGGCACACGATAGTCATGTGGCGGGTTCACCGACTGTAACACCCCCAAGATATTCGAGGTATATTACAGCGCCGTGAATCCCTATATGGGACCCACCAGGCTGAACAAACATCATACTCATCGACTCGCGGAAACAACAAAATAACACCTCATCATAAAGACGCAAAACAAAATAATCCACCCGGTTCAACCGGTCAAACATAACACCATCATCCGACACAAACATAATAGACAACAATACAATCCGGAAGAACAAGAACTCTTAAGTACTCGAGTACTTCTATTAGTTTAAAAACCACAAAAGATAAAAAGATAGAAGACAATAAGACATCACTCGTGCACAATCATCACGCACGACCATCATCCGCATACTGGTCCAGCGCCCGCTCGTCTCGATGAACCTGACCTGAAATTCATAAAACGAATTTCCCCAAAACGGGTCCCCAGAGGGGTTAGCAATTACGCTAGTACAAGTAACCAAATGAACAACTTACATCTTACACATATAGTCAATGCATGCAATCACGAAAACATAGTTCCAAAACACTCATTTCCGGAAATGCCAATAATCAAACCACATTTGTAAAATGCACCACAATTAACCGCGGACCCACAGCTTCGTGGATCCCTACCGAGACCCCGTCGGATCTAACCCGTAGTGGTTAAAAGCAAACTCACGGTTCCACAGCTTCGTGGAGCCCTACCGAGACCCCGTCGGATCTAACCCGTAGTGAGCATACACACACACACAATTTCTCATACAATACTACTATGTCAAGATCGTAAGTTCATAAGGATACTTGCCTCGATTAATAGACGGTGACACGAACGGAAAGGGAGAGTCAAGCACAACCGCGAGGAATCGGCGGAAATGGACCTAACGATTCGAATAACACAGTCACAACCACTTATAAACGATTGCGGAAATGGAACATCCGAAAACCCGCCTACGATTCATGTATATTCGTATAAAAATAACAACGAGGGCGGACCACAACCAAACCCTCCCGATTTCGCAAAACCATGAAAATATACCATGAATCTGTAGGAAAACTAATGATATCATCAAGATTAATCATATTCATCATGGATTAACCAACAAAACGGAACGAATCGGACGAAAATCCCAAAACTCCCAATTTATCCAAAAGTAGGGTTCTAAGAGATTTTACCTTGGATTAGGATGAAAGATTCGTGTTGATGTTGTTCTAATACACCAAGAACTCAAGGAAGTTGATGGTTGAGATGATTGGAGGAAGAAATCGCCAAGAAATCGCCCGGAATCGCCTCAGCCGCGGAGAGGAAGAAGAAATGAGAAAATACGTTCATCTCGGTCAACTCCCTGGTTTAAATAGCCAGGGAGTGTTAGCGCGCCCTAATCCCCAAAGTTAGCGTGCGCTAACGGGACAAAACTCCAGCCCAGTAGCCAGTTTTCTGGCCGTTAGCGTGCGCTACTCGAAACGTAGCGTGTGCTAATAACCTCTCGGTAGCGCGCGCTATCGACCAATAGCGTGCGCTACCTGGACATCAGCCGAGTCCAGAAGTAAACTGTCCAGTACTGGACATTCACGCTAGAGCACGCTACCGGGCATCTCAGCGTGCGCTAGCCCCCGACATTAGCGTGCGCTAGACTACGTAGCGTACGCTAATCCGCCAGTCCAGAGGGCTGGAATCAGCAATGCCACTCCCAGGGCTTGCTATCTAGCGCGCGCTACGAAGCAGTCGTAACGTGCGCTACTAAGGGACCTCTAGCGTTCTCTATGCAGAAAAGATAGCGTGCGCTAGGTACGAAATATAAACAGTCCAAAACACCGGAATATGAACGAAACATCAAACGAAACACCTCAAAACGCATCATAACATAGAATGGATCCACGGCAACCCCGAAACGGCGGTTCCGCACAACAATAATGAGAATCAGATCAATAGATGACGGAAAAGATACACTGAAAAGTACACGAGGGTCACTACGACCGAGAAATACACCGAAAATGAAAATACAAGGGAAAGAAAAATGCAGATATTACATTCTACCCCTCTAAAAGTAAGTTTCGTCCCAAAACTTAAGAAACAAACAACTCAGGGTACCTAGCATGCATGCTATCCTCGGTCTCCCAAGTTGCCTCCTCGACACCATGTCTCGACCACTGCACCTTGACCAAAGAGATGGTCTTATGCCTCAGTCGTTTCTCACGACGTTCAAAAATCTTCAAAGGACGTTCTTCAAAAGTAATATCCTCGACGACGTCAATCTCACCATAATCGATGACGTGACTAGGATCCGGGACATATTTCCTCAGCTGGGAAACATGAAAAACGCTATGAACATGACTCAAGGCCGGGGGTAACGCCAAACGGTATGCTAACCCACCGACTCGCTCGAGAATTTCGAAGGGCCCAATAAATCTCAGACTCAACTTCACCTTTTTCCCGAAACGGAAAACTCCTCTCGTCGGCGATACCTTCAGTAAAACGTGGTCTCCCGCCTCGAATTCTAAAGGTCGACGACGGACATTGGCATACGACTTTTGTCGACTCTGGGCAGTCAACATCCGTTCCCGAATTAATTCTATCTTCCGCCTCGTCTCTAAAATGACATCCGGCCCGATCCCGACCAAATCGGACGCCTCATTCCAACAAATTGGTGATCGACATCGCCGCCCATAAAATGCCTCATACGGTGCCATCCGAATCGACGCGTGCCAACTATTGTTGTACGTGAATTCGATCAATGGCAAATGCTCATCCCAGTCACTGCTCCAATCGAGAGCACAAGCACGCAACATATCCTCGAACGTCTGGATAGTGCGTTCGATTATCCATCATTTGGGGATGAAAAGAGGTACTCAAACGCAAACGAGTACCCAACGCCTTATGCACCGCCTGCCAAAAGTGCGATACAAAATGGCCATCATGATCCAAAACGATAGACTTCGGAGTACCGTGAAGCCTCACAATCTGCGCGATAAACACACGAGCTAACTTCTCTGGGCCCCAAGTGTCCTTGATGCCCAGAAAATGTGCCGACTTGGTCAAACGATCAACAATCACCCATACCATATTCATTCCCGACCTCGATCTCGGCAAACTCGTAATGAAATCCATCGATATATCTTCCCATTTCCATTCCGGAACGGGAAGTGACTGCAATAACCCAGCCGGTCGCTGATGCTCGATTTTGACCTACTGACAAGTCAAACATCTCACTACAAACTGTGCGACCTTCTCCTTCATATCATTCCACCAGAAATTTCTTCTCAGGTCCTTGTACATCTTACTCGAACCAGGATGAACGGAATAAGGTGTAGCATGGGCCTCACGCAAAATACTCTGTCTCAACTCTGAGTCGTTCGGTACACAAAGCCGACTCTGGAATCTCAAAACACCATCCTTGTGAATCACAAAACCCAGGAGACTTTCCCTTAAGAACGTTCTCTTGGATTTGAGTAATCATCGGATCCTCTAACTGCTTCAGCTTAATTTCATCGATCAAAGACGACGAAATCTCTAAAGCACAAAGTTGCCCGATAGCTCCAGGCAACAAAACCTCAACATCTAACTCGATCAAAGCCCACCGAAGCTCAGACTGAGACGTAAGGATCTCAAGCGTTTGCAACGCAACCGGTTTCCGACTCAAGGCGTCCCGGATGATAAAGGATTTCGAGGTCATAATCCTTAATCAGCTCTAACCACCTCCTATGCCTCATATTCAACTCCCGCCGAGTAAATATGTATTTCAGACTTTTATGATCGGTAAAAATCTGACATGCAGAGCCGAAAAGATAGTGACGCCAAATCTTGAGCGCAAAAACGACTGCCGCTAACTCCAAATCATGAGTAGGGTAGTTAAGCTCATACAGCCTCAACTGTCTTGACGCATATGCGATGGTCTTGCCGTGCTGCATCAATACGCACCCAAGACCCTGACCCGAAGCATCCCTATAAACAGCAAAACCCTCGTTGCCACACGGCAACGCTAAAATCGGGGCTGAAGTCAAACACCTCTTCAGTTCCTCGAAACTCGACTGTCTCTCATCATTCCAGACGAACTTCTCGGATTTCTGGAGCAACTGTGTAAGTGGCCGAGCCAGTTTCGAGAAACCCTCGACGAACCTACGGTAGTAACCAGCCAAGCCCAAGAAACTACGGATCTCCTTCACATTCTTAGGCGGCGCCCAATCCAACACTACCTCAATCTTCTGTGGATCCACACGAACCCCCTCGGCTGAAATCATGTGACCTAAAAACATCACTTCCTTCATCCAGAACTCACATTTCGAGAACTTCGCATAGAGTTGCTCGGTCCTCAAAATGTCTAACACTACTCGCAAATGATGGGCATGCTCTTCCTCGTTCCTCGAATAAATAAGAATATCGTCAATGAAGACGACGACACACTTATCCAAATACTCGATAAAGACTTTGTTCATCAACTGCATGAACACCGCCGACGCATTAGTTAACCCGAAAGGCATAACTACGAACTCATAATGTCCGTATCTCGTCCGAAAAGCTGTTTTCGGCACATCGGACTCCCTCACCCGGAGCTGATAGTACCCCGATTTCAAATCAATCTTCGAGAACACCGCAGCTCCCTGCAACTGATCGAACAAGTCATCAATTCTCGGCAAAGGATACTTGTTCTTGATGGTCACCTTGCTTAGTTCGCGATAGTCGATACACAAACGTAGTGAACCATCCTTCTTCCGCACAAACAGGACCGGTGCGCCCCAAGGCGAGGCGCTCGGTCGAACATACCCCGACTCAAGAAGCTCACTCAATTGCTTCTTCAACTCGGACATCTCTGAAGGTGCCATGCGATACGGCGCCTTCGAAATAGGAGCCACGCCCGGCTCTAACTCTATAGCAAACTCGACCTCACGATCCGGTGGCAATCCCGGTAACTCGTCAGGAAATACATCAGGAAACTCACTAACGATTGGAATCGACGAAAGCTCGACTCCACCACTCTCCGCCTTCAAGGCGTAGCACCAATAACCAGTACTCCCCTTTCGCAGGAGTCTTATCGCTTTCAAGGCGTTAATAACGAACTTCTGGTTTCCCCTCTTTCGCCCGGCGAAAGAGTGGTCGGTGCCATCTTCGGCTAGCATGGTGATGATCCCCGTGCGGTAGTTCATGATTGCACCATGCCGCTCGAGCCAATCATCCCCGAGAATCAAATCCTCACCCTCAATACCCACAACAATAAGATTAGAGGGCCAAGCCCTCTCACAAATAAGCACAGAACAGTCTCGGACCTCCTGATCACCAACGATCCTATCACCGCTAGGAAGCTTAACGATGAAGGGCTCACAAGGTGTCAAATAGTCGAGACTCAAACGGCGCACACACTCTAGAGATATGAACGAATGCGTAGCACCAGAGTCAAAAAGCACACTGACAGGATGAGAAAGAATATGAACGGTACCTGTCGCCAAAGTAGCTGCTGGGTCATCGGCTCTCCGCATCTCATAGACACGCGGGTGGGCTGAGCCGACACTGGAAGCTCCCCCCTTAGCGGGCTGACCCCGACCTCTCCCTCGACTAGCACTCGGTGGAGATTGAGAAGCAAACGATCCTTGATTCACACTTGGTTCCCTAGGTGCTGGAATGGAAGCCCGGGCACCAAGGAATTTCTCCCTCTCAGCACAGAAAGCAGTCTTGTGGCCCGGCTGGCCACACTGATTACACGTCAGCAAAGGGTTCGGACAAATACGACTGATGTGGCCCTGATGGCCACAGTTAAAACACTTCACCTCTCGAGAAGGGGCACTGGCAGCCCTACGGGGAAACCCAGTAGATCGAGCTGGGCCACCACCAGCGGAAAAGTTAGCAGACTGGAATTTCTGCTGACCCCCACCTTTGTGGCCCGAAAAATTCCCGGCGGACTTCTGCTTCTTGCTCTCGCGGGCCGCCTCACTCGCCGTCACAGACATATCGTAAGCAAGGGCCCTGCTCTGGTAATCTTTCAAGGTAGTACAGACGAGCCCCGACATATAGTCCCGAATCGACAACTTCATCCGCCTGGAAAATGGAAAATTTTGTCGCTGTCCTCGACAACTTGGGTCTTCACATAACCCAACTCCTTGTTAAAATCGGCAATAGCTTGAGATACAGGGATATCCCGTGGTTGAGCATCATAGAAAGCATGTACTCGAGCCTGTCTGACCGGCCACGGGCAATATTTGGTCTCCATCAATTCCTGAAATTCGGCCCACGAAGCAACATGGTCTTTGGGCCCAACGGCCTCCCACCAATCCGTAGCGTCCCCAGTGAGAAAGTACTGGGCAATAGGGACCTTACGGTCCTCGGGACAGTTGGTAGCAGTGAAGACTTTAGATATATCCTTGATCCACCCCTCCTAGCCGATCGGGTCCGAAGCTCCCGAAAACTGAGGAGGATGCATCTTGATGACATCCTGAAGCCAGCGATCCGCTCCGCCCCGATTAGCGTGGGCCGGGTCCGGGTTCTGAACCGCTTGAGCTATCGCCGCCATTTGGTTCACCATTTGCTGCATAACGGCCGCAATACCAAGGTCGGCGCGCTCCTGAGAAGAAGCATGACTGTGACGGTCACCGGTACTGCCGGCTCCCGAAGACTGCGATGTGGCCGCCCCACCGGCTGCCCCACGTCCCCGGCCGCGTCCACGGCCACGACCACGACCACGGCCTCTTCCAGCATCCATACTGGTGTTAAAGAAGTAGCAAAGGCCATACGATGGTAAGTACAAGAAGAAAAACAATCACAATTGAGAATCAAATGTGCGATACAAGGAAACAAGGAAAAGAGTAAGGAAAAACTTACGGACACTGGTAGTACCGGAATCATGGCAGCGTGACGATGATGTGCAAAAATGAAACACAACAAGACCCAATAAACCGACAAGCCTAGGTATCCATAAACCTAGCTCTCTGATACCATTTTCTGTAACACCCCCAAGATATTAGAGGTATATTACAGCGCCGTGAATCCCTATATGGGACCCACCAGGCTGAACAAATATCATACTCATCGACTCGCGGAAACAACAAAATAACACCTCATCATAAAGACGCAAAACAAAATAATCCACCCGGTTCAACCGGTCAAACATAACACCATCATCCGACACAAACATAATAGACAACAATACAATCCGGAAGAACAAGAACTCTTAAGTACTCGAGTACTTCTATTAGTTTAAAAACCACAAAAGATAAAAAGATAGAAGACAATAAGACATCACTCGTGCACAATCATCATGCACGGCCATCATCCGCATACTGGTCCAGCGCCCGCTCGTCTCGATGAACCTGACCTGAAATTCATAAAACGAATTTCCCCAAAACGGGTCCCCAGAGGGGTTAGCAATTACGCTAGTACAAGTAACCAAATGAACAACTTACATCTTACACATATAGTCAATGCATGCAATCACGAAAACATAGTTCCAAAACACTCATTTCCGGAAATGCCAATAATCAAACCACATTTGTAAAATACACCACAATTAACCGCGGACCCACAATTTCGTGGATCCCTATCGAGACCCCGTCGGATCTAACCCGTAGTGGTTAAAAGCAAACTCGCGGTTCCACAGCTTCGTGGAGCCCTACCGAGATCCCGTCGGATCTAACCCGTAGTGAGCATACACACACACAATTTCTCATACAATACTACTATGTCAAGATCGTAAGTTCATAAGGATATTTGCCTCGATTAATAGACGGTGACACGAACCGAAAGGGAGAGTCAAGCACAACCGAGAGGAATCGGCGGAAATGGACCTAATGATTCGAATAACACAGTCACAACCACTTCTAAATGATTACGGAAATGGAATACACCCGAAAACCCGCCTACGATTCATGTATATTCGTATAAAAATAACGAGGGCGGACCACAACCAAACCCTCCCGATTTCGCAAAACCATGAAAATATACCATGAATCCGTAGGAAAAATAATGATATCATCAAGATTAATCATACTCATCATGGATTAACCAACAAAACGGAATGAATCGGACGAAAATCCCAAAACCCCCAATTTATCCAAAAGTAGGGTTCTAAGAGATTTTACCTTGGATTAGGATGAAAGATTTGTGTTGATGTTGTTATAATACACCCAGAACTCAAGGAAGTTGATGGTTGAGATGATTGGAGGAAGAAATCGCCAAGAAATCGCCCGGAATCGCCTCAGCCGCGGAGAGGAGGAAGAAATGAGAAAATACGTTCATCTCGGTCAACTCCCTGGTTTAAATAGCCAGGGAGTGTTAGCGCGCGCTAATCCCCAAAGTTAGCGTGCGCTAACGGGACAAAACTCCAGTCCAGTAGCCAGTTTTCTGGCCGTTAGCGTGCGCTACTCGAAACGTAGCGTGCGCTAATAACCTCTCGGTAGCGCGCGCTATCGACCAATAGCGTGCGCTACCTGGACATCAGCCGAGTCCAGAAGTAAATTGTCCAGTACTGGACATTCATGCTAGCGCACGCTACCAGGCATCTCAGCGTGCGCTAGCCACCGACATTAGCGTACGCTAATTCGCCAATCCAGAGGGCTGGAATCAGCACTGCCACTCCCAGGGCTTGCTATCTAGCGCGCGCTACGAAGCAGTAGTAGCGTGCGCTACTAAGGGACCTCTAGCGTGCGCTATGCAGAAAATATAGCGTGCGCTAGGTACGAAATATAAACGGTCCAAAACACCGGAATATGAATGAAACATCAAATGGAACACCTCAAAACGCATCGTAACGTAGAATGGATCAACGACAACCCCGAAACGGTGGTTCCGCACAACAATAACGAGAATCAGATCAATAGATGACGGAAAAGATACACTAAAAGGTACACGAGGGTCACTACGACCGATAAATACACCGAAAATGAAAATACAAGGGAAAGAAAAATGCGGATATTACACCGACACAATGGACTGTGCACACGGTAATGTGCCTCCGTGAGACTAATTAGGTACAAGTGCGGGTGTGTCCAGACACTCGTATTGTGCACTTGCACGTCCCATTACGGGCATACTATGATGCCCCTCTTCAGCTTAATTTCATAACTAAGATATATAATGATTGTGTTTATTCAACTCTTGAGGATTGTTGTTGTTTTTTAGGTCATGGCAAGGCAAAAGCACGGGAAGAGAACGTTGACGACCAGGAGTCCCAGTGATACTAGTAGGGGGCCCCAGTCCTTTTCAGTCATTCATATTTCTTCATTTTTATTTCCGCTGCAGATTTCCGTTTGGATATTCATTTTATTCAGTGTTGTATATTTTATCTTCATATAAAATATACATGTATTCTGTATTTCCTGGGTGTTGTACTTGAAACTCCTCATCGGAGTAATTAATGATATAATGTGGTATTGGAGCGTGGTTTTGAATACTACCTTCCGAGTCATGTCTCATTGAAATCATTGTTCATCAGACTAGTATCATTGGACTTTCGCGTCACATGCGACATGTGCAAGAGCCAAGCCCCTCAGACCAAAGAACAGTAAGATTTCTGACGCCATGGTATAATTTCTGGCAATAAAATAACTCATTCATCATTCAACAGTCAACAATCCTCAATCATCATTTTTATTTTTGATCATGTCGATCATGTTAACTCATTAATCACCCAGTTCATCTCATTGCTCAGTTGTTGATCTTGAGGATCGTATCATTAATCTTGTTAACTTGTTCAATATAATCATTTCAAGAATTTCATCAGATAATCATGTCACCTCAGTTGATCCTTCATGTAATCATTATGTTAGAGCGCGTATGCTCATTATCATCATTTTATAACGTAATCATAATGCGGTACTCATGCGAGATCTATAATTATCATGTGACTTTCCTACTTCAATATGGATAGAGCTGTCAGAGGACGCAGGGGAAGAGGCCACAGTGCGGGCCGAAACCCGGGAGCTCGTGTCAATACACGCGCGAACGCAAGGAATAATGCTAATTCATCGAGCAGCGGCGCTGCCACTCATTCACCTGGAAATAATCATTCACTGTCAGGGAGTCGTACCTGGGACACAGCTCAATCAGAAGGTGTTCGGGTTGATCCACTCGCTTTTATGCAGGGCATGACGGCCCAAATAACTCAGATGGCACGTCTGATGGAGACGATGCAGAACTCAACCGCTCAGAATCATCAGGATCCTCCGCCGCCACCTCAGAGGCCAGAGAGGAGTGTGAGCAGTATTATTGGCGACATCTCTTGCCAGAGGCCACCTACTTTTGAGGGCTCATCTGAGCCGGCAGATATTGTTCACTGGCTTGAGCACTTTGAGAAATTATTTGCTATGGTGGAGTGTCCCGAAGGGCACAAGGTTTCAGTTGCGGCTTACTATCTGGGTAAGAGCGCTCACTCTTGGTGGCTATCTTTGAAGCCCACCGACGGGTCTTGCACTTGGGACCAATTAAAGACTCTCATGATGGAAAGGTATTATCCGGCCCCACTCAGGGAGGCCAAGTTATCAGAATTACTCATTCCCGATCCCTCAGCGGAAGATGATGTTCTCGCCATCGCCGAGAAATTTCAGGAGCTACTTCCTTTCGCTTCATCTATTATCCACTCCGAGGCGGATAAGATCAAGTATTTCAGTAAGAGGTTGAAACATCGTATGCGGATACAGCTTCTTAACCATCATTGCACCACTCTGGCCGAATTTATCGAGAAAGCTCTTACTTATTAGCTTACTGCTAAGGAAATTGCTAAGCAACAACCTTCATCTGCTAGCAAGAAATCAAAGAATCGTAATCAGTCTGAAGGCAGTCAGGCAACCTTCAAGAAGCCTCGTGCGGGCTCTACTTTTTCTGAGCGACCTCCTATGGCGCCGAAACCTGCGGAATCTCAGTCTCGAGTGGCCAGTTCGGCCATCACCTGTTTCAACTGTGGAGAACAGGGTCATTTCAGCACTAAGTGTCCGAGGCAGACTATCACGTGCAATAACTGTGGGATTGCTGGGCATAAGGCCCGTTTCTGCCGAAGAGATTCCAAACCTACTCCGGCAACATCTCAGGCCCCGAAACAGTCGGCGGTTCAGAATCAGGCCACTCAGTCCGCGTCGTTCAAGATGACAGGAGCGAATAAAGGCAGAGTGACACGTTCTTTAGTGTAACTATCGCAAGTGCACGATATCGTATCAAGTAGTAAGTGAACTTTTTGAGTCTGGTTTATCGATCCCACGAGGAAGTTTGGTTATAATTTGAATTATACACTATTAGTCTATTTTTATAGATACTAAGATGAGTGAAACACACAATTAAAGAGTTTGGTTTAATAATTGCAAAGAAAATGCAATAATAGTTCTAATATTCAAGGAAATAAAAAGATTGCAACAATAATAGATTGATTAAAGATAAAATAAAATAGTTGGGATTACAAACTTAGTTCGTCATTAGTTATAGTAGATGTATAAGAGATCATAAGATGAATTTACTTATTATGTTGTGTAGATTCGATTTTCCTTAAAAAGACGGTTTCTCTTTCGAACTATAAAACGCCCCTTATATATTGAATCAATCCACTATATTTCTATGTTGATTGGCTTCAATACATAGCATTAGGTTTTATGAAAATAACTCAAAGAATCATCCAAGGTATAGAGGTATATTTCTATCCCCTAGAACAACTTAGAGTGAAGATCATTTGATCTAATCAAACATATTTTCTTTCGAAACATATGAAGACCATAAATATCGTCATTTATTGGCCAAATAAACAAAGATTGGTAAAACAATGAAAATCACACACAATAATAAGTAATTCATAATAGATCTTTGTACAAACTTAAATAACATGACTAACCTTGTTTATAATCCCAACTTAAGTAACTTAGCCCATGAAGGGTTTAATAAACATAATACAAGCTTGAGTGGTCATTATTAGTTGAAAAAGAGAAAGAATTGATCCTAACTCCCTTAGTAGATAAAGGAGAAAGAAGCAATAAACTCCCTGAACAACATATGTTATACCACTATTACACAAATCACTCAAGAACACAAGTGTGTTCTTCACACAAAAAGAAAATATTACAAAAAGTGGAAAAATATAAGATGAATGATAAATGATGATGGATCTAAGGGGTCTATTTATACACCTAAAGTCATCTAATAGCTCCAAAACTCCAACATTATTACAATAGATCGGATCAATGCCAGCCATCCCCTCAATAATAGACCAAAAGTATAAAAAATTATACAATGATCAAAATCTGCCAAGAGTTACGGCCGTAAATATCAGGAGTTACGGCCGTAACATGGATGACTTACGACCGTAATATACATGAGTTACGGCCGTAAGTAGGCTTCGGCTTTTAGTTTTGTGAGTTACGCCCGTATGTTATGATGTTACGCCCGTAAGGAGTTTCAGACTTCATTTTCAGCCCAGAAATTCTCAAACTTTGCATTTTTGCCCCAAATCTTCTTCGGATGATAACTTTTGATATATAACTCTGATTTTGAATCCGGAAAGACTGCCGAACTCGTCTCGGAAAGCCATACAACATGAATACATAAAAATTCAACAAAGAGAATATTTTATAAACATGTTATTTCTTGAGTAAATCAGTAATTCAATCCGATTAAGACTAGATTTACATCATCATCCGATAAAAATAAAATTATTAAAAACTAATTAATTAAAAGCAAAAATGAGTAGACTAGCTCAATTATGGGTGAAATTTATCGATACAAACTATGGATAAGTGTATAAAACTGACACTTATCACAGAGCCCACAGCTATCAGACAGGAGCATCCGGTGCAGGGACTAGCAAGCCCCTTATTTATGAGATGAAGAGAGCCGACGATCTGGAGGCCCGAATGATCTCAGGTACACTCGAAATTCTATCTCAACCTGTGTGTACCCTTTTTTATACTGTGCATCGCATTCATTCATTTCCGAGTCATGCTTGAGTAGACTTCACATGGATAGTGCTACTAGTTGTGAACCTTATATCATTGGTCTACCTGACGGTAGAAGAATTATCGGATATCGTGTGATTAAGAATTGTCCGATTCAGCTTAATGGCAGTGTTTGGTTGGTGAACCTGATTGTGGTAGACTTACCTAGAGATGACGCCATCTTGGATATTGATTGATGGATCGTCACAATGCCACCCTGAGTGTTCGTAAGCATATGGTCACTATCATTTCAGACGATGGAGTCGAATGTGTATTTCAGGGAGGTAATCCCAACTGTTCCGGAAGAGTCATTAATGTGATGAAAGCAGTGAAATTACTCAATCAGGAGTGTGTCGGTTATTGGTGCTATATGACCAAGACCGAGAAATCATCAGTGATTTTGGCGGATATTCCTGTAGTGAGAGAATATGCCGATGTATTTCCAGATGAGTTACCTGGTTTACCTCCGCAGAGAGATGTGAAATTCACGATTGAGTTGGATCCTGGTACGTCTCCAATATCAAAGGCACCATATCGGATGGCCCCGACTGAAGTGCAGGAATTGAAGAATCAACTGGAGGATTTGACCAAGAAGGGTTATATCCGACCGAGTGCGTCCGAACGTGTGGAGCACTAGTGTTATTTGTCAAGAAGAATGACGGTTCATTTCGCTTGTGTATTGATTATCGAGAGTTGAACAGGGTGACGATCAAGAATAAATATCCCCTATCCCGTATTGATGATATATTAGATCAACTTCATGGAGCTTCAGAATTTTCCAAGATCGACTTAAGATCTGGGTATCATCAGCTGCGAATTCGAGATTCGGATATCGCAAGGACGGCATTTCGAACACGCTATAGGCACTACGAGTTTGTAGTGATGTCGTTTGGGTTAACTAATGCACCTACGGTATTCATGGAGCTAATGAATCGGGTTTTTATCGACTATTTGGATCAGTTCATGGTTATTTTCATAGACGACAATTTGATTTATACTTGTGACCGAGAGGAGCACGAAGTTCACCTTCATTAGGTTCTCGACGTGTTGAGACGAGAGCAACTTTATGGAAAGTTTTCCAAATGTGAGTTCTGGATGTCCGAGGTGACGTTTCTCGGATATGTGATTTCATCAGACGGAGTGCGTGTCGACCCTCAGAAGACGGAGGCTATCCGAGATTGGCAACCTTCGAAGAATGTTAAGGAAATCCGAAGCTTTCTCGGATTAGCAGGCTATTTCCGGCGATTTGTGGAAGGATTTTATAAAACCGCTCAACCTATGACGAACCTTTTGTGGAAGGATAAGAAGTACACGTGGTCTGGCGCGTGTCAGCAGAGTTTTGAGGAGCTCAAGAGCAGTTTAATTTCAGCACCTGTTCTTTCTTTACCACAAGGGACGGAAGGATTCGTGGTGTATAGTGACGCATCCGGACACGGTCTTGGATGTGTATTAATGTAGAACGGGAAAGTTATTGCCTATGCTTCACGATAATTGAGACCTTACGAGGTCAATTATCCGACCCACGACCTAGAGCTAGCAGCCGTGGTATTCGCGTTGAAGATTTGGCGTCATTATCTTTATGGCGTCACCTGTCAGATTTTCACCGATCATAAGAGTTTGAAGTATATATTTACTCAGAAGGAGTTAAATATGCGACAGAAACGGTGGTTGGAACTAATCAAAGATTATGATATCGAGATACTATACCACCCGGGCAAGGCGAACGTTGTCGCCGAAGCCTTGAGTCGTAAGTCCGTTCAGGAGCAAATGCTTGCTCATTTGACTGCTCAGAAGGAACTTCAACAGGAATTCCTAAGATCCGAGATCGAGGCCTGGATACAGCGAGTGAAAGGGCAACTTTGCATGTTAGAGATTTCATCGCCACTTGAGGAGGCAATAAGAGTGAATCCGGGTTCAGACCCGTTTTTGTTGCGCATCCGAGAGGATGTGGCTCAGGGAAAAGCCCCTGGATTTATGGTCCACGAGGATGGACTTTTGCGATTTAAGAACCGGTTATGCGTACCGGCGGATGACGAGTCGAAAAACTCGATTTTGAGAGAAACCCATGCTACCCCTTATTTCATTCATCCGGGGTCTAGCAAGATGTACAAAGACTTGAAACAAAATTACTGGTGGAGTAATATGAAGCGAGAAGTCGCAGAATTTGTTTCGAGATGTTTAACCTGTCAGCAAGTCAAGATAGAACACCAGCGACCGGCAGGTATGCTGAAACTGATCCCTATTCCACAGTGGAAATGTGAGGATATTTCAATGGACTTCATCACGAGTTTGCCGATGATTCATCGTGGCATGAATACAATTTGGGTAATTGTGGACCGCTTAACTAAGTTAGCTCATTTCCTTGAGATTAAGGATACGTGGGGTCCCGAGACTTGCCCAGTTGTTCATGAAAGAGATAGTGAGATTGCACGGCACTCATAAGAGTATCATTTCTGATCGTGACGGGTGATTCGTGTCACATTTTTGGAAATCAGTTCATCGTGCCATGGGAACTCAGCTTAATCTCAGCATATCTTTTCATCCTCAGTCCGACGGGCAATCAGATCGAACCATTCATACGTTGGAGGACATGTTGAGAGCATGTGCCCTCGATTGGAAAGACGATTGGAAAGCCCAACTACCATTGATTGAGTTCACGTACAATAATAGTTGGCATGCTTTGATTAAGATGGCACCTTACGAGTCCTTGTACGGTCGTCGTTGTCGATCTCCTTTGTGTTGGGATGACTTATCATAATCAATCGGCACCGAGCCCGATATGCTTATAGACGCCCGTGAGAAGGTAGCTTTGATCAGGAGTCGTTTGTTGACCGCTCAGAGTTGACAAAAGTCATATGCAGATAATCATCGTCGACCATTAGAGTTCGAGGCAGGTGACCACGTTTTAGTCAAGGTATCCCCGAGTCGAGGTATCTTCCGTTTCGGGAAGCAGGGAAAGTTGAGTCTGAGATTCATTGGACCGTTTGAGATTTTGGATCGAGTAGGCAGTCTGGCTTATCGTTTGGCCTTACCTCCAGCGTTGAGCCGAATTCATAATGTGTTTCACGTCTCTCAGTTGCGGAAATATGTTTCCGACCTGAGTCACATACTTTAGTTCGATGAAATCGAGATCGCGGATGATCATACGTACGAGGAGCGTCCTGTACGAGTCCTAGAGCGACGAATAAAATAGTTGAGGAACAAGGCGATTCCTTTGGTGAAAATTCAGTGGTCTAGACACGGAGTTGAAGAGGCTACTTGGGAAACCAAGGATAGTATGCGGGAGAGTTATCCCGATTTATGTGACCCTTAGTTTCGAGGACGAAACTCATTTTAAGGGGGGAAGTATGTAATGCCCAGTTGTAAATTCATTATATCATTCAGTAAATTATCACTCAGTAAGTTTTCACTCATCAATAATCATTCATCGTTCATATTCATTAATGTATTCACCGTTCGACGTATTTTATCATTCGCCTTTCAACCCGGTCGGAGGATCGAGTCGAGGTTATCATCATTGTCATCGTTGTAGTGGACTCTGTGTGAGGAGTAGCGCACGCTACATACTCTCTTTAGCGTGCGCTAATTGAGTACTGATAGCGCACGCTGCCTCTCTGCATTAGCGCACGCTAACGTGTTGGAGACAGACAGTCCAGTTGGTACTGGAGTGAATTTGGTGTTATTCATAGCGCACGCTAAGAGTGGATATAGCGTACGCTAGTGGTATTGACAGCGCACGCTGAACATCAGTGTAGCGCGCGCTAAGGTCGAGCAGGCATAGTCCAGTGGGTACTGGACTGGAATGGAATAATTCATAGCGCACGCTACGAGTGGATCATAACATACGCTAATGGTGTTAGTAACTCACGCTAAGTAGTCAGCATAGCGCGCGCTAAGGTTCAATCAGACCAGAGGACAATAGGTCCTGGACTCCAGTTTTCTGGACATCAACCATCAGGTAGCGCGCGCTAACACAAGGTTAACACACGTTAAGAAGGGACGTTAGCGTACGCTACCAAGGTACGTAGCGCACGCTAGCGATGCATACAGCGGGTACTGGACTACCCGGTATACCCGCTAGTGCACGCTAAGAACAGGATCTAGCGCGCGATAAGCTGGGTTTACTATATATTGGACAATGCAGTCCAGACTCGTCATTTTCACATCTCACTTCATTCCTTGGGCGATTTCGGGCGATTTTAGACGAATTGAGAAGATCTCTTCGAGCTGCAATCACCTATCAATATCTTCAAGCTTCTAATTCGGATTAATCATCATTTAATATTCTCCAACTCATCAAATCAAGGTAAACATTTCTTGAATCTAGAATTTCGGGATTTGAGTGTTATCCTTGCGATTTCTTCGAGTTAGCTTGCTATTATGTTGGAATATGTTAGATATGGATTATCTACCTTGGATGCATGTATTCCTACGGATTTATTGGTGTTGTTTTCGGATTTGTTGAGTATTTGGGGAATTATTCAAGAACACCCTAAGGGTTGACTTTGGGATTTTTGGGGTTTCGACTAGATGTTGTTGTAATCTCGAATGGAGTATTTCTATTGGATTATTTGTTTGTATTGATGATGTTTTGTTGGATTTGAACTACTCATTTGGAGGTTAGGTTCGATATATTTGGGATTGGTTATAGTCAAAGGATGAATGTTTGCAACGTATTTGTTCGAATGCCCCAATGAGTTTGGATATTGTTGTATCGACTTTTGGAGTTGGTTGTGAACTTACTTGATACGTATATTAAGAGTTTATTGGTAATTATATTATTCAAGGTTGTTCGAGCGACCGATAATTCCATTAAGGATGTTTGTTCGAGAGAGGACATTTTTTCACTGGTATTTGAGTAAGTTAATTCATACTCAGTTAAAAGGATACTCATTCCTTTCGTTGTTTTTCATTCATATTCATAATTCATTCATAGTGTAGTAATAGTGTTGAGACTTGTAATTATCAAACTAATCATTCAATTCACGAGGAACGACGGTTCCAATCATTTCAATGAGCTATCATTCATTTCATTATTTAGTCATTATTGACCCTCGTCGGATTGTTATTCATTAATATTCATCATGGTCACTTTTGTTCTTGTGACCTTTTGGGTTCATATTGTGTGGTCGGGTGGTTATGTGTGGAATTTTTAGTCGGGCACATGATAGTCATGTGGCGGGTTCACCGACACAATGGACTGTGCACACGGTAACGTGCCTCCGTGAGACTAATTAGGTACAAGTGCGGGTGTATCCGGACACTCGTCTTGTGCACTTGCACGTCCCATTACGGGCGTACTATGATGCCCCTCTTCAGCTTAATTTCATAACTAAGATATATAATGATTGTATTTATTCAACACTTGAGGATTATTGTTCTGTGTAACTGACCCCGTTGGGATGTTGTTTTTAGGTCATGGCAAGGCAAAAGCACGGGAAGAGAACATTGACGGCGAGGAGTTTTTCTAGTTAATTATTTTGGTATATTTCAATTTGTATCTCGGAATCATTGAATAGTTAGTGTTATCCATTTGTATTGATCATAAACATTGATTATGTTTCTTAGTTTTCCTTGGATTCGTTTCATCTTTTTGATGTTCTTGAGAAATCTACGAACCCTAGATATTTGGTTAAATATCTCGATGTATGTTTAATATGGGTGTATTTCTATTGGGATTGATTATTGCAATTGTAGTAATTTTAGATCATTATGTTTTCTCCGAAGTTGGAGCTTTTGTGATCGTTCTGTCGAGCCTTTTCGTAGACTCACCGTGGATGGAATTCGAGGCAAGTACCTTGCCTATAAATATTGTATATGCTTTAGTAGATGCGTACTGAATTCTTTGTGATAGTGTTAAATTAGATTCCCCTAATTATGAATTGAAGTTCTTGGGTTCTGAAGGTTCCTTTGCATTATTTTTGTGTTTTCGTAAATTGATGATTGTTTGTTCGCATGCAATGGTGTTTTGTCGATTCCTGATGATTATAATTTGTAATGCTCGTAACTATTCTTGATTGGTATTTGGTCTAGTCTTGAATTGCTAGATGTCTGTAGATTGATCTATGTCGTGTTTGTCTTTGATTGAGAATGAATTATGCTAAGGGGCTTTATCATGGATAATACCCTAGAGTATTTTGATATGTGTTTTGGGTCGAGGACCCTTATGGGTTTTGATGATATTAGTGATCTATTTGTTATGTGTTGATTATTAGCGAGGAAAAGAGATCGAACTCATAGAAAGATTTTGGCAATAACACGAGTTTGGGCCGAGACCATAAATATTTCTGAAATGGTTTGGTAATTATGGATAAAATCCTAGAGGTTTCTACTTGTAAGACATTCTGAAAATTTCTATAGATGTTTCAAACTTACTCATGTTGTGAGGTTTTCAAGGTTTTAAGTTATTTCACAAACGGGAATTTCTATCGGGTTTTCTTTATAAATGTTTGATGATGTTTGGTTTTGTATGTAATATTTTGCGGAGTTTTTGAATCGTATAGTTTGTATATCTTTGTATTTGCTTTAGTGATTTCAGTGCAGATACATTTTATGTATTATTATATTCATGGTTAGAGAGAAGTCACAGGATCGATGAGAAGATAACAAGTTGTGATACCAATCACATGAGAGTCTATTTGCTATATTGGCGGATGATTCTATCTTTAGTCCACGATTTTGTATTTTGTCTGTTGCATGGGCATGAGTTGTAATCGAGTACTATATTGAGTCCTGTTTGGGTTTCAGTTTTATTATTGTGTCGAACAACCTTGCTGATGCATTAGTGCGTTAATCGACCTTGTCGATTGGTTTATCGTGTTTGTTGGCCACTAAGTATACAGAATACAGCTTGGAAAATGTTTAAGCAACAAGCTGTACGATTTTCAAGTTAGAGTGCGTAGCGGAAGTCTTGTAACAGTAAGTTGCTGTAAATACAACAACTAGGTTTACTGCTGTTTGCTTGGTGCGTACAGGGTATGCAGTGTATTGTAATACCCACGATTTTCGTTCCGGTTATTTTGGATTTTTTTTCGGATATTTCCCGATTGTCGAGTTCCGGTATTATTTTCTCGACAACTAATTTTGGCGTTTAAGACCGTAGGTGATGATTTGTTATCCGTTGTTTTCATTTCGGACCAATGATGTTGTCCCCGAGTATTTTGTCGTGTTCGTTCCGTGCGATTTTGGAAAATCGAGTCGTCGAATCATGGTGGTCGGACGCTGGCCGGACGGTTGGGGACGGTGGCCGGACGGCTGCAGGCACTGGCCGGACGAGTGTAGGCACTGGCCGGGCGGTTGCGATAGGAACCGGCGTAGCAGACGCTATGGCCGGAAAGTAGCGCACGCTACGGCCAGGAGGCAGCGCACGCTATGGCCGGTTGGCTGCGCGCGCTAGTCGGCCGAGGCGCAAGGGGCGTAGGTTCTCGATCGAAGATCGGGCAGTAGCGCACGCCATCGCGGACATCAAGACGCCACGGCCGGCCAGAGCGCACACTACGGCCGGCGTCACAGACGCTTCTGGCCGAGCCAGGAAGTCTCTGGATTATGGCCTGGGCCGACAGAGCACGTGTTCAGCGCATGATGGCGGGGCCGACCGAACATTCTCGACCATGACCGCCCGCTAGCGCACGCTAGCTCGACAGTCTAGCGCACGCTAGGCTGCACCAGTATAAATATGACCGAGCAGTCCTGTTTGCACTCATTTTTCATTTCCTTCGTTTCGTGTACGCGGCTGGAGTCTTGGAGGTGACGAAGGCATGTTGTTATACAAGTAATCCACGAAGTTTGGGAGCTGATAACATCGATTAATCACTCCTTAACATCCTTCAATCCAGCGAATCAAGGTTAGTTTTCCTAAAATCATAGTTTTGGGAAAAATTGGGGATTTTGTTGATTTCGTCCGTTTGATTCGTTATAACTTAGAATAGTGATAAATTGATGATTATTAAGTTGTTTTATATCGAATCCCTTGTTTTTCCACGGTTGGATTGCCGAGGATTCGTCGTTTTATTGAGTTTCTAATCGACACCTTGAAAGTGTTCGATAAAATGTCACAAAGGGGATTCGGGCGTTCTACGATTATTCTTCCTCGTTCGATCGTCAATTTACTCATGGTATGATGTTGGGGTCAGGTTCCTTGCGAAGAACTCGAGCCGGAACCCTTCCGTTCGCCATTTTCCGATCGGTGGTGTTACCGCTGCTTCACGAGAGTTGTGGGCATTCGAGGTTTTCCGGTTAATCCACGTTCGTCGGAGTGTACGGTATCAACTACCGAGGCAAGTATCTTGCCCATACACTTCGTATTTCGTAGACATAATAAATTGGTGATTGTCTATGTGGAAAATTGAATGTTATTTAACTTTCAAAAGAATCAATATATATATATAAGTATATTCCCGATAAAGGTCTTCTTCAAATTAACTTGAGTGTTCAAGAACGAATGTGTCATTCTGAGAATGGGTATTAGTATTGTATGTTGTGCCCGGTTTTCGTGTGGTACTGTTAGATGACTGTCGTCACGATGATGTGTGATGTTGTGTGATTTTCCATTGGGTTTTTCACTCGGGGATGTCTCAAGGAGGCTCCGAGGTCCGTGACTTACTAGCACGGGATGCGAATAACCCTTGGGAGGATGTCGATGTGAATATTTGGGGTCTTGGTCCCCGTGATTTGTGATTTGAAATTGTATTTGGAAATAACCTTGGGTTGTGTCCCAAAATGGGTTCCGGAAGGCTGTGAATTCTTTAAAATATTTTACTAGTTGTTTACCTCGTTTCATTCCTGCCTTTCATAGTTTGTAGATTATATTGTTAATCTTGCTTGTGTCCGATTTCGGAGGCCATTCTGGTGAGTACTCTGAGTATATGGTTTATAATCCTTTGCATGGGAAGTCGGATATTACCTCTGAGTGTGAGAGTTATATTCGTTCACTCCGAGAGGGCCTGACGGGGCCGAGGAGGGTTCCGCTTATGACGGTTCCGCGAACATTTGGGTTAGCCACTCCGAGAGGACCGACGGGTCGAGGAGGGATTCGCGTATTGTCGGATCCACGTTAACCAGAGTATTTTTAGCCTTGTGACTTGATGCATTTTTGTGATATGTCCGGAGTATCACGATGTTTTGACTTGCCATAATGCTTGGGATGTAATACATATTCATCAGAGGTGCTTGGACTAGAATGGCTTATGGATGATGTGTTGTGTGTAATTGGTCCACTCTTGTAAATTGATGTATGGCTATAGGTTTTGTGATTATTTTCCAATCAAAAACTCCCGGGATTCGGAGTTGTTTTCAAAGTGCTTACTTGTTCAATTCTACTTTTAAGACTTGAACTATTTTAACTAAATGAAACATCTCGGGAAGTCTTTCTAAATTAATCAAGTTATTGTATTCCCAGAATATGATATGTATGGCTTGTATTTATATTTTATACTTTCACTAGCAAAACAGTGGAGTTTTGCTAACCCCCGAGTATTCGGGGGGTGGATGTCTCAGACAAGGCCCGTGTATTTGCAGTTGTTGGGAGCGAATCACAGGATCGATACGAAGGATGATGGAAGACGACGATACTAATCACATGAAGACCAATCGTTGAGTATGTTGAATAGTCTTGTTGGTTATTTCTCCGATGTATTGTTATCCCAATTTATGGGAGCGTTATTGTATTCCAGCCCCTGCGCGGGTATGAGTTTTGGGAAAGAATCATGTATGTAATGTTGTGTGTTGTGATAAAAGACCAAATCGGTTTAATGGTCCTTTACGTAGCCATGTCGGCATGTGAAGTGATGCATTGTATTGTATTTAGCCTGGTAGATCCTCGCGGAGAGGGTCTGCGGCGCTGTAATATTCCCGAGTGGTTTGGGGGTGTTACATATATACTTATAAAATAATCACAATTTATGAAAACAGTAAATTGCAGAAGGTAAATAACACGGTTTTAAAGTGGTTCGAGGTAAAGCCCTCTACGTCCACTGGTCCTCCATACAGGAGTGAAAATGTTTATTATAAACACTACATACACAACTACGTATCTATAATCAAACCTATCCTTGTATCGTTCACACAGATTGATACAAAGATCGTCGCTTTCAACCGTTCACACAGATTGGTCAAAGCTTTCACTTGACTAGCTTCTTCACACACAGTTCCGAAGCTTCGTCTCTTCAATGCAGATCCGTCACACACAGTTCAGGAAAAGCAAAGCTTTCTCAGTCCACACAGGGCTGATGGTTTTCTTCAATGTAAGATCACGGGTTGAACAACAGCTTGACTTTCTTGAGCTTTGAGCTGATAATGTGTTGTTCAAGGGTTTGAGCACTTTGTGTATTTCTTCTCTCATCATTGGCAGTATGCTTGAAGAAATATGTTTGCTCTCGATATACTGTTCTTGAGAAGATCTCGTGGAGTCTCAATATATCTCAGTTTTCATATCTTGATCTTATGAATATTCGTATATGCTCGTGTATTCGTTTGTGTATCTGATCTTCAAACTGCGGGGTATAAATAGCATTTGGAATAGATCCATTGAGAATAGATCCGTTGAGCAAAAAGTCCGTTCCAACGGGATGATTGACTTGTATAGAACAAGATGCGGATTTTGCTCCTTGTCTGAAGATCTCTGTCGGCTTAGTATTTAAACACTTTAGCCTTCCAGTATTTAAATACTTCTTTTCAAATGGGACTTGATTTTAGCGAGTAAAACAGATTCCGTTCCAACGGTCTTCAGTCCTGTTTGGATAAGTATTGAAGATCTCAATACTTACAGCTTGTATGCTGTATCCAATATGTTGCGTTTGTAATGCTGTAGGTTCCAACGCTGTAGGCTATCTTTAATGCTGCTGTATGAAACGATGTTGTCTGAATGTTTCAGGACAGCTTCCATACTTAGTGTCATATCGACTGATGAGCTTTTGCTGTATGATGGCACTTTATCAAAACTCATATCTTGCTGTATGAATATTTTCGGGACAGCAACTCTCTGTATGTTGATACTTCATCCTTTTGCTATATGTTGGCAGTTTATCAAAACACCGAGCAGGGTTAATTATTCCAATAGTGTTGTTTGACCATGCGATCAAACGTGTCGGTGATTACATCGTATTAAGTCTGGTAGATTTTTTTGAGAAGGGTCTATGGTGTGTTCCCCATCGAGTCAAGGATGAATTTTCGTATATATAAATGCTACTTTTGTCCAAATTATACTTTTATTATTTAGATTAGACTTCTCATATTTCATATATTAAATTAAATATTATATTTAAAAAATAAATAATATTATTCATATAACAATAATACTATAGGATAAAGAATCCAAATATAATTTTTGCATTTGAACGTAACGATATCTAGATATAATTTTTGCATTTGAACTACTGTGACAATGATAATAATGATAATAATAATAGTTAATATTATTGTTTTAAGTACATGTGCTAATGGTAATTACCATAAATATGTAAGAGTATTTTATAAAAATAGTATCTAACTACATATTCTGAAACTAAATGATTTAGAATATTTAAAACTTATTCTCAAAAATCTAAAACTTCTCTTTTATTCTATAAAAATCAAATTTTAAAATCTAAATAATATTTAAAAAATATGGTTTAATTAATAACAAATTTTGAATATTTTCATAAAACTGAAAAGTTATAAAATAATTAAAAAAATAATTTTGGAAACAATAGACATTTAAAAAATATAAAATGAGCTTGGAAATATGATGTTTGTGTTATATTAAAAGATAAATTTATACTTTTCAATTTTAATAGTAGACCAGTTTTCTCTTGGCAACGCTAATTATTCATTTTCACTGTTGCCAACTTTAATTCTACTAATTTTACACTTAAAACACCATTTGGTCGAAAAAAGTGCATATTCGATAAATGTCCATGAAGTTAAGGTTGACATTGGTGGAAGCAAATAATTTAGACTACATAATCGATAAATGAGGTCAAAAGTTTAATTTTTCACGGTGATATATGTCAATCTGGTTTCAGAAATAGTATATAGGGGAATTCTCGAGCCATCCAATTACTATAGAGATCTATATCTCTCAATATATTCCGTCCCTTTTAATATTTCTCCTTATAAAACTGGCTGGTGGATTTTTTAATATTTTCAAAGTTGCGACTTTTTTATTTTGATATCCATTTTTTTTATACCAATCTTTTCTTTAATATCTGGATAAAAAAAGTCCAAGTGATAATTAAACCATAATTCAATTAGCTTACATCCAAATACTAAAATGAGTAAGTCCTCTGAAAGCTACAAATTATGTTGACAACTCAATTGCAATTCTAAATACTAAATGATATAAATTTATGTCACTAGCTTTTTCTATATATGTACGAATTAACATACATGATATTATTTACTGAACACATATCGAATTGTTCACCTTAAAAAATCATATCACATTTGGATCCTTAAACAACATATTTGTATCATACAATCAGTCAATATAAATTTTGCATACTGTGTGTAATTAAAAAAGATATTCATAACAGTATCATGACTATATTTATTATATAGAATAAATTAATTATAACAATAGCTATAGCGAAAAATCAATCTAAATAGTAATCAATAGCAATTGTAAAGCTTCTTTAGTGACGTAAATTTAATATACATGAATAACCTCTAGGGGGAATCTAGGATTTTAGAATAGAGTGTTCCTTTTTCTTCAATGATATAACAATTATACCATTTTACAAAAAAGAAAATAACGACGACAAAGTAATGTTCCAAAAAAATCAACGATAAAGTAATATTCCAAAATAAAATATCTGTTAATCAAAGTTTAATTGCATTTTCCTCTTCCTCATAGCCTGGAAGTGTTTGATGATATCTAAATCATCGATTGTGCTAAAAATATCTTTCTCCACAAATATCACCAAACAATCATTAAATAAAGGTTTGGACATACTGCTTCTTAATTCATCCTTCACATACTTCATTCCGGAAAATACTCGCTCAACAGTTGCATTTGCCACGGGTAAAGATAAAGCTAATTTCATAAGCCTATACATAGATATATAGGTCTTGTTCTTCTTTGTTTGCACAAGTGTCTTACAAAGATCTGAGAGCCCCTTCAAATTGAAAAATCTATTATCATCTTTAACACTCCTAATATACTTATCAAGTTGGCTAGACAACTCCACATCACCAACATCATGAAAGTCAGCTGGATACAATCTCGCTAATCTCGCAAGCGATTTTGAATCAAATGCTTTAAATGAATGGCAATGACGCAAGCATGCTACAAATGCAACATCTCAACATTTTTAGGAGTAAACCGTTCATTCAATCCATTCAACACCAAACCTATGATACCCATAAAGCAATCATGTTTGAAATAATGCAAATTTGTGAGCAACGGAGAACAGCGCTTGGACGTGTTATGTTTCATCGGGCACATCAATTTCAAGGTTACCACAAGAAGTTACGACTTTTTCATATAACTTTTCCCATCCATCATCTCTCATTTCTTGAAACCTTGCCTTGTCATGTCGGATAAGATCCATGACATTCACAATATCTTGATCACCCTTTTGTAATACTTGAGACAAATCATTTATAACCGATAACACATCAACCATTAGATGCAACGTAAAAATGAAACCAAAAGTTTGCATTGCGAACAACCAACTTTGCGGTTCACCTTTACACGATCTATCACTCTTGAGGTCTTCAAGCATTTCAACGATGGGGTAAAACAAGCCATGCAACCTAGTAAGAGTCCTAAAGTGAGATCCCCAACGTGTATCCCCTGCTCTTGCAATAGACATTTCTTGATTCAACCCGGTACAAGTTTCCTCCAACTCATTATCAATCAACTCTGCTATATGAGCAACTTGTTTTTTTACAAATCATAGCTTGACGTTTGTTATATGCCCCGATAAAATTAACATGACGAGTAACTTCACAAAAAAAAAAAAAACCAATCAACATCTTCATGATGTCTAGCAATCGAAACAAGAGCCAATTGGAGTTGGTGAGCAAAACAATTAACGTAGTAGGCTTGCGTATTCTCATTATGAATTAAAGTTTTCAAACCTCCAAGATGACCTCGCATATTACTTGTTCCATCATACCCTTAACCTCGAATTTTAGACATACACAACCCCAATCCAGACAATAAAGTTTCAAGAGTCTCTAAAAGTGCTTTTGCACTAGCATATGGGAACAATACCAAAAAATCTTTCTTCAATAAACCTCTTCCATCAACAAAACGTACAACCACAGCCATCTATTCTTTTCTAGAACACCACCAGATTCATCAACAATGACACAAGAAATATCACTTTCAATTTCTTCAATGATTTTTTTAACAGTTTCAGCAGCGCATGCATTTGCAAGATCTTTCTGAATAAGAGAAGTCATCTTATGATTTTCTTTACCACCTTTAATTACTGTAGCTATGTTCACAAATCCTCGCCAAAACGTCTATAAATTCAAGAAAATGACCCTTATATAAAGAGTTCTTCCCTTCCTCATGTGCCCTAAAGGCTAACCCACCTCTAAGAAGATACTTGACTGCTTCAAGTGACGTTTTCAGACGAACAAGAACTCTTGTGTAGAGTATTTTTTATAAGAAGGTTCAATACTCTATTTTTGATTCATAAGAGCTTCACATAACCTCACGCAATTGTTATGATGACTAGTCGGTGTTGTTCCTTGATGCACCTTTAACTTTTTTTTTAATTCCAAATGCTAAAACCATCCTTCACAAATGATGTTTTTGTTGAAGACGCATTATAAAAAAAATAACAAGGCAAACAATATACAACATTCTTTCTAATTCTATACTCTAACCAATTATATTCATCAAATCAATTTGCACAAAAACTGCGATTTTCCCCCGAAATCTTTCTATCAGGATACTTGGTCAAACGTATTTGGTTAGGACCATTAAAAAGGTAAGCTCTTTTTACTTCATCTTGCAGATTTGGATGATACTCAAGAATTTATTTTCTTTTCGAGAAATTCATCTCCAAATATGCCCATTTCTCAATAATATCATCATCTGTGAGTTTACTAATTTAAGTAATCGGTGGTGGAACTGGTGGAATTGGTTGGTCATGATCTTGTGGAAGCGGCGGTGGAATCGGTTGGTCATTATCTTGTGGAAGTGATGGTTCAATTGGTGGTGAAACTTTGGATTTCTCCTAAGCATGCTGTGGAAACCCAAATTCAGAAATAAAAATCAATTCACAATATGACATTAATAAACAAAACTCAATTCACAATGACCCTGACCCAGAAACCAATTTACAGAATCACAAAGACTCAAAATTAGAAACTAATCGAAGAACACACAAGAGGAAGACATAGAAACCCTGACCCATATTCAGAAACGAACCCAAACCAAGAACATACAACATAAGATAAAATAAAAATAGAAATAAGAGAAGAAATCGAAGCAGAATTTTAGTTCAGATAAAACAAAACTAGAAATGAAGCAGAATTTCAGTTCAGATAAAACGAAAATTACAGTGAAATAGAAATAGATGACCTAAATTGAAGAAGAATCGAACAAAAATGCAAAGAATCGGAGAAGAATAGAACAAAAATCCAAAGAATCGAGAAGAGACGAGGAAGAAGAGAACTGTTCACTGTTGTTGCCATCGTGCATGTCTGCGTGAAGAAAGGAGAGAAGCGTGTTTCAGTTTAAGGCAAAGCGTTTTGCTTAAACAGTTTAAGGAAAAAAATTCTAACGGCGTTCCTTGGTCCTCGAACCTATGACATGTTGTATAATATTTGAGTATGTTACCACTAAGGTCAAAATATTTGGGAATATCAGGAACACCCTTTGAATCCGCCTCATTTAACTTCACTTACATATTTCATCCAATAAATAATGTGATTTCCTTAAGTAAGAAATATAAAACCAAACCAAACCAAACATACCCAGTATATCCCGCTCAGAGTAGGGTCTGGGGAGGGTAAGAACTAAGATGTACGCAGACCATGCCCCTACTTATTACGGTAGGGAGGAGAAATTTAGTGAAGGCAGAACAGTGCGTGAGAATCTTGTGTGATAAATACTGAAGGAAAACATATGATTCGAAAAAGCTCGAGACCATACTGAGCCCGGCTTGATCCACATGGACTTACCTAATCGAATTTGGCTACTTCACTCCCGATGAGCGCTCCAAAAAAAGAGAGGTTGGCTCTGCATGTTCACTTGTCAAAATACACCACACGCAAAGATAATAGGATAAAATATACAATAAAAGTAAAAATGCAATGCTCTAGGTCAAAACTAAGAGAAAACCCAACCCCGAGGCTCTCAACTACAAAGAGTCCTCTGAAAAGAATCCACAACTCGATCTGGCGCCTCCAGCGCACCTATCAACAGCCGTGGTCTCGGAAAGGTTTAAGGCGCCCAAATCTAATCTCGATTCTTTCCTCCCACGTCCTCCTCGGTCTGTCTCTCCTCCTCTCCCCGACAACCATTAAACTCTCGACTCTCCTCACCAGAGCAGATGCCTGCCTCCTGCGGACGTGGCCAAACCATCTCAATCTCCCTTCCTTAACTTTCGCTGAAATGGGCGCCACTGAGATTAATGTACGTGTTATAATCGTAATTTTTTAAAATAAAAATTTTTTAAAATAATATTACAAACCACATGTAATGTACGTGTTTATATCTGCGTGGTATAAAAAGTAGTATTTTTAAAAATTATGTAAATGTGACTGATGATATAAAAATAAGAACAAGTGAAGATTCCGTTTTTGAAATATTTTAGAGCACAAAAAATCACAAAATTGGGGCTCTTTTTTCTTTTACAACCAAACACAACTTAAATTTGTAACCGTGCAGACGAGAGGTTAAAGCGATTTGTCGAATTGCGAGAGCAAAAAAGAAAAGACTAAATGACCAAAATGAGACCTTAAGTTTGCTCATTGTAGCACTTAAGGACCGACTTTTTAAAAGGTATCAAACAAGCCCTATTCTTTGGTCTGTTATACCACGTTAGGACCTCAGTCCAAATTGGTCTGTCAAGTGTTAACAGTCATCATACGTGGCTGTTTTACAAATCAGCAATACTACTACTTATGTTGAGTACATAAGGGTAAATGACCAAAATAGGACCTCAAGTTTTCTCATTATAGCACTTAAGGACCTACTTTTTAAAATGTATCAAAAAAGGCCATGTTCTTTGGTCCGTTATACCACGTTAGGACCTCCGTCCAAATTGGTCCATTAAGTGTTAATAGTCATCCAACGGGGCAGTTAAATTCCACTATCAATAACTTATTACTGCCTTATAACTACGACGTACACTTATTCTACATCAAAATATTGATTATTTCAATAATCAATCAACTTATAATATCTTTCATCAATTCAAAATTAATTTAAAATATACAAACAATCATTTACATCAGTACTTCAAATTTCATCATTAATATTTATTCATATCTTAATAAATATTAATTTTAAGAGTATTCCACTAGAATATAATTACTAAGATAATATGAAAAGGCCAAAATTGTAAACCTACAATTTTTAAAATATTTAATGAATATTCAGATATTAAATAACTTAAAATTTTATTAAATAATACGCCAAATAAATCGAAGTTCCTCGATGTTTAAGAATTTATAACATTTTAAATAATATCAATAATCATTCTAAAATAGATAACAATTACCAAACTATTAAAAATATCAATAACATCAGCAATATCAAGAACAGTGCCTTGTTTGATACCTTTTAAAAAGTAGGTCCTCAAGTGCTAAAATGAGTAAACTTGAGGTCCCATTTGGGTCATTTAGCCTTATGTACTCAACATCAGTAGTATTGGTGATGTGGAACTTAACTGCCACGTAGGATGACTGTTAACACTTAACGGACTAATTTGGACGGAGGTCCTAACATGGTATAACGGACCAAAGAACAGGACCTTGTTTGATACCTTTTAAAAAGTCGGTCTTCAAGTGCTAAAATGAGCAAACTTGAGGTCTCATTTTGGTCATTTAGCCAAAAAAAAAAAAAGACGCCGTTGACGAGGATCGAACCCGGGACAGCCGGATAACAAGCGGGAATACTCACCACTATACTACAACGACTTGATGTCCAAGGTCCTCGACATCTCATATAAAACTTACGTAAAATTGGAACCGAGGCAAAAACAGAAAACAGCTCTTATGCTTAAACCTAGGTCTGCCACTCAGTCGGTTTGAATCGATTATGAGTGTTACCAATTTTCAAATCAAATTTTTTGATTTTATAATTGTCTTATTAATTACCAAAACAAAATTTTCGATTACTAATTATTTTTACCAAATTTGATATATCAGTTTTTAGAGTTACCAATTTTATAATAAATATATGACAACAAAACATATTGTTCATGGATACTCTACAAAATAGATCATATTATACGATCTATATCTGCTCTTGAAATAAAAAGTGTCAAATTTTTGGGGGATTACTAAACACCGCACTAAATTACTAGACATCGCCCTTAAAAATTACTTTTTTGCTCATTTGATAATTTTTCATTATTTCTACCCAACACACAATTCTTTACCAACAGACAAGTTTTTCGAATTGAAATCTAGAAGCAATTTTTCATTTATTCTACCCAACACATAATCAAATATATATCGTCAATATCATCGACAACCACAAAATGGGGAGAGAATTCACACCTGGAGGTAATTTTTCGGAGAAAATGACGCATGCGTCTGAATATTCTGCCTGACCCATGGCCCGGGCGTCCACAGATTCCGCTTAGACCATGGTACAGGCGTCTGCAACGGACGCTCAGTCCTTGGTCTAGGCGTCTAGACCAGACGTCTGGACCATGGTCTTGGCGTCCGATGCAGATGCTTGTACCATGGTGTGGGCGTCCGATTCATACGCCTGTACCGTGGTCAGGCGTCCATGCCAGACGCCTCTGCCATGGTCCAGACGCAATTTCTGGACGCGTGGTCGCTTTTTTTGCATGATTTTAAATTTTAATAATAATATTATTGGTATTATTATTAATATTTTGTCAATTAAAAATTTCAAGTTATATTGGAAGAATTTGAAGGTGACGGCGTTGATTAGAGTGATTATTTCGTCAATGACGAAATATTCGATAGTGATTGTGATGCGATTGGTTGGGCGAAAAATATTGCTCTTCAAATTGGGCGAAATATTACAGTGCTGGATAATACCGTCAATACGCAAAGCAAACAAAATACAAAATATTACATATGAAAAAAAATCAGTTGACCAAATGCCAATCCCTCATGTACTCCTCAAGCATCGTCGCTTCACGCCTTTGATGCAGGGGAGGTGTACGTCTGATCTTTGGGTAATACCGGCCAATCGACTCACTCACTGTAAAAAATATAGACAATATAATACAATGAGTAATGTATGATGAAATGAAACAAAGTGCAAAGTTAAACAACATACGTAATCGCTGCTAGAACGAGAAGGGATCACTGATCCAGCTGCAGCACCGTCGTTCAGTAGCTGAGAGTGCGAATACCGATAATACCACTCAATGTAATCATCAGCGCATGTAGCCTGATCATGAGTAGCAGCCTGATAGTCATCGAGATGAAGCCTGTATGCGCCCGGAAACATCATCCAAGCATCAGATGACATACGAATGGGATACTCAACTCGGTACAATCTGCTCGTCCATGCCCGAACTGCTTTCTCCGGTCTGGTGATCGGGAAAGGGATGGTCTGCATATAACCGAGTTGCCGTAATGCCCGACAAGGTATGTATGGCTCGATAATATCCCGATATCGTAGCCATACAATGAATGTGGTCCTCAGGACATCCCTCACTGGATCAGGGCCATAAGGCAACCACTGTATCTGCGTACATATAATCAACAAATTAAACAAGTTATTTTTAAATGAATTGTGAGATTGTTAGAAGGAATCGTTATACCTCTGCGGCTGGCAACTGATCAATGCGGCGGCGCAAAGACTGGAGTTGGTGCTCGTCCTTACCCTCAGTCTGGACACTCCATGTAGAAGCTCGAGGCTGCATGGACTCAACAATCATACGCTCTCGATGAGGTCGGAAGCAGAGAAAATACTCATAAATCCAAGCCTGAATGAGGGTAAGACATCCACAAATACCCATGGAGTCACCACGACTATCAATACCGAGCTGACGGTACATAAAAGCCAATGCGGCCGAACCCCATGAATACTGACCGGTCGTATCCATACCGTCCCTCACCTCCAATAAGCAGGACGGCCTAATCCGGTTACCACTCTTGTCAACAAACAAGGTGGATCCAAATAACAACCACATCCAAGCTACGGCCTGGGTGCCCTCCACTCGACCTCCATCGCGGTATGACCTGAAAATCGAGTCCATAAGTACGCTGCCACCCCCCAGTGAGTACTCAGTAGCTCCGACCGCGATACTCCAAGAACCTCCATCACATCCATCTGCAACTGTATAGATGTGCTATCGGCATCAACTAATCGCCGCTCGACAGGAATGCGAAGGATCTGCCACACATCATGCAACATGATGGTCATCTCTCCGAACGACATGTGAAAAGAGTTCGTATCGGGCTGCCACCCCTCAACGAACGCAGAAATCAACAGGGAGTCAATGTGTCTAAACATGTCGTCCTTCAGGTGGGATAACCCAGTCTCACTGATCCGGCTCACTACAGAGGGTGACATCACTGAGAGCCACTGACTCAAGCTCTGACAAGCAGCGGTCCTGCTATGACACTTCAGCAGACCTCTCATCTATCCAGTCCAGATATGCGCGGCGACATGCCCACCGAAACTCAGGATAACGCTGTCGTCGATAGGGCCATCAGGCATCTCCTCAGTAACCATCCATGATGTGTCATCCTCCGCCCTACGTCGTTTACTACTGGTAGACCCAGAAGTGACAAACCTTCCCCCTCTCCCCATCCGAACCCAGCACAAAACGGACGAAGAATCATCACCGCCCTCGTTCATGTCCTGATCGTCTTCCTCGTCGTGCGAATAATACTCGCTCGAATCCTCAGTACCAAAGTCAGTATAAGGTACGTGATCCCTACGCTCTGCCTCCCGCTGTCTACGAACGGAAGCATCAACACCACGAGCTCTGGTGTGACGCGCTCCAAAACCCATCAACTCTGTGACTAGCGGCATAGATTTGCCCGCCCCTCCTCTCATCTGCATTTAGCAAACAATACAACTAATGAGTAATAATCATACAAACAATACACATTATTAATTATTAATTGAATTTTTTTTTTCAAAAAAAGACTGGGGCGTCCGGTCAGGACGCCTGCACCAAGGCAGGGGCGTCTAGTCTGGACGCCAGGACTGTGGTTAGGGCGTCCAATGAGGACGCCGATTCCAGCGCATAGGCGTCCGATCTAGATGCTTGTTCATGGTTCAGACGTCCGACCAGGACGTCTATACTAAGGCTGGGGCGTCTGGTCTGGACGCTTGCGCCATGGACAGGCGGAATCGGCGGACGCCTGTGAAAAAATTCGACCGTCGCATCCATCGTACACTCCGACACGGCGGCCGGCGCCCAAAGTAGCAGAAACCCGAAAAAAAAATTACCGGAGCTTTTCCTTTTCCAGACATGGCGGCGGACGGCGGCGAAAGGCGGTTGTGCGGCGGCGGCTGGTGGCTTCTTTAGAGTAGGTCGAGAGAGAAAAGTAGTGAGAAGGTAATTTTACAAATCTGCTGAATATGAAGTAAGGGCAAAATGTAATATTATAGGGCGATGACTAGTAATTTAGGGCGGTGTTTAGTAATCCAGAATTTTTTCCACATATGAGCATACTGGATTAACAAATTTATTACAATTACTAATGGCACAAACTCCCTAAGAATGCCATTATTTGCGTACATATTTTTAAATTAATATTATTTCTGCTATTGCTAAAGAATAAATTTATATTCTATAATTTATTTATATGTAATGAATTAATATTGCGAGAGAATATGTTTTTTATTAAGAAATATGGAGGGAAATGTATAGAAGTTATAACAACAAAAAAAGAAGAATGCAAATTTCAAAATGAAAATATTAATAATAATAATATCATAGTAACATAATTGAATATATGCTTACAAGTATTTGTATCAAAAAAATATATACTTATAAGTATCTGATACTCATGAATACATAAACAATTGTCATTTCGGTAATTTCGGTATTTACTAATACCATACCAACTTTTCGGTACTTTTTTATTTCGGTAAATTCAATTCGGTCAATAAAACTCGGTTTACTACACCAAAAAATTTTGGTTGATATTTGATTGAGTTCAATTATTACCAAACCAAGTGGTACCACTATTTATACGTGTACTTATTCTTTAATAGAGTATTCTTTTTGAGAGATTTTATTGTACCGAATGATATAAGTTTACGTTGCTAGCTTTTTCTATGTAAGAAGAATTACCGTACATGCTATTACTCACCGAATATATATTGCATTAATTATTCACCTTAAAAATTCATATCGCATTTGCATAAGTAATATAAATTCTGCATGCATACATTGTATGTAAAAAGAAATATTGGTAAGAGTATCATGACTTTATTTATTAGTAGTGAACAAATTAATTGTAACTAATAGGTTAAAAATCAATCTCAACGGTAATCAATATCAATTGTGAAATTTCTTCACTAACGTAATATATATATATATATATAGGAAAAATATCATATGAAAACTAATTACCTTGTGAAATCTAGAAACTTTTTTAGACCATTGATATTAGTGATCTAACGGTTGTAGATGAGTAGAATTATATGCATTTATGTATTTTTTTATTGTATTATTTGTTCATATCTGACATACCAGAACGATGCACAAATAATAACAAATATGCAATGAAATTACTTAATAATGCAATTGGTTTCTAGATTTCACCATTAAGGGTGTTTCCACCATTAAGGGTGTCAATCCATATATATATATATATATATATATATATATATATCATGTATGTTCTCGTCAATGTGTAGATCAGGTGCCCACAAAAAATTGCAGCGTGCACGTATATTTTTGGAGGGTAAATTGCACTTTTGGTCCCAAGAGAATGGGCTGATTGCAAAATGGTCTCATTTTCGACAAATTTGATCCCATAAGATTTTTCATCCATTTTTAATGGAAGTGAGTTACACAATCCGTTAGTTGCAGATCTGGTCCCAAAGAATTGCAGATTTGGTCCCAAAAAAATTAATTTGTTCTTTTTTAGTGTTATTTTCAAATTTTACATATATTAGTTTATAACTTAATAAGAACAGCTTTATAATTAATTTATAGTCTATTTAGTGTAATTTTAAAAATTTCATAAATTTATTCATTTTCTGTTCTTATTATCTTTAGTTTATGGTTTGGCTTTTATATCTATATTACTTAGGTAATTTTGTTAATGTTTTATAAAATAAGTTTATTATATTATTATGTGGCTTAAATGAATTCAGAGTGAGTCTCATGTGTATCATGCATTACAAATAACATTTTAAAATTTATGAGAAATTTTGAATTAATTATATTCATATCATATATATATATATATATATATATATCTTTTTTTCAAAAAAAATATACGTTAGGCATATATTATTGGATTTAAAAAGATTATTCATTTTTTTAAATTATATACAGGTCCTATATACTCCCTCCATTTTTATATAGATGTCGTTTTAGTTTTTCGAAATATTTCTATAATAGATGTCGTTTTGGGATTTTCTCACCCTTTATCTCATATAAATTCAAAATTCAAATTTCCTACAAAAGTGTTGTGTGTATAATTTTTCAACCAATAGAAATTATTGTTGAGAATATTTAAATAATATTAATTATGTTCCGGGAAATCCTTCCCGTATTGGTGTCTTACCTAATACTAGTTGTAGGGGGATAAGAGTTATGGTAGGTTCTAGACTCTTCCATAAGTAGTTGGATACTGTTAGATGTCTTACCTTAACTAGAATCCTATGTATGGAAAGACTCTCTTTGTAAAGCCTATATAAAGGCCCCTCTATTCATTGTTATCAATACAATTGATTGCTGTCTTTAGTTTTCTCCTCAAACACGTTATCAGCACGTAGCTCGAACGAAAGAAAGAAAAAAAAAAAATCGGCCGAGCATCGCCCTAGCCTGCCATCGTCCGTCGCTGCGATCGCCGCCCGCTGCACCCACTGGCCACAGCCGCCACCGCGTATCTCCCACACCGCCGCCGCCAATGCCTGAAGACTGCCAGCTCCGCCGGACCCTGTGGCCTGACGCCGCCGCTCCGCCGCCTCGCCGCCTTGCTCACGCCGACTCCCGAAGCTCCGACACCGCTGCTCCGCCGCCTTGCTCCGCCGCCGGACCCCTGAAGCTCCCGCCGACTCACCGCACCGCGCCTTGCTCCGCGCCGCTTCCGCTGACGGCCAAGCCTGGCTGCTCACGCCTGCCGCCAAGCCCGCCGCACAGCCCGCCACCGGACGCCCAAAGACTCTCCGCATCGGACCACCGCCACCGGACCGCCTCGTCGCCGGACCGCCACCAGCCAGAGCCGCCGGATCGCTGCCACCAACCGCTGCCCAAGACTGCCGCCTCGCCGCGCCGACCACCGCTGACCGCGCCACGACCGCCGACTGGCCCTGGGCCTCCCGAGCCCGACCTGGGCCCGACTCTCGGACCAAAACCCGAACATCAACTTATCTTCTAAGCCGTCAAAATTGCGCCTCCGGTTTCACGTCGTCGCATCGAGTACCAACCTAGATCGAAGCACAAGACAGATACAGCACATACCTAATTTTATAATCGAGGTAACTATCTGACTCGTCCCTTTTCAATTCTCTCCTTTTGGGGAATTTTTCTTTTGGGGACACGGGTTTTGGGTTCTTTATCTCCCACGCTACTTTGCGGTGGATGAGACCGCGAGAGAAGTCGGTATCTCTGCGTGTCGAAGAAAACTGTGTGACGGTCCTGGGGGAGTCACGGAATTGTTGAAAAGTCGATACTTGTGGTTGTTTGCATACACCACGTATCTGGGTGCGATCTGATATCGCCGTTTTTTGTCGACTTTATTAAACAACAATTAAGGGAAGTAAATCGAGTAACGGTTATGTTACACGCTTTTAAAAGCATCGATTGTGACCGTTTACATTGTCACTGAAAATCCAACAAGACTAACTTCCTCTTGTTTATATCTTGTAGATGGCACAAAGCTCCAAAGTTCATACCGAGTTCGACATCCTTGACCATGCTGGTAAGGAGTACCATAGGTGGGTCTCAGACGTTCGCTTGGCGTTCGTCGGTAAGAGATTTACTACCACCATCTTTCCCTCTAACGAGCCTAACGCTCAAGAACCGAGCGAGGAAACCAAGGCTAATGCACTGATGTACTTGCGTAGACATATACATCCGTTGTTGAAAAAGTGTTATATGAACTTACAAACCCCTAAAGAACTATGAGACACACTCGAACAACGATTTAATAATGTGCATGATCAGCGCTTCCCCGAATTGCAACTTCAGTGGGAGCAAATCCGATTTTTGGATTATGTGAATGTGGAAGCCTATAATCAAGCTGTCCTCGATCTTCGCGCTGATCTTGGTTTTTGTGGTGTCAAGAAGTCTGATCAAGATTTGATCGAGAAGACTCTTAACACGTTTCCCGTGGGAGCAAGTGTAATTGCTCATCACCGCGTGTTGCCTATGAGGAAGGGAGAATTAAGAACTTTAGTGACCTTATCTCCCACCTCGCGAAAAAGAAAGGCACCATGAGATTATTCTCAATAGCAATGCGCGCCACCGGGTACGAAGCCGATTCCTAAGTAAATCAAAGCTACCCACAGAAAGCACCACGACAAAATAGAAAAGGCAACGCTACTCGCTTTTGCAAGCACCACGGATGCATGAATCGAGCAAGCAAGGGAAAAGACGAGGTCGCTGCTCCAACGTGTGGAAGAGGCAAGGTGGCTCGCCACGGACCTAGTGGAACCCAACCACGTGGGCCGCCTCCCCGCCGCGGTAATGGAACCACTCCAAGGAAGGCCGAATTGCTATACTTGCGGATCGAAGAAGCATACTTACCGCATTGCAAAGCGCCAAAGAACATCCAAGCTTACTACAAGCACTATAAACAATATTTGGCTCAAGAGTCGAATTACATGGAAGTAGACAATGAGAATACGGAGGTAAACCATATTGAGATCCTGATCGAGATCCCTCCTCTCACCATTGCGACAAAGACCAACATATGGATGTTGCCGACTTTGACTAGTTTTACGCTTTGGTTATGTTTTGTCTTGTTTCTAGTTTTCGAGAACTACTTTGGATTTTCATGAATGTAATAAAGTTGGCTATGATGAATAAAATTCTTTTAATTGTCATGATTGTGCAAAGATGAATTTTATTTTTCCCCTCGAAAGCATGTTTGGTTTATCACAAAATAATTGCTAGCAACGAATTGCTTGGTTAAAAATTTGATACATTGGTAGGATTTTATCAAAACTTTTGATCAAGACTAGGCGCATCCTCCTTGGTATTTGTTTATGCTTTGAGAGTTCAAACGGAATCGTTGGTTTTTAAACACTTTTACTGCATCGACATTCCTACTTTCTCTCGCAAGTCTACTAAGTTGGAGTTACCGAAAGGATCATTAGTAGAGATATAAATCGTAAACCAAGACGCGTTTTAAAGTATCTAAACGCTCCTATGGCCATATTTCCATAGTATTGTATCAAAAATAATGCCTTTGAAAAAGGTTTAAACCTTGCTCTTTCACTCAACAATAGGGAAATACCAAAACAGCAAATTAAAACGAGCACTGAGATCTGAGTTTAATGATCCAGAAAGTGCACGACCTATGGATAGAAAGATACGGAAGTCTAGTTTCCAGAACAACTGACCGTTCGTCCATAGCCTTCTTAACGAAGAAGTTATTGCTGTTTTAGTGAACAAAGGTCAAGCTGCGCGGAAATTATTTCCAATGATTGTGCTAACTTTGATCCTAACCAACTTGGTCGAATTTCCCCAAACTCGATGTAAATGAGTTTTCGCTATGTCTCTAAACATAAGACTAATTGAGTTTCATGTCTTATTGTAGATGTCTTGTGGCGAAATTGAGTGCCTTGCTGATAGTGGAACAACCCACACTATTCTTCGGAATAGGCAATTATTCAAGGATATTGTGCCATACATATCCTCAGTGACAACAATGATTGGTTCCTCCCAAGTAATTCAAGGGAGGGGACCTGCTCATTTCTTGCTACCTAATGGTACGCATATTAATGTCACAAATGCTCTCTATGCCCCAAGAGCAAACCGAACCTTGCTAAGTTTTAGGGACATCCGTGCCAACTGCTATCACCTTGATACACATTGTGAGAATGGGACAGAATTTTTGTGTGTTACTCGCGTAATGCGGAAGACGCCGCGTTCTCGAGAAACTTATGAGTCTAAGTAGTGGTTTATACCGGACTACAATAAGGGTTATTGAATCCTATGCCGTGAGTCACGAAATGTGTGATTCAAGCATACCAACTATGGCATGACCGACTCGGTCACCCCAGACGCGACATGATGATTCGCATTTTGAAAAACTCACATGGTCATCCGTTTTCAAGTCCGAAAACGATTGGAAGCACCACTCGATATCGGCATTGATGTGAGTGAGCTTGATACCGTATCACGGACTAAAGATCGCACGCCCTATTAAGGTTGACGGTGCATCTCTCGTATATCCCGAGGCTTCCGTGGCAATTTCTAATGCCCATAAATCGTTTTGTAAAGCCTGTTCACTAGCAAAGTTGATACCCTCTCCGTCCTTTGCTAAAGACTCAACACAAAATATTCGCTTCTTACAAAGAATTCAAGGGGACATATGTGGACCTATTCAACCAGAGTGCGGACCATTTAGATATTTTATGGTTCTCGTTGATGCATCGACGCGATGGTCACACGCCGCTCGCTATCCACAAGAAACGCCGCATTTGCTAAACTCCTAGCACAAATCATCAAGTTACGGGCTAACCACCCCGACTTCCCAATCTCGTCATTAAGATTGGACAATGCCGAGAGTTTACGTCAAAGTCTTTGACGACTATTGCATGTCGATTGGGATTGATGTTGAACATCCCGCCCCCACGCTCATTCGTAATGGCCTTGCCGAGGCTATGATTAAGCGATTACTGACTTATCGCCCGAGCATTGGTATTGCGCACCAACTTGCCGATTTACGCATGGGGTTATGCAATTTTGCATGCGGCTATACTTATTCGCCGACCCACCGCCAATCAACCGTTTAGTGCGTACAGGTTGGTAAATCGGATATGAGCTCGATATTTCACACTTACGCATTTTTGGTTGTGCGGTATATGTGCCAATTACGCCCACAGCATTACTAAAATGGGTCCGCAAAGACGATTAGGTATATATGTTGGCTATGAATCGCCTAAAATTATCCGCTATTTGGAACCTTTGACAGAGATCTGCTCACCGCAAGATTTGCGATTGTCACTTTGATGAGACAAACTTCCCGTCGTTAGGGGAGAGAGGAATCGAACGATTCCATTGAACGCCAGAAATTGTCCAGTGTGCTCCTCCTTGCCTCATCAAGATCCCCGCACGCCTCAATCCGAGCTAGAAGTGCAACGTATTCTCGCCTTCGTAAAGTTGCGGATTCGATGCCCGACGCCTTTACCGATATCGCGAAAGTGACAAGATCTACCATTCCCGCCGCGAATGTTCCCGCAAGGTTGGAAGTCCCAGTTATAGGGCAAGGTTCAGCCCAAAGGAATGATGCCACCGGCGTCAACCTTAGTGGTGGGACGGCCGCCGGGCCGCTCTTATCCCCGCCGAAAGAGGGGGAGGCCGGTGGGTAGAAAGGATACCGAACCTCGAAAGAGAAGAGGAATGGAGGCACAAAATCCTCTCATCATCGACACAACGGTGACTCCGTCACACGAGATTATCTCGACTACGGATATGTCCTCGAATCAACAATGGAACAATCGACGACGCCGCGTTAAACTTTGTTGATGTCGAAAATAAAGAAATCTCGATGCAATGTACGAGTGAATACGTACTATTAGACAGGTCGTCCACGCTAGTCGACGATGCTTTTGCCTACTCCGTCGCTCAAGAAATTATTGAAGACGATGACGCTGAGCCGTGCTCGGTTGCTGAGTGTCAACAACGAGCCTATTGGCCGAAATGGAAAGATGCAATGCAGGCTGAACTAGACTCAATGGCTAAACGTGAGGTATTTGGACGTATCGAGCCAATACCCATGGGCGTTAAACCAATTGGACATAAATGGGTCTTTGTTCGTAAACGCAATGATAAGGATGAGGTCATGCGTTACAAAGCGAGACTAGTTGCCCAAGGCTTCTCGCAGCGCCCTGGCATTGACTACGAGGAGACGTATTCTCCCGTTATGGACATCATCACTTTCCGCTACTTAGTCAGTTTGGTAGTGTCCGAAAATCAACATGCAACTTATGGATGTGGTTACAGCGTATCTTTATGGGGATCTAGATACGGATATCTACATGAAAGTCCCCGAAGGGATTTCATGGCCCAAATCAAGTAGCTCTAAACCACGGAGCACGTACGCTGTGAAATTGCGTCTGCTCATCGTATGGCTTGAAACAATCCTAAGGATGTGGTACAACCGCCTAAGTGAATACTTGGTTGGGAAGGGATACAAGAACAGTGACATCTGTCCATGCATATTCGTGAAAAGAACAGATCCGGATTCGTGATTGTAGCCGTCTATGTAGATGACATGAATGTCATCGGTACCATAGATGAGGTCAATGAAACGGCCCGCTACCTTAAATCAATTCGAGATGAAAGATCCGGGAGGACTCGATTCTCGCTTGGGCTTAGAGCTAGAACATCGAGATGATGGTATACTCATTCATCACCGCCTATGTCCACAAAATGCTCAAAGCGATTTAGCATGGACAAGGCACATCCTCTTGCTACCCCCATGATTGGTCGAAGTCTGGAAATGAACAAGGATCCGTTTCGCCCTAAAGAGGAGGATGAAGAGGTCCTTGGAGCATAAACACCGTACCTTAGCGCAATCGGTGCGTTGTTGTATCTGGCTCAATGTACTCGTCCGGACATCGCATTCTCTCGTGAATCGTTAGCGAGATTTAGCTCCGCTCCCACGATAAGGCATTGGAATGGAGTAAAACACATCTTTCGATACTTGAAAGGCTCCATGACCTTGGATTGTTCTTTCCTACGCAAAGAGAGTGATATTCGAAAGGAATTGTTGAGGTGAAGACGATGCATACCGACCGTCGATCTTCCTCCGATATTGCTAAGCATGGTAGCTTGACTACCGAAGTGCTAATGCGAGCAAGCTTACCCTTATGCAGAGAATCCTAACGACACGTTAGTTGGATTTGCCGATGCCTGCTATCTCTCCGACCCGCATAAAGGACGTTCCCAAACCGGTTATGTGTTCACCATTGGGAATACGGCGATATCTTGGCGATCTACCAAGCGCACTTAGTTGCTACTTCCTCGAACCATGCAGAGATAATTGCATTGCATGAATCCGTAAGGGAGTGCATTTGGCTCTGGCCACCATAGACCATATACGAGGAACGTGTGGATTAGATCCCACTACAGCAACTCCTACTTGCATCTTTGAGGACAATGCGGCATGCATTGAGCAGATGAAGTTAGGTTTCATAAAGGGTGACAATACCAAGCATATTGCGCCTAAGTTCTTCTATAATCAGCAGCAGAAATTGCTGAATATCGAAGTGAAGCAAGTGAGTTCCGATGAGAATATCGCAGACTTGTTCACTAAGTCTCTGCCGAAATCTACATTTGAGAAACATGTGAGAAGCATCGGAATGTATCGATTATCCGAGCTCAACTAAAGATGGCTCGATGGAATGATCTGTCATGTATACCTCAGGGGGAGTATACTTCACATGATTCTGACATTTGTAGTTGGTGCGTTGCGCTCTTTTTCCTCACCAAAGTCTTTGTTTTTCCCACGGGGTTTTATTTGACTTGGAAAGGTTTTTTACCGAGGCAACACATTGTGCACCATGTTAGTATTAGCGTTCGACACAGGGGGAGTGTTCCGGGAAATCCTTCCCGTATTGGTGTCTTACCTAATACTAGTTGTAGGGGGATAAGAGTTATGGTAGGTTCTAGACTCTTCCATAAGTAGTTGGATACTGTTAGATGTCTTACCTTAACTAGAATCCTATGTATGGAAAGACTCTCTTTGTAAAGCCTATATAAAGGCCCCTCTATTCATTGTTATCAATACAATTGATTGCTGTCTTTACTTTTCTCCTCAAACAAATTAAGGTTAATTTGGGAATAAAAATATGTCCATAATTTGTCCTAAAAACTCGAGAATGACATCTATTAAAAAATAGAGGGAGTATATAGTTTTTTTTTAATTTTATAAAAATTTACATAAACTATTATTAAGTTTACGAAAATATTTTTTTTTAGTTTTATTTAAATTATGTATATAATTTTACAATTAATTTATAATTTATCAATTCATGTTGATTACATATATAATTAATTAAATTTTAGTATTATTTTCTTTTATTTTGCAAATTTGGTCCCAATTTTTTTGGTCAACTAACGGTTTACATCCGTTTGACTAATGATTGGGACTAAAAGTGCTAAAAAAAGGACTATTTTGAAACTTTGGGACCAAAACTGTTTTGGACTCAATCTTTTGAGACCAAATATGCTATTTACCCTATTTTTGGAAGACGGGCACATAGTTCTAATGAACTTGAAAAAAAAGCGCAACGTGCACATATATTCTTGAAAGAGTGCACACAAGTTTTTTATTGACGTGCACATCTATATTTAACAAGATACATTTGTATTTGAATTGTATTTCAATTTATATCAAATTTCGTGTATAATATTTATGTTTTGGTTTGTTATAAATTTAGAGATACATGTGTATGTTTATGTATTTGGTTATAAATTTGAAGGATTAAAAAATATACAGCAGAAACAAGTTATGAACTTTAATTGTTAATTACTTATTTTATTTTAGTTTTAAGAGAATAATTATGTTTGATCTTGTTCACTTGGTGTTAGCCGAATGAAAGTAAATAAAAGAATGGGCAAGCTATATTGCTTAGTGATGAATAATTAAAATTACAAAACGTTTTTTAATGAAAAAATCAAAAAGAAAATATATATGGTTTTTTAGTATCATACCTTGCTAATACATTTCCAGCCAAAAAAATAAATAAATTAATTACATAAATACCATCATGGATTATTAACCATTGATCAAATGATCCAAGAGTCTAAATTAGTCTAAAAATGGTACCGTAAAGTACTGCGTCTATATGGGTACTGCATAGAACGTGCTCCAATATATATATATATATATATATATATATATTGGCTCAAATAAAAATCAGTCCTTAAAATGTGAAAGTATGGTCAAATCACAATCGTTGATGATTGAAATTTAATGGTTATAGATTAATCCTTAATAATATTTAGTTTCCTAAATTAAAAATATTAATATAGGGATTGGTTCTAATGGGAACCAGTTCTTAAAATAGGAATATACGCCTAAATCTCAATTTTTGATGATTGAAATTTAATGGTAGAGATTAATCCTTAATAATAGTTTCCTAAATTAAAAATATTAAGAGTATTAATTTAATTTTCTAAATTAATATATTAAGAATTAATTTTGATCATTCATTGTTGTTCATCAACGGTCGTGATTTGATGCTATATTCCAATTTTAAGGACTGATTCCCATTTAAACCAATCGCTATATACATATAATATATATATATATATATATATAACTTCACCTAAATATTTGTTCAACAAATAGATTTTACTATATATAATTTCCTTGAATTAAAAATATACTTTGTCAAAACCCTTCGAGATAAAAAAATATTTATTATAATATTACCAAACCACGTGCAATGCACATGTTCAAAACTTATATATAAAAATTAGTATAATAATAATAAAATAATTAATAGTTAAAAATTTATGGGTGGCGAATACTGAGATTTATAAAAAAAATATCTTATCATATATATAGAAAGATTAGGTCCTAAAAATCATTGGGGAGTATTAATGACACCTATTTTGTGAGGAGCATTAATGACACGATTTTTTTTGAAGTGAAAAATGTAGTCATGCGATAATCAATCTGATTGATGAGATTAATGTCAGGTCCATGTGAAGTGTTCATGTAGTTATTGAGATACAAATACATGTATTCATTTAGTCACTTAATGATTGTAGATGTTACTTGGGAGATGAATATCAATCAGTGTACTAATTACAACAATTAAGAAAAAGGCACTTGGAGAGTCTATTTTAATTATTAGAGTATGCATTAGGAAAATTAATTGGGTAACTCTTTCAACTTCTTCTTTTAAGTATAAATAGCACAATTCATCAACCTCACAACAAATTATTCCACCGCCACATCCACCGGCACCGACCAACATAACATCGTAATCTTATTTTATTATCTTTATCGTTACTAATTTGTTTTTGTTTTTTGTTTTACAGAATCTCATCTTTAGGTTCCTCCACAGTGTAAGTTTATTTACTTTTTTTTTATACTCTTTTTTCACCACTATCCTCTATTTCTATCCTAATCCATAATCAACCACAACCAAAAACCAAAAGAAAAAAAAAATGAAAAAACGAAGAAAATAATAATAATTACAATGATCGAAACAACAATATCTCGAACCTTGGAATTTTGAAGAGAAAATGATAGTAGCAGTATGTGTGTTTATGGTATTTTGGTTCGAACGATAGAAGAGAAAATCAGCAGGAATTGATGTGTTTTAATTGTATGTTTCGTATGAGTGGGAGGAGATGTACAAAGAAGAAACACGTTATATGAGAAAAAATGTGTGAGAGGGACCGATTTATCACATTAGGTAAGTCTTAAAGAGAACTTAATTGGGTCTTGATTGGACCTTAATTGGGGGGTCGGTTATGATTATTATGATAGCACCGAGATTTAAGGAATAATTTCTAGATTGTTTGAGGAGAAAGTAAAAGACAGCAAATCAATCCATTCATAACACTGATAGAGGGGCCTTTATATAGGCATTACAATGAGAGTCCTTCCATACATAGGATTCCTAGATAAGGTAAGACATCTAATAGGATCCTACTACCTCTAGAAGGATCTAGAACCTTCCATCTATGTATCTACAATCAGTATTAGGTAAGACACATCACGGGAATAATAATTCCCGGAACACTCCCCGTGTCGAGCACTAATACAACAATGGTGCGTAAGATGTTGCCTTCAGAAAAACCTATTCCAAGCCAAAGCAAACCCCATGGGAAAAATAAAGGCTTGATGAGGAAAATATTGCAACGCACCAACATAACATGTCATGTATACTCCCCGATGTATACATAATGACTCCCGATGAGTACCTCAAATCATAGGAGTCGATGCCAAGTTGCCCTCACAACTATACCAAGGAAAAACCCAGTGGGAAAAATACCTCTTGGTCTAAGTTGAACAGAAGTACAACGCATCATTGTCTGGATGTTCTCATAGGTCGCCTCGTTAAAAACCTTACCAAGTGAAAACCCAATGGGAAAAACAAGCCTTGGTCTAAGGACAAAAAGAGCGCGACACATCCAAAGTGCAGAGTCACTAAAGACTTATCAAGTTTTCCAAAGTCTTGACCTCTATGCACCAAATCAGTCATAACTTCTTCGATTCAATAGGTATCAACGAAACTGTAAGAACTTATGAAAACTAGACACCCATAGCTTTTCATTCACATACAGTACGTAACCTAGATCGACCTGAGAAGATCACAAAGCTCTATCGAAGTTGACTCAGCAAATTACCGGACATATCCCGTCCTACTTTGCAACAATAGTCACATGTCACTCAACATGATGGATGTGATCAAATGGTTGGTTTCCTTGGAAAGTAGACACAAACCTTTCCAATGGTACCAATTTCACCATTTTCCATCAAGTGAGCTGCCATGTAGGTCATATGGGAGATAGACCAACACATTCAGGCGTATTCGGTATCAATTTTCAAGTGTCCTTTTTATCGAGATAGAGCGAGCTTCAAGCTTCTTGTCAATCACAGACATTGCGTGAGCGCATCCTAGGCCATCATCACATTGGCTTTACCGGATTATTACGAATGAGTACATCGAGTCAAACATGAGTACATAATATCGTACTTTTCTCTTAAGACTGCATCATCACTTAAGTGAGCCAAGTCTTATGATGACTTCGACTAATCATTGGGAATCATATAGGCATTACTTTATCGTCTCTTAGGGAAATCGTCCCTTAGATTGCCTTAAACCGATTGATGAATACGCATCATCAAGTGTCCCAAGATCCTTTCATTCTTAACTTTGGATTTAGCGGAATCTCTTAGTCTCACAAGAGTACATCACTATAAACCCTTAGTTTTACACGCAAAAGCTTCATATCTCTTCCAAATCAAGTATATACTTAGTATGCGTTCCCGACAATCACTTGTCGACGCGCTCCGTGGTCAGGAGCCACTTGATTTGAGTCTGATCCACCACGAGATCCTTTTTATCACTTAACTTAGTTCCCACTAAGATAAGATTTAACCACAAGCCGCACGTCGCTTTTGGGAAACTATCTAATCAAAAGATAGTGGATGCTATAACATCCATTACGATAGACAACTAAGTTTCGTGTCATCGTAGTCGATTCCATATGCTCATGAGAAACCTCGCGCCATGAGGTGAGTTTAACTCTTTCTCTCACTCGCTTTAACAAAGTATACGGATAGGTCTTATCTTTGGAGTGTCGGTACCACTTCAACAAAGGGCTATCACTTTGTCCATACTGGAGTCGCATATGTTTCCATTTTAGGCCAAGGCTACAACGTTGTAGATTTTCAACGAAGTATGGTTCGATTAAACTCACATTCCACGTCCTCATGTACCGACTTTATTCATAGAGTACTCTTTATGGATTGGCATTCATTGAGGCGTCCCCCAATGATGACTATAATCCAGAATCACATGAGACGGATGAGTTCATTTGATCATATGATCAAGTTTTCATGTACCAAACTCGCATACATTCTTAGCGAGAGTATTTATCGAACCAAGTGGCATCCCAATACTCGATGAGATCCACGGCCTAGTAACACCATCTACCACAATTTGTGGTGTTACCATATCACCATTTATAGGTGACGAACGTCCATAACCGGACACAATCCTTGCAGACATGTTTGCAGCATGTATTTAATCTCGTCACTTTAGGGAACTTGGTGAGGCACAGTAGGGACAAACTACGACAATTCCAAGTCGTTCTACTCGAACATGATCGTTCGCATCTCCCCCTAACGACGGGAAGACTGGCTCATCAAAGTGACTTACGAGATCGTCTGCCAAGGTACATTTTAAGCGGACTATGAGTGAAAGCGCATGTCATATTCATCATTTATAACCCGTCATAATGCGTTGTGGTGACGCACTTTTGGCACATGAACATGTGGACGATAAAGGTTTTCAGTTGTTAACACAATCCAGCTAACAAAATGCATATGGTTACACTTGTAACTAAGCATTTGAATGATGATAGGTATAGGTGAATATGACATGTTGACCTATGCTACATAGCCGTAGCTACTGGTCTTGAGAATTCAACAAAACCGCCACCATGCACCACCGGGATCGAACATAAAGAAACGATTGAACCGATGATAGGCCGTTGATTTTATCGAACCTCTAGTGCTTTCTTGAAGAGTTCACTCCCTTCACCAGCCCCAAACTCCTCAAAATTTCGTGAGCATGTATAAGCGGGTGTTTAGGATTCCAAAACCATCAACCTTGTGGTCAAAAACCGATCGAAATGACATCGAACTAGTCGTTAGGACGGCTGGTGGTATGTGAAAACTTCATTTAAGTGGTTCACCTCCTTCCAAGTCTCCAAATGGCACCAAAATTTGTGAGAAGGTAGCCTTGGATGTTAGGAAGTACTCGTTAAAATTTCACTTTAAGACTTGGTCTAAAAAGTGGGTGAACCGACCTTTACAATGATTGGTCCGCAAGTTGGACAACCATAACTCAGGTTTCATCAACTTATCAATCATTGTCAAAGGAACAACATAACATATAAATGTTATTACTTGAGTACGACCATTTTTGAACACCATCATAGCATCATAAGCCACCCAGGCTAATACTTATAATCATGTATGTATAAGGACTCGGTGAAAAGGGAGGACTCAGCACCATGCTTATGCGAGTCGCTACATTATTCTCTTTAGCATAGGAGGGTGTAGTCTCCTAATCGTGCCAAAGAATAGGCTTTAATAAATGAACATGGCTAAGAAGGATCATCGGGGGGGTCTTTGGTGTCACACATGCTTATGAAAGCAAGACGCGGATGACATAAATATCATCATCGGTCATGAGCCCTGCTCACGACTCCACCAATGTACTTTGGTGTCTTTGATCCAACTAGTTTCTTTGTTCAAAGAAAATGATGTCCATGACAATACCGTGGTATATGGATCATCAAACTGTCCAAACTCCGGACTATTAAAGCCTAAATGTGTCAATGTCCCAATACATCTTCTGGTTACCAAAACCGATGCAAGCCGGACCATATTGACTCATGAATATTTTTCTTTTCACATATCCAATACAAGTGATGCATAAGATTTTATTCTCACAAATCATAATGAAATGCTATGAGTGATACACTTTGGCATATATATCATCGAGTCATAACATGGTTAAATTGTTACGGAACATATGTGACTAGAAAACGCCATTCGGCATTCAACAACTTGAGCATCATACCGCTCATTGATTGTGATGACCTACTCATCATAGTCACAATGGATTTATAAACCGAAATCAAAAAATATCATGTTCCTTGAAAATAGCTTAATACGCACTCAATTTCGCTTGCAAAATTTCATAATCATGAGCATAGCGAATACTCTAACAACATAGAGATTTTATGCTTGATATGATCAAAATGATCTATCATATTGAGTGCATAACATGGCAAGGTTATATGCCTAAGGGGCAAAATTACGACACAAGCATGGTGTAACACTACCATGCACACGCTCGACCTTCTTACAAGGGTGCGTATTTTGGGCTTTCCCAATGAAACTGTTTTTCAACATTTGAAAGATGATAGTTTAGCGTACAACGCATACCAAAAACTGCATCATCTATGGCAAATTCAGCCAGAAATAGGTTGAAAAATATGTGTCGTAAGACCTCTTGCAAATTCAAGATGAGAACCAAGTTGGTTGGGACAAAAGATGGCACAATCGCTGGAAATAAAATTCCGCGCAGCTTGACCTTTGTTCACTAAAACAGCGATAACTCCCTTGTTAGGAAGGCTATGGACGAACGGTCAGATGTTCTGGAAACTAGACTTCCGTATCTTTCTATCCATATATTGTGCACCACACGGATCATTAAACTCAGATCACAGTGCATATTTTAATTGGCTGTTTAGTTTTTCCCAAGTTTAGTGAGAAACCAAGGTTGAGACCATATCCAATGGCATAAGTGTTGATGCAAAAACATGGCAATGACAGCCATATGTGCGTTTAAACGCAGCAGGGTGTTCGATTTCTTATCTTCGACTAATGATCCTTTCGGTAACTCCAACTTGGTAGACTTGCAGAAAGTAGGAATGCTCTGCATGTACAAATTGTTTAAAAACCACTGATTCCGTTTGAACTTTCAAAGCATAAACAAATACCAAGAAGGATGCGCCTAGTCATGATCAAACGTGTAGACAAAATCCACCAAAGTGCATCAATCAACCAAGTATTTTAATTCTCAATTTGCAAGCATACGTCATAATAGTCATGTTATATGGATGCAACGCGGTGCATCATAATTAAGCATTTTGAACCATGAGACATAATGAATATACCATAACCAACTCGTCTTGATCATCCAATGAATCGACTAAACATAGTCAAATGTATAAGGCACATGCCTTTACAAATACTCGGAAAAGTATTCGGACCTATAGTCATACGAACTATAATCGAGGTCAACGAATTCATGTATTTACCGCAATATGCCATTGCTTTACATGTTAAAATTCATAAGAATTACTCGTACATTCTTTCATATATCATGTTGCAAGGAGACGATACATGTCTACACCCACATGCAATATTTTATTTTAATAAGATGAAAGATGGAGTTTTCCAAGTATGGGATTGGGTCAAGACCAAGTGGTGGTCGCTCAATTCAACGTGACAATTCCGTCACAAATCGATTTAACCACGACATATCCGTCGCAATCGATGTTTGTCCCATTTGTATGTCACAAATCCGTGACTAATCATGAACGAGTCATAACTTTACCGTTACCGACAATGTTCAACTTTTTTTTTTCAATTGTTAGTTTAAAATCGACAAAACGGCGACATCAAATCGCACCCAAAACGTGGTGTATGCAACAACCACAAATATCGACTTTCAACAATTATCCGTGACTCCCCCAAGACCGTCACACAGTTTACTTCGACATCCGAGAGTGATACCACCTCTCATTGTCTCATCCACCGCAAAGTAGCGTGGGAGATAAAGAACCCAAATACCCAATTCCCCCAAAAAAAAAAATTCCCAAAAGAGAGGGATTGAAAAACTAGAACTTTAATAAAGTCTTACGGGTACTTGATTTCATATATGCTTTGATCCTTGAACGGGAGATTCTCTCCATGTGAGCAACATATTTCCGTGGGTACTCCGTTCTATATTTATTTGATCCTTGAACGGGATAAATATGGCTTTTTCTCCATAGCGTGCACATCATCATGAGCGACGTATTTTCCTATATACACGTAAAACATAAACATGTAATAAGATTCGTAAGTATACAAATTAATGAACAAATGAATCATTGAGTAGGAAAAAAATGGAGAGTTGAGAAACGCCCGGATAGGGCTACTGGGCTCAATAATTCGGCCGAAAAAGGACTCGAGCGCGGCGATGCAGCAGCTCGGTATTGGATGAGGTCGGATCTCCAAATTTCTTCGTAAAAATCTGCTTCTGTTCGGCAGTAGATTCAGTAACCAATATTACACAGAATCCGATCTCCACCGTTGAATATACAGATATTTGTTTTGGGAAGTTGCTGTAAAAATTTCACACCGATCCGACGGTTAACGAATCGGGAAACGCGATTTTGACGATGCGCTGTGCAGGAAATTTACTCGCGGAAATTCTCGCTTTCGCTTTTTTTTCTTTCGCATAATTTCATCGAGAAATACCGCTCGAATCAGATCTTGCTTTCAATAGCAAAAGCATCGTAAAAACTTATAAGCTATTACAACCGCGATCAACAAAATCTCCCATAAGATGCGCTTTGCTTTTGGTACGTGGTCCTCCAACTGAAAAGTTTTATTAAATCAGAAAATTGCCCATGAATATTGCCGCAAACTTTGACTAAGAGTCATGCCATCCGGCCGAATTCTTCAATTGGGTTCCGATGCCCGACAATCGGAGGTCCTCCTACGGAAAAATATCGAAACAGGAGATTCAAAAGCCTTGAAAGGATCGGAGAGATTTTCCTCCCACGTAAAAAGGGATCACATCCTCCTTCCATAATTTCCCCACGCACGCGCAGATCGCCCATTACCATCGCTGTCTCGCAGCCTCTTCCACGCCGAGTGGCGTCCGAGATGGTGGCGACGCCGCGACGCACGCGCCTCCGGCTTCCTTGTTTATGTTGCGGGTTAGCAGGCTCCGATTTGCGCTGAAGGTGGGAGGCGGCTAGGGTTTGTTGGCGGCGGGTCGGAAGATCAGATCTTCTTGTTGCAGAAGGAGGAGAAGACGGCGGGATTAGGGTTTCGGCTGGGGAAGGTTTCGCAATTTTCAGAAATCGGATGGGATTTTTTTTTTCGGGATTTCTGAATTTCGGGTTTTTTTTTTTTTTCTTCTTGCTCAGTTGGGGGCTACGTGCTGATAACGTGTTTGAGGAGAAAGTAAAAGACAGCAAATCAATCCATTCATAACACTGATAGAGGGGCCTTTATATAGGCATTACAATGAGAGTCCTTCCATACATAGGATTCCTAGATAAGGTAAGACATCTAATAGGATCCTACTACCTCTAGAAGGATCTAGAACCTTCCATCTATGTATCTACAATCAGTATTAGGTAAGACACATCACGGGAATAATAATTCCCGGAACATAGATTACTTTTCACTTTTTTTGTAACAGATTTTGGATAATTAAATGCATTCTTTCTATATTAAAAATATATATAAATAACACATAAAAAGAAATGGTATAATGAAGTTTAGGATCTACGATGGTTTTTGAAAATTTAGTACATGTATTTATTTCGCGTAATATGGTAAAAAGTTTTTGGTTTGTCTTTATTGGGTCATGTCTAAAAACTTATATTCAACTTAGTTTTTTCATTGTTAACTAATGAATTGTATTTAGTAACTATTTATTACCATTGAATGGTTTAGTATTAAATTATTTGACCACCTCGATCTTTCTCATAAGGTAAAGAGTTCAATTCACCTCAAGTAAATAGACGTGTAACTGAGCATAGCGCAAGGCGAATAGTTACTACGTATATTGATATTTGTGGTTAGATGTTTCGTGTAACGTTTAGCAATTGACGCTTGCAAGTATTCATCACCATTAGAGATGATAAAAATATTATACGAGTTCCAGTTTAACAAATTGAAATTAAAATATGAATCGGGAATAGAAATGAATATGTAAATAAGAAAAAAAATTGGTAAAAATTAGTTAATTTAAAAATATGTATACTTATTATTCGATTTAAGATTTGTAATATATCAACAAACAATTATTGAAATGAACGATCATATGTTATATATTATTACTTGGGTCGTGCCTTTTTTTTTTGTCTAAGGTAAATGGTAGATATTGTCAAGTTATTCAATAATTTTACGTAAAACAATTTATGCAATAATATATTACTATTTCTAACATCATTACTTGATTAGATGGTCTATTATTGCTTTATTTTTTTAAAGTTTATTGCATGTATGATTATTCGTTCGTAGTACGTTTTAATTTGATTTTCCTTATGACAATTTGGGAGAAATGATAAATATACTTACTTAATTAAAAAAACGACACAAAAAATGATAAAAATATATCAATATTTTGTCAAAATACTTATCTTACGAAAATACTTGTGTGCATCATACGGGTCCTGAGGCAGCCCAAGTTATATATGACATTGATGTGCACTATTCGACTTATATTGATATATTTAATTACTTTCTACCAAAAATATGTTAACATCAAGATCTACGAAAGTATCTATCGTTTACATGAGTTATTTATTACTAAATGATAAATGTTCCGACATATAAAACTTATATTATAAACATTGACGCAAACTTGATAACAAGTATACAAACATCTACACAAACATTACGTACAAAACACGTAGAAATTCAACCAATGACCCAGTCGGTGCATCGCACGGGTTCGTAAGGCCTCGTATACTAAAAGATTGAGTCCCAATATTAAATATTTAGTCTTAATGATTCATGTCATTAATTAAATGTTATTAAGTCTTAAAGTTTTATAATTTTGAGTTTTATAACAAAAATTAAGAAATTAAATGCTATAACAAATTTTGAGTTCATTATAATTACGTGTCCAATCAAGTATTCATGCATTGAATTTTCTTATTTCCGTTTAGTAGTCATAAAATTCATATTCATGTCACAATTTAGAAAGTCTTCCCAACTTCTATGGAGTATATGGTATAAATATGTAGTTTATGCATGGTCACAAATTTAGTTTTAGCTATCTTTATATAATAATTCTGTCATATCTGGCCACCAAGTGTTTCATAAGTTGACGAAAAGATGAGATAAAATAATTTTGATCTATTTTCTTTCCGCGCTTTCATTTGTAATATTGGCAGGTTATTCGTCAATGTTGATCGAAGGCTTAGCAACACATGCATGAAACTCTTACATAATTCTAAGTAAGTTCACATTTATTTTTTCAATCCCGATCAAAAGCTTAGCAAACATGTTGGATATCATAAATCATTCTAAGCCAATAGGGTCACAAACATTATTGAGTAGTGAATATTTATGCTTGATTCATCTTTAGTTTATTGTGTTTTTATTTTGGCAATGGCTATAAACGAGAGTAGAATGCAACACGAAAGATTTGGTACATTGAAAGTGAATGAATATTTAGTTGGTACATATGACGAGCGAAGCACTACTTGAGAGTGATATAGTGCGAGTGCAAGATAAAGGATTAAAGTGATATTAAACCGATGTATTTAAACGCTATTATACGCTTATTTACGTATCAAAATATGCTATTTGTAAATCATATCTTATGATTGACGGTATAATCAGTTGTTTATAACTATAAAAATATACATATTTGAAGTGTTAATTGGTCAAACTCAACGCGACTTCATTTTCATACGTAGAGAGTTATTTGGTTTAATAGGTTAGCCACATCTAATGTAGCTTAGTAAATTGATCTATAGAAGAGCTCATCGAGATACCATGAAAGATGATATTTTTATGAATTGATGAAATTTCTATTAATTAGATCAAAGTGTATTATTAACTGAAGATAAATTAAAAAAAGTAAAAAACTTATAACTCATGATTTCTTACAAACTATAAATAGTCACTTCTAACCTTCACTCATACTATGAAAAGTTTATCACAAACAAACGTTTACATCCATTCTTAAAGAATTGAAGAATGTATTTTGTTGGTCAAATAACAACGTTGATATGCTACACGTAATGTAGGAACAATGGCAACGATAAAGGTAAAACAACGCTCTTTTGTAGCGGTGAGTAGTAGTACATCCGATTTGAACAGATAAATTAAATGAGTTTGCTAAAATAAAAAGGTTGAGTTTTAGACATAAGTAAAAATTCAATAGTTTATCGAAAAACAAAACTAGTGCATCGCATGGGTCAGAATGCCTCGTATCATATAATGATTCAGTCTTTTTTTGAAAATTATGTAATGAGGTAAAAATTGAATATTGTATTTTTGGTATATTTCAGAGCACGAAAATGGGACCTCTTTTCTTTCACAACCAAACACAACCTAAAGGCAAACGAGAGGTTTAAACGATTCGTCGAGTTGCGAGATTTAACAAAAAAATAAAAAAAAGGACGCCGTTGCCGGGGATCGAACCCGGGTCACCCGCGTGACAGGCGGGAATACTCACCACTATACTACAACGACTTCGATGTCTTAGATCCTCAACGAAACGTATACATAATTAGAAAAGAAAAACGGAATTGGAAGTGAAGCAAAAGCAGAAAACAGTTCATATGCTTAAAAAGAATTTCGAAGCCCAACTCTTTCACCAGAAAGTTTTTTCAGTTCAAAACTTCGCCTCTTAATTCAAGTATGTATGATTATCACTTTCCTTTTTTTTTTTTGTGAACAATTTTGGTTTTAGTTGTTTGATTGAGGTTTTTTTTTAGGTCAATTCGGGAGCGGATGTGAATCATACATATATAATGCTTGATACCAGCAGGGATTATGAATTGTGAATCAGACGAGCTTTCTAGTTTTTCTTATGTAAGTGTTTTTTTCATGTGTTTTTTCTAGTTTTTTTATTTTTTATAGCAAGATTTTGAGCCCAGACTTTGAAAATATTGGCAACGGTTGATCTTATTTGCATAATTATATTCAGATATAAATGCGACTATTGCGTTTAAATTCAATTGATATTAGGCTTGTCAACATCTTTACTTGGCTTGTTTAACTCGAAGTCACATGTTTCTTGCATTTGTAATCCAGAATAATGTCACGCCCCGCGGGATGTTCCGATCATAACGGAGCAAAGCGTTGTCTCGTGACAATAAGCTCGTTTGGTGTTTGCGGGACTCTTAATAATGATCCAATCTAGGAATGTTTTCTTGGGACAATTGTAAAAAGCAAGTTTGTTGACATGTGTGATTTTCTGCGTTTTAGATTGATGAAAGTCTTCGCTCCGTTGGTGTCTAGCATTTCCATGTCTTCAAGCCTTCCTATAATTATTCTGTGAGACCTACGAATTGCAGATAACAAAATGACAAAGTTGTATCGGATTTTGCTTACCTGGCCCTTCCGAAGGATGAATTTATATCGTATATGGATGTTATTCGTACACGTACTAATTTAAGATAATTGTTGATAATGCAGTTGGAATTACTTAAATAAACAAAAGATGAGTGGGGGTAGTGTGTCTCAAAGAAATGAGAAAACTTCTGTCAAACATAGGAGTAATCCATTCGATGTGGCATTCGCGGAGCATGCTAATTTTGATACTACAGATATCACTTCCTCAGGAAATGGCAGGCATAACCTCAGAAATTCCGTTCCCCACTCTTCTGAGATGTTAAGCACAGCTGACCTAATTTCGGCAGTAGGATATGCCTGGAATCGTGCCAAGAAGCCTCTCTCTACACTTGTATCTAAAAGTGAATCCACATGCAAAACTGAGCTTATTCAGGGAGATGCCGTACTCAACTATTCTGACGATGAAGAAACTCTCCGTGCATCTAATTTAGCTGTTGATCAACCTTGCTCAAACAATTTGAACAGTAAATCAAGTTCTTCAAGATTAGTGCAAGAAAATTTGAAAGTGAAGCAGAAGTTATCGTGCCCTCGAACTAGTTATGAACTTTTTTATTTCTGGAAGACGATCCTCGCAAGGTCCATAACGATTGAGGAGTCGTACTCTATTTCAAGTACATTAGGACCTTCTAATTTAGGAAGCACCTATAGATGGATGGCTGAAATAGTACCTACGAAGAAAATGAATCAGGTAGACTCAGTGAAAATCGAGAGTAAAAGGGCAAGTAACTGTATCACAAGCGAGTTTTTGATGAATTCAGGTACTGTTAGTGTGCCTCCTGATACGACTAGGACATTTAATAGATTAACTGCACGGCCTTTAGATTTATCATTTGGCAAAGACTTCATGGAATCCAATGTGACATGCTCGGAAAATAATATTGTGCATGGGCAACATATCGACGAGACTGATTGTAATAATTTAGCTTCAGCAAGTCACGAGAGTGAAAATAGCATGATTGAAAGTAGGGATGGACCGTATGAGCACCAAAATGATCAAGGGATTGTTACATTTGACAAAGTAGATTCCTCTGAGATAGAAATTAGCTTTTCAGCAAAGGAAATATCTCCATACGCGCTTGCAAAGCAAGAGCATGCCTTTGCAGGGGCAATGGCCGGCGTATTTGTCAGCCTTTGTCTTCATCCTATGGACACAGTTAAGACGGTTATTCAATCATGCCGTGTTGATCAGAAATCCCTTCACGATATGGGCAGATCTATTTTCACTGAGAGAGGTACAATGCTAGCAAGAAGTTTGAGAAAATCTAAAACTTTGGGGATAATTACAATAAACTACCCCCTGTGGCCATATTACCAAAAAAAAAAAAAAAAAAAACTCTGAAAACTACAAAAATCATCCTTAAGGTTGCAGCCGTCTTACATCATGTACATTATGCACCTCCTGTTAATTGTGATAACAGAAATTGGTTATTTCATTAAATATGTTTACAATTACATCCCTCAAACTTTTCTAAATATTACAAATAACCCGAAATTGTTATCTTACATTTACATCAGCCAATTTTCTAACTATTACAATAAATGGCCAGATGAAAGTTGGAGTTATTTGTAATATTTCAAATAGTTGGATGTAAATGTAATATCTCGAAAAGTTGAGGGGTTGTAAATTTGTAATGAAGACCATGAAACTAATTTGGCGTGTGTTCTCAGGTATAACAGGGCTTTATCGTGGCATCTCCAGTAATATTGTGGCCTCAGCTCCAATTTCTGCTGTGTATACTTTTACTTACGAATCTGTCAAGAAAAGTTTGCTTCCACTTTTTCCCAAGGTAATGTGATCTTTTGTTACAAAATACGATCAGTTATCTGATGCTGGACTTTGGGCACCATTAATGTTTTCCATATTAATATGTTTGTTGAAAATGAAATTACGACTTTCCTTCGACAGGAATATCACTCTTTGGCTCACTGCACATCAGGCGGTTGTGCAAGTATTGCTACATCATTTATTTTTACTCCGAGCGAGCGTATAAAACAGCAGATGCAAGTTTGCTCACATTACCGAAACTGCTGGTATAGATAACTGTCTACTAAGTTTGTATTAAAGCATTTAATTGATAGTACAGTTAAATCGAATGAGTGGTCTGGTTGGGATAGAAATAGACAACATAACCTATGCATATAATGATTTTCTTCCTTTTTTTTTTCTAATTTTCTTCTGTTTCCGCGTTAGTTTTACTTGGTTTGATTGAACTATCTTTCGAAATTTAAGATGTCCGTTCAACTTTAAAATCAAATTTACCACATGTTTTGCGCTCTTTGGAATTTATGTTTATTCTTTTTGAACTACAACCATACAGGAGTGCCTTTATAGAGGTGGTTCAAAAAGGTGGCGTGCTTTCACTCTACACTGGATGGGGAGCTGTACTCTGTAGAAATGTTCCACATTCTGTCATCAAGGTAAGGTTAGGCAAAACTGCATTGTCCTTCAAGATAGCTAAATGATTATTTATCTGGGACTAATTATTATTTTTGAGGCCCTATTTTCATTTAAGAGAGTTTTGGATCTTCAGTATAATTTATTCTTACCAATTCTTTTATGGTATTTCTGATTATTTATTTTGATATTTTAAGCATCTTACATATGTATGTCTTCCTCCATCATCTGTCTTTTTCTTTATGCTTGATAATTCTTTATTCATATATGCAGTTTTACACTTATGAAAGCTTGAAGCAAATAATGTTGCCATCGACCAAATCGAAAGCTCAAGCTAACTTAGTAGCAACGGTTAGTTGTATGTCCTTGTGAATAGCTACTAACTTCATGAATGAAAAAGCTTAGAACTGAATCTGTAAGTAATTTGTTCAGTTATGATTTCATCTCATCATACTATCTCTTCCCAACAACTCAAGATTATGTTTGAGAAAATGGCTTCTTTTGCGTTTACTCCTACTACTTTCATGAATTTGACAAACTTGAGTTTGAAGTGATCATTAATGAAGTCATTCGAAGTCGTGTTATTTGTTGTTCTCGCAATGATGCTTCTACATCGGGAGATTAGCTTCTATCGTGCACTCACATGTCACAGTTCTTATTGAGAACTCAACCCGTACATTTATGGAGCTTTCATGCTCTTTCCCAAACCCTTGTCAAAGTCGACAATTTTAAAATTAAAAGTATAATTTCATGTCGGTAATTTAGTTGAAATTGACAATTTCAACTTGAACAAAATACTAGGACTGAAAAACCCTTTCTAGAAAAATATTCTCGCTCCATTAAATGTGAGCAATATAGATCAAATATTGGTAATCTTTTTCCTCAAGGGAAAAGGTTTTTCCATTATCTTATTTCTTGGTTTTGGCAGAATCCTTTTAATATAATCTAGCTTTAATATTGATGATACCTTTAAATATATAGTAAGTAATAATTTTTAAGGGATGATTTTATATAGTCCTCTATGTAAAGCTTTTTTAAATTGTTTTCTTCGTAATGCAGATTCTAGGGGAACTTTGGATACACTTAGCTGGGGTGGGGCTACTCCTCTCTGGTAATCAATACCTTGAGGATATTGAAACTTTATCCACTACTAATATAGCAAGTAAATCTATATTAGAAGACTGAAAGCCAGATTAATAGGCAAAAGTGACAATAATAAGAAATGAGATAATGTTTTCATGGAAAATCTTCTCCCAATGGAAAATATTACCAATATTTGATCTATATTCCTCACATTCGATGGAGCAAGAACATTTTTCCAGGGACTTTTAATTTCGATTGAATCACCGATGTAATTTTTGTTTTTGAATTTCAAAATTGTTTTGTTAGGGAGTTTAGGGGAAGAGCATGTAAGCTCGAAAAATGTCTGAGGAAGATCTCGATAAGAACTTTGAAGCAGAAGCTACTTTCCCAATGGTAGCATCATTGGGAGAACAAGAAATAACAGGATTTCTTGAAACTTGAGTTTGCCCTCAAATTCATGAGAGGGGGATAAACGCAAAATAAGACATTTTAATATATTTCTTGAGCTGTTGGGAAGAGATAGTATGATGAGATGAAATATTAATAACCAATCAACTTAAGTGGAGTTTCATATCTAAACTTTTTCCTTTTTCCTCTTCCATGCTAGTTGCCATCTCTTTTCCCATTCTTTTGCAGTTAATTTGTGGAGGATTAGCTGGATCTATGGCCTCATTATTTACAACTCCATTTGATGTAGTCAAGACAAGATTGCAAACTCAGGTTAGTTTTTCATTAACCTTTTTTTTTTTTTTTTTTCTATATGTTGCTTTGTGCAGATTGGAATTCAGGATGCTCAATCTCACATTAATTATTGTTTTTAGCTTCTTATATTAGAAATTCAATATGGGCAAAAAGATCTCATCAAATTGTCATTGCAGATTCCTGGATCTATGACCCCATATAGTGGAGTATTCAATACCCTCAGAGACATAGGGAAACAAGAAGGTTTAAAAGGTCTCTACAGGTGAGCAATTGCAAAACACCTGAATAACTTTTAATTTAGTATCATCTAAGTATGTACAGAAAGTATTCATAGTTCAGTCTTAACTAGCCACCTGCTGTAAGTTTCCATGTACAATCAATGGAATATGCAAGTGTTATAATGAATTGTTCATGCTTCATACAACTTCCAGCCACAAAAACATTTTACATAAATGCATTATTTAATTCATCCAGTTAGGAAGCTTCTGTTATGGAGTCATGTTCCATGATATACATGTTGACTTTATAATATCGATCACGTGTGACATGACTACAACAATTAGCTCGACTCATCACGATCTCATGATATTTTTCATGTAACTGCAAAAACCTATGATGTTGATGGTTTTGGGAATTTCATCTCATTTTCTGAAGGTTGCGACATGAAGAGCATCCGGCGTAAAATTGTCACTTTGTTTTTTGCATGAATTATAGTTTTAACTAATTTTAGACCGTTAATTGGTACTGTAATCTTCATGCCACCGACCCCAACATAGTTGGGAATGATGATGGTGGTGATGATGATGTTGATGAGGTGATGAGAAAGTATATGTTGATCCTTTGCTTTTTTAAACATTTTTGACATTTCGTTTTCTAATGTTTTGAAGTTATCATGATGAATACAGATGAAGATAACTTCTGAATTCATAACAAAGGTTGATGTAGAGACCGAAGAAAAATGCAATCAAATCATAAACTTCCTCTGCACTCATCATACCTTAGACTACAGTTATTTAGCATTTTTTAGCTTTTCTAAATTTTGTTTCTTGTCATTTTGAGACAATGGCCATGACCCATCACATTAAGATGATGAGGCATTTGCTTTGATTGATTAATGGGCCCACATTGTGATTGTCTTTCAGGGGGTTGACTCCAAGACTAGTGATGTATATGATTCAGGGAGCACTTTTCTTTTCTTCCTATGAAACTTTCAAGAGATTGTTCTCATTGGAAGTTTGACAACTTTGCATAATTTTCTAGTTGTTTGTCCGAACAAGTTTTGCCGTGCAGAAAGTTGAGCGAAGCTGGAGTGTTGAATTTTGGAGAGCTATTGATGTGAATCACGTGATGTCCGTTTGGGAGGAATTCATTGCATCGCATGTAAGCTTTAGAGGGTTGTATTAGGTTAGCAACTATATCGAGTCTGATAATCACTTGTGATATCGAGTTTTGGTAGCAACTATATCTTACATATTTGAGTTGTAATTTATTTTGTTGTTATAGTATTGTAATTCGAGTCGTTAGAAGGCCAATTGTTAGGACCGGCATATTAGGAGTTAAATAAAGTCTTAAACAGGTCCAAAACGAGCAATTGAGGAAAATGGATCGAGTTTCCCACCATTAAACTTAGACCAGTGAAAGATCTGGGAAGTTAGCATACTGTTGAGGGGTAGTATCTATGTTGCACAGGTGCGGGGGGGCGGGTGCGGGTGCGGGCAGATACGGGTGCGGGGATACGGTTTTTTGAAAATGTTAGGGTGCGATACGGCAAGGATACGTCTGTTTATTTTATATTTTATTATATATAATACTTGTTAAATATAAAAAACAACAATTCAAATATCACCATAAAATCAATTCAAATATATAAAACAAGTCATACAAAAAGCAATTCAAAATGGCTTTGAGCAGCGGAGCTTTCTAATGTTGTCCGTGAATACTGCTAAATGTAAAAGTAATTACTTATTAAATGATTTACTTTTTTGTATTTTAATTTATTTGATTTACTTTTTAAAAATTATAAAAAAATCTAAAAAAAAAAAAAAAAAAAACATAAAAAATTCGGACTCGCGTATCCTGGCACAGGATACGCGTATCTGTCTTGGGGATACGCGAGTCCAATTTTTTTTTTTTTGCACGGATTCGCCACGTGGCGAATCCCGTCTAATCCCACGCGAATCGCACTGCCATGCACCTACGATGTCCGTCTGCATACTGCCCAATTTTGAAGAATCCGTGCATTATAGGGTAGTATGCACAGGTTACTGCGGTTCACAATAGTTGATACCATCTCCTAGAGCCCCACTCGACATTGCATCATATATCAATCAGTTTTCCTGGATGCGACACATTTTTAGATCATTTGTCCCGCATGGAGTTTTGGGCGTAAGGTAGTGCATCATGAGGCAAATATATTGTATGTGTATTGAGTATTGTGTATAAGTTAAATGTACAACGCGTTAATGCTTTACATAAAGTAAATGTACAATATATTATTGCATCATGAGGCCCTTCTTACGGGGTAGTTAAGAACAAACCCCTTGGTCACAAGATCTACGTAATTAGTTACTCTCACCGTCTTACTATACAATTTAAGTTACTATTAAAACTGAGTATGTTAAAGATAAGTATTTCAATAAATTGATAAGTATTCTAGGAAGTCAGTTGCTTGATGTGTTTGATCTTAATAGTAATTAGATTATGTATCTGTAATAGACTATAAACTCTATATCATTAAGAATTCTCTTTGTATTGCATATGTATAAACTCTTTTACCAGTAGTATCAATATGTAGTTTATTTAGTTTTTTGTTATTGCAATTGATGTATTCTTAAACATATTATCGGCATGTAACCTTGACCTTCGTCCTCCTCATGGCACTGCGAAGCAAATGATCTCGCGTCCTCGTCTGAAACCCTCGGCTTCCCACAATCGGATCTGATCCAATGCGATTTGCATTTCGAACGACTCATAAATCCAACTGCTAGAGTCCACATTGCCGGAACCAGTCGCCTCTTTCCCAACTACCCAGATCCGAGACTCGCATAAAATGACTTGGGTGTCACATCCTCTTTTTCTAATCCCCTATGGTGCAGTCGATAACTGAGTTGAAAGGGCCGGTAACGACTGCCACAACATAATGTTTCTAGGTGGAGTCGTCAACATGGTTGGCAATATGGTCGTTTACTTCCATATGTTATGGAGGTGACCCTTCTTTGTGGAGTCGATAATGGGGTCGATAGTCTGTAGTTGGTCAGCAGATATTGCAACTACCATTTCTTTCTACATTGAAGAGTTCTCGCCATGGTGGCTTTGTCGACAAGAAGATCAGTCTCTTCCTCAACTACCGTCACAAGAGGGTTGGCCTCATGGTTAGTTTGGTCGGTAGGAAGGTCAAGTCTCTTTATCTACCATCTCCTTCTGCAAATGAGAGTTGGGAATATATGCTCGGCTACTTCCGCTAACATCTCCTTGAAAGGACAATCAACACCACATCAGAGTGAGTCTGCATCACATCCAAATTTTTTTCATCACTACCTTCACCATTCTTTAATGGCGATATTTCTTCGATGAGACTATCTTCGCATTCAGTTTGTCATTGCTTTTCTCCTCGACATCAACATCAATTTTTGATTCAATGATTATTTCTTTTCTCGGTTTTAGATCATCGACATTTGGTTCATCCAACCCATTTGGTCGCATAGCAGCTTCGGTTTTAAGTTCCCCTAGCCATCTCAATGAAGTGGTGTAGTAAGCGGATCTTTTGTCGGCTCGTTCATATTTTTTTTCTAAAAAACACCTAAATCCAATAAACTAACTTAGTCTTTGCTTTAATTTGCAAAAGGAACAGATATTCAATACGTCATACTTTCGGAAAAAAACTTGAAAGTGGCAGACGGTACGATCATTAGGCATTAGGTTGAAAAATATTATATTCTTCAAAGACTCAAATGTGGGGACATTCGTTTTAACAGTGGTTCGATGTAATAGCGTGCAAAATTGATTTCATTGTACCTTCTAACAGTGGTTTTTAACCAAATTGTTGGCCACTAAGTATACAGAATACAGCTTGGAAAGTGTTTTAAGCAACAAGCTGTACGATTTTCAAATCTGAGTGCGTAGCGGAACTTTTGTTAAAGTAAGTTGCTGTAAATACAGCAACTAGATATGAAGTGTATACTTAAAATAATCACAGATATTAAAACAGTAAATGCAGAAGGTAATTGACACAATAATTAAAGTGGCTCGAGGTAAACCCTTGTACGTCCACTGGTCCTCCACACAGGAGTGAATATGTTTATTATAAATACTACGTACACAACTACGTATTTATAATCAAACCTATCAATGTATCGTTCACACAGATTGATACAATGATCAAAGCTTTCAACCGTTCGCACAGATTGGTTTAGGCTTTCACTTGACTAACTTCTTCACACACAGTTCCGAAGCTTTGTCTCTTCAAGTCCATCACACACAGTTCGGGAAAAGCAATGCTTTCTCAGTCCACACAGGGCTGATGGGTTTGTTCAATGATAGAACAATGGTTTGAACAACAACTTGACTTTCTTGAGCTTGAACTGATGATGTGTTGTTCAAGGTTGAGCACTTGCATATTTCTTCTCTTCAGAATATGCAGTATGCTTGAAGAAATATGTTTGCTCAGATATATTCGTGTAAGTGCTTCTGGTTACTTGTTGTTGTAACTGATCTTCAAACTCTTGGGGATATATATATATATATATATATATAGCCTTCTGAATAGATCCGTTGAGAAAGATCCGTTGAGCAAAAGTCCTTAACAACTGGATGGTTAACTTGTATAAATCAAGATCCGGATTTTGCGTTGTTTGAAGATTTCTGTCGGTTTTAGTATTTAAATACTTTATCCTTTCAGTATTTAAATACTTCTTTATCAAACAGGACTTGACTTTAGCGAATACCAAAGATTCCTTTTCAAACGGTCTTCAGTCCTGTTCCGACAGGTATTGAAGGTCTCAATACTTTACAGCTTGAATGCTCTATCCATTTATGCTGTAGGCTATAAAGGAGAGGTCGCTGTATGGAATGTTTGCTAGATTCTTTGTTGCTTTGTCAATGGGTTGATAGCCCAGTGGCATCCCAGTCCTCCAATGAAAATTTGTTTCCTGGGGCAACCCAGGTTCGAATCCAAGGGGGCGCAGGTTTTACCCCAAAAATGGCATTCTATGCCGTATGTGTCGTGCCATTTGGCGACCTATCCGGGGGTTTTCCCTGTGAACTACCGCGATGGCATCCTGCCCGGTGGGTGTAGAGACCACATATGGGGTGAACAGGCTCTGACCATAAAACGAACGTTCAAAAAAAGACTCTTTGTTGCTGTATGATGGCATAATGATAAATCTTCAATACAGGCTCAGCAACTTCGATTAGACTTTCGATACAGCAGCTTGTTGTATGCTGGGTTGGCACATTGTCAAAACACTTTATCAAAACCACGATACAGGGATTGTTATCCCAACACAAAGTGAGTTGTTCTAACAACATTTCTATGTAATATCTTAAAAACCGGTGTCGTTGGACTTTCTAGCAATGGTTTTTATACGATCTGAGTCGTGTGGGTCTTATGTTAGTTGTGCCTTTTGGAATCGAGATGTGCCTCACAGTAATTGGTTTACTGTAGGTTCACTTGGTCCGTTCTTTTGGGAGCTACGTGTTCCAGCAAGAGTGATAGTTATGCACATGATTTTGAATGTTGTGGTCCATGTACGATCGATGTCTCGAGGGAGGAACCATATATATGTCATCTGTGTCTGTCTCTAGAATGGCCTTCTTGGTTTTCAGTTAGCTCCCCAAAGTTGTGCTTCATAATACGGTACAGCTTATATATGTATGGTGCATCTGAGATGTTGTACTATTTGTTGAGGTGCAATCCACCTCTATTAGTTTTGGCATTGTGCTCAAGGTACAACATTTCTCTTGTCTTGTCCTTGTTGTTGTATGTTTGTCGGAGAGGCGTAATGTCTCTGAGCTCCTTGATAAGGTACAACTTGTATGTGATGATGTGTTCTTTCTCTTGATGCATTAACCCTTTGATGGTGAGCAATATTTTGTCTTTTTGTCGATTTGGAAGTCTGTGTGGCTGTGTTGTACGTTGCTGATGATATGATCTAGGAGGTGGTACAACAACTTTTCTACGTTGTTCCGATCCTAGATTTTATCTCATTCATTTGGGCAGCAAGTTGCACATTGCTTTCCACAAAATTTTCAATCTCGACCTTGATGTTTTCGGAATATAAAGATATGTTTTTGAAGTTTTATTTAGCAAGTTATTTTCGTCTCTAAGCTCCACGTTGGAACGTGTGAGCGGTAGGTTTTATTTTTCAAGTTCTTATGGACCTGTTGAATAGTTTAAATTCATTCATCGTCTTTTAAAAAATAAATTAATAATATAGCGATTGAACCATCTGTTTCAAGCTTGTTGCAATGTTGTGTACAAAATTATTTCTATAGTTTTAACCAAAAGAATGCAATGGGTATTGGATGGCTTGATCAGTGAACACCAATCAGCTTTTGTTAAAGGCAGAGCTATTTTTGATAACATCTTATTAAGCCATGAACTGGTGAAAGGCTACAGTAGGAAAAGCATATCCCCTAGGTGTATGATCAAGATAGATATGCAAGAGGCCTATGATTCAGTTGAATGGCCCCTCTTGGAGTGTCTTATGCTAGAACTAGGATTCCCATTCACTTTTGTCAACTGAATTATGGTCTGCATAAAGTCAGTTACTTATAATATTAATGTCAATGGTGAGCTAACTGCCCCTTTTGCTGCTAAGAGAGGACTAAGGCAAGGTTATCCTATATCACCTTATTTGTTTGTTCTCTGCATGGAATACTTGAACAAATGTTTGATGGAATTGAAATATGATAGAGAAGTCAAGTTCCACCCAAGATGCAAGAAGTTTGGACTGCTTCACATCTGTTTTGCAGATAACTTGCTCCTGTTTACTAGAGGAGACCTCCAATCTGTCAGGAAACTTATGATGGCTTTTGAAAAATTCTCACTGGATTGAAAGCCAACCAAACTAAAAGTTGTGTGTATTTTGGTGGTGTAACTGAAGTAGTGCAGCATCAGATCTTGACTGACTCAGGCATGAGTAAAGGCGAGCTTCCTTTCAAGTACTTGGGAGTTCCTCTTTCTACTAAGAAACTGTCTGTGATTCAGTGCCAGCCACTCACCAAGAAGATCTTAGCAAGAGTTGAATGCTGGACTGCTAAATTGCTCTCCTACGCAGGCAGACTTCAGCTCATCAAGTCAGTTATGCTTGGGATCCAAATTTACTGGTGTCAAATCTTTTTGATTCCCAAAAAGGTGCTAAAGCTGATTCAATGTGCTTGTAGAACTTTTCTCTGGACAGGGTCAGCAAACACCTCTAAGAAGGCGCTTGTTGCATGGGATCAAGTATGTCAACCTCAAAGAGCTGGAGGATGGAACATTATTTGTGTTGAAATCTGGAATAGAGCTGATATATGTAAACTGTTATGGAATGTTGCTAAGAAGAAAGATAAGTTGTGGGTTAAGTGGTTGCATGCCTACTACATTAAGGATCAAGACCTTGCTGTAATACCCGTACTCTTATTGACTGTTTGACTCTGTTATCCTCCTTATTTTGTCGCTCTGTAAATGCTTGGAGATGTTGTTAATATTGTTATTGAGTTTCGCATCTCGTTTGGTTTTTGATCATGTCGTTTAGACCTTGCGGAAATGTTCTGAGCCAGAGATATAACGCACGCTAGGCCTAGACTAACGTACGCTAATTCTGCTTGATTAGCGCACGCTAGCTTTGGGGCCGTAGCGCGCGCTAAGAGGATCAGTCAGGTCAGAACCCGTATTTCGAACTGCTCTCTGGACTGGCGGATTAACGCACGCTAGGAGTTGTTAGCGCGCGCTATTCGTGGTTAGTAGCGCACGCTAACATCCGTCCGTAGCGCACGCTACCGGCCGGCCGCCAGAGGCGTGAAGTTGCCAGGTTTTCTGGAATATCGGGTAGCGTACGCTAGGCTTCGGCTAGCGCACGCTAAAGCTATTGCATAACGCACGCTAAATCATAGAGCTAGCGCACGCTAAGTTGGAGCGAGGCAGATGTGAGTTCGGACTCCGATCGAGTGCCACATTTTGGACTAGCGCACGCTAGAGGCGACGATTAGCGCACGCTAACGGAGCTCGCAAGCCACCGGACTATCCGGTGACTTCGCTAGCGCACGCTAATGAAGGAGGTGTAGCGTGCGCTAGATCGCGTATATAAATATGACAGTTGACTTCCATTTCGTCATTTCTCACCTACTTCACTTCTTTTCGACGGAAATCGCTCGGGAGAGACGATCTTGGGCGATTGGAAGCAATCTTCCTTCTAACAACAACATACTTGGTTGGAGAACAAGGATTTCTCAACATCTAATTCCTCCTAACGTCCGAATCAAGGTAAAAATCCTTAGAACCCTACTTTTTGGGAATTTTGGGGTTTTTCGTAGATTCGTCCGATTTATTCGTTTGGAAGCTTGAGAACCTTGAGATTATGATGTATCTATACCGTATGCATGCTTTTCCTACGATTTTATGGTTTGGGTTGTACCGTTTTCGGACTTGTGAGATTTTGGACGATTTTCCAACCTCTAGTCGACTATCCGTACATCCTTACGAATCGTAGACGGGTTTCGGGGGTTTCTTCGTATAATTTGAATATGGATAATTGATTATCATATTCCTTGCGAATCGTTTAGGTGCCGGAAGCGCGTGCTTGGACCTACCGATCTCATACCCCTTTTTCCGTTCGTTTTCTCGATGTCTCAAAGGCAAGTATATAATTATGATTGTACGTTCTCGAATTTGAAAGTAAGAAGTATTGATGGCATGATATGAACGAACCGTTTCTACGGCATTCATATATGTATTGTTGGCATGTAATGAACGAACCGTTTTGACGGCATTCCTACATGTAACGGCGGATGATATGAACGAACCGTTTCTACGGCATTCATATACGTCTTGATGTGGTACGATGAGATTTAGTTATTCCGGAATGCTAGTCTTGAATTGATGAATTGACGGTTACATTTACTTTATTGACGAGAAGTATTGTGTTTCATACTTGATATTCTTGCACTAGCTTTTTGACGGCTAACCCCTTATGGGGGAAATACGTTTTATGTATTTCAGGTTCCAGGAGAGCGGACAGGCAGGTATCGGGTCGGCATGAAGATGGTGGGCAAGTGTGATACTGTGTATTTCTTCCAGTTATGTTTGGAGTTTCCCATTCAGTGTTGTTGTACTGGATTGGCTATTGAATACTCGAGTATTGTTTTCCGTTTTCCTTGATGTTCCGGCTTGTGTTTGCCGAAGTATTGATTCGAGTTGTGATGTTTGTGAACACATTGGTTATGTTTTGAACACCTTTGTATTGTTTTTCATCCCATTGTGTGTAGACCTTATCGGTCAAAATTTATGGTTCCGCGTATGTTTAGCCTTGTGGGTCCCACGGCGGGGCTTACGGCGCTGTAATATTCCTGAATAACTCGGGGGTGTTACACTTGCAACCATGGATGTACCTGACAATGCATCTTGGGTTGTAAGGAAAATCATTTCAGCAAGAAATGACCTACTTGGTGTGGATGGTGGTTTGAGTAATCTGCAGAGGAACCAGTTCTCTATCAGGAAGATTTACCACCAATTGAGAGGAGTTGTTGTAATAATGTCGTGGCATAAGATGATCTCTAATAATGTTGCCCCTCCTAAGTGTAAGTTTATCACTTGGTTGGCATTGAGAGAAAGACTATCTACTGTGGAAAACTTGGTGAAGATCGGAATTGTGTGTGAACCTATTTGTTGCTTGTGTAACCGGGTCCCTGAAACTCTTGATCATTTATTTTTTGCCTGTGAATTTTCATATCAAGTGTGGAAGGATCTGGCTAGTTGGGGAGGCTTTGATAGGAGTTGTCAAGGTTGGAAAGATGAAATGCAATTCTTGATTACTCAATGTAGAGCAAAGAAAGGGAGGCAGAAGCTGTATAGAGCTCTTGTTAGTGTGGCGGTCTATAATGTGTGGATTGAAAGAAATATGAGACGCTTTCAAGATAAAGCCCTTGATCCAGAAACTGTTATTAGAAGATGCAAAATACAAGTAGCATCTAGGTGTAGAAAGGATCTTAAGATAGCCGGCATGTTGGCTAACTAGATTTGGATGCTTAGATTGTTTGATGATGGTCTTGTTGCTTATATGTTTGTGTACTTATTTGAAACCACTTGGTAATAATATATTAATTTTATCAAAAAAAAAAACTATATGTTTCAAAGCAACTATATATATATATATATATATATACTCAATAGACTTTCGGTATGTATTCTGTCCACTATGCTCTTAAGTACGGATAAATCTCGATAAATAATGTTTGATAAAGTAATAATCTTGCTTATATAATCATTTCTTCCGATCTCAACTTGGGTCAATAAGAATATAAAGTAATAGTTATATATATATATATATATATATATATATATATATAGGGATTGACTATGGTGGAAACACCCTTAATGGTGAAATCTAGAAACCAATTGCATTATTAAGTAATTTCATTGCATATTTGTTATTATTTGTTGCATCGTTCTGGTCGCTAAGATATGCAACAAATAATGCAATAAAAAAATACATAAATGCATATAATTCTACTCATCTACAGCCGTTAGATCACTAATATCAATGGGCTACAAAAATTTCTAGATTTCACAAGGTAATTTTTTTTTAGAACGGAGATTTCACAAGGTAATTAGTTTTCACATAATCTATTTCCTATATATATATATATATATATATATATATATATATATTCTAGAATCTTTCAATAAATTACCGTAGAAATATATTAATCAGTTCCTCTAAAAATATGCATCTACAGTTGATTGTTTATTCTTCCCATCTATCTTATCCTTAATTTTCTTTAGAGCATAAACAACTTCCTAAATATTTTGCTCGTATTGTAGCAAGTAATTTCTTAAGGTGATTATTGCCTGAAATGCCTCCTTTGAAGATACAATTGGAACAACAATACTATCATCTGGTTCCAAATCATTCTCTTCATCATCATTATTGTAGTAAATTTTAAATATGTGCTTGAAATGTTTTCCAAATATCTATATTTATATGTAAAAATAAACTTTTTGTTTTTTTTATAAAAGAACTATGTTATTAATGAAATTAAATACCATAAAACTATTGAAATGTTCTAAATTGAATCTTTGACTTAATTCTTACACACGTATAACGTACATAATATAAATATTAGATTTTTCATTTTTTTAATGTACATAATTTTATTTTATAGTAAAAATTTCTTATAAAGTATAACTATTCATTTACCAAAATGAATTATTTATTCATTTATAATCAATAAATAATTAATAAATAAATAATGTCGCTAAGTGGATATTTTTCTCCATCCTAAGATTATTATTTTAAAGGTTTAAGAACTTCATAGTTTGGTAGATGCAATAAATGAAGGGTCAAAAGTAGGACACATGATGAGGAATTATTTTAGTTCTCATTCGTTACTCATTGTTTTAATTACTTAATTTAAAACCCATCTTTTTTTTGAGTAACTGTACAAGGAAGATTGGGGTACGGACAGAAGAAAGAGGGCTTGAAAGAATAAGATACGTAGAGTTTCGATCTTGCGACCGTACTCCCCAGGCGGAGTGTTTCACGCGTTAGCTGGGGCCCTTCAACACCGTCAGTAGCCAAAGCAGCAGCTCTGGCTCCGAGAAGCTTGTTGAAAGGCAACCCCGCCCCTCTCATCTATCTATTATATTAAAAGATTGAGTCCCCTTATAAATGTGGAGGCTTCATGTGTAAGTATCTTGGTTTAAGTTTCATGCTTAAGGGTAAGTACATATGACCAACATTTAGTGCTTAATACCTACATTAATGCGCTGCACAACTCTTCACCTGTTGAAACCTGTGCACTTATTCCTCATTACTATGGAATACAAATCATACGAGCTTTGCAGTTTTTGGAATGGAAAACCTCACAGTTAAGTTCATAGGCCTGCAATTAGTTCCACCCTTTGCTTCGAATGTAATTCATGACTGCACTTAATGCACTTATTCCTAATTATTATGGAATATACAAATCATGGAGGTTTGCAATTTTGGGAATGGAATACAAAGGCTGCTAAAGCTATAAATAAACTGTGCCTACTCTTTCAACCACACCAGTTTTCCCTCTTCAACAATTTCATCAGCATTATCAAAAGCAATATACTATGTCAAAGGCAGTCATTCAGTTTGAAGGCCAAGTTTTTTTGGACTAGTTGGATCTTAACGTAACAGGTCCCATTGTTGCCATGGTGTGCAGGAAATGGGACATCAATGCTGTTACTGGCCGTTACCAAAGCACTGATTTTCTGATATCTGATGGGAGGGTAAGCTGCAGTTACCTTTCCTGAAAGTAAAGGAAAGGGGATTAAGAAGAATTTCAATTAGTGGCATGTATGTATGATTCTTCTATGGGTATGCTAACTATTTTTTTTGCCAGGGTAATACAATGCATTGCACCGCAAAGTCGAAGACATCACACACCTTTGTAACCAAGTTGACAGAGGGCAACATCTATACCATTACTGATTTTGCTGTAATACCAAACGCAGAAGAATACCGTATTATGAAAAAGAGTGCTTACATCATTGAATTTCATGGTGTCACCACTGTCAGAAGATCTTTGGTGAAGTCAGATGGTTTTGTGAGGCATCCTTTTGATTTCATAGATTTTGATGATCTGCAAGTTACAAATAACAAAAACTTGATTGGTAATGTTCAATGTCCACTAAATTTACTCTCACGTTTTAAATAATAGTTATAGGTTTAAGCAAATGTATACCTTGCAGATGTTGTTGGATACATCACAAATGTGGGCAGAAGCATTCAGCAGAAGTCGGGTTCAAGGACCTTAGATTTCTACCTCACTAACTAAAGGTCAGTGTCATTGTCTTTATAATTATACGTGATTCCAAGGAATAGCAATAATGAATGAAATGCTATTTTTTTGGCCTCTCATAAAATAGAGGCCAATCAATTAGGGTCACCCTATGGGGGAGCCTTGGTGATGTCCTGATAGATAAGAAGACGAAGAATGCTGGCCTTCACGCTGTGGTTTTGACCGCTGTAAATGCAAAGTTGTACAACAGTAAGGACCCATAAATATTAATTTTAAAAACTTTTTAAAGTATACAAGGGTTGATGCACTATTGTCCTTTACCTTGCAGATAAGCTTTATCTATCCAGTAGTTCATCTACAATGATACTGGATGATGATGAAATCCCCGCCTTGAAAGAGTTTAAATCTGAAGCAAGGTAATACACTTTGAATTAATTACTCAGCCCTCTCATGTGCCATTAAACATTAACATTCAACTTGGTGAGTTGGTGACAGTGAAATAGAAGTCGGGAAGGAAATCATACCATTCGTACCAGCTGACAACTCTGAAGCTATGGATGGGACATTGGAGAATTTGCTGATTTGGGCTCGCAACCACAAAAATGAGGTACCAGCTATTCTTTTAAAATAACACATCCCTCAATTTTATTCCACTTCTAACCTGTGGACATCTCTTTTTTCCTGCAATCTGTGACATTCAATTGTCAAGTTATAATTGATGATATCAGGACAAGAAAAGGGCGGAACTACCTGTCATGTGGCAGTGACAAATGCAGAAAGGGTGCCACAAGGAGGGATGGCAAATTTTGGTGTGATTCATGCAATAAGCCGACTGATTATCCTATGATGAGGTATAATATTGTTTAAAGCAAATTTAATTTCATATATGCAAATACACGTCAATGGTAAGAAGGACATGCGAAAGAATGTTCAGCATCCATGTAACACATTTGGTCAACAAGTACAGGCTTGAGTTGGTTGTTTCCAATGAAACCGCCCAAACTGTGGTGGTCGTGTTTGATGACCTTTCAAATCAATTGGTGAAATGTTCTGCTGAGTCACTTTTAAAAGAAGTTGATGAGGTATATTGCAACATTTTACCTGATTATAAAATGTTTTGGTCACTTACCATCATGTGCAGGGTGCGGAAGACCAACCTGCATTGCCAAAAGCTCTAACAAACATCATTGGCACCTCGCACACTTTTGAGTTGAATCACATACCTTCTTTGAGCACGGTACTTATGAGAGTTTTACCTGTTGGCATATTTGTGAGCCAGTTCCAGCTGCTGAAACCGCAAGTACCAGCACTGTAAGTTCAATCGCCGATGCAGAGAAGTCGGCGCTGAAAAGATTGACTAAAGCCCCAACATTGTGTTCTCCATCAAAACTTTCAGAAAACAAAAGAAAGCAAAGGTTAGCCTCGGATATTGCCAGCAGTTTGGATATCAGATAACATTAACATGCTTATATTTTCTTGCTAAACATGGGCGTACTTACTTGACGTCTGTTACTGTCTAATTACTGCTTTGCTAATGAGGACTCAGACATCGAAATAGACCCTGTTGAAAGTGAGGTGCTAGAAGATGATGATGATACCGAACCTGCAATAAAAAAAAAACGGTCATAACCCAACCAAAATATTACTACTTATTTGATATTTCCACAAATATTGAATTGAATGTCTTTGTCTTTCCTTTGCAGAAACATTGTGAGCGACTCCGAATCTGGATAGGCAGCTGGAGACCCAAAGCTTTGAATCGACGTCCCTATTGAATGACAATATCATCTTAGTTTTTGCTGAATATTAGTAAATTAGGAAACAAAAAAAAAAAAAGAGGATGCAATAATAGATAGGATGGTGTGCTTTTATTTTTTCCGTATGAGAAAACTATGTTTCAATTAGGCATTTTCTGGAAATTATTAAAGTTTGAATTTTGCTTTATAATTTATTCTGTGTATTCTATATGAACAATGGGCATATTCTGTAAAACCTCAACCATCAAACACTATCAAACACTAATTCAGCCGGTTACAGATTAAATGTCTTAAAATAGCATAAATTAAAGACTATTTGGACCAGTGGAATAATAGACTGAATTAAGACTCTTTGGACCAATAGAATACCAGCCAACTATTCCATACTACTTAGCTTTAAACTTTCAAATGTCCTAAAATAGACTGTATTAAAGACTCTTTGGACCAATGAAATACCAACCAACTATTTCAAACTACTTAGCTTTAAACTTTCCCCTTATCAAATACTTTAACAGAGATTGAATAAGGAAGTTGAATTTCAGGCATCTAACCTAAACATAGATATTGATCTGTCACACATCTCCAGGAATCAATATCAACAGATATACAGCATAACTTTCAATACTTGCTTAATAAACCCTTCCGTTTTACAAACAACCCTTCCGGCAATCATAATAAATACATAACCAAATCCATAAAAATAAATCTAAATAAATATATTGTTGTATATTGTGCTGCATTTGGTTATGTATTTACTAGATAGTCAATAGATTTATAAAAGATTAAGAAACAAATGTAACTACATAAAATGTCACTTAACAAACCTATGCATACAAATTCAGTTACCAAAATTCTTTTCAATATCTAATAAAGTGCTTTTATAAGTGAGTAAATTGGATTTATGAGTAAGCAAAAGTTACAAAACCTTTTGGTAAGACTTTTATATGCCCACTGATACAGTTGTTTCTTCACACCCACATATCAGCTATCCATACTACAAAATCATGGAATTCAGCAGGGAGGTGATCGCTCAGTACTTTTACATGTCGATACCGCAGGCTGCAAAAAAGCTTAATGTTGGTTTAACTCTTTTCAAAAGGCACTGTAGAGCTGTGGGTATTCAGCGTTGGCCCTGTCATAAGCTTATCAGTTTACAAATACTAATTAACCATTTTCAGGTTATGAATCAATTGACGCTAACATTTTATTCTCAAATTTATAGGGCAGAGCGTATATTATGTAACAGACATGGAACATCGGATGTCAATATTGACAAACAAAGAATGGTGTGAACTCTATAGTCGAAACAGTCAATCCTAAAGTCCACTGCATTTTTCGTTTCTTAATATTGACAAACGATGTTCAACATAGTTGCGCACTCTGATCTTCTTCAGTGATTCCTTTTGTTATCTCAACAGTCTAGCAATAAGTCTGGTGCAGACCTTTGCACAAAGCCTGTTTAAATAGCAAAAGGGATTTGTGAGCGAGCTCGGAGGTCCCAACTATGTTAGTATTTGTCTGCTACAACCATCTAGGTAAACTAAATTATGAATGGATCTGTTTGATGAATTGTAAGATTCTTAACTTCCATGCTACTCACAAAGTTAGTTTGCATTATAGGCTGAGAATGGAGGTGCAAAACCTGATGGGAGCACGCAAGAAATAATTAGAAGCCTGGAGGAAGAAAAGAGGCAGGTAGAAGAAAACCCTGATTTCCGACTTCCCAAAAGCACCAAAAAATTGAGACAAATGTATTTCAAAGCTAAGTACAAAAAAAGGAAAAGCATGAGTTTGGTACTCTCGTTAACAGACTCAAGAGCAGCAAATGAACCTACACCGTTGCAGACTATATTTCCTACCAATGACTCAGATTATGAAGAGATGGATGATAGTTATGGTAGTGACTGTGATAAGCAAACGTGGATTATGGTAGTGACTGTGATGAGCAACCGTAGCCGTAGGTGAAGATTGATATTGGAATTTTGCACTTCAAATAAAATGTTAGAAAACTAAATTATGAATGTTTAAGTTTAACCTTTGATTCCAACCTATTATTCACTCTGTGCAAATATGTGGTCTGCCATTTATGGATTGCAATACAAGCCATTAATCTAATCACTATCAAATCCAAATGCAACATAAATGAATTCAAAATTCCTACTATATGGATATGTGGTATGTGGTCGGCAAGATGTCATATGTGCTCTGTAAAGTGTGCAAAGTGTGGTCTTTTTTATACAATCCCTATTATAAAGTAAGTCACTTTAAAGAAATTAACACATTTTGTTATACAGCCATTAATCTAATCACACTCGAATCCAAATTCCACATAAATGTATTCAAAGACTATGGAAAAAAAGCACATAGGCCAGCAACATGCCTGTGTCCTGGACCATTTAAAGCAAGGCAATTAGGGTAAATTCCAACTATATGGAGAGTCCACTTTTTTGCCAACTATGGGGATATGTGGAGAGTCCACTTTTGGTGTGCATTCACTATCACAAAGGGAATAAAATGAGAGCCCCTCAGATCCATGATATCAATCAATATAATTCCACATCTAAATTATATGATCCTGTGACTTATGCATACCAAGAGATGACATATTTAAAAAACAATCTCAAACTCATCTAAAGTGCTGTCTCCTAAAAGAATACCTGTAATTTCATTCATATACTTTAGACACACCTAAATTATTGCAAAAAAAATATAGTCTATCCTAAGCCAACAAACTGGCATCTGGAAGGATAACATTCTAAAAACTCATCAGCTGGCCAGTTTCTTCATTTACTACTGGAATAAATGTGGGGAGTAAATAAGGAAAATCCAAAAGGCAATATTATACTCATTATACATCTGTTAACATCCTCAACTTATCTTTGATGCCTCATATGCAAGCAAATTGAATTTCAGGTTTCATAAAACAATGGATAAAGGTATAATCAAATTATCTTTTTTGCCATGTATTTAAATAATATGAATAACTACAACTATATGGATTTTTTTTACTATTCCAGGTGTACAAAATAATCGTGCCCAGATTCCATCATTCTCCAGTATACTAAACAATTCTATAAGGATTCATTCAGAAACTACTGTTGGTCAAGATGGGCAGCTCCAGTTTTACTGTAGTCTGAAACTAACACAAGATACCACTGCAGGAACAAGTGAATGTCTTACATCAGGTACATCAACAGACCCAGAAAACACACTACCAAATTCTACACAAAATACAGGGGGCTCAACTTCCAATAACCACGTAAACAGACCTAACATTGTTCCACAAACAATTAAAAGGCGCAATCCCAAAAAAAAATTAAAGAGAGCCGCGATAACATCTGAAGGTAATTTTGTATCTTATTCAAACCTGTTAATAAATTACACTTTATAATTTAGTTAAATATTATGACAAAAATTAGAGGTCATGATCTAAAAAACACTAGATAAGGATCAGATTAGCCATGTGTTCATTTAATAATAGCAAATTATTCTTTCGCATGTGTTCCTATCACTAACAATAATTTAGGTCCTCCGTCGCATCAATGTTGTTGCTGTGATGCAATAATGTGGTATCATGAGAGAAGTAATAAGGCTAAAAGAGCTACCAATCCATCATTCTCACTATGCTGCCAAGATGGTAAAGTACTCCTCCCCAAATTCAAAGAACCCCCACCACCCTTAAATACTCTCTTGGATTACACCGACCTTGAAACATCAAAATTTAGAGACCAAATTAGAGTATACAATAGCACGTTCTGCATTACATCTTTTGGGGCTAGAATAGACCATTCCATTAATACTGGCAGAGCGTCTTACACATTCAGGATAAGTGGTCAAAATTATCACCTACTCGGGTCTTTACTACCAAAAGTAGGCGTTCAACCTAAGTTTTGCCAGCTTTACTTCTTTGACACCGACAATGAAGTGAGGCATCGGATGTCTGCTTCCATTAATAATGAGGGAAGTGAAGAAGTTGATGAAAAAATAGTAGCAAGTCTCATTGACATGCTGAATCACTCAAGCTCAGTTGCCATGGGGTTTAGAATGGCAAGGGATTGGTGCACTGCTCATAATTCAAACAACTTTCAGCTCTGTCTACTTGGCCAAAGAACATCTTCAAGACAATACACGCACCTTCGGTTGCGGAAGTGGCAGCACTAATTACAGCCAATTTCCGTGAAGGCATAGCCATTAGAGATATCATTGTAAACAACAAAGATATTGGGCCACAAAGAATTTCATAATTGCATCCGTCCTATATGGCGCTCCAATATCCGTTGCTATTTCCGTACGTGGAAGATGGGTTCCATGATAAAATACCTTATCATGACAATACAGGAAAAAGGAAAACCACATGGGGTTTTGTCACAATGAAAGAGTATTACGCTTACATGATACAACAACGGAATAATCAGGCAACTACTCTGATAAGAGGGAGCCGTTTATTTCAGCAATATTTAGTAGATGCATACACGGCTGTTGAAGAACAAGGGCTTAAATGGAACAGGAATAATCAAGATGTCCTCCGTGTAGATCTCTATCATAATGTATGTGATGCTGTGACAAGAGGAGACACCAACGCAGCAGCAATTGGAAAAAGAATAGTGTTGCCATCGAGTTTTACGGGCAGTCCAAGATATATGATGCAAAATCGCCAAGATGCAATGGCCCTATGTCGAGCATATGGGAATACGGACCTCTTCATCACATTCACCTCGAACCCAAAATGGCCCGAGATAACTGCAATGCTATCCCATGTTCCTGGACAGAAGCCACACGGTCGTCCAGAGGTTGGGACCCAGGTTTTTAAATTAAAACTAACTGAGATGTTAGATGATCTTACAAAGAATCAGATTTTTGGTGAATCCCAAGAAGGTAACACAACTTAAATACTATTACGAAACGGCTTATTAAGATTATAAATACGAATACTTATGAAATGTTTCATGATGTGTGATTTCAGTTGTATATGTCATTGAATTCCAAAAGTGTGGCCTTCCCCATGCCCATATTCTTTTATGTCTCAAAGAGAGGGCTAAGTGAAGGACTCCAAATGAGATAGATGACATAATTTCAGCCGAGTTTCCATCTCCAACAGATGATCCAGATGGGTACAAAGTTGTTACTGACTATATGTTGCATGGTCCTTACGGGAAAAAAGCAAAATATGCTGCTTGCAACATTGAAGGCAAATGTTCAAAACACTATTCCAAAGCATTTTATGCAGAAACAACGCTAGATGGGGATGGATACCCTATTTACCGGCGGAGAGATAATGGAGTGAATGCTGTCAAAGGAAAACACACTTATTCTAACAGAGATGTGGTCCGTCACAATCGGTATCTGCTCCTTAAATATCATGCACACATCAATGTTGAATGGTGCAATAGAACAAAGGCCATTAAGTACTTATTTAAATACTTAAATAAAGGACGAGATCGAGCAAGTATTGTTATACAGGAAAACATTATAAGAATTGATCAAGAAGGGTCTGAAAAGGTTATTGCAGTTGATGAAATCAAAAATTTCTTAAACTACCGGTTTTAGCACCATGTGAGGCAGTATGGCGTCTGTTTTCATTCGACATACATTACCCCTACCCATCAGTCATGAAGCTTAACTATCATTTACCTAATCAGAACGCCATCACGCTGCGTGACTCAGAGAGTTTGCCCGCTCTTCTGGAAAAAGAAGGAATCAATATAATAATGTTCACCGATTGGTTCGAGCTCAACAAGCAGGAAACTCACGTATGCTGAACTTCCCAAAAAATATGTGTGGCATGAACAAGCTAAAGTTAGGAAGCTTAGGAAGCAGAAAAAATGCATCGGGAGGATTATTTACTCAAACCCTGTTCAGGGAGCGTTACTATCTTAGGATGCTACTGAACATAGTAAAAGGAGCTCAATCGCTCGAGGAACTGATGACAGTTAACGACATAGAATATAGGACATTTAAAGCAGCATGTTTTGCATACGGACTACTCAATGATGACAAGGAGTGGACACACGCTATAACAGAAGCAAGATAATGGGCTTTAGCACCACAGCTCCATGACTTATTTGTCACCATTTTGCTGTTTTGTGACATGAGCGGGCCACTGTAGTTTTGGGAAGAAAATTGGGAGGCTTTGTCAGAGGACATTCTGCATAAAAAAAAGAAAACATTTCAGATACCCTGATCTGGAGCTTACGGAAGAACAAATAAAGAACTACTGCCTCATGGAAATACAAGAGTTGTTAAATAGGAATGGCAGATCTTTGGCGAATTTCCAGGATCTTCCACATCCAGACCCAAGGATGCTTACTAACATGGACAACCGGCTAATAAGAGAGGCCCTTGACTTTGATATGAAAAAGAGCAAGGCTGAGCATGATCAATTGCATCCGTTGTTAAACACCAAGCAACACTTAATCTATGATGAAGTCATCGACTCTGTACATAATCAGAAGAGACGGTTTTACTTTGTTTAAGGGCACGGAGGGACGGGGAAGACATTTCTGTACAAAACTATAATTTCAAGGCTAAGATCAGAACGAGCCATAGTTCTTGCAGTCGCATCTTCAGGTAACACGGTTTACACATGATTATTACTTGATTGCTTCTTTATTATTTAAATAATTTACAAATAATCCCAAAAATTCATCTGACTTAGGGATCGCTTCATTGCTTCTCCCGGGCGGGAGGACTGCTCATAGAAGGTTCGTTATTCCGCTAGATTTAATGGAGACTAGGACATGTGGAATCAAACAAAACACACATTTAGTAGAGCTAATGCAGGTGGTAAAATTGATAATATGGGATGAGGCACCAATGACCCAAAGATATGCTTTTGAAGTATTAGACAAAACGTTAAGAGATATATTGGGATACCATAATGCTCAGAATATAGACCGCATTTTGTAATATCCGTATTTTCTTTTTCCGGTATTTTCACTTTTCGGTGTATTTCTCGTTTTTAGCGACCCTCGTGTAACCGTATTAATTTTTGAGAATATTTGTTTCGAGACTTTTTGTCATCCAGTTCTACGTTTATTGGTTATTCTGTCGCTTATTGATCTGATTCTCGTAATTGTCGTTCGGAACCGCCGTTTCAGGGTTGTCGTGGATCCATTCTATGTTATTATGCATTTTGAGATGATCCGTTTGATGTTTTGTTTATGTTCCGGTGTTTTGGGCCGTTAATATTCCGTGCCTAGCGCTCTAATCTTTATGCATAGCGCACGCTGGGGATTCCTTAGTAGCGGACGCTACGTTTGCTTCGTAGCGCGCGCTAGCGAGCTGAGCCCTAGGAGTGGCAGTGAACCTATTTCTGATCCCAGTCCTCTGGACTAATGGTTTAGCGCACGCTATGTTGTCTAGCGCACGTTATTTTTCGAAGGCTAGCGCGCGCTAGGTATCTGTGCGCGCGCTAACGCGACTGTCCAGTACTGGGCAGTTTGTTCTGGACTCGTTCAGGTGCCCAGGTAGCGCACGCTATAGCTCGATAGTGCGCGCTACCGAGTCATTGTTAGCGCACGCTAGATAGTAGTAGCGCACGTTAACGGTCCAGGACAGTGAGTTCTGGACTATAATATAACTGGGTAGCGCACGCTAACACTTAGCCATTAGCGCGCGCTAAGCCGTGTGGCTATAAATACCCAGGAGTTGACTTTGGACGGATCTATTTCTCATTTCATCTCCTTTCCCGCGGCTTTGGCGATTTTGGGCGATTTCTTGGCGATTTCTTCCTTCAATCATCTCAACCATCATCTTCTTTGAGTTCTTGGTGTATAATAACATCAACATGAATCTTTCATCCTAATCCAAGGTAAATCTTCTAAGAACCCTACTTTTGGGTAAATTGGGGGTTTTCGAGTTTTTCTTCGATTCGTTCCGTGTGGTTGATTAATTCATGTTGAATATGATTAATCTTGTTAGTATTCTTGTTTTCCCTACGGATTCATGGTATATTTCTTGATTGTTGCGTATTCGAGAGGATTTGGTTGTGGTCCGCCCTCGTTGTTTTTATACGAATATACATGAACCGTAGGAGGGTTTTCGGGTGTATTCCATTTCCGTATTCGTTTAGAGTTGGTTGTGATTATGTTCTTCGAATCGTTAGGTCGGTTTCGTTGGTTCCTAGCATTCGTCGGTGCTTTTCCTTTCCGTTCGTTGCGTCGTCAATTATTCAAGGCAAGTATTTTGGAAACCTTTATGCTTAACGTGAAATGGTAATGTATATTGTGTGTGATTTGCTCAACTCGGGAGGGTCCGACGGGGCCACGGAGGGAATCCAATGGTATTAGCCCTGGATTCATGAGTTTGTTTAGCTAGCCAGCTCGGGAGGGTCCTTAGAGGCCTCGAGTGGGATTTGTGGCTTCATCCCGGTCCTAGGTGATGCATGTGCGTGATTTGTTTTATGATATGGCCAGCTCGGGAGGGTCCTTAGAGGCCTTGAGTGGGATTTGTGGCTTCGTCCCGGTCCTAGGCAAATGTGATTGACTGTTTATTTCCGAAAAAGACATGTCTGGTTTAGGTTTTGAAATAATTTGGTGCATCGTGCTATGAAACGTGTAAGCGAATGGTTTGCCTTGATTACTTGTACTAGCGTAATTGCTAACCCCTTTGGGGACCCGTTTTGGGAAAATTCTTGTTATGGATTTCATGTTATGTTCTGCCGGACGAGCAGGCGCTGGGACAGTACGAGGATGTTGGCCAGGGTCGTTGACATGTGCATTCGAGTCTTCTTATTTCTCTTGCCCCTTTCGATATGGTTGTTTCCCACATTTATAAACTTATAGATTGTACTCGCGAGTACTTAGGCTTTTCACTCCAAACTTCGTTCTGTATTAACTAAAGTTGCTATGTTGTCGGTTAATGTTTATTACGCCAGTTGCTCCAGGCGTATTATTATATGTTGTATTATTTAAATGTGTGTCCTTGCTAATTGAGATGGTTAGTCGAGTGGTGTTTTCTTGTTTTAGCCTGGTGGGTCCCATGTGTAATACCCGTACTTTTTATTGACTGTTTGACCTTGCCGTTTCTCTTATGTTGTCGCTCTGTAAACGCTTGGAGATGTTGTTGATATTGTTATTGAGTTTCGTATCTCGTTTGGGTCTTGATCGTGTTGTTTAGACCTTGCGGAAATGTTCTGGGCCAGAGAGATAGCGCACGCTAGGCCTAGGCTAACGCACGCTAATTCTGCTTGATTAGCGCACGCTAGCTTTGAGCCGTAGCGCGCGTTAAGGGGATCAGTCAGGTCAGAACTAGTAACTCGGACTGCTCTCTGGACTGGCGGATTAACGCACGCTAGGAGTTTGTTAGCGCGCGCTATTCGTGGTTAGTAGCGCACGCTAACATCCGTCTGTAGCGCACGCTACCGGGCTGGTCGGAAGAGGCAGTGAGGTTGCCAGGTTTTCTGGACTATCAGGTAGCGTACGCTAGGCTTCGGCTAGCGCACGCTAAAGCTGTTGCATAACGCACGCTAAGCCATAGCGGTAGCGCACGCTAAGTTTTGGGCAGGGCAGAGACAGTAAGTTCTGGACTCCAGTACTGGATGCCACATTTTGGGCTAGTGCACGCTAGAGATAGACGATTAGGGCACGCTAGCGGGGCCGGCAGAAGCCACTGGACTATCCGGTGACTTCGCTAGCGCACACGCTAATGAAGGAGGCGTAGCGTGCGCTAGACTGGGCAGATATATATATGACAGTTGACTTCCTTTTCGTCATTTTTCATCTTCTTCACTCTTTTTCGACGGGAATCGCTCGGGAGAGACAATCTTGGGCGATTGGAAGCGATCTTCCTTCTATCAACAACATATTTGGTTGGAGAACAAGGATTTCACAACATCTAATCCATCCTATCGTCCGAATCAAGGTAAAAATACTTAAAACCCTACTTTTTGGGAATTTTGGGGTTTTCGTAGATTCATCCGATTTATCCATTTTGAAGCTTGAGAACCTTGAGATTATGATGTATCTATACCGTATGCATGCTTTTCCTACGATTTTACGGATTGGCTTGTGCCGTTTTCGGACTTGTGAGAGTTGGACGATTTTCCAACCTTTAGTTGTTTATCCGTGTATTTTCATATATTGTAGATGGGTTCTGAGAGTTTCTTCGTGTAGTTTGAATATGGATAATTGATTATTGTATTCCTTGCGAATCGTTTAGGTGCCGGAAGTGCGTTCTTGGACCTACCGAGCTCATACCCTTTTTTCGTTCGATTTCTCGATGTCTCAAAGGCAAGTATATATTTATGAATGTGCGTTCTCGACTTTGAAAGTAAGAAATATTAATGGCATGATTATTTATATCCACTCTGGGGCGGGCCGACAGGCCCCCTGAGGGTTTCGTAGCCTCTTGGTGCGATTCCACAGATGATATGAACGAACCACTTTGGGGCGGGCCGACAGGTCCCCTGAGGGTTCCGTAGCCTCTGGTGCGGTTCCACGGTATTCATATATGTATTGATGCGATGCTATGAGATTTAGTTATTCCGGAATACTAGTCTTGAATTGATGAATTGACGGTTACATTTACTTTATTGTCGAGAAGTATTGTGTTTCATACTTGATATACTTGCACCAGCTATTCGACGGCTAACCCCTTTTTGGGGGAAATACTTTTTATGTATTTCAGGTTCCAGGAGAGCGGACAGGCAGGTATCGGGTCGGCATGAAGATGGTGGGCAAGAGTGATACTGTGTCTTTCCTCCGGTTATGTTTTGAGTTTTCCATTCAGTGTTGTTGTACTGGAAAGGTTATTGAATACTTGAGTATTGTTTTCTATTTTTCTTGATGTTCCGGCCTGTGTTTGCCGAGGTATTGATTTGTGTTGTGACGTCTTTGGATACATTGGTTATGTTTTGAATACCCTTTGTATCGTTCTTCCTTCCATTGTATGTAGACCTTATCGGTCAAAATTTATAGTTCCGTGTATGTTTAGCCTTGTGGGTCCCACGGCGGGGCTTACGGCGCTGTAATATTCCCTGAATAACTTGGGGGTGTTACAGAATATGGTATCAGAGCTTAGGTCTATGGATACCTAGGCTGTCGGTCTTTTGGGTCGATCGAGTCATAATTTGTCCACAGTATCACTACTCTGCCATCATCACAGTGCGACCGGTGCTTGTAAGACCTCTTGCTCTTCTGGTGTTTCCTTATTCGTTTTGCTTCCTTTTATTGGTATTCTTGAGAATCGGTCACTTTGATGACGTGTGATTGAATTGTGCTTACGTGACTTGTGTGTTCTTCAGTATGTCAGCTGGTAGGGGCCGTGGTCGTGGACGTGGAAGAGGTCGTGGCGCGGCCGTTTCCATCAGTTCTGTTGCGGGGTCGACCAACCCCAGCTTGTCGAACTCGGTGCATCCTGACACCGAAAGTCAGCACGACCAGTCGAATGGCCAGGGGAACAACGCGGATGTTGGAGTTGCGAATGTACTTCAACAATTGGCTCAGATGACCATTTTAGCCCAAACTGTTCAGCTGAATAATCCAAACCCGAACACGGATGCCTTGCTTCAGAACGTAATCCGTATGCACCCTCCACAGTTTGGCGGTGCCACAGACCCGTTAGGCTGGGAAGATTGGCAAGCGGAATTAGAAAAGATTTTCGAGGCGGTTGATTGCCCCGAAGTGAGGAAAGTACCGATTGCTCAGTATTTCCTCACTAAGGAGGCCGCTACCTGGTGGAAGGTCATCAAGCCACAGGATCGTGTTGCCACGTGGGATGAATTTAAGGAGCTTTTGGAGGCCGAGTTTTGTCCTTGGCCGGTGCGAGAGAGCCGAATCCGAGCCTTTTTTGAGGCTAAACCGCAGAACATTCCTGTTTCGCAAGCGATTGTAGAGTACAACCAACAACTGATCCACGTGAAGGATCAAGTACGGAACGAGCGTGATAAGATCCGTTATTTTGATATGCGGATGAATTTGGACTTATGACGGTACATGGCCGGATTTGCTTCTACCACACTGAAGGAGTATCAGGATAGAGCTTTAGCCCATGATATGTTAAGCCCCGACAACAATACCGTTGAAGAACCGAAGAAGCAGAAAGTCACGGGGAATTTTTATGGCTCTAAGGGTGGCAACTTTCATAGGTCACAGACGACTAACCGTTATGCCGGACAGTCATCACGTTCTAATAAAGGAAAGAGGGGTTACCGTCCTACTCCGGGTACCACAAATCGCACGGTGACTTGCTATAATTGTGGCCGTCCAGGCCACGTCAATTTGGAATGCAACTTTCCACCATTGAAGTGTCATATGTGCGGACAGATAGGACATAGAGCGGCTTATTGTTCCGAACCGAATCAGACTTTGGACACTCGGGCTTCTGCCCCAGCACCACTTGATCAAAGTATGAATCAACGACAATCTTTTGGTCAACCTCAGCAGAATTTCGGCAGGGGCCGGGGACGGGGTCAGAATGCTGGAGGGGGAAACTCTAGCGTCGGTTCGGTACAACCACGGGTTTATAAGAGGCGTCGAACAGACGAACCCGACGCGGCGGTGGCTTCAGGTACCATTCATATTTTATCTCATCCAGTCCGCGTACTTTTTGATTCGGGTGCTACACATTCTTTTATTTCATTAGGGTGTGTACGCCGTTTGAATATAACTTGTATGACTGCTTGCGATCCCTTCATCGTGAAACTGCCTAGCGGGGATAGAATAGTAGGGAACCGGGAGATTAGAGATTTTTTGGTGATTATATCCGGTATGGAATGGTTATCGAATCTGATTGTAGTTGATATGGAAGGCGAGGACGTGATCCTCGGCGAGGATTGGCTTGATAGTCATCAAGCGATTATGAATTATCGTACCAAGGTTATCACCATGATGACTTAAGACGGATTTGAGTACTCATTTTTGGGGCGTAAGTCGGGACTATCCAAGTTACTTATCAGTACCATGAAGGCCGTAAAACTTTTGAATAAAGGTTGTATGGGCTATTGGTGTTATGCCTTGAAAACGGAAGGAAACGAAATCGATTTCTCTTCAATTCCGGTTGTCAGTGAGTACCCAAATGTTTTTTCGGATGACCTCCCGGGATTACCGCCAGATCGAGAAATAGAATTTATCGTAGACTTAGAGCCAGATGTGGCTCCGATTTCTAAAGCACCTTACCGGATGACACCTTCCGAGATGCAAGAATTGAAGAATCAATTGGGAGAAATTCTGGAAAAAGGGTACATGAGACCGAGCGCTTCGCCTTGGGGGGCGCCTGTTCTTTTCGTGAGGAAGAAGGATGGTTCACTACGTTTGTGCATCGACTACCGTGAGCTGAACAAAGTAACCATCAAGAACAAGTATCATTTGCCTCGTATAGATGATTTATTTGATCAATTGCAAGGGGCTGTAGTTTTCTCGAAGATTGATTTAAGATCCGGGTATTATCAACTCAGGGTGAGGGAGTCCGATGTTCCGAAGACGGCATTTCGGACGAGATATGGACATTATGAATTTGTAGTTATGCCTTTTGGGTTGACTAATGCACTGGCAGTTTTCATGCAGTTAATGAATAAGATATTCATCGAGTACCTCGACAGGTGTGTAATCGTCTTTATTGACGACATCTTGATCTACTCTCGAGATAAGGAGGAATATGCCCGATACTTGCGTTTGGTTTTAGACATTTTGAGAACCGAGCACCTCTATGCAAAATTCTCGAAATGTGAGTTTTGGTTGGAAGAAGTTATGTTTCTCGGCCATGTGATTTCGGCCGAAGGGGTTCGTGTAAACCCGCAGAAGATCGAGGCAGTGCTAGATTGGGCACCGCCTAAAAATGTTAAGGAAGTTCGTAGCTTTTTGGGCCTTGCTGGGTATTATCGTCGGTTTGTCGAGGGGTTTTCGAAACTCGTTCGGCCGCTTACGAAATTACTCCAGAAGACCGAAAAGTTTGTTTAGACGGATGAAAGACAACAGAGCTTCGATGAATTGAAGAGGCGTTTGACTTCAGCGTCGATTTTAACTTTGCCACATGGTAGTGAGGGCTTTGCAGTTTATAGTGACGCTTCGGGTCAAGGTCTGGGCTGTGTACTTATGCAGCATGATAAGACGATAGCTTTTGCGTCACGACAATTAAAGCCTTATGAGATGAATTATCCTACTCACGATTTGGAATTGGCCGCAATTGTCTTCGCACTCATGATTTTGCGGCATTATTTGTATGGTTCTCCATGTCGGATTTATACCGATCACAAGAGCCTGAAGTATATTTTCAGTCAGAAGGAGCTGAATATGAGACAGAGACGTTGGTTAGAGTTGATAAAGGATTATGATTTGGAAATTCTTTACCACCCCGGAAAAGCCAATGTCGTTGCGGATGCTTTGAGCCACAAATCAGCATCTCTTCAAATACTCGAGGTTCTTACATCTCAGATGAAAATTCGTCAGGATTTAATTAAGCAAGGGATAGAAGTTTGGCTTCAACGAGTACAGGGACAGTTGTGTACTCTCGAAATTACTTCGTCCTTGGTTGATGACATCAAAGGGAAGCAGTGGAGTGACCCGATGATTTCTCAACTGAAGGAAGATGTAATTAAAGGAAAAGCTCCTGGTTTTGTGGTTCACGAGGATAGTATTCTGAGATTTCAGGGCAGGCTTTGTGTTCCGAATGATTTAGAGTTGAGGCAGAGAATTCTCCGAGAAGCTCATGCTACGCCTTACTCAATCCACCCCGGGACGAGTAAGATGTAATACCCGGTTGTAATTCAGTCATTATCATTCAGTAATTTCATTCGGTGATTGTCACCCAGTGTATATTCACTCGATTATAATCATTCACCAATCATATTCATTCACCGTGTTCACCGTTCGGAAAAACTTCGAGTGGTGTATCATTATTGTTCATTGTTTCAACTTTCCTCATATGAGTTCGACTTTGTTAGATCACCATTAATTTTTGGTAACTCCAAAAATTCTAAATCTTTGCAATATTATAGAGCATCGAGTTAGCTTTGCAATGGTTCAAACGGTGAGTCAATCGGAGTCCGGACGAGAGAGTTATGGTCGTTTTAGCTCAACCGCTCATTGGCCGATCATCGCCGAACGAACTTCGGCGTGTCGTCGACACGGCCGTGCCGTACTCGTCCGGAAAGTGCCGAAGTGTCTGCCTCGAGACCCGGCCGTGTCGTGCAGCGCGGCAGTCGCACCCTTCGGATAAGCGAGCAGAACCGGCGCCCGGCCGCGGCCGTGTCGCACAGCGCGGTCGAGTCATGCCGAAGTCATTGTCGGACGGGTCATCGTCGGGAGGCCCTCCGGCGCGCGACCGTGTCGGCGAGGACACGGTCGAGTCACTGTCGACCAGCTGTCGGCCGGTATGCGACGACACGGCCGTGCCGATCGGCCGGGCCGTGTCCGTGACGATCAACTCCCTATAAATTCATTTTTTGAGATTTCACCATTTTTCTTCCTTTTCTTCACCTTCAACCGAGAGATAAGGCTTGAGGAGGGTTTTTCCTTCACAAATCATTTGGGTGTTTGATTTTCTTCATCTCCTTTCGATCGTGAAGCCGGATAATCAATCTAACGCGTGTTCTTCGGATTAAAGCACTTGGATCATCAAGAGGTAATTCCTTCAACACTTTGGACTTCGATTTTGTGTTGAAATAGGATGTTTTGGACGTTATAATCATGATATATGAAGGGATATGTATATGATTATGAGTTTGTATAAGGATTCATTGGATTATTGAGGGTTTATTCAAGAACACTTTGAATATCGAGTTGGAATTGGGGATTTTCGACTAATTGTTGTTATAATCACATTTTTGGGTATTCATAGCGGATTATTGATCGTATTGGAGATGTTTTGTTGGTTTGAAACACTTCTTGGGGATTTTGATATTGGGATATCGAGGTTTGATTGTAAACAATCGGAGTTTGGATACAACGTATTCGATATAATGCCCCAATGAACTTAGTTTAATCGTATCGACATTTTGAGTTCGTTATATTCGTGTTTAATTCGTATATTGATCGGATTGTCGGTAATTGTATTGAATTAAGGTTGTTCGTGAGACCGACACTTCATTTAGGACGTTGTTCGTGGACGGACATTCTTCATCGGTGTTGTGTAAGTTAATTCTTACTCGGTTAAAAGGATATTCATACCTTTTGTTGTTGATCATTCATAATCATAACTCATTCATCATTGTATTAATCATATTGAGACTTGTAATTGTTGAACAATCACATCATTAACGAGGCAGCGGTTCCAACCATTCCATTAAAACTATCCATCACTTCATTATTACTCTCATCTCGGTGAGTCATTCTTAACTTTGTCAAATTATTATTTATTCTTTGATATTCATTACGGTCATTCTCGTTCATATGACCTTCTGGGTTCATATTGCGTGGCCGGGTGCGGATGTGTGGAATTTTTAGTCGGGCACGTTATGGCCATGTATTGGGAGTGATACATTGGACTGTGCACACGGTAGCAGTTACCTCCGTGAGACTAATTAGGTACAAGGACGGGTGTGTCCGGTCATTCGTCTTGTACACTTGCACGTAACACTACGGGCGTACTATGATACTCTTCTTCGGCGTAATTCATAACTAAGGATATTTCATAACTTGATTAAATCATGTTTGTGTATTTTCAACCCTTGAGGATTGTTGTTGTTTAACCGACCCATTTGGGATTTTGTTTTTCGAGGTCATGGCAAGGCAAACGCACGGGAATAGCATGTTGATGTCGAGGGTCCTAGTGATACTAGTAGGGGCCCCGATCTTTCGATTATTCATGTTATTGTCCTTTATTTTTCAGCTGAGACTTTCATTTGAATACTCCGTTTCATTCGAGTGTTGTGTATTTTATCTTCATATAAAATACACTAGTATTCGGTATTGTCTGGTGTGTTGTAACTAAACTCCTCATCGGAGTAATTATTGTTGTAATGTAGTTCGGTACTACATTTATCTTATGTAATTCATTCATTTTCATTTGCACAGTGGGTCCCGGTTGGGGATCTACGGCCGTAATATCCGCCTAGTTTGGGGTGTTACAGAGTTGGTATCGGAGAGTGGTTTTGAATACTACCTTCCGAGTCATGTCTTATTTGAAATCATCGTCATCGGACTAGTATCATTGGACTTTCGCGTCACGTGTGACTGTGCAAATGCCGAGCCAATCGAATAGGAAGAAGCTGTAAGATTTCTAACGCCATGGTATAATTTACGGCAATAGTCATTCATTCATCATTCATCAATTAACAATCCTCAAACATCATCATTCATTATGATCAGGACGATCATATTAACTCATTAATCACTTAATTCATTTCAATACTCAGTTAATGATCAGGACGATCATATTAACTCACTAATCACTTAATTCATTCCAATACTCAGTTAATGATCAGGACGATCATATTAACTCATTAATCACTTAATTCATTTCAATACTCAGTTAATGATCAGGACGATCATATTAACACACTAATCACTTAATTCATTCCAATACTCGATTAATGATCGTGACGATCATGTTAACTCATTAATTACTCAATTCATTTCATTACTAAGTTGTCACTCTGGATGATCATTTTATCAATCTTGTTAAGTTATTCAAGATAATCATTTCAAGAATTTCATCGATAATCATGTAACTTCATAAATCATTCATATAATCACTAAGTTAGAGCATGTATACTCATTTTCATCATCTCATGACATAATCATAACGTGCTAATCATGCGGGAAATATAATCATTATGCGACCTTCCTACTCCGGTATGGAGAGAACTGTCGAGGATGCATGGGGAGAGGCATGCGAACCGAAACCCGAGAAATAATCACTCATTGCCGGAAATCGTGCCCAGGACTCGGTTCGATCGAGAAGATGTTCGGGTTGATCCACTCACTTTTATGCAGCCCATGATGACCCATGTGCGGTTGCTCAATCATCATTGCGCCACTCTGGCCGGATTAATCGAGCGAACTCTCCGTGCAGCCACCGCTAAGGAAATTGCCGGCGGCAACTGCATATGTCAATAGGAAATCAACGGCGTAATCTATCCGAAGGTGGTCATCAACCTTCAAGAAGCCTCGTGTGAGTCCTATCGTTTCGAGCGATCTCCTACGGCGCATAATCGTGCGGGATCTCATTCCCGGCGGCCTTCGGCCATCACCTGTTTCAATTGTGGAACGCGGGTCATTTCAGCGAGTGTCAAACCGTCTATCACGTGCTATAATTGTGGGAATTTTGGGCATAAGGCCCGTTTTTGCCGAAAGGACTCCAAGTCGGCTCCGGTGGCATCTCGGGCCCCGAAGCAACCAGCGTTTAATCGATCGCTTTGTCATCGTCGTTTAAGATAATGGAAGCAAATAGAGTTGGAGCTCGTATTTATCAAAGTGAGCGTCCGGTTCGGGGACCGGCAAGTCCCAGATTCATATGATGAGGAGGATCGACGATCCGGTGGTCCGAATGATTTCGTATACTCGTAATTTTATTTCAACTTGTGTGTACCTTTTGATCTTTGGTACACCGCATTCATTCATTTTCGAATCATGCTTGAATAGACTTATTTCGGGATAGTCCTATTGTTTGTGGACCTCATACCATCGGTCTACCCGACGATGGAAGAATTTTCTAATCATACCTAAGTAAGCTTAGTAACCGCGATTGGTTGGTGGACCTAATCGTGGTGAATTTATCTTAGGACGATGTAATTTCGGTATTAGTTGGTTTAACCGTCTTGATACTATCCTCAGTATTTGTTAGCGTTTGGTCGCTATCTTTCCGTCGTTGGTTGTCGAATGTGTGCTTCAGGAAGTAATCCCGTTGTTCGGTAGAATTTATCTTATGACGAAACAGAGAAATTCGCAATCGAACTATTCAATCATTCATTGTATCATTTCCATCGATTGGCTTTTCTAAGACAATCGATTCATTCAATCATTCATTGTATCATTTTCACCGATTGGCCTTTCTAAGGCAATCGAGTTATTCAATAATTCATTGTATCATTTTCATCGATTGGCCTTTCTAAGGCAATCGAGTTATTCAATCATTCATTCTATTATTTTCGTCGATTGTCCTTTCAAAGGCAATCGAGTTATTCAAACATTCATTGTATCATCTTCATCGATTGGCCTTTCTAAGGCAATCGAGTTATTCAATCATTCATTGTATTATTTTCGTCGATTGTCCTTTCAAAGGCAATCGAGTTATTCAAACATTCATTGTATCATCTTCATCGATTGGCCTTTCTAAGGCAATCGAGTTGTTCAATCATTATTGGTGTCTCTTTTTATCGATTGACCATTCTAGGGCAATCGAAATGTTCAATCATTCATGATATCATTGTCATCGATTGACGATGTATTTCCAGACGAGTTATCTAGTTGCCTTCACATAGAGTAGGGGAATTCAGGAGTGAGTTGGAGCCGGTACGTCCCCTTTATCGAAGGCACCGTATCGGATGACCCCGACCACAATGCAGGAGTTGAAGATTCAACTTGAGGAATAGTTCGAGAAAGGTCATCTTCGACCGATTGCGTCCCCGTGAGGAGCACCAATGTGATCTGTGAAGGAGAAGGATGGCTCGTCTCGTGTGTGTATTAATTACCAGGAGTTGATCAGGGTGATGATCAAGAGTAGTATCCCTTACCCCGTATTGATGATCTTTTAGATCAACTTCAGGGAGCCTCAGTATTTTCCAGGATCGACTTAAGATCTGGATATCACCAGTTGCGGATTCGAGAGTCGGATATCGCGAGGACAGCGTTTCATACACGCTATGGTCATTGTGAGCTCGTAGTTATGCCGTTCGGGCTAACTATTGCACCTGTGGTATTCATGGAGTTAATGAATCGGGTTTTCATCGACTTTTTAGATCAGTTGTTATTGTCTTCATCGACGACATTTTGATTTATTCTCGTAGCCGAGAGGAATACGAGGTTCATCTTCTTCAGGTTCTCGACGTGTTGAGACGCGAGCAATTTTACAGAAGTTTTCTTAATGTGAGTTCTGGATGTCCGAAGTGACTTTTCTCGGGCATGTAATTTCATCTGCCAGAGTTCGTGTCGACCCTCAGAAGACGGAGGCTATCCGAGATTTGCAACCTCCGTAAGATATTAAGTAAATCCGATGTTTCCTCGGATTAGCTGGTTAATTATCCAACCCACGGCCGGAGCTAGTAACCGTGGTTTTCGCGTTGGAATTTTGGCGTCGTTACCTTTATGGAATCACTTGTCAGATCTTCACCAATCACAAGAGTTGAAGTATATATTTACTCACAAGGAGTTAAATATGCGACAGGGACGGTGGTTGGAACTAATCAAAGATTTTGATATCGAGATCCTTTACCACCCGGGCAAGGCGAACGTTGTCGCCGACGCCTTGAGTCGTAAGTCCGTTCAGGAGCAGATGCATGCTCGTTTTAACGATTCGAAGGAGCTTCAACAGAATTCCTTAGACCGAGATCGAGTGCAGCCCGGCGAGTTCGGGGACGGCTTTGTATGTTAGAGATTTCATCATCTCTCGAGGATGCAATCGGGGAGAATCGGGGTTCGGACCCGCATTGTTGCGCATTCGTGAAGATGTGGCTCGGGGAAAGCCCACGGATTCGTAGTCCACGAGGATGGACTTTTGAGGTTTAAGAACCGGTTGTGCGTACCGCGAATGACGAGTTGAAAAACTCGATTTTGAGAGAAGCTCATGCTACCCCTTATTCTGTTCATCCGGTCCAAGAAGATGTACAAGGACTTGAAACAAAATTACCGGTGGAGTAATATAAAGCGAGAAGTCGCGAAATTGTTTCGAGATGCTTAACACATCAACAAGTTAAGATTGAACATCGGCGACCGTCGGGTATGCTGAAACCTCTCCCTATTCAGTGGAAGTGAGAAGACATTTCCATGGATTTCATTACGAGTTTGCCGGAAGTCGTCGTGACATGAATACGATGCAGGTGATTGTGGACCGCTTAACTAAATCAGCTCATTTCCTTGAGATCAAGGATACGTGGGGTCCCGAGAGACTGGCCTAGTTATTCATCAAGGAGATAGTAAGACTGCACGGTACTCTTAAGAGTATCGTTTCCGATCGTGACGGTCGATTTGTGTCTCATTTTTGGAAAACAGTTCATCGTGCTATTGGAACTCAGCTTAATCTCGATCGCTTTTCATCCTCGGTCAGACGGACAATCGAGAGGACTATTCGGACATTAGAAGACATGTTGAGAGCTTGCGTCCTCGATTGGAAGGACGATTGGGAAGCCCAACTACCGTTGATCGAGTTCACGTATAATAATAGTTGGCATGCTTCCATTAAGATGGCACCTTACGAGGCCTTTTACGGTCGTCTTTGTCGATCTCCTTTGTGTTAGGATGACTTGTCAGAATCAATCGGCACCGAGCCCGTTATACTTATAGCCGTCCGGGAGGAGATAGCTATGATCAAGAGTCGTATGTTGACGATTGAGTCGGCAAATCGTATGCGGATAATCGTCTGCGACCACTAGAGTTCGAGACAGTGACCATGTTTTGGTCAAGATTTCCCCAGTCGAGGTATTTTTCCGTTTCGGAAAAGCGGGGAAGTTGAGCCCAAGATTCATTGGACCGCGTTTGAAATTTTGGATCGAGTAGGCGAGTTAGCTTATCGATTGGCGTTACCTCCGGCTTTGAGCGGGATTCATAATGTGTTTCACGTCTCTCGATTGCGGAAGTATGTTGCGACCCGATTCACATACTTGATTCGACGAAATCGAGATCGCGGATGATCATTCGTACGAGGAGCGTCTGTGCGAGTGTTAGAGCGGCGAATCAAACAGTTGAGGAACAAGACGATCCCTTTGGTCAAGATTCAGTGGTCTAGACACGGAGTCGAAGAGGCCACTTGGGAAACCGAGGAGAATATGCGGGAGTGTTATCCCGAGTTGTTTGACCCTTAGTTTCGGGGACGAAACTCTTTTAAGGGGGGGTGTATGTAATACCCGGTTGTAATTCAGTCATTATCATTCAGTAATTTCATTCGGTGATTGTCACCCAGTGTATATTCACTCGATTATAATCATTCACCAATCATATTCATTCACCGTGTTCACCGTTCGGAAAAACTTCGAGTGGTGTATCATTATTGTTCATTGTTTCAACTTTCCTCATATGAGTTCGACTTTGTTAGATCACCATTAATTTTTGGTAACTCCAAAAATTCTAAATCTTTGCAATATTATAGAGCATCGAGTTAGCTTTGCAATGGTTCAAACGGTGAGTCAATCGGAGTCCGGACGAGAGAGTTATGGTCGTTTTAGCTCAACCGCTCATTGGCCGATCACTGCCGAACGAACTCGGCCGTGTCGTCCGACACGGCCCGTGCCGTACTCGTCCGGAAAGTGCCGGTGTACGCCTCGGGACCCGGCCGTGTCGTGCAGCGCGGCAGTCGCACCCTTCCGGATAAGCGAGCAACCGCCCGGCACGCCCGACCGTGTCGCAGCGCACGGTCGAGTCATGCCGAAGTCATTGCCGGACGGTCCTTGTCGGGAGGCCCTCCGCGCGCGACCGTGTCGGCGAGGACACGGTCGAGTCATGTCGGCCAATCGGCCGGTATGCGACACGACCGTGCCGATCGGCACGGCCGTGTCCGGCAGATCGACTCCCTATAAATTCATTTTTCAGCATTTCAGCCCATTTTTCTTCCTTTTCTTCACCTTCAACCGAGAGATAAGGCTTGAGGGAGGGTTTTTCCTTCACAAATCATTTGGGTGTTTGATTTTCTTCATCTCCTTTCGATCGTGAAGCCCGGATAATCAATCTAACGCGTGTTCTTCGGATTAAAGCACTTGGATCATCAAGAGGTAATTCCTTCAACACTTTGGACTTCGATTTTGTGTTGAAATAGGATGTTTTGGACGTTATAATCATGATATATGAAGGGATATGTATATGATTATGAGTTTGTATAAGGATTCATTGGATTATTGAGGGTTTATTCAAGAACACTTTGAATATCGAGTTGGAATTGGGGATTTTCGACTAATTGTTGTTATAATCACATTTTTGGGTATTCATAGCGGATTATTGATCGTATTGGAGATGTTTTGTTGGTTTGAAACACTTCTTGGGGATTTTGATATTGGGATATCGAGGTTTGATTGTAAACAATCGGAGTTTGGATACAACGTATTCGATATAATGCCCCAATGAACTTAGTTTAATCGTATCGACGTTTTGAGTTCGTTATATTCGTGTTTAATTCGTATATTGATCGGATTGTCGGTAATTGTATTGAATTAAGGTTGTTCGTGCGACCGACACTTCATTTAGGACGTTGTTCGTGGACGGACATTCTTCATCGGTGTTGTGTAAGTTAATTCTTACTCGGTTAAAAGGATATTCATACCTTTTGTTGTTGATCATTCATAATCATAACTCATTCATCATTGTATTAATCATATTGAGACTTGTAATTGTTGAACAATCACATCATTAACGGAACAGCGGTTCAACCATACCAATAAAACTATCCATCACTTCATTATTACTCTCATCTCGGTGATTCATTCTTAACTTTGTCAGATTATTATTTTTTCTTTGATATTGATTACGGTCATTCTCGTTCATATGACCTTCTGGGTTCATTTTGCGTGGCGGGTTGCGGATGTTTGGAATTTTTAGTCGGGCAGGTTATGGCCATGTATTGGGAGTGATACATTGGGTGTGCACACGGTAGCAGTTACCTCAGTGAGACTAATTAGGTACAAGGACGGGTGTGTCCGGTCATTCGTCTTGTACACTTGCACGAGAACACTACGGGCGTACTATGATACTCTTCTTGGCGTAATTCATAACTAAGGATATTTCATAACTTGATTAAATCATGTTTGTGTATTTTCAACCCTTGAGGATTGTTGTTCATTTAGCCGACCCATTTGGGATTTTGTTTTTCGTGTCATGGCAAGGCAAACGCACGGGAATAGCATGTTGATGTCGAGGGGTCCTAGTGATACTAGTAGGGGGCCCCGATCTTTCAGTTATTCATGTTATTGTCCTTTATTTTTCCGCTGCAGACTTTCATTTGAATACTCCGTTTCATTCAGTGTTGTGTATTTTATCTTCATATAAAATACACTAGTATTCGGTATTGTCCTGGTGTGTTGTAACTAAACTCCTCATCGGAGTAATTATTGTTGTAATGTAGTTCGGTACTACATTTATCTTATGTAATTCATTCATTTTCATTTGCCTGGTGGGTCCCAGTTGGGGATCTACGGCACTGTAATATCCGCCTAGTTTGGGGTGTTACATAAGATGTACAAAGATTTGAAGCGCAATTTTTGGTGGAACAACATGAAGAAGGATGTTACAGAGTTTGTACTACGGTGCTTGACGTGTCAACAAGTCAAGATCGAACATCAACGACCAGCGGGGCTGTTGAAACTGCTTCCCATTCCCGATTGGAAGTGGGAAGACATCTCTATGGATTTCATCACTGGCATGCCAAGAACTCGGGCCGGAATGAATATGATTTGAGTAATTGTCGATCGGTTGACCAAGTCTGCACACTTCTTGGGTATTAAGGATACTTGGGGACCGGATAGATTGGTTGGAACCTTTATTGCTGAGATCGTGAGGTTGCACGGTGCCCCCAAGACCATTGTTTCTGATCGAGACGGCCGTTTCGTATCGCATTTTTGGCAGGCCGTTCATCAGGCTTTGGGTACTGAGTTGAGATTGAGCACTTCCTTTCATCCTCAGTCGGACGGTCAGACATAGAGGACGATTCAGACGTTGGAAGATATGTTGCGGGATTGTGCGTTAGACTGGAGTAATGATTGGGAGCTTCACTTACCGTTGATCGAGTTTGCTTACAATAATAGTTGGCATGCATCGATCAAAATGGCACCCTTCGAGGCACTTTACGGTAGGCGATGTAGGTCTCCATTGTGTTGGGATGAGGCTTCCGAGCTAGTTGGAATGGAACCGGACATGTTGATGGAGATTAAGGAAAAGATTTCTATTATCCGAGACCGATTGGTGACTGCCCAGAGTCGTCGGAAATCTTATGCTGATACTCGTCGTCGACCCTTGGAGTTTGAAGTGGGGGATCATGTCTTACTCAAGGTGTCGCCGACCAGAGGAGTTTTCCGCTTCAGGAAAAAGGGGAAACTTAGTCCGAGGTATGTCGGACCTTTCGAGATTTTGGACAGAGTTGGAGATTTAGCTTATCGCTTGGCGTTGCCTCCAGCTTTGAGTCACGTCCATAGTGTTTTTCATGTGTCTCAGTTGAGAAAGTACATACCGGATCCGAGCCACATTATCGACTACAGTGAGATTGACGTAGCCGAGGATATTACCTTTCCGGAGAAACTCGTGAAGATCCTTGAGCATCGCGAGAAACAACTTCGGCATAAGACCATTCCACTGGTTAAAGTGCAATGGTCGAGACATGGAGTCGAGGAGGCGACTTGGGAGATGGAAGAGAAGATGCGGGTGGAATACCCCGAACTATTTATTTCTTAAGTTTCGGGACGAAACTTCTTTTTAGAGGGGTAGAATGTAATACCCGTACTTTTTATTGACTGTTTGACCTTGCCGTTTCTGTTATGTTGTCGCTCTGTAAACGCTTGGAGATGTTGTTGATATTGTTATTGAGTTTCGTATCTCGTTTGGGTCTTGATCGTGTTGTTTAGACCTTGCGGAAATGTTCTGGTCCAGAGATATAGCGCACGCTAGGCCTAGGCTAACGCACGCTAATTCTGCTTGATTAGCGCACGCTAGCTTTGAGCCATAGCGCGCGTTAAGGGGATCAGTCAGGTCAGAACCAGTAACTCGGACTGCTCTCTGGAGTGGCGGATTAACGCACGCTAGGAGTTTGTTAGCGCGCGCTATTCTGGTTAGTAGCGCACGCTAACATCCGTCCGTAGCGCACGCTACCAGGCTAGTCGGCAGAGGCAGTGAGGTTGCCAGGTTTTATGGACTATCAGGTAGCGTACGCTAGGCTTCGGCTAGCGCACGCTAAAGCTGTTGCATAACGCACGCTAAGCCATAGCGGTAGCGCACGCTAAGTTTTGAGCAGGGCAGAGACAGTAAGTTCTGGACTCCAGTACTGGATGCCACATTTTGGGCAAGCGCACGCTAGAGATAGACGATTAGCGCACGCTAGCGGGGCCGGTAGAAGCCACTGGACTATCCGATGACTTCGCTAGCGCACGCTAATGAAGGAGGCGTAGCGTGCGCTAGACTGGGCAGATATATATATATATATGACAGTTGACTTCCTTTTCGTCATTTCTCATCTTCTTCACTCCTTTTCGACGGGAATCGCTCGGGAGAGACAATCTTGGGTGATTGGAAGCGATTTCCTTCTATCAACAACATATTTGGTTGGAGAACAAGGATTTCACAACATCTAATCCATCGTATCGTCCGAATCAAGGTAAAAATCCTTAGAACCCTACTTTTTGGGAATTTTGGGGTTTTTCATAGATTCGTCCGATTTATCCATTTTGAAGCTTGAGAACCTTGAGATTATGATGTATCTATACCGTATGCATGCTTTTCCTACGATTTTACGGATTGGCTTGTGCCGTTTTCAGACTTGTGAGAGTTGGACGATTTCCCAACCTCTAGTTGTTTATCCGTGTATTTTCATATATCGTAGATGGGTTCCGGGAGTTTCTTCGTGTAGTTTGAATATGGATAATTGATTATCGTATTCCTTGCGAATCGTTTAGGTGCCGGAAGCGCGTTCTTGGACCTACCGAACTCATACCCTTTTTCTGTTCGATTTCTCGATGTCTCAAAGGCAAGTATATATTTATGAATGTGCGTTCTCGACTTTGAAAGTAAGAAATATTAATGGAATGATTATTTATATCCACTCTGGGGCGGGCCGACGGGTCCCCTGAGGGTTTCGTAGCCTCTTGGTGCGATTCCACGGATGATATGAATGAACCACTCTGGGGCGGGCCGACAGGTCCCCTGAGGGTTCCGTAGCCTCTGGGGCGGGCCGACAGGTCCTCTGGTGTGGTTCCACGGTATTCATATATGTATTGATGCGATGCTATGAGATTTAGTTATTCCGGAATACTAGTCTTGAATTGATGAATTGACGGTTACATTTACTTTATTGTCGAGAAGTATTGTGTTTCATACTTGATATACTTGCACTAGCTATTCGAAGGCTAACTCCTTTTTGGGGGAAATACTTTTTATGTATTTCAGGTTCCAGGAGAGCGGACAGGCAGGTATCGGGCCGGCATGAAGATGGTGGGCAAGAGTGATACTGTGTCTTTCCTCCGGTTATGTTTTGAGTTTTCCATTCAGTGTTGTTGTACTGGAATGGTTATTGAATACTTGAGTATTGTTTTCCATTTTTCTTGATGTTTCGGCCTGTGTTTGCCGAGGTATTGATTTGTGTTGTGACGTCTTTGGATACATTGGTTATGTTTTGAATACCCTTTGTATCGTTCTTCCTTCCATTGTATGTAGACCTTATCGGTCAAAATTTATAGTTCCGTGTATGTTTAGCCTTGTGGGTCCCACGGCGGGGATTACGGCGCTGTAATATTTCCTGAATAACTTGGGGGTGTTACACCATGTAGGGGTCAACGACGCTATAATATACTTCGAATATCTCGGGGGTGTTACAGAAAATGGTATCAGAGTGCTAGGTCCACGACGCTGTAATATACTTCGTTCTTCTCAAGATGGCGCCGACCTTGGTATTGCGGCTTTCATGCAGCAAATGGTGAACTAAATGGCAGCTATAGCTCAGGTGGTTCAGAACCCGAATACAGTGCATGCTAATCGGGGCGGAGCAGACCATTGGCTTCAAGATGTCATGAAGATGCATCCTCCTTAGTTTTCGGGAGCATCAGACCTGATCGGCTGGGAAGGGTGGATCAAGGACATATCTAAAGTCTTCGTTGCCACCAACTGTCCCGAGGACCGTAAGGTCCTACTGACTGGTGGGGGGCTGTTGGGCCTAAGGACGACGTTGCTTCATGGGTGGAGTTCAAGGACCTAATGGAGCCCGAGTATTGCCTGTGGCCGGTTAGACAGGCTCGAGTCCATGCCTTCTATGATGCTCAACCGTGGGATATTCCTGTCTCTCAAGCTATTGCCGATTTCAACAAGGAGTTGGGCTACGTGAAGACCCAAGTTGTCGAGGAGAACGACAAAATTTTTCACTTTTCCAGGCGGATGAAACTGTCAATTCGGGACTATATGTCTGGGCTAGTCTGCACTACTTTGAAGGATTATCAGAGTAGGGCTCTTGCGTACGATATGTCAGTGACGGCTAGTGAAGCGGCTCGTGAGAGCAAGAAGTAGAAGTCCGTTGGAAATTTTTCTGGTCCCAAGGGTGGAGGCCAGCAGAAATCTCAACCTGCAAATGTTCCTGCGGGCGGTTCGGCATATTTTTCTGGGAGTTCTTGAGGTGCTGCCAGAACCTCCGTTCGTGATCCCACATGCTTTAACTGTGGCCAATCGAGCCATAGGAACCAGCAGTGTCCTCGTCAGAAGTTGACTTGTCATACTTGTGGTCAGTCGGGCCACAAGGCTCTCTTTTGTGAACAAGTCAGACAGATTCGCGAGACCCGTGATTCTTTTCCAGCACCTAGAGAGCCGAGTATGAACCAGGGCTTGTTTGCTCCGCAGTCTCTGCCGAGTGCCAGCCGAGGTAGAGGTCGGGGTCAGCCCGCTAGAGGAGGAGCTTCCAGTGTCGGCTCCGCCCAGCCACGTATCTACGAGATGAGGAGGGCCGATGATCCACCAGCCACTGTGGAGACAGGTACCGTTCATATCCATTATCATCATGTCAGTGTGCTTTTCGATTATGGTGCTACACATTCATTCATATCGCTGGAGTGTGTGCGCCATTTGAGTCTCGACTGTTTGTCGCCTTGCGAGTCTTTCATCGTTAAACTTCCTAGCGGTGATAGGATCATTGGCGATCGGGAGGTCCGAGACTGTTCTGTATTTATTTATGAGAGGGCTTGGCTCTCTAATTTTATTGTCATTAATATTGAGGGTGAGGATTTGATTCTCGTGGATGATTGGCTCGAGCGGCATGGCTGTTAGGCGTATTTTTATGCGCTTATTTATCATTATTTTATATCCATCTTGAGCCTAAATCTGCATAAATGAGCTTTTAATGCACTATTCTTATATGTTTTGCAGGAAATTGGAGTCCGGAAGCTCGAACGATGAAAAATGGGCGAAAATGGCAGTTTTTGGCCAGGGGCCGCGGCACACGGAGGTGACCAGCAAGCGCCGAACCCACTGTACCGTGAGCCGCGGCACAGCCTAAGTGAGCCGCGGCCCAGGAGGAAAATATGCGCCCAGGCATCCGGCGCTGAGCAGTAGGGGCCGCGGCACAGATTAAGTGAGCCGCGGCCCACATGGCGGTTTTGGCTGAGCCTTCCGCGTTTCTTCGCCGTTTTGGAGCCTGTTCTCGACCTAATCACACGAACGCGTTTTGGAGGCTGATAACAGTTATAAATAAGCATTGAAGGGCTGAAAACAAGGGGAATCAGCTGGGAGATCGATAGAAATCGCGGGATCGAAGAACACAAAGAGGAGATTTGTGGGCGACGACAAGACCACGAATCCCTACGGTTTTTCTTAGTTTTTCCGCATCTTATTTTCTAGATCTGTTTGAGTAGGATTTTGATTGTAGCCGATTACATGACGGTTTGATTTATTTATTATTATTTCAATTCATTCGTTATTCTATTGAATTGGATTCTTCTTACTTTTCTTAATCCTTTTTAATTGTCTGGCCAACAGTTGAATTGTTTTGAATGTCTTTATGGATTCGGAAGATGAAATTTAGACATAGTTCTTGTGAGAATAATCATGATTTTCGTGAGATAGGGATATACTCATGGGAATTGTGAAGCCTATTTATTGTGGGAATTCTTGAACTGTTTTAGCTATTAATTATCTAATTCGAATAGGGATATATCGAGTTAATAATTCGTAGTATTTTCTATCGACCTTGGGAAAGGCTTTAGAATAATTTAGGAATTCCTGGCTTACAATCAATTGAATAAAAGTGAATTGAATTGAATAAAAATCACTCCTGATTGTTTGAGGTGTAAATCATAATCCTACACCTTTATTATTATTATTAGTATTACTATTATTAATTTCTATTTATTTTTCTGCTATTAGATTAGAAATAATTCCATATAATTGTTCTTCAAATAAAATTGTGAGTTGACTATATTTTGGTACTTAGTGAAATCAGTCCTCGAGGGAACGATATCTTACTTATCACTTTATTACTTGTTGACACCGTGCACTTGCGGCATAGTGTGAGGGCTTTCCTCACAACAAGTTTTTGGTGCCGTTGCCGGGGACTGATTTTTCGCTAATATCAATACCAAGCGACTCTAATTTTAATTTGAAGTTTAGTTTCTATATTTTTTCTTTCTTATTTTCTTCATTATGTTTTCATTTGATTGTCATGACCCTTGGCATTTCATAAATTTCGATAATCTGAATAATTTGCCTAATAGGGTCAGTCAGCCCCCTCCCCCGAAACAAAAGACCATGCTTGAACAATGTGTAGACGCTCTCAAAAATCCTGAGAGTACCCCTCTTGAGCGAGAATGTGCACTTCGTGGTCTTGAGATTCACTATGGTTAGGGCTGTAAACGAACCGAGCCGAGCCGAGCTTTGACCTAAACGAGTCGAGCTCAATTTTTTTTCCTGACGAGCCGAGCCGAGCCGAGCTTTGTTATCGCACAAAAAACGTGTTCGAGCTCGAGCTCGTTAATAAAACGAGTCGAACTCGAGCTGTTCGCGAACAACTCGAGCCGAGTCGAGCTCGAGCCGAGCTCGAGCTGTTCGCGAATAATTATATATTTTTAAATTATTTAAATAATATATTTGAATTATTTAAAATAAATATTTTAAAATAATCATTAAAATATATATTTTTTTAAATATATATATAAAAATTAATATTTTAATATATGAAAATTATTTAAAAAATTATTAATCTATAATATAATATATAAATATTATTAAAATAAATTTAAAAATATATTTATTAATCGAGCTTAACGAGCCGAACCGAGCCGAACCGAGCTCGAGCCGATCTCGAGCTGAGCTCGAGCCGCACATGCCCATGCTCGACTCGAGCTCGTTTTCTTAACGCACAAGTTTTTGTGTTCGAGCTCGAGCTCGAGTTCTTAACGAACCGAGCCGAACTGAGCCCTTAACGAGCCGAGCCGAGCTTTGTTCGCGAACAGCTCTGTTCGTTTACAACCCTAACTATGGTTATTTTCCAGCTCATATATTTAGTAGTGAAGTTGAGAGGGAGGTTGAGAAGAAAGACATGTTGAGTTTTAGGGTCGATCCCCCAGCACCTGATAATTACATAAAGTGTGATGAGCTTGTAGAAAAAGTTACCATTGATGATGTTGCCAAAGAAATTCCATTAATTTGTCATCAAACTTCGACTAATAAAGTGAACACTTATGTGCCAAAATTTTTATTAACGGTGCCACGCATAATTTTTCCTAAATCCATAATGGGAGAGATTGATTCCATTACTCTTGATTTTGTTGAGGCTGATTCTTTGAGTTCCAATGAGGTTGTTCATGATAAGTCTTTATTATTTACCCATTTGAACTCTGCTTATTTTTTCATGCCTTATCATTATTATATTCTCCCACTATTTTTTGGTTGTCCGCATAATTATTCTTACTCACTAATTTTGGCAGCCAGGCATGAACCAAAGCCTCCCTTGTGGAATAAGAGGCTTATAGATTGTAAGAAGGGGGCATTTGGCAATCTCCCTAGAAAGAAGCCACGTTAAATGTTTTTGCCACGTCGTGCTCAAGACGTAAAATAGAGCGCTTGATGGGAGGCAACCCATCATTTTTACTTGCTTTCTAGTTAGTTGTTTTTATTTGATTTTTAGTTAATAATTTTTTCCTTTGTTTTGTTTTTTTTTCGTTTGGATTCGTGTATTCTTGTGGCCCTTATTTCTCTAATTTTTTTTTTTAACCCCAATGAGCATTATTCTTCATATTATAGTCTTTCTTGACCTAATATCATTAGTTATTTCATGACTAGAGACTAAGTTTGGGGGTTCCTGGTGATGTTAGGCATTACTTGAAGTATGGATTGACAGACGATTCCACTCAGACATGTGCTGGCTTTCAAGAAGACATTTGGAATAAGTTTCACTTTTCCTTATCTCTTTTATTGTCACATGAGTTTTATTATTGATGATTTTATGTGTAGTGGAATAGATTGAAGCATGCGTTATTTTCTTAATTTTTCTTGCTTATAAATTGCGATTGCTTTATTGTCCTTGCATGCTGTTGATGGTTTTGTTCAAAAACGTGAATTTTTCGTGAATTTTTCGTGCTCCCGTGTGTAAAACTGATGTTACGATACTGATTTCTCTTGGAAGAAACGGTTGAGTTTAGTCGAGGTGCAGTCAGCGATATCTGCTTCTATTGAGTATTCAATTAGGTCCGAAATTTTATCGTTTTTGTAGAAATTTTAGCAGATAAGAAAGGAGACATACGTGTTTTCAAATCACCATTTATACGTTTGGTTAAACTTTTCGCGTAGCTAGTCGTCCAGTAATATGAGTGTTGTTGTCGAGTTTAGAGTCGGACAGTTTTTCCAAAAAGTCGAGATATTAGTTGTTCTATGATGGGAAATCTAGTAACCGGGGGTATTCACTGTAATACCCGTAATTTCGATTTCCAGTAATTTCTTTTTTTTCCGGTGGAAGTCCATTTTGATGACTCGCTCATGACCGTTTCGTCATTCCGAGAATGATTAATTCTTCGTTTCGGTGTTGTTTTGTTGAGTTCCGTGTCTTTTGGCGACTTTTCCGCACTTGAGCTCGATTCTTGCGAATCTCGTCCGAAACTGTTGTTTCGAGTTTCTCGTAAGTTCATTTAATGTTATTATTCATGTTGCGAGCTTTGGTTCGGTGTTTCGATCACGTATCGTGGTTTCCGGGCGTTTTGGGCCATTTTTGTAATTTCCCAAAGTTTGTGGTAATTACTTCCGTTGTCGAATTCCGACACTTCGGGTGGTCGGAATCGTGTGTTCTCTTAGCGCTTGGATTCGTCTTTGCGAGTAATTCGTAACCGTATCTCCGATTTTTACTCAGGTTCGGGTTTCGGGGTTGTCCGGGCCGTCGGAGTGGCCACGGCCGAGTCACGGTCGGAGCAGGGCCTGGCCTGGCCGAGTTACGGCCGTAAGGTGCCGGTTACGGCCGTAATGTGTGTCAGTTACGGCCGTAAGTGTGATCGGGTACGGCCGTACGGGCGCTGGGCATCTTCCGGACGAAGGCCAGTTACGGCCGTAATATGTGCCAGTTATGGCCGTAAGTGTCCGGCGATTCTTTGGACTATTTTTGACGAATGCGATTCTGGCCGTAAGGCTTTCCGAGTACGGCCGTATGGCGAGTTACGGCCGTAAGTCACTGCCGATTCTGACGATGTAAGTGTCCGGCGATGGCCGGCTATATAAGGCTGGCGGCCGCTTTTACTCATTTCCTCACTTTTCTTGCGGCTATCGGACGGGTGCGATGGGGAATCGAGTTCCTGGCCGATTCTAATCAATTCCAAGGCATTTTGGAAGATCCTTGTTGATTATATCTTCGTACAATCCGTGTTCTTCGTCGAATCAAGGTATATTTCTTGATTTTTTTTCAAGTTGACTTTTTGGGGAATTTGTTCTTGATTTCGATTCTAGTTCGATTTTGATACATCGGTTGGTGTAGTATGATGTTATTAATCGTGTTCTATGGGTTGTATATCCATATTTCGAGTTTGTTCAACTCGATTAGTGATTTGAGTGTTCTTGGGAGTTATCGAACATTGAGTGTTCGATTAAATGTCCCAATGAGTTTCCCTTCGATAGTTTGTTGGGATTTCCGTTGTTTTGGCCTTGATTCTCGTCGTAACCATGTGTTATTGTTCCTTCCGGAGGTTTATAGGTGTTCGAGGATTCCGATGTTGAATCCCGTTTGGTGATTGATGATTCGTGTGGTGTTATTCTCGTAATACTTGTGGTGCTATCGCGTTCTTGATATTGTTCGGGGGTTCGGGGCTATTCGACCGCGTCCTATCCATCGTCTTGTTGCGACTGTGGTTTTGAGGCAAGTATCTTGCCCATACATTTCATGTTTCGTGGATATAATTCTTGATAAATGATTTTACGCGAAATCCAATGTTTAATGAACGTAAAAAGGGATTGGTATGTTCTCGATAAATGTTGTCTGTCAACGATAATTCGTATACTTCGTGAATATGTATTCTCAGAATATGTGTGTTGGTTTGGTATGTTGAAAGATAACATGATCTCTTCGAGTGAGTTAATAAACAGTAATCCTTTGCCGGGGATTACGTATTGTTATTATGTACTTGTTCGGTAAGAACGTAATGTGTGTGATATTAGTTGCTACTCCTTGAAAGGAGGTTGTGATGCTTAATGTTGTTTGGCTTCATAAGTGATTATTGTTGTGTGCTTGATGCATGTGATGTGCCTCCGGGTATGATTGTTGAATCTCCGGGATCCATACTTGCTAGTATGGGTCGGGCGTGACCGTAGGGTTATCCAAATCGGGTATGTCTTGTGGGGACTCCGAGGTTCGTGGCTTGTTAGCCCGATGCCAAGATAACTTGTGGGGTTATCATCGGGTATGTCTTGCGGGGACTCCGAGGTTCGTGGCTTGTTAGCACGATGCCGGGATAACTTATGGTTGTGGTTTGATTATGTAAGTATATGTCCTTTTAGTCACGTGACTGCGGTTACGGTGACATGTGATTTGATATAGTTTCCCTGTGGGTTATTCACTCGGGTTTCTTCTACGCGAGCATCTGAGGTCCGTGGTTGCTAGCATGGGACGCGAATAATCTGTGGAAACAGGTTGTTATGGTATGATCGGGTCGTGGACCCCACTTGTTGTTATCGAATTTATGTTTTGGGAAAATGACTTTTGGGCTGTGTCCCTAAATGTTTTCGAAAGGCCTGAGAATTCTTAAATCCTAATGTATTCAAAACTCCCGAGGTCGTAAAATGTTTTTCACAAGATGTATATCGGGTTTACCCTATCTTTCGATTTAATCGTTTGATTAAGTGAATCACCTCGGGAAGTATGTTTATGATTAACATGTTTCGTGGAGTATGATATGTATGGCTCGTTTTCGTATTTTATACTTGCACTAGCAAAACAGTGGAGTTTTTCTAACCCCCGAGTTTTCGGGGGGTGGATGTCTATTTTTGCATTCAGGTTTTGGAGCATAACACAGGGTCGGCACGAAGGATGATGAAAGATGAACGATACTGATCACACGAGGATCCGTTGATGTCGCATTGGTCTAGTTGTATTTTCTTTTCCGCTGCAGTATCTTTTCCCCATTGTACGGGAGTTTATTGTACTTTGACCCCTGCGTGGGTATGTGTTTGTAATTGAGTTGTATATTTTTATTGAAAGACCAAATCGGTCTACTGAGTCATTTTACCCTTGAAGGCATTGTCGAGATGTTAAATGTTGTTACCAGCCTGGTAGATCCTCGAGGAGAGGGTCTACGGCGTGTAATATCCCTGAGTGGATTAGGGGTGTTACATAAATGGTATCAGAGCTTAGGTTATGGAAACCTAGGTTGTCGGGTCACGTCGTGTTGTTTGAGTCTTGTTTCGTCGGATTTTATCTGACTGAGTCGTGTCGCGACGCGTCATCTGAGTTTGTTGGTCCTGATTAGTATCGTGGGCGATCATCATCTTCGTGCGACATGTGGCTGTAAGTCTCCCTTCTTTGTGTTGTGCCTCGTGTGTCACGAGCTATTTTTATGATTATTTGATTAGTGACGGAATCCTCTTTTGGATTTTGATTTCTTGATATGTGGTTATTTGACTCTCATATTTCGTTCATATGAGGAGTAGTGTTGCTGGATTGTGCATGTTGAACCGTATTTCTTTTATCCGCTGCGTGAGTTTTTTTGTAATGACTTTCGGTATTTTACCGACTGAGTTTTATTTCCAAAACCGATTCCCTTAACCGAGTTTGTGGCATTATGGCCTTGATCGTTTTGGCGAAATTCTTATGACGGTATTTAGTATTTTATAAATGGCTTTTGTGAGTTTTTGAAGTATTACCGTCATCGGCCTTTTTAACGTTGTAAATGGTTTTTAGCCTGGTGAGTTCCGGCACGGGACCCACAGTGCTATAATGTTTTGCGTAATTACTTGAAGTTTTTGGGCATTCTAGCCCATTGAATTATCTTTGAAAACCTTGAGTATCTTAGAAAATTAAAATTCGAGACATACTTTTAAAACGAATTATTTTCTTGCGGTGTTTTCAAGGTGCTTTCTAATGCCGCAATACATTTCAAGAATTTTCCAGTTGAGGACCAAAAACATTTTGAGATATTCTCAAATGCAGTTGCTTAGACCCAAGGGTCGAATATTTTTGAAAGTTTTTCACTAAGAGAAAGTGTCCTCATTTTTATCAAATGCGAAATGGTTCTCCAAAGTCTCGATAACGATGTTTCACGTTTGTGCTTTTTTTTTTGAAAGGTGATACTCAAGATCAACCGGTGTTTTTCTAAATTCTTTTCAAAAGTAGGTTTTCGTTTTTAAAACCTATCCATTCTCGTTTGAGGGCTGGGTATGTATGTATGATGTTCGCGTTGTCGTTATGATGTTAGCTTCTGAGTATGATCGAATTGGTGGCATGAACGTTGAGGCGTTGCCACACAATTATTATACTAGCCCTCTGTGAGAGGTGTGAACTGATATTTACTGTTTATCGCCTCGTGGTGATTTGCGTGTTGACACACGAGTGTGAGCTGTTGAAGCTTGGGTTGGTACGTTCGTGTATATGTGTGATTATTACATGATGTTTTGTGATTATGTGCTGGTTATCGTTCGGGCCGTTGAGATTCTTTGAGCGATACCGTCGTTGCTATGATTTTAGTATGCTGTTGCTTTACGATGGAAATCATTGTATGTGATATGTGTTATGATATTTACATTGTCTTTGAGTAATTACTTATTCAAGATGCCGAGTGGCCGAGGTCGTGGTCGTGGCAATCGACGCGTGGTCGAGATCATCTTTGCCGGTGATGATGCCGGTATCGGTGTCGCTACTATTTTACAGCAGGTAGCTACACAGATGACTCAGTTAACTCAGGCAGTTCAGCGCATTACAGATGTGACTCAGAACACTGGTGCAAACCAGTGGCTTCGGGAGGTAATTCGTATGAATCCCCCTCGATTCGCCGGTGTTGCGGATGCGTTGGGCTGGGATGGTTGGCTTTTCCAGTTGGGAAAGATATTTGAGGCTTTCGATTGTCCTGAAGAGCGGAAGGTACCTATTGCGCAGTACTTTCTTGACAAAGATGCCGCTAATTGGTGAGAGGCTGTTAAGCCTCATGATCGTGATGTCACGTGGGCGGAGTTCCAGGCATTTATGGAAGCTGAGTTCTGTCCGAAACCGATTAGAGAGCAGAGGATTCACGAATTTTATTCGGCAAAACCGCAAGGTGTTTCAGTGTCACAGGCTATCATCGACTATAGCAAACAACTCAGTTATGTGCGAGATCGGGTGAGAACTGAGGAAGAGAGGATCTTTCATTTTGACAGACGAATGAAGCCAGAGATTCACGTGTATATGTCGGGACTCACTTGCACTTCGTTGAGGGACTACCAAGATCGAGCCTTGGCCCGTGAACTAGCTTCGTTATCGTCGGAGCGTGTGCCCGAGTCGAAGAAGCAGAGGAAGTCCAATGACCTTGTGGACAGTGCAGGAGTTGGTGTTTCTTTCGCAACGTCGTAGTCTTTCGGCTGTGAAGCTCTGTCGCTCGTTGCGTGGGGCGAGAGTTCCAAGTCTTGCTTTGACTCTGGTAAAGCCGGGAGGTGTTTTAACCGCAATGTGGCGGGGCATGTCCGTGCACATTGTCCTTCTCCTTGATGTGTGATACAAGTGCGGGCTTGAGGGACACCGAGTTCAGTTTTGCGAGTTGGTCACCGAGCCTTCCGAGGCACGGATTTGAGCACTGAAATCAGGACCGACTCCGAGGAGTCCCTGAGGGGCGTGGTCTATCAGTTGTATGTTATGTTATTTCCTTACCCGGTTGTTTCGAATCTCGGAGATTAAGTTCTTTTATTCGAAGTGGATCGTTTTGTGTTTATTTTTCGTTTTCTCGACTGTGCACGGTGCTTAGTGTTTTGTGATTGTTCGGATAATTGACTTGATTGTATTATCTATTTGATGACGTTTGTCACTTGTTGATTTTATCATGTCTCTACCGGTGACGTTGTGTTAGTCGTCGTGGAGCGTGTTTTCACGCCGTATATTCCTTTGCGTTGCTTGTAACGTTTCGCCGATGGGCGTAAGTTACGCGTTTATTGTGTATATCGTTGATTTTTCCTGGCGGGATATTGCTTTTCCCTACTTGTTTTAAGTTTCGGGACGAAACTTCTTTTAAGGAGGGTAGTGTGTAATACCCGTAATTTCGATTTCCAGTAATTTCTTTTTTTTTCCGACGGAAGTCCATTTTGACAACTCGCTCATGACCGTTTCGTCATTCCGAGAATGATTAATTCTGCACTTTTTGTCATCCGAGTTCGTTTCGGTGTTGTTTTGTTGAGTTCCGTGTATTTTGGCGACTTTTCCGCACTTGAGCTCGATTCTTGCGAATCTCGTCCGAAACTGTTGTTTCGAGTTTCTCGTAAGTTCATTTAATGTTATTATTCATGTTGCGAGCTTTGGTTCGGTGTTTCGATCACGTATCGTGATTTCCGGGCGTTTTGGGCCATTTTTGTAATTTCCCAAAGTTTGGGGTAATTACTTCCGTTGTCGAATTTCGACACTTCGGGTGGTCGTAATCGTGTGTTCTCTTAGCGCTTGGATTCGTCTTTGCAAGTACTTCGTAACCGTATCTCCGATTTTTACTCAGGTTCGGGTTTCGGGGTCGTCCGGTCCGTCGGAGTGGCCGCCAGAGCAGGGCCTGGCCTGGCCGAGTTACGGCCGTAAGGTTCCGGTTACGGCCGTAATGTGTGTCAGTTACGGACGTAAGTGTGATCGGGTACGGCCGTACGGGCGCTGGGCATCTTCCGGATGAAGGCTGGTTACGGCCGTAATATGTGCCAGTTACGGCCATAAGTGTCCGGCAGTTGCTGGACTATTTTTTGACGAATGCCGGTTACGGCCGTAAGGCTTGCCGAGTACGGCCGTATGGGCCGAGTTATGGCCGTAAGTCACTGCCGGTTACGGCCATAAGTGTCCGGCAGTGACCGGCTATATAAGGCCTGGCAGCCCGTTTTTACTCATTTCCTCACTTTTCTTGCGGCTATCGGACGGGTGCGACGGGGAATCGAGTTCCTGGCCGATTCTAATCAATTCCAAGGCATTTTGGAAGATCCTTGTTGATTATATCTTCATCCAATCCGTGTTCTTCGTCGAATCAAGGTATATTTCTTGATTTTTCTTCAAGTTGACTTTTTGGGGAATTTGTTCTTGATTTCGATTCTAGTCTGATTTTGATACATCGGTTGGTGTAGTATGATGTTATTAATCGTTTTCTATGGGTTGTATATCTATATTTCGAGTTTGTTCAACTCGATTAGTGATTTGAGTGTTCTTGGGAGTTATCGAACATTGAGTGTTCGATTAAATGTCCCAATGAGTTTCCCTTCGATAGTTTGTTGGGACTTCCGTTGTTTTGGCCTTGATTCTCGTCGTAACCATGTGTTATTGTTCCTTCCGGAGGTTTATAGGTGTTCGAGGATTCCGATGTTGAATCCCGTTTGGTGATTGATGATTCGTGTGGTGTTATTCTTGTAATACTCGTGGTGCTATCACGTTCTTGATATTGTTCGGGGGTTCGGGGCTATTCGACCGCGTCCTATCCGTCGTCTTGTTGCGACTGTGGTTTTGAGGCAAGTATCTTGCCCATACATTTCATGTTTCGTTGATATAATTCTTGATAAATGATTTTACGCGAAATCCAATGTTTAATGAACGTAAAAAGGGATTGGTATGTTCTCGATAAATGTTGTCTGTTAACGATAATTCGTATACTTCGTGAATATGTATTCTCAGAATATGTGTGTTGGTTTGGTATGTTGAAAGATAACATGATCTCTTCGAGTGAGTTAATAGACCGTAATCCTTTGCCGGGGATTACGTATTGTTATTATGTACTTGTTCGGTAAGAACGTAATGTGTGTGATATTAGTTGCTACTCCTTGAAAGGAGGTTGTGATGCTTAATGTTGTTTGGCTTCATAAGTGATTATTGTTGTGTGCTTGATGCATGTGATGTGCCTCCGGGTATGATTGTTGAATCTCCGGGATCCATACTTGCTAGTATGGGTCGGGCGTGACCGTAGGGTTATCCAAATCGGGTATGTCTTGTGGGGACTCCGAGGTTCGTGGCTTGTTAGCCCGATGCCGAGATAACTTGTGGGGCTATCATCGGGTATGTCTTGCGGGGACTCCGAGGTTCGTGGCTTGTTAGCACGATGCCGGGATAACTTATGGTTGTGGTTTGATTATGTAAGTATATGTGCTTTTAGTCACGTGACTGTGGTTACGGTGACATGTGATTTGATATAGTTTCCCTGTGGGTTATTCACTCGGGTTTGTTCTACGGGAGCATCTGAGGTCCGTGGCTTGCTAGCACGGGACGCGAATAATCTGTGGAAACAGGTTGTTATGGTATGATCGGGTCGTGGACCCCACTTCTTGTTATCGAATTTATGTTTTGGGAAAATGACTTTTGGGCTGTGTCCCTAAATGTTTTCGAAAGGCCTGAGAATTCTTAAATCCTAATGTATTCAAAACTCCCGAGGTCGTAAAATGTTTTTCACAAGATGTATATCGGGTTTACCCTATCTTTCGATTTAATCATTTGATTAAGTGAATCACCTCGGGAAGTATGTTTATGATTAACATGTTTCGTGGAGTATGATATGTATGGCTCGTTTTCGTATTTTATACTTGCACTAGCAAAACAGTGGAGTTTTGCTAACCCCCGAGTTTTTGGGGGGTGGATGTCTATTTTTGCATTCAGGTTTTGGAGCATAACACAGGGTCGGCACAAAGGATGATGAAAGATGAACGATGCTGATCACACGAGGATCCGTTGATGTCGCATTGGTCTAGTTGTATTTTCTTTTCCGCTGCAGTATCTTTTCCCCGTTGTACGGGAGTTTATTGTACTTTGACCCCTGCGTGGGTATGTGTTTGTAATTGAGTTGTATATTTTTATTGAAAGACCAAATCGGTCTACTGAGTCATTTTAGCCTTGAAGGCATTGTCGAGATGTTAAATATTGTTACCAGCCTGGTAGATCCTCGAGGAGAGGGTCTACGGCGTGTAATATCCCTGAGTGGATTAGGGGTGTCACATTCACGTGACCCATTGTTTACTCTCGCATAAAACGACGACCCTGAATAGATTAATAATTTAGAAATATCGCATTACCGATGATGGGAAGCCTAGTAACCGGGGGTATTCACGTGACCCGTTGTTTACTATCGCGTAAAACGGCAACCTTGACATGCGGGAATTGCTATTCGAGTTTTTTCTCTGTTGTAGAGGGGGGCTTAGTAACTAGAAGCATCCATGTGCCCCATGAGTGTCTTTTACGTCAAACGGTTCCCCGATACATGAGAATAGAAATCCACCCTAGGATCATCCCGATGAAATATCCCGAGAGCCGAAACCTAGTGGTTAACTCGAATCATATTATTGATCATACATAAGGGAATGATGTCCTAGGAGTAATTTTGATAATGAAACTCCTGAATTTTTCCACTAGACTGTGGGACTGGGCGAATTGGCTTGTTTAATCTAACCCTTCATATTGACGGTCGGTTAAATTCACGCTTGTTAATCTTTGAGCTTGATTTTCTTCATGAACGATTGATTAGGACTGAAATTGGTTACTTAGTGGAATCAGTGTCCTGGATATGACTCGCTATTACGATACTTGTACTATTCTTTGAGATTTTCAGGGTAGTATTGATTAAGTTGAGCACTATGGACTTGCATGATTATTCACGATACATTTTGTTTAAAATTGATAATTTTTGCTTGAGGAAAAGCAAAGACTCAAGTTTGGGGGTATTTGTTAGGCGTATTTTTATGCGCTTATTTATCATTATTTTATATCCATCTTGAGCCTAAATCTGCGTAAATGAGCTTTTAATGCACTATTCTTATATGTTTTGTAGGAAATTGGAGTGCGGAAGCTCGAATGACGAAAAACGGGCGAAAACGACAGTTTTTGGCCTGGGGCCGCGGCACAAGGGAAGCGGGCCGCGGCACACGCAGGTGACCAGCAAGCGCCGAACCCACTGTACCGTGAGCCGCGGCACAGCCTAAGTGAGCCGCGGCCCAGGAGGAAAATATGCGCCCAGGCATCCGGCGTTGAGCAGTAGGGGCCGCGGCACAGATTAAGTGAGCCGCGGCCCACATGGCGGTTTTGGCTGAGCCTTCCGCGTTTCTTTGCCGTTTTGGAGCCTGTTCTCGACCTAATCACACGGACGCGTTTTGAAGGCTGATAACAGTTATAAATAAGCATTGAAGGGCTGAAAACAAGGGGAATCAGCTGGGAGATCGATAGAAATCGCGGGATCGAAGAACACAAAGAGGAGATTTGTGGGCGACGACAAGACCACGGATCCCTACGGTTTTTCTTAGTTTTTCCGCATCTTATTTTCTAGATCTGTTTGAGTAGGATTTTGATTGTAGCCGATTACATGACGGTTTGATTTATTTATTATTATTTCAATTCATTCGTTACTCTATTGAATTGGATTCTTCTTACTGTTCTTAATGTTTTTTAATTGTCTGGCCAACAGTTGAATTGTTTTGAATGTCTTTATGGATTCGGGAGATGAAATTTAGGCATAGTTTTTGTGAGAATAATCATGATTTTCGTGAGATAGGGATATACTCATGGGAATTGTGAAGCCTATTTATTGTGGGAATTCTTGAACTGTTTTAGCTATTAATTATCTAATTCGAATAAGGATATATCGAGTTAATAATTCGTAGTATTTTCTATCGACCTTGGGAAAGGCTTTAGAATAATTTAGGAATTCCTGGCTTACAATCAATTGAATAAAAGTGAATTGAATTGAATAAAAATCACTCCTGATTGTTTGAGGTGTAAATCATAATCCTACACCTTTATTATTATTATTAGTATTACTATTATTAATGTCTATTTATTTTTCTGCTATTAGATTAGAAATAATTCCGTATAATTGTTCTTCAAATAAAATTGTGAGTTGACTATATTTTGGTACTTAGTGAAATCAGTCCTCGAGGGAACGATATCTTACTTATCACTTTATTACTTATTGACACCGTGCACTTGCGGCATAGTGTGAGGGCTTTCCTCACAACAATGGCGCAATCATGAACTACCACACGAGAATCATCACTATGTTAGCCGAGGATGGCACCGAGCACTCTTTCGCGGGGCGAAAGAGGGGGAACCATTGGTTCGTTATTAACGCCTTGAAGGCGATGAGACTCCTGCGAAAGGGGTGTACCAGTTATTGGTGCTATGCCTTGATGGCAGAGGATGGTGGAGCCGAGATTTCGTCGATTCAAGTCGTTAGTGAGTTCTTGATGTATTTCCTGACGAGTTACCGGGATTGCCACCTGATCGTGAGGTCGAGTTTGCTATAGAGTTAGAGCCGGGCGCGGCTCCAATTTCGAAGGCGCCGTATCGCATGGAACCTTCAGAGATAGCCGAGTTGAAGAAGCAGTTGAGTGAGCTTCTTGAGTCGGGGTATGTTCGACCGAGCGCTTCCCCTTGGGGCGCACCGGTCCTATTTGTACGGAAGAAGGATGGTTCACTGCGTTTGTGTATCGACTACCCCGAACTAAACAAGGTGACCATCAAGAAAAAGTATCCTTTGCCGAGGATTGATGACTTGTTCGATCAGTTGTAGGGAGCTGCGGTATTCTCGAAGATTGATTTGAGATCGGGGTACTATCAGCTCCGGGTGAGGGAGTCCGATGTGCCAAAAACAACTTTTCGGACGAGATACGGACATTATGAGTTTGTAGCTATGCCTTTCGGGTTAACTAATGCGCCGGCGGTGTTCATACAGTTGATGAACAAAGTCTTTATCAAGTATTTGGATAAGTGTGTCGTCGTCTTCATTGACGATATTCTTATTTATTCAAGAAACGAGGAAAAGCATGCCCATCATTTGCGAGTAGTGTTAGACATTTTGAAGACCGAGCAACTCTATGCGATGTTCTCGAAATGTGAGTTCTGGATGAAGGAAGTGATGTTTCTAGGTCACGTGATTTCAGCCGAGGGGGTTCGTGTGGATCCGCAGAAGATTGAGGTAATGTTGGATTGGGCACCGCCCAACAATGTGAAGGAGATCCGTAGTTTCTTGGGTTTAGCCGGCTACTACCGTAGGTTCGTCGAGGGTTTCTCGAAACTGGCTCGGCCACTTACACAGTTGCTCCAGAAGTCCGAGAAGTTCGTTTGGAATGATGAGAGGCAGTCGAGTTTTGAGGAGCTGAAGAGGCGTTTGACTTCAGCCCCAATTTTAGCATTGCCGTGTGGCAACGGGGGTTTTGCTGTTTATAATGATGCTTCGAGTCAGGGTCTTGGGTGCATATTGATGCAGCACGGCAAGACCATTGCATATGCATCGAGACAGTTGAGGTTGTATGAGATTAACTACCCTACTCATGATTTGGAGTTAGCAGCAGTCGTTTTTGCGCTCAAGATTTGGCGTCACTATCTTTTCGGCTCTGCATGTCAAATTTTTACCGATCATAAAAGTCTGAAATACATATTTACTCAGCGAGAGTTGAATATAAGGCAGAGGAGGTGGTTAGAGTTGATTAAGGATTATGACCTCGAAATCCTTTATCATCCGGGCAAGGCGAACGTCGTGGCCGACGCCTTGAGTCGGAAACCGGTTGCGTTGTTAATGCTTGAGATCCTTACGTCTCAATCTGAGCTTTAGCGGGTTTTGATCGAGTTGGATGTTGAGGTTTTGTTGCCTGGAGTTGTCGGGCAACTTTGTGCTTTAGAGATTTCGTCGTCTCTGATCGATGAAATTAAGCTAAAGTAGTTGGAGGATCTGATGATTACTCAAATCCGAGAGAATATTCTTAAGGGAAAGTCTCCTGGGTTTGTGATTCACGAGGATGATGTCTTGAGATTCCAGAGTCGGCTTTGTGTACCGAACGACTCAGAGTTGAGACAGAGTATTTTGCGCGAGGCCCTTGATACACCTTTACTCCGTTCATCCTGGTTCGAGTAAGATGTACAATGACCTGAGAAGGAATTTCTGGTGGAATGATATGAAGGAGGAGGTCGCACAGTTTGTAGCGAGATGTTTGACTTGTCAGCAGGTCAAAATTGAACATCAGCGACCGACCGGGTAATTGCAGTCACTTCCCGTTCCAGAATAGAAATGGGAAGATAAATCGATGGATTTCATTACTAGTTTGCCGAGATCGAGGTCGGGCATGAATATGGTCTGGGTGATTGTTGATCGTCTGACCAAGTCGGCACATTTTCTGGGCATCAAGGACACTTGGGGCCCAGAGAAGTTGGCTCGTGTGTTTATCGCACAGATTGTGAGGCTTCACGGTACTCCGAAGTCTATTATTTTGGATCGTGATGGCCGTTTTATATCGCACTTTTGGCAGGTGGTGCATAAGGCGTTGGGTACTCGTTTGCGTTTGAGTACCTCTTTTCATCCTCAGTCAGATGGACGGTCAGAACGCACTATCCAGATGTTCGAGGATATGTTGCGTGTTTGTGCTCTCGATCGAATTCACGTACACCAATAGTTGGCACGCGTCGATTCGGATGGCACTGTATGAGGCACTTTATGGGCGGCGTTGTCGATCACCGATTTGTTGGAATGAGGCATCCGATTTGGTCGGGACCGATCCGGATATCGCTTTAGAGACGAGGCGGAAGGTGTAATTGATTCGGGAACAGATGTTGACTGCTCAGAGTCGAAATAAGTTATATGCCGATGTCCGTCGTCATATGCCGATGTCTGTCGTCGACCTTTGGAATTCGAGGTGGGAGACCACGTTTTGCTAAAGGTATCACCGACGAGAGGAGTTTTCCGCTTCGGGAAAAAGGGGAAGTTGAGTCCGAGATTTATTGGACCCTTTGAGATTCTCGAGCGAGTCGGTGGGTTGGCATACCGTTTGGCGTTACCCCCGGCCCTGAGTCATGTTCATAGCGTTTTTCATGTTTCCCAACTGAGGAAATATGTCCTGGATCCTAGTCACGTCATCGATTATGGTGAGATTGATGTCGCCGAGGATATTATTTTTGAGGAGCGTCCTTTGAAGATTTTGGAGCATCGTGAGAAGCCACTGAGGCATAAGACCATCCTTTTGGTCAAGGTGCAGTGGTCGAGACATGGTGTCGAGGAGGCAACTTGGGAAACTGAGGATAGCATGCGTGCTAGGTACCCCGAGTTGTTTGTTCGTTAAATTTCGGGACGAAACTTATTTCTAGAGGTGTAGAATGTAATATCCGCATTTTCTTTTCCCGGTATTTTCACTTTTCGGTGTATTTCCCGTTTTTAGCGACCCTCGTGTAACCGTATTAATTTTTGAGAATATTTGTTTCGAGACTTTTTGTCATCCAGTTCTACTTTTATTGGTTCTTCCGTCTTATTGATCTGATTCTCGTAATTGTCGTTCGGAACCGCCGTTTCGGGGTTGTCGTGGATCCATTCTATGTTATTATGCATTTTGAGATGATTCGTTTGATATTTCGTTCATGTTCCGATGTTTTGGGCCGTTAATATTCCGTGCCTAGCGCGCGCTAATCTTTATGCATAGCGCGCGCATGCTACGTTTGCTTCGTAGCGCGCGCTAGCGAGCTGAGCCCTAGGAGTGGCAGTGAACCTATTTCTGATCCCAGTCCTCTGGACTAATGGTTTAGCGCACGCTACGTTGTCTAGCGCACGTTATTTGTCGAAGGCTAGCGCGCGCTAGGTATCCGTTAGCATGCGCTAACGCGACTATCCAGTATTGGGCAGTTTGTTCTGGACTCGTTCAGGTGCCCAGGTAGCGCACGCTATAGCTCGATAGCGCACGCTACCGAGTCATTGTTAGCGCACGCTAGATAGTAGAAGCGCACGCTAACGGTCCAGGACAGTGAGTTCTGGACTGTAATATAACTGGGTAGCGCACGCTAACACTTAGCCGTTAGCGCGCGCTAAGCCGTGTGGCTATAAATACCCAAGAGTTGACTTTGGATGGATCTATTTCTCATTTCATCTCCTTCCCCGCGGCTTTGGCGATTTTGGGCGATTTCTTGGCAATTTATTCCTCCAATCATCTCAACCATCATCTTCTTTGAGTTCTTGGTGTATAATAACAACATCAACACGAATCTTTCATCCTAATCCAAGGCAAATCTTCTAAGAACCCTACTTTTGGGTAAATTGGGGTTTTCGGGTTTTTCTTCGATTCATTCCATGTGGTTGATTAATTCATGTTGAATATGATTAATCTTGTTAGTATTCTTGTTTTCCCTACGGATTCATAGTATATTTCGTGATTGTTGGGTATTCGAGAGGGTTTGGTTGTGGTCCGCCCTCGTTGTTGTTTTTATACGAATATACATGAACCGTAGGCGGGTTTTTGGGTGTATTTCATTTCCGTATTCGTTTAGAGTTGGTTGTGATTATATTCTTCGAATCGTTAGGTTCGGTTCCGTTGGTTCCTAGCATTTGTCGGTGCTTTTCCTTTTCGTTCGTTGTGTCGTCAATTATTCAAGGCAAGTATTTTGGAAACCTTTATGCTTAACGTGAAATGGTAATGTATATTTTGTGTGATTTGCTCACCTCGGGAGGGTCCGACGGGGCCACGGAGGGAATCCAATGGTATTAACCCTGGATTCATGAGTTTGTTTAGCTAGCCAGCTCGGGAGGGTCCTTAGAGGCCTCGAGTGGGATTTGTGGCTTCGTCCCGATCCCAGGCGATGCATGTGCGTGATTTGTTTTATGATATGGCCAGCTCGGGAGGGTCCTTAGAGGCCTCGAGTGGGATTTATGGCTTCATCCCGGTCCTAGGCAAATGTGATTGACTGTTTGTTTCCGAAAAAGACATGTCTGGTTTAGGTTTTGAAATAATTTGGTGCATCGTACTATGAAACGTGTAAGCGAATAGTTTGCCTTGATTACTTGTACTAGCGTAATTGCTAACCCCTTTGGGGACCCGTTTTGGGAAAATTCTTGTTATGGATTTCAGGTTATATTCTGCCGGACGAGCGGGCGCTGGGACAGTACGAGGATGTTGGCCAGGGTCATTAACATGTGCATTCGAGTCTTCTTATTTCTCTTGCCCCTTTCGATATGGTTGTTTCCCACATTTATAAACTTATAGATTGTACTCGCGAGTACTTAGGCTTTTCACTCCGAACTTCGTTCTGTATTAACTAAAGTTGCTATGTTGTTGGTTAATGTTTATTGTGCCGGTTGCTCCGGGCGTATTATTATATGTTGTATTATTTAAATGTGTGTCCTCGCTAACTGAGATGGTTAGTCGAGTGGTGTTTTCTTGTTTTAGCCAGGTAGGTCCCATGTAGGGGTCCACGGCGCTGTAATATACTTCGAATATCTCGGGGGTGTTACACATTTTTGGAGGGGTGACAGTATTATTGGGAGGAGACTTCAGACAAATTTTACCAGTCGTCCCCAAAGGCAAGCGGGTAGATGTGCTTGATGCCTGCATTAACCGATCACCATTATGTAAATCTTGCAAGGTCTTCACCCTCACTCGAAGCATGAGAGTGAATGAATATACTGCGGACGACAGCATTGACCTTAGAAAGCAGGAATTCAATAAACGGGTTTTAAATGTGGGCGATGGGAATCTGCCAGCGAAGATTAAAGAAAATGAGGACGAGCCTACTTGGATTAAGATCCGTGAGGAGTTCGTTATTAATTCATGGAATACTCCTATTGAGGAGATAGTCAACGAAACCTTCCCAGAATTTACAACAAGACAGCATGAGGACTAGAGGTGGCCAGTGGGCCGGGCCGGCCCAGCCCAGCCCGGCCCAGCCCGGATTTTCTAGGCCCAAGGGCCGAGGCAACCGGCCGAGACCAAGCCAGCCCCACAGTCATCCTGGTCAGTCCGGTCCCAAATCTCAGCCCAGACCAGCCGGCCGGCCCACCTCGAGCCCAGCCGGCCCGGCCCCCGGCCGGACCAGCCAGCCCACCCCTAGCCCGGCCACCCCACCCACCCCACCTCGGCCCCACCCCAAAACCCACCCCAAAGCCCACCATTCAAATTTAAATGGTTGGCTGGCCATGTGGCACCAACCTATTGGTTGGTTGAACCAACTTGGTTCACATAGCCGTTGCAACCCAACGGTCAGCCAGCCTTCAAATTTATTTTTTTTTTGAAAAATTCATCTTATAAATATCAACACAACTTAACCATTTTTCCACACCATTATTCACTCTTCTTCTTAATTCTCAAGCTCACAATTCTCAAGTTAATTTTCACAAATTGTAATCTTGCATTATTATTTTTTGTTAAGTACCTTTATATAATTGTATAATACTATGGCGGACGGATCAAGGAACGTTCATCATGAAGGAACCGGCGACAATGAAACCAACTTGCATTTCGGTAAGTTTACTACTTCTACTTTGTAATATTTTTTATATTTAGTAGAGTTTATTTATTTAGTACTTATTATTATAAATTGTTATTAGTTCACAATCTCTCTCAAGACTCTACTACGTCTACCATGCCACCTCCATCCGAACCTACGGCCGAAGCTTCAAATAAAAATCAAAAATCATGGGTTTGGGCATTTTATGAGAGGGCTATCGGTGCATCAACGCATTGTAAAATGATATGTCTTGTATGCAAAAATCAAAAGAAAACTACTACTTTTTCTTGGAAAATTGGTAGGAACCGAACACTAGCTCGTCATTTGGCAAATGACCATGGTTTGACTAAGGATAATCATGATCAAGAACATTCGGATGATCAATCTCAACTATCCGGCTATTTCTCAAAAGCGCCCGGTGGAGGTATGCCTTTCGTTTACAATCAACAAAAATTAATTGACGGATTTGCTAAATATGTTACTCTTGATGAACTGCCTTTAAGTCATGGTGAAAGTGAAAATTTAGAAATTATGACTAGGACTTTAATGCAACCGGCATATCGGAGAATACCAAGGAATACTCTTAAACGGCGTATTCAACAACAATATTATATTCAGCGTGCTCAATTAATTGAATTTTTTAAAAGATTTGAAGGTTGTATATGTCTTACTAGTGATTGTTGGACTTCTCCAACTGGTGAACCTTATCTTTGCATTACAGTTCATTGGATTGGAACTGAATATGTAATAGAAAAACGTATTATTGCTTTTGATATTATGGAAGAATCACATACAACTAAAAATCTAAAAGATAGAATAATTGAATGTTGTAAGGAATTTAATATATTTGATAAAGTGCTTTCTCTTTCTCTCGATAATGCGGCCGCGAATAATAAATGTATGGAATATTTGTTGGACGAATTACCTTTACTTGCAAACGGTATTTTTATGCATATTAGATGTTGTGCCCATGTCTTGAATTTGTCAGCTAAAAAAGGAATTGATATGATTTCACCCCTTTTAAATCCTATTAAAAAAATAATTAAATGGCTAAGACTGAGTCAACATATTAGGAGATATTATAAACATCTATGTAAGGAACGTAATTTGAAACCAAAAAAATGGAGCATTGACAGACCTACCCGTTGGAACTCTACTTTTAAATTGCTTGATTATGCTATTCCTTATAAGGAAATTATTACTCAATTATATAACTCTGATCCAAAACATTTAGCCGAGCAAGACCTCATAACTGAGGCTCATTGGGAACTTGCTACGATCGTTCATAGTATATTACTTGCTTATAATAATTCTACATATTTATTTTCTTATGTTTATGAACCTAATGTGCATTTGGTTATTTTAGAATGTTGTAAAATTGTTGGTTCTTTAAGTGAACACAAAAATAATATACATTTATCTCAAGTTATTTCTACAATGACAGAAAAATGGTTAGAGTATTTATCACAATTTCCTTACATATATGGTGTTGCATGTCTTCTTGACCCGGGTGTGAAAAAAGAAGCACTCGGTAATCTTATTGATTATTATTATAATGTATTAGGTGATACTTCTTTTGATAGTGAGGAGTACGTAAATGAGTGCGTCAAAATACTAGCTTCATTAGTTGATTTGTACATTAAAAAATATAAACCGGAGGTTCTAGCCTCTCAGTCAACTTCAAAAAATAAAGGTAGATTTGATCAATTTACATCTTCAATTCTTTTCAAAAAAACCAAAATCGTCATCAAGCTCTAATTCTTCAACTTCTTCTAGTCAAATCTTAAATGAGTATTTTACGTGTTCACATGAGCTTGATGCTGGTTTTGAGATTTTAAAATGGTGGAAATTACGTGAAGAACAATATTCTATATTGGCTAGAATTGCAAGGGATCTCCTTGTCGTTCCAGCCTCTACAATTGCTTTTAGTGAAGGTAGAAGAGTTATAACAGATAAGCGAACATCTTTATCGCCCGACGTTGTGAAGATTCTGGTCTGTAAAAAAGATTGGGAACAAGCAGAAAAACGTCAACAAGGACGGACGGAAGAAGAAGACGAACACAACGAGGATGATGATCCGTGGATGATGATGGATTCTTCATCTGAATCGGGAGCTTCAGGGAGTGGCCAACACGACGATTGAGCACATCACCTACCTTTAAGTTCCAGGTAAGTAAAGAGGTAAGTAAAAAGAACTACGTGGACTTTGATTCCTTAGGATACGTAGGCAACTTAATTTTAGAAATTAGATTAAATTTCAAAAAATAATCTAATTTTTACAAATTAAGTCCAAGTCCAGTTTTTTTTTTCCTTTTCTCCCCATTTAATTTAATGTTAACATATCTTAAAAATTCAAAATGAATTTTTTTAAACAGATTGAAACAGTTTTTTTTACTAAGTTTTATATTTTTTCTTAATTCAAAATGATTTTTGTAAATTAATTTTTTAATTAATATTAATTAATTTATTTTAAAAAGTGAAAACAGATTTTTACAAATTGATTTTTATGGAAAAAAATTTACACTTCCGGCCCAAGCCCGGCCCGGCCCACGACGGCCCGAGGGGCGGGCGGGCTGTGGGCCGCGGCCGTCCAGCCCAGGCCCAGCCCGGCCCAGCCCGCTAAATACATAGGCCGATCCTGGGCTTGGAAGTTTCAGCCCGGCCCATGGCCACCTCTAATGAGGACGATTATCTAAAATAACGGGCCATTCTAACACCCAAAAATGATGACGCCGATGCAATCAACGCTTATATGTTTGAAAAGTTGCAAGGCGTACCCATGACCTACAATAGTGCAAATGAGATATGCAAGGCTTCGACCGATGCTTCTGGACAAGAAGACCTATACCCAATTGAGTTCTTAAATTCGTTAAATTTTCAAGGAATGCCACCGCATGCACTGTCCTTAAAAGAGGAACTCCCAGTAATGCTTTTACGAAATGTAAATCCAAGGCAAGGGCTATGCAATGGGACTCGGCTCATCATTACTGATTTGGGCCAATTTGTTATCCATGCAAAAATCCTAATTGGGTCGCATATAGGAGACATTGTGCTTATACCTAGAATCACACTGACATCCACACAATCAAACTGGCCATTCATAATGAAGCGACGGCAGTTCCCTATCAAACCATGCTATGCAATGACCATTAACAAAAGCCAATGACAGTCGCTAAATCATGTAGGTATATACTTGTCAAATCCTATCTTCAGTCACGGGCAACTTTATGTAGCAATATCCAGCGTGACAAGCCCCGATGGACTCAAAATTCTTATGTTGGAAGACACAGACACCGATCTAAAGGGCCATACCCGCAATATTGTTTATAAGGAGACTTTTGGAAACCTATATTAACAGCCACAAGTATCCTTCTACTAATAAAACACCACTCTTAAATCCATATTTACATCTTTCTAAATTTATAACAGCTATCTCACACATTTGTACTTGCAGGGTTGTTGGCCACTAAGTATACTGGATATAGCTTGGAAAGTGTTTTAAACTACAAGCTGTATTGTTTTAAATCTGAGTGCGTAGCGGAAGTCTTAAATACAGTAAGTTGCTATGGATACAGCAACTCGATGTGCAGAGTATACTTAAATAATCACAGTAATTAAAAACAAGTAAGGCAGAAGGTAAATAACGCAGTATTTAAAGTGGTTCGAGGTAAACCCCTCTACGTCTACTGGTCCTCCACACAGGAGTAAAAGTTTATTATAATTACTGTGTACACAACTACGTAATTATAACAACACACAATCAATATATAGTTCACACAGATTGATATAAAGATCTTAGCTTCAACCGTTCACACAGAATGGTTTGAGCTAACACTTGACTCGCTTCTTCACACACAGTTCTGAAGCTTCGTCTTCTTCGATGCAATTCCTTCACACACAGTTCTGGAGTAGCAACGATTACTCAGTCCACACAGGGCTGATCTGGGTTTGTTCAAAGGATAGAACAGGGTATGAACAACAGCTTTGACTTTCTGAGCTTCTTGCTGATGAAGTGTTGTTCAAGTTGTTGAGCACTGTATATCTCTTAGATCTGAGTTGCAGTAACCTTCTGGAGATATGTTTTGCTCTGATGTATATAGTAATAACTTTATCACTAGTAACTGATCTTCAACGCCTTGATGAGATATATATAGTCTTCTGAAATATATCGGTTGAGATAAATCCGTTGAGCAAGATTCCGTTCCAACGGGATGAAAAGCACGATCCGTATTTTGCGGGATTTGAAGATCTGTTGACTTACAGTATTTAAATACTTTATCCTTTAGTATTTAAATACTTCTTTATCAACGGGACTTGACTTCTAGTGGGAACTGAAGATTCCTTCTTTGTCCTGTTGAGAGCTGTATGGAAGATCACTGTATTGACAAATCGAGACAGCTTCCATACTCAGTCTTTTATAAGACTTCTTTGCTGTACTGAAAGGTTCCACTATATGCTGGATCTATGACAGTCCTTCGATACAGGTTGACACTTCAACTTTTCGATACAATTTCCTTACTGTATTGAGGATTGGCATATTGTCAAAACCTCTTATCATCACTATTCGATATAGGGATTGATTATCATGGCTATTTCGATACTGGATATTGTTATCTCAACAATTTCGATACAGGGTATTTGTTATCCCAACAATTTCCCCCTTTTTGACAATTCGCCAGGACTTTAAATCTTTCAAGTCCTTCTTGATGATGCCAAAACCTTCTTTATGAAATAATCTTCTTTGATGACTTCTGATAGATTTCTTGGTCTTCTGTCAAATGATATGGCTTTCAGTAACTTAGACTAATTTATGAACTGCTCGCAGGCGAGTTCGATACAGCTAAGACTTTTTACAACTTAAGCTTATGATTGGCGCGCAGGCACAATCTTACAATGTATTCTAGATGCATACAACTGAATCTATGAACTGTTTCGAAGAAAAGTTCGTACAGCTTAATTTTCAAACAAGTTTCTATACTTGTGATTGTTATCTCAACAATTTAAGTTATGTAATCATACATTAACACACTAGATTACGAGTTGTAATCTTTCAAGACAGGCAAACATTTTTATTTATATTCAAAAAAAAAATAGAGTACAAGGATTACTGTTTATAACAAAACAAAATTACAAGGATTTCAGCTCCTATAGTCAGAATGTCTCCATGGCCTCTTTTCCGGATCATGCTCAGTCCCACGCCACCAGTGCTGTAGGGAATCATTGCCTCGATCTAGGTAAATTGCTCTACCTTCGTAGGATCTGTCAAAGGCAAGAATCCTGTCTTCTAGATGGGTGATCCGATCTCCTTTTATATGCTTGGATTTCATATCTAGCTGGAGAGGAAGCTTTCCGTCTTCTAACATCTTTGAGAATTTGTCTGCAGCCTCCTGATAAGTGTCAGTTTTGTACACTTATCCATGGTTTGTATCGATAAAATTCACCCATAATTGAGCTAGTCTACTCGTTTTTTGCTTTTAATTTATTAGTTTTAATAATTTTATTTCTATCGGATGATGATCGGATTAAATAACTGAATTACTCAAGAAACAACATGTTTAATAAATATTATCTTTATTGAATTTTGATATATTCATGTTGTAGGGCTTTCCGAGACGAATTCGGCAGTCTTTCCGGATTCAAAATCAGAGTTATATATCAAAAGTTATCATCCGAAGAAGATCTGGGGCAAAAACGCAAAGTCTGAGAAATTCTGGGCTGAAAACGTAACTTTCAAAGCAACAGTGAACAAATTTACGAAGCCAAGTTACGGCCGTAACATTCAGGAGTTACGGCCGTAAGTCACCCTAGTTACGGCCGTAACTCACAGATGTTACGTAGTAACTCTTGTGATTGCTATGATTTGTCTAATTTTTTATACTTTTTGTGTATTATTGAGGGGATGGCTGGCATTGATCCGATCTAATGTAATAATGCTGGAGTTTTGGAGCTATTAGATGACTTTAGGTGTATAAATAGACCCCTTAGATCCTTCATCATTCATCATTCATCTTATAATTTTCCATTATTGTAAACTTTTCTTTTTGTGTGAAGAACACACTTGTGTTCTTGAGTGATCTTTGTAAGTGTGGTATAACATATGTTGTTCAGAGAGTTTATTGTTTCTATCTCCTTTATCTACTAAGGGAGTTAGGATCAATTCTTTCTCTTGATTCAACTAATAATGACCACACAAGCTTGTAATATGTGTAATAAACCCTTCATGGGCTAAGTAATCTTTAGTTGGGATTATAAACAAGGTTAGTCATGTTATTTATGTTTGTATAAAGATCTATTGTGAATTACTTATTATTGTGTGTGATTTTCATTGTTTTAACAATCTTTATTTATTTGGCCAATAAATGACGATATTTATGGTCTTCATATGTTTCGAAAGAAAATATGTTTGATTAGATCAAATGATCTTCACTCTAAGTTGTTCTAGGGGATAGAAATATACCCCTAGTCCTTAGATGATTCTTTGATTTATTTTCATAAATCCTAATGCTATGTATTTGTAATATCCGGATTTATTACAGTGTATTTCATCTGTATTCAACCATGTATTATTTCGGATTGATGATTTTGATTATTGGAGTGTGATATTTAGTGCATTAATGTCATTATGCATAAGTATAGAAACATGTATAATTGCTCAAACAACCTTGTGATAGCGCACGCTAAGAATGTATCTTAACGCGCGCTATCGGGCCATTATTAGCGCACGCTATGCAGGTATGAGTAACGTGCGCTAAGGACTCAATTATTGAACGGGGCAGCTGGCTCGTGCGCCAGCGGGACATGGGTCCGGATAAGATTCCTTGACGCCTTTTGGACAAAATCAAGTCAACCATTATTAGCGCACGCTAAGGGATGCTTAGTAGCGTGCGCTAACTTATCAATAATGCGAAATTATAAATGGGACATCAACCGTGTTGGCTTGCATTTCTTTCGCACTTTCCTCAATCTTGAGAGTTCGAGAGTTGTATAAATAATCTTATACACTTAAGAACTCATATTGTTGATATTTATACATTGGTTACCACGTGGAATGTTCATGGAAGTGGAATAGCACCTTGGAAGAGCATACAACCAACCGGAGTTGGATTCTACCTTACGGTTCGGTGATTTCGTCATTTTAAGGTATGTTCAATCTATCTCCAGGACTTAGAGTTGGATTCTAACGATTTGGATGATCATGTTAACAAGATATGGATTTTCATAGATGAATTATCCAAGTATATCATGTTTGGAATAGTGAGTTGTATAAGCCTGGAATACCTTGATTATAATCATCATGATTCGAATCTTAGTACACTGAATATGTGAAGAGAAGCTTCTATCAATGGTTAACCGAATCTAATAGATGATTTCATAGTAATCTTGGACTAGACGTTAACATCCTTATTGTTAGATAAATCTAAAGGTTTGATCATGGAAGGATTTATCTAGTATATATAGGACGTTTATCAACTTCAGTAGGATAATATGGACTGATATAGAGGTGTTGATATCAACCATTTAGTTTTTCGTATTATCGTATGAAGATTTGAAGTCGGAAAAGAATATGGTTTTATATTGGCATGCATATCCTTGAATCCGAAGTTGTCTTTATCCGTATAATCATTCATGAGGGTGTAGACATAGTATTCATGGTAGTAACATGAATTATCACGCAAGATTTCGTTGTTTCAAACATGGCAAGAACAGTTTACTGCTCAGCAGTAAACTGCCATGCAGAGATAGCGCACGCTACGATATGCAGTGTAACGTGCGCTATCGAGCAGTTGTTAGCGTGCGCTACGTTTGGTACGTAACGTACGCTAGACCATCAGACGAGTCAATCGCCGGGTCGGTGAGGTAATCGACCATGCATCGTTAGCGTGCGCTAGGCTCTGTTGTTTGCGTGCGCTATTGGGCGACGCATGCGCACGCTACACAGAGTACTTAGCGTGCGCTAAGCTATTCGGGCAGATTGCAGTTTATGAACTTGTGACCGTTAATCAAATTGTTTAACATTCATACGACGTGAGATAAATCCTATATCATTTCTTTTGTTAAGGTTTGGTCTCGTTACGTGATTGATTGAGGAGGACGACCTTCGAGTGTTCATTTTCATGGAAGTATTGTTATTGTCTTCAAATCGAGGCAAGTACCTTAATTGTTTTATGTATTGTTGTTATACATATTGTCGTGCATGTATGTCGTTATTGTGTGTCCACCTCGTGTTGGTCCGACGGGATCATCGGGGGATCTATGCTAGCGTGCGCTGGATCATCGGACGGGTTTTTCCACCACGGGTTGGTCTGACGGGATCATCGTGGGTTCTAGGCAGTGAACGCTGGATCGATTGAATTACCATGTGTATGTATTGATATCATGTTGTGATTATCAGTTGTATATGTTATGTTTGAGATTCTCGTAGGAGAAGACTCGTTGGTATTTTGTCGTTTACGTTATTATTATTCACCGTGAGATATGAATAATATGTTGTGGTACTTGTACTAGCATCGTTGTGCTAACCCCTTCAGGGGTGAACATTTTGTTTGTGTTCAGGATCCGGAGAGTGGGAAACAACCACTGTACAGATATGACGACGAGGGTGCGAGTGATGTCCCGACCGGTTTATTTATCTTTCGTTTATTCGTCATTTCAATAAGTACTCGAGTACGAAGTAGTTTGTGGTGATTTGAATTTGGTGATGTAATATTGAGTTACATTGGACAATTGTACTATTTCCGTATTTTGGTCGAACTAATGTCTTGTAATTCCGTTATTTCCATTCGTCGTACCTTTTTATACTTCTTCAATTCTTGACCTTGTAAATCCTTACGTAAAGGATTTACTATTGTAATATTCCCGAATATATCGGGGTGTTACGAGAATATGGTATCGGAGCTAAGATTATGGATATCTTGGCCGTTGGGTTAAAATAGGGGTCATTTATGTCTTTTGGGGTAACAGGCCGTGAATGACATCACCGCACCGCTACGTCTTCATGCGAACAGTGGTTGTAAGTTCCTAAACTCTATCTCGTTCTTTGCATATTGTATTTCTTTATACTCGGATATTAGAACGATGTTGTTTTACGTATATTGAGTATTTATGCTTACGGTATGTTGAGAGGCGGACGTGGACGTGGTCGCGGTCGTGGACGCGACGAAGAAATGCCGAAAGGAGGCGTCACCTTCTAACCGAGGCCGGTCATAGCTCCGTGAGCCGCAATCTATTAACAATGAACCGAGATCCTGCTGTGCAGAGATCCTTCGTCAAGTGGTGAACCAGATGACTCGGTTCGCCCAGTCGTGGACCGAATGCAAGTGGCGGTGGGACTACGGCGGGGAGAGAGGCGGCAAGGGATCCCGGATATGGGAAATCGAGGTGGCCGGTGGGTGCAAGAAGTGGCAAAGATGCAACCACCCAAATTCGACGGTATTTACGAGACTCCCACAGGATCATTGGTTAAAGGAGCTGGAGAAAATCTTTGCGGAATCAATTGCCCAGGGCAATGGAAAGCCTCTATCGCTCAATATTTTACGATAGGGAAGCGTCAGAATGGTGGGAAGCCATCCGGCTTTGTAGACCATGACGCCCGATTGGACGAGTTTAGAATGATGATGGAAGCTCGGTATTTCCCTCGTCTGTGAGGGAAGCCAAAGTTCGGGAGTTTTCTCGCTCGGCCTTCGATGTGCCGTATCCCGAGCGATCAAGATGTTTAACCAACGGTGGCATTTGTTCGACATCTGGTCGAGCAGATGCGAGAAATGATGATCCATTTCGATATGAGAATGAAACCGAAGTTCGAGGTACATGTCCGGATTTGAATGTACCACACTCCGCCAATACCAGGATAAGGCGTTGGCATATGAGATCAAGGAAGCGGCCATGGAGAAATTTGCGGAAACCAAGAAGCAGAAAGTCTCTGGTACTTTTACGAGCACAAGAAGCAGTGGGGCCCGTAAGGCCCAGTCATCCTTTCACTCTTTCAGAAACCTCCGCACCCGGCTAGGAGCGGAAAGAACTTGGGCGACATCAACTTTTACCGATGTTACCAGAAATGCTTTAACTGCGCCCCGAGACGGGCACTATCGACGGAATTGCCCCCTTCTGCCGTGATTTGTTTTGATTGTGGGACGAGAGGACATCGGGCGGTGTTTTGTGAAGAGGCCGCAAAGTCTTTTAGAGCCCGTACACCACGGCCCGTCGAGAAGGAGACCGGTATTCCACGACGCAGCAAAGTGTTCGGATGCCTCGGGATTTTGGCCGCGGCGAGGCGGAGGACAATGGGACCGAAAGGGAACATCGAGTGCGGATCTGCTCCCCACGTGCATGCGAGATGAGGAGGACAGACGATCGGGATCTTCTTGTCGCATCAGTCTTGTCGAGATCCTTTCCCAGCCAGTTAGCGTTTTATTCGATACAGGAGCTACACATTCTTTCATATCTTTGTCTTGTGTAAATCGTTTGAATATTTCCGGTTTTCATGCTTGTGAACCTTATGTTGTTGGTTTACCGAGTGGAGAGAGGATTGTCGGAAATTTAGAAACTAGAAATTTCCCTGTATCATTTGGAGGCAGAGATTGGCTCTCAAATCTAATCATGATAGAAATGCAAGGAGATGACCTGATACTCGGAGACGATTGGCTTAATCGGTACGGAGCAATTTTAAATTACCGAAGGAGGAATATCTCACTGGTCGCTGACGATGGTTCCGAGATTCTGTTTGAGGGATGGAAACCGGGAAGCTCAGGAAAGTTGATCAAGGCGATGAAAGCTGTCAAATTGTTGAAACAAGGCTGTACCGGGTACTGGTGCTACGCAATGAAGAAAGAAGAAGAAATTGTGGAACTTTCATCCATTCCTGTTGTGAACGAATTTCCAGATGTGTTTCCTGACGAATTACGGACTACCTCCACGAAGGGATGTGGAATTTACTATTGAATGGAACTGGAGCGACACCAATTTCTAAGGTGCCGTATCGTATGGCACCTCTTGAGATGTCTGAATCAAGAAGCGGTGGAGGAGTTCTTGGACAAGGGCTATATTCACCAAGCGTTTCACCCTGGGAGCACCAGTTCTTTTTGTCCGAAAGAAGGATGGATCGCTCCGATTGTGTATTGACTATCGAGAGCTGAACAAGATGACGATTAAGAACAAGTATCCGTTGCCACGGATTGATGATTTGTTTGACCGATTACAAGGGCAACGGTATTTTCTAAAATCGATCTGAGATCGGGATACCATCAATCGAGGATTAAGGAGTCCGATGTTCCGAAATCGGCGTTCGTAACTCGCTACGGGCATTATGAGTTTGTAGTGATGCCGTTTGGTCTCACTAACGCTTTCTTTGTATTTATGCAATTGATGAGCAGTGTTCATTGAATTTTGGATAAATTTGTGGTCGTATTTATTGATGACATTCTAGTGTATTCTAAGAGTCCGAAGAACATGCGCGGCATTTGCGGATTGTATTGGAGCTTTTGAGAAACGAGCAATTGTACGCCAAACTATCTAAGTGTGAATTTTGGCTAAAAGAAGTAATGTTCCTCGGCCATGTGGTGTCGGCTAGGGAGTCCGTGGATCCTCGGAAGATCGAGGCAATATTGGATTGGAAGCCTCCAAAGAACGTGAAAGAGGTCCGAAGCTTCTTAGGACTTGCGGGATACTACCGTCGATTCGTGGAAGGGTTTTCTAAAATCTCGCCCACTTACTCGACTCCTTGAGAAAACTCAAAAGTTTGAGTGGAATGAATTGTGTCGATTAGCTTTGATGAATTGAAGAAGAGATTGACGACGGCACCGATTCTATCACTTCCACAGGAGGCGAGGATTCATAGTTTACATGATGCTTGAACCAAGGACTTGGGTTCGTGTTGATGCGAATGATAAGGTGATCGCTTATGCATCGCGACAATGAAACCTTATGAAGTGAATTACCCGACACATGATTTGGAACTAGCGGTGGTTTTGCCTTGAAGATTTGGAGGCATTATCTGCAGGGACTCACCGTCGGATCTTTACGGATCATAAGAGTCTCAAGTACATATTCGATCGAAAGTGTTGAATATGCGGCAAAGAAGATGGTTGGACCGATTAAGGACTATGACTTGGAGATTTTATATCATCCGAGCAAAGCGAATGTAGTGGCCGATGCACTTAGCCGCAAGCTGTCTCTATTCGAATCTTTGGAGACACCGACCTCCCAACTTAGCCTTCAGAGAAATGATTCGTGAAGGGATTGAAGTGTGGTTCTGAGAGAGTCGGGGACAAGCGTGCGTGATGGAGATAACTTCGTCATTAACCGAGGAAATCAAATCTAGACAGCGAGATGACCCTCGATGATTCGGTTGCATGAAGTGATCAAAGGAAAGGCCCCGGATTCATAATTCATGACGATGGAGTTTTGAGATTTGGGACCGACTCTGCGTTCCGATGTTGATGTTAAAGCAGACGATTATGAAGGAAGCTCATAGTTCGCCCTATTCTATCCACCCGGGCACCAAGAAATGTATAAGGACTTGAAGCAGAATTTACGGTGGGGCAACATGAAGAAAGACGTAGCGGACTATGTTTGAAATGCTTGACTTGTCGGCAGGTTAAGATCGAGCATCAACGGCCTGCTGGAATGTTGAAGCCGCTCCGATCCACTGAATGGAAGTGGGAGGACATATCAATGGACTTTATCACTAATATGCGAAAACCGGGACAGAATGAACATGATTTGGGTGATAGTTGATCGTTTAACCAAATCGGCTCATTTTCTAGGCATTAAGGATACGTGGGGACCGAGAGAGGTTGGCACGAGTCTTTATTTCAGAGATAGTTCGATTGCATGGTACGCCGAAGACCATTGTTTCGATCGAGATGGCCGTTTTGTGTCTCACTTTTGGAAGGCGATTCATAAGGCCTTGGGGACCGAATTGAACTTGATCTGACTTATCACCGCGATCGATGGACAATGCGAGAGAACTATACAAACGGTGGAAGATATGCTAAGGGCACATGCCTTAGATTGGTCAAACGATTGGGAAGTTCATCTACCATTGATTGAATTTACTTACAACAATAGTTGGCATGCTTCCATTAAGATGGCACCGTTTGAGGCATTATACGGAAGGAGATGCAGATCGCCCTTATGTTGGGACGATTCATCGGACTTGATCGAGCAGAACCCGAGTTGATCGAGCGGACTCGAGAGAAGATAGCCTTGATTCGTGAAAGGCATTGGCGCCCAGTCGCGAGAAATCCTATGCGGACGCGTCGCCGCCGCCCATTGGAGTTGATCAGGAGATCACGTACTTTTGAAGGTTTCTCCTACCCGGGAATCTTTCGTTTCGGTAGGAAAGGTAAGCCGAGTCCGAGATATATCGGACCATTTGAGATCCTCGAGAGAGTTGGGGAGTTGGCCTGATTAGCATTACGCCGTCATTGTGCCATGTTCATAACGTGTTCCACGTATCCCGATTGCGGAGATATATACGGATCCCAGTCATATCATCGATTTGGCGAGATCGAATTCGAGCAGGATGGGACGTTTGAAGAAAGACTACCAAGATACTCGAGAGTCGAGTTAAGCAACCGAGGAACAAGTCAATCGTTTTGGTCAAAGTTCGGTGGTCATGTCATGGAGGAACGGAAGAAGCCACTTGGGAAACAAGGCGATATGAAGTCTAGATATCCCGAGTTATTTTCGTCTTGAGTTTCGGGACGAAACTCCTTTTTAGTAGGAGAGTATGTAATATCCGGATTTATTACAGTGTATTTCATCCGTATTCAACCATGTATTATTTCGGATTGATGATTTTGATTATTGGAGTGTGATATTTAGTGCATTAATGTCATTATGCATAAGTATAGAAACATGTATAATTGCTCAAACAACCTTGTGATAGCGCACGCTAAGAATGTATCTTAACGCGCTATCGGGCCATTATTAGCGCACGCTATGCGGGTATGAGTAACGTGCGCTAAGGACTCAATTATTGAGCAGGCGGTGGCTCGTGCGCCGTGGACATGGGTCGGATAAGATTCCCGACGCACCCGGACAAAATCTGAAGTCAACCATTATTAGCGCACGCTAAGGGATGCTTAGTAGCGTGCGCTAACTTATCAATAATGCGAAATTATAAATGGGACATCAACCGTGTTGGCTTGCATTTCTTTCGCACTTTCCTCAATCTTGAGAGTTCGGAGAGTTGTAGAAATACTCTTATACACTTAAGAACACATATTGTTGATATTTATACATTGGTTACCACGTGGAATGTTCATGGAAGTGGAATAGCACCTTGGAAGAGCATACAACCAACCGGAGTTGGATTCTACCTTACGGTTCGGTGATTTCGTCATTTTAAGGTATGTTCAATCTATCTCCGGACTTAGAGTTGGATTCTAACGATTTGGATGATCATGTTAACAAGATATGGATTTTCATAGATGAATTATCCAAGTATATCATGTTTGGAATAGTGAGTTGTATAAGCACGGAATACCTTGATTATAATCATCATGATTCGAATCTTAGTACACTGAATATGTGAAGAGAAGCTTCTATCAATGGTTAACCGAATCTAATAGATGATTTCATAGTAATCTTGGACTAGACGTTAACATCCTTATTGTTAGATAAATCTAAAGGTTTGATCATGGAAGGATTTATCTAGTATATATAGGACGTTTATCAACTTCAGTAGGATAAAATGGACTGATATAGAGGTGTTGATATCAACCATTTAGTTTTTCGTATTATCGTATGAAGATTTGAAGTCGGAAAAGAATATGGTTTTATATTGGCATGCATATCCTTGAATCCGAAGTTGTCTTTATCCGTATAATCATTCATGAGGGTGTAGACATAGTATTCATGGTAGTAACATGAATTATCACGCAAGATTTTGTTGTTTCAAACATGGCAAGAACAGTTTATTGCTCAGCAGTAAACTGCCATGCAGAGATAGCGCACGCTACGATATGCAGTGTAACGTGCGCTATCGAGCAGTTGTTAGCGTGCGCTACGTTTGGTACGTAACGTACGCTAGACCATCAGACGAGTCAACTGGCTGGTCAGTGAGGTACTGACCATGCATCGTTAGCGTGCGCTAGGCTCTGTTGTTTGCATGCGCTATCGATGCATGTAACGCACGCTACACAGAGTACTTAGCGTGCGCTAAGCTATTCGGGCAGATTGCAGTTTATGAACTTGTGACCGTTAATCGAATTGTTTAACATTCATACGACGTGAGATAAATCCTATATCATTTCTTTTGTTAAGGTTTGGTCTCGTTACGTGATTGATTGAGGAGGACGACCTTCGAGTGTTCATTTTCGTGGAAGTATTGTTATTGTCTTCAAATCGAGGCAAGTACCTTAATTGTTTTATGTATTGTTGTTATACATATTGTCGTGCATGTATGTCGTTATTGTGTGTCCACCTCGTGTTGGTCCGACGGGATCATCGGGGATCTATGCTAGCGTCTTACTGGATCATCGGACGGGTTTTCCACCACGGGTTGGTCAGCGGGATCATCGTGGGTTCTAGGCGGTGAACGCTGGATCGATGGAATTACCATGTGTATGTATTGATATCATGTTGTGATTATCGATTGTATATGTTATGTTTGAGATTCTCGTAGAGAAGACTCGTTGGTATTTTGTCGTTTACGTTATTATTATTCACCGTGAGATATGAATAATATGTTGTGGTACTTGTACTAGCATCGTTGTGCTAACCCCTTCAGGGTGAACATTTTGTTTGTGTTCGGGATCCGGGAGAGCTGGAAACAACCACTGCAAGATGACGACGAGGGTGCAGAGTGATGTCCCGACCGGGTTTATTTATCTTTCGTTTATTCGTCATTTCAATAAGTACTCGAGTACGAAGTAGTTTGTGGTGATTTGAATTTGGTGATGTAATATTGAGTTCTGTTGGACAATTGTACTATTTCCGTATTTTGGTCAGAACTAATGTACTGTAATTCCGTTATTTCCATTCGTCAGTACCTTTTTATACTTGTTCAATTCTTCAGCCTTGTAAATCCTTACGTAAAGGATTTACGGCGCTGTAATATTCCCGAATATATCGGGGGTGTTACAGTATTGAAGCCAATCAACATAGAAATATAGTGGATTGATTCAATATGTAAGGGGCGTTTTATAGTTCGAAAGAGAAACCGTCTTTTTAAGGAAAATCGAATCTACACAACATAATAAGTAAATTCATCTTATGATCTCCAATACATCTTTTATAACTAATGACGAACTAAGTTTGTAATCCCAACTATTTCATTTTATCGTTAATCAATCTATTATTATTGCAATCTTTTTATTTCTTTAAAATATTAGAACTATTATTGCATTTACTTTGCAACAATTAAACCAAACTCTTTAAATTGTGTGTTTCACTCATCTTAGTATCTATAAAAATAGACTAATAGTGTATAATTCAAATTATAACCAAACTTCCTTGTGGGATCGATAAACCGGACTCAAAAAGTCCACTTTACTGCTTGATACGATATCGTGCACTTGCGATAGTTACACTAAAAGCGTGTCAAGTTTTTGGCGCCGTTGCCGGGGAAGTATAAGTTATAATTGAAAAAATTACATTATTAACTATTGTTATAAATACAATTTTTTCTTTGTTGTAGATTCTCTTGTCTATGCGAAGTACTTACAATCGCGATTTTGTTTCACTAGATCCGAGATCGAAGCCACATTCGTAAGAAGGCGAAGAGAACAAAGAAAAACATTATTTCTTCACAATCAATGGCGGACGAACTAAATCCACGTCTCCCCAAGGAAATGATAACGAAAGAATTCCTCGGTGGGGAATACCTAATGTTCAAAACATTCAACATCAACAATATCCTATTGTGCCGGAAATAGATGAAGACAACATGCTCTTTGGGGAATTCATGAACCCCCCATCTTTGAGCGTTCAATCAAGTGTAATCTATCCACCATTTGGAGTGGACAATTTTCAAATTCGCCCAGATGTCATCAATCTCTTCTCCAACAACAACTCATTCTATGGAAGAACCGACGAAAATCCATATCTCCATATTAACCGTTTTGTGGAGATATGTGGAAATTTCAAATATCCAAATGTAAATGACGAGGCGATCAAAATGAGACTTTTCGTGCACACTTTGAAGGACAGAGCAAGAGAGTGGTTAGATACTTTGCCACCACGAAGCATAACAAATTGGCCCGAATTTGTCCAAAAATTCACCACTAAATACTTTCCACCAATAAAAGTGACGAAACTCAAATACGAAATCTCTACATTTCGTCAACAAGATTCAGAATCATTTCACGAAGCATGGGAGAGATACAAAGATATGCTACGAAAATGTCCTAGCCATGGTTTCAATTTGGGAGCACAAGTCAATTACTTCTATTCTGGAATTTTACCTTCATGCCGAGCCAATGTCGATTCATCATCAAATGGCTCAAGCAACAAAACTATGAAAGAGGCTTATAATCTTTTTGAGGTTATAAGTGAACAAAGTGCAAGATGGCCAGACAGAAATATCCAAAAGAAACCAAATGGTGTTTTTGAAGTGGATTCTTATTCACTTATGTTGGCAAAAATTGAAGCTCTATCAAAGAAAGTCGAGGAAATGTCTTTTTCAACTCCTCAATTTGTGAAGACGGTGCAAACTCCACAAATTTCAGCTTTTTCATGTGAAATTTGTGGAGCAACTCACAACACTATCTGTCCCTTAGTGCAACAGAGCGATCACCACTACCACGGAACAAGTGGCGTATGCTCGAGAATTTCCAAAGGCAAGCACAATCCTTACGGGCCAACATACAATCCAGGTACAAAAATCATCCAAATTTTTCTTATGCAAACAACAACAATGTGTTGAATCCAACGCATCAAGAAAAGAAGCCCGGATGGGAAGAAGCAATCACGAAGCTAATGAACAACAATCAAGTATCAACAACGCAATGATGCTTCAATTAAAAATCTGGAGACACAAGTTGGCCAAATGGCCAAAATACTTTCAGAAAGATCTCATGGCATGTTACCTAGCAATACGAGGTAAATCCAGGAAAATGTACAAGCTATCACAACAAGAAGTGGAGTGCGATTTGCAGAAATTTCTGTGGAAAATCATCTGGAAAAACAAAAAAATAAACAAAATCAAGAATCAGAAAAAGAATCTGATACAGGACCTTCATCTCAAAAAGGTCCAATTGCTACAAAATCTTATGTTCCACATATCCCATTTCCTCAACGGTTGAAGAATCACAAGCTCGATGCTCAATTCGGGAAATTCTTGGAAATCTTCAAAAAGCTACACATCAACATTCCTTTTGCCGATGCTCTAGCACAAATGCCAAGCTATGCCAAATTTATGAAAGATATTCTTTCCAACAAACGAAGGCTTGAAGAATACGAAACTGTCATGCTAACAGAGGAATGTAGCGCAATACTACAAAAGAAGTTGCCACCCAGCTAAAAGATCAGGAACTTTCACAATCCGTGTACAATTGGTGAAGTGAATTTTGGCAAAGCTCTTTGTGATTTAGGGGCAAGTATCAACTTGATGCCTGTCAATTTTCAACAAATTGAACTTGGGAGAAGCAAAAGCAACAACGGTTTCACTACAATTAGCCGATCGGTCAATCAAATATCCACGTGGGATAGTTGAAGATGTGCTCACAAAGTTGATAAATTCATATTTCCAGTGATTTTATCATCCTCGACATGGAAGAAGATCGGGATATTCCCATTATTTTGTGACGACCATTTCTCGCAACCGGACGTGCTCTTATTGACGTCTATGAAGGAAAGCTAATTCTCAGAGTGGAAGACGAACATGTCATCTTCGATGTCTTAAAAACTTTGAATCAACCCTCCACATATGAGTATTGTCTAAAAATAGACACAATTGAAGCCATGGTGAACAAGTCTTTAGAGAAAATTCTATCTAAAGATCCTCTTGAGACATGTATAGCAAATTCTCTAACCAGCATGGAAGAAGAATATCACTTGGCCGAAACAGTTAACTATCTAGAAGCACTACCAACCTTAAGAAGGCATTCACATTTTGAAGAATTGGGGACAAGCTCCGCTAAACCCCTCCCTTCTTTACAAGAAGCTCCAATACTTGATCTCAAACCTCTACCCACACATTTGAGATACGCTTACTTGGGCATTTCCTCAACACTTCCGGTCATCATATCTAACATATTGACCAAACTTGAAGAAGGGAAATTACTAAGGGTATTGAGGAATCACAAATAGCAAGTGGATGGACTATTGCAGACATTAGAGGAATAAGCCCCTCTATATGCACTCACAAAATTTTGATGGAAGATGACTGCAAACCTTCAATTGAGCATCAACGACGTTTGAATCCAAACATGAAGGAAATTGTGAAGGCAGAGATTCTTAAATTACTTGACGCAGGAATCATTTATCCAATCTCAGATAGTCCATGGGTGAGCCCTGTACATATGTTGTCCAAAAAGAGTGGAATCACGATCATAGAGAACGAGCACAATGAACTTATACCAACACGACCGATCACAGGATGGAGAATGTGCATTGATTACAGGAAACTAAACAAGACGACAAGAAAAGATCATTTTCCACTCCCATTTATTGATCAGATGCTAGATAGATTGGCGGGACATTCTTACTACTGTTTTCTCGACGGCTATTCAGGGTACAACCAAATCGTAATAGCCCCAGAAGACCAAGAGAAAACAACATTCACATGCCCTTATGGAACATTTGCCTGTAGAAGAATCCCATTCGGATTGTGCAATGCTCTAGCCACATTTCAAAGATGCATGATGTCAATATTCTCAGACATGGTTGAAAAATTCATTGAAGTTTTCATGGACGATTTCTTGGTTTTCGGAGATTCATTTGATAAATGCCTAAATCACTTAGGCATGGTCTTGGAAAGATGTGAAGACACAAATCTAGTTCTCAATTGGGAGAAATGTCACTTCATGGTCCAGGAAGGAATCATACTTGGCCATAGAATCTCACAACATGGAATTGAAGTCGATAAGGCAAAGATCCAAGTGATTGCAAAACTTCCTCCACCAATTTCGGTGAAAGGAGTAAGGATTTTTCTCGGACATGCAGGATTCTATCGGAGGTTTATAAAAGATTTCTCAAAAATAGCAAAACCTCTCTGTTCTTTGCTTGAGAAAGATACACCATTCCTTTTCACAAATGAATGCCACGTGGCCTTTGGAACTTTGAAGGATATGCTTAGATCTGGTCGTATCATGTTTTCTCCAGTTTGGTCTATTCTTTTCATTTTAATGTGCGATGCAAGTGATTATGTTGTAGGGGCCGTCTTGGGCCGGAAGAAGGACAAAATGATGCAAGTGGTCCATTATGCTAGCAGACTATGAATGATGCTCACTGAACTACACAACAACCGAAAAGAGATGCTTGCAGTGGTTTATGCCTTTGACAAATTTCGATCCTACTTATTGGGATCAAAGGTCATAGTCTACACTGATCATTCAGCTTTGAAATATTTAATGACAAAGCAAGATGCAAAGTCAAGTCTAATCCGATGGGTTCTACTTATGCAAGAATTCGACATAGAAATCAGAGACAGAAAGGGAACAGAAAACCAAGTGGCGGATCATCTCTCTAGACTCGACCAAAACAATGCTCAAGAGAAGGAAATAAATGAAGTATTTCCGGATGAACAACTGTTCCAAATCTCTAATATCCAGGAAAAACAAAATGCACCATGGTATGCTGACATCATTAATTTCCTTGTTAGTGGAATAATTCACCCAAATTTTTCCCATCATCAAAAGAAAAAATTCTTCTCCGAGTTGAAATACTATTACTGGGAAGATCCTCTATTGTTCAGACGAGGACCTGATCAAATCATCCGGAGATGCATACCGGAAGAAGAAATAGAGAAGGTATTAGAAAGATGTCATTCCTCTCACTATGGAGGACATTTTGGGAATTCAAAAACAGCAGCAAAAATTCTTGAAGCAGGATTCTATTGGCCCACTCTGTTCAAAGATGCACATACACTTGTCTCGAAGTGTGACCGGTGCCAAAGACATGGAAACATGTCAAAAAGAAATGAAATGCCAATGAATTTCATCCTTGAAGTTGAAATCTTCGACGTTTGGGGAATTGATTTCATGGGACCCTTTCCATCATCGTTCTCTAATGAATACATCCTTGTAGCTGTGGACTACGTATCTAAATGGGTGGAGGCTGTTGCATTACCAACAAACGAAGCTAAGGTCGTGGTAAATTTTCTAAAGAAAAATATATTCACTCGATTCGGAACTCCGAGAGTTATTATCAGTGATGGCGGATCTCATTTCTGCAATCACCAGGTTAAGGCTCTATTGACCAAATTCGGAGTAAAACACCGTGTCGCTACCTCTTATCACCCACAAACCAGTGGACAAGTCGAGGTTTCCAATCGTAAACTGAAACGTATACTTGAGATGACAGTCGACTCATCTCGGAAAGATTGGTCGAAAAAGCTGGATGATGCGCTCTGGGCTTACAGAACAGCTGATAAAACACCGATAGGCATGTCTCCATTTCGTCTGGTATTTGGAAAAGCCTATCACCTGCCAGTAGAACTTGAACATCGAGCCTTTTGGGCTATAAAAAAATTAAACTTTGACGAACAGTTGGCTGGAAAGAAAAGATTGCTGCAATTAAATGAGTTGGATGAAATCCGACTCGACTCATATGAAAATGCCAAAATCTACAAAGAATAAACAAAAAGATGGCATGACAGCAGAATTCTAAGAAGAGATTTTAAAATAGGAGACCAAGTTCTGCTTTTTAATGTACGACTGCGTCTGTTTTCGGGTAAGCTGCGATCACGATGGACGGGCCCTTACACGATCAAAGAGGTGTTTTCTCATGGAGTTGTGGAGATTTATAATACAACCGACGGGAGTTTCAAAGTAAACGGCCAACGGTTAAAGCCATATCTGGGAGGAGAATTCTTGACAGCAAAGTCAATCATAATGCTGGAAATACCTAATTAATCTGACGAGAAGTCAAGCTAAGGACGTTAAACAAAGCGCTTATTGGGAGGCAACCCAATCTCTATTATTTCGCAAATAAGTTTGGGGGTAACACGGAAGGATTCAACAACAAGAGCAAGGATCAGATCGTTCATAAAATCCAGGGAGTCTTTCTTTCATTATTCTCACACATATAATAATTATAATTTTCTAAAAAACCAAATATATATATATATATATACGGCCGTATCCAAAATAATACGGCCGTAAGTATTATCATGATTTTAACGAATGGTTTATACGGCCGTAACTCCTACATGTTACGGCCGTATCTTAAAACACGTTCCAAAAAAAAACGAAAGCATCATACGGCCGTAAGTCTGGAAAGATACGGCCGTAACTAAAGAATCTGTTAGAAAAACGAATGCATCTTACGGCCGTAACTTGGATATGTTACGGCCGTAACTACTCGTCTGTATTAAAAAAAATGGACTTCGCAACACATTCACAAAACAGAAGAGACACCAAGCGGCCAGCAGTGCGATTTTTTTCCCCTATCAATCCCTACTTTCTAAAAACTCAAATTCCTCAATACAATTCATTATCTTATCAACATTAACACATAATCATCAGGTTCTCTTTCAATCCTTGTTTCAATTTATATATTTTTGAGTTTTAGTTTTTAGTTTTTCACTTCATATTTGTTTTTCGATTCTTATTTCCGTATGATTCATTGATTAAATATTGTTCATTTGTGAGTATTGATGATATTTGTGTGGTTATTTGATTCATTGATTTGTGGTGGCTTTATGGATTTGAGTTTGAATAAGAAAAACTTGTTAAAAACCTATGAACTCAAGGTGTCCGACGAAATGCCACAACGAAAATCTTTTAATTTTTTTTATGTTTTTATTGGTTTTGCTTGATGATTATAGTTGTGTGATGAAAAGAAGTTGATTTTGTTAAATTTCAGGGATGACACCGAAGAAATCGTCAAAAGGAAAAGAAAAGGTCGGTTCGTCATCTCAAGGTCCGGAACCACCGCAAAGAAATCAAAACACAAAGTGCATTAAGGAAAGATTGTTCAATCTTGATGATTTCATTGGCGATGAGGATAGAGACACAATTACTAGCCCTTTCATCCAAAAATTCATAGACAACGGCTGGAAAAAGTTCATTTCCGATCTCCCAAATGGTAACCCGATCTTGACCCTAAACTTTTACAATTCTTTCAACAAGTCCATTGGGCAGGTAGGGTCGCCTACTTATCATCAGACTACTGTGAATGGGAAATCGATTAATTTTTCACCGGATATCATTAACATGTATTTGGGGGTTAATTGCACTAACGCGGTTGACATTTCTATCTTACCTAATGAAGAGGTGCCGGATGATAGAGTTTTACGCTGGGCGTTAGTGAGCAAGTTGCATGACAGTATTGGGATGATCAAACCCCGATACAACCAGGCGGACCTAATGGATGATGCTTGGTATTTATGGATGTGGGCAGCCGGGAGTATTTACCCGACCTCGACTCTGACGACGGTTTCCATTGGCCACCTGCGAGGTTTATTTGCTATCCGCCGAGGTGTAAAAATGGATATGGGTACTCACATTTACACTACTATTTGTCACTATGCCGGCATGGTCCCGACTAGGCAGAAGATGTCATACCCCTGCCTTATCACTGGTATTTGCAGGAGCCAGAGAGTAAAAATTTCGGCAGGGGGTGATATATTAACACATGGGGATCGACTGAACGGCCGGAGTAGTATTTTTCGAAGTACTCAGTTGAGGAGCAAACGGGCACGTTTGGAACCGGAAGAGGATAGTAGCGAGGAGGAGGAATATGAGGCCGAGGAGGATGCCGGTCATGAGTTGACGCCTTTTGAGGAAAATTTGCTTGAAAGAGTTCAGGGATTAGAAACATCCCAGGCTGAAATTTTGAGAAATCAGAATGAAATAATCGAGCGACAATTCGAAACGGAGAAGTGCTTCGAAAAGCTTTTCCGTTTTCTAAACATCCCTGACGACGCACCTGGAGGATCACAAAGCTAAAATTTCAGGGAGTTTTCTGTTTCTCGCTTGCTTTTATTTTTTTTATTTTTTTTAAAACTCGGGACAGTTTTACTTATAAGTTTGGGGGTGTTTTCGTACTTGTGTGTTTATTTTGTGGTTTTTGAACTGTGATGTTTATTTTGATTTTGATTGTGGTTTGTTTTGATTAGTGTATTGTGTGGTGTGTTTTTATTATTTGGCATTGATTAGGTTTAGTGAATATATATTTCTTGATATATATATATATATATATATATATATATATATATATATTTATATTATTTTGATTTATTTTTAGATTTCTAGATCTGGCCATAACACCAATAAATTAGCTATATACAAGCTTCTAAAATCGTTTTAACCGGTAAAAAAAATTGTATATTCCAAAATTTTTTGAGCCTTAATCTCTTTCCAAACCTTGTGATTATCATATAAAATCGAGTCATTCGTTACCTTGAGAAAAGAAGAATCAATTGGTTGATGAAAAATAAAACTGAAATTTACTTAATTTGTGGAGTTTTTGATTTTTCATGCTTAACTAAAAAATGATTTTCTGCAAAAATTCTATTCCCAAAAAAAAAAAAAAAAAAAAGGAGTCATTTGTGAAAAGAGCTACAGGTTAGCAAATAACAGTGTGAAAGCTATCACCTAAAAAAATAAATTACGAAAAGGAGAAGTGTTGAGCAGCAACAACTGCCTAATTTTGGAAGTCTTAAATTTTGCGAAAAATAAAGGACTAACCATTGTTGGTGCGTAGCTGCCGTCTCAGAAAAATTGGTGAAAAGAGCTACACGTTAGCAAATAACGGTGTGAAAGCTATCACCTTTTTAAAAAAAAAAATAATGAGATAGAAATTGTGTTAGTGAAAAGAGCTACACGTTAGCAAATAACGGTGTGAAAGCTATCACTAAAAGGGATGTAGTTTATGAGCAGATTTGAATTAATTAGCAGCTGAATTTCAATACACTCAATTTTGTGAAAATCACAATATTTGATGACGCCAATGAAATTCTTCTTCATATTGAGTCGAAAAATAAACGAGTGATCGAGAGCAACCATTAAAGGGAGTCGTGTGTATCACGAGTGGGAAAGAAATAATCAACCTTTTGGGGGGAAAACCTTGATTTTGGAATTACAAAATAAAAATCGTGTTTTAACTTCAAAAACATTAGTAGATTTATTTTGAATCTTGATTCATTTCTATCTACTGTATAAAGCTGGTTGTTGTTTATTAATGGCATTTTGATCTCCTTTTCTCTTTTTATATTTTAATTTATGTGTGTATTAATTTTCTTATTTTTTTTATTTTTATTTTTATTTTTGGAGTGTGAATAATAAAGAGTCTTGCTCGAGACTAGCAAGAATTCAAGTTTGGGGGTGTGATAAGTGTCAGTTTTGTACACTTATCCATGGTTTGTATCGATAAAATTCACCCATAATTGAGCTAGTCTACTCGTTTTTTGCTTTTAATTTATTAGTTTTAATAATTTTATTTCTATCGGATGATGATCGGATTAAATAACTGAATTACTCAAGAAACAACATGTTTAATAAATATTCTCTTTATTGAATTTTGATATATTCATGTTGTAGGGCTTTCCGAGACGAATTCGGCGGTCTTTCGGATTCAAAATCGAGTTATATATCAAAAGTTATCATCCGAAGAAGATGCAGGGCAAAACGCAAAGTCGAAATTGCAGGCTGAAAACGTAACTTTCAAAGCAACGGTGAACAAATTTACGAAGCCAGTTACGGCCGTAACATTCGGGAGTTCTGGCCGTAGTAAGTCACCTAATTCGTAGTAACTCCAGAATGTTACTAGTAACTCTTGTGATTGCTATGATTTGTCTAATTTTTATACTTTGTGTATTATTGAGGGGATGGCTGGCATTGATCCGATCTAATGTAATAATGCTGGAGTTTTGGAGCTATTAGATGACTTTAGGTGTATAAATAGACCCCTTAGATCCTTCTTCATTCATCATTCATCTTATAATTTTTCATTTTTTGTAAACTTTTCTTTTTGTGTGAAGAACACACTTGTGTTCTTGAGTGATCTTTGTAAGTGTGGTATAACATATGTTGTTCAGAGAGTTTATTGTTTCTATCTCCTTTATCTACTAAAGGAGTTAGGATCAATTCTTTCTCTTGATTCAACTAATAATGACCACACAAGCTTGTAATATGTGTAATAAACCCTTCATGGGCTAAGTAATCTTTAGTTGGGATTATAAACAAGGTTAGTCATGTTATTTATGTTTGTATAAAGATCTATTGTGAATTACTTATTATTGTGTGTGATTTTCATTGTTTTAACAATCTTTATTTATTTGGCCAATAAATGACGATATTTATGGTCTTCATATGTTTCGAAAGAAAATATGTTTGATTAGATCAAATGATCTTCACTCTAAGTTGTTCTAGGGGATAGAAATATACCCCTAGTCCTTAGATGATTCTTTGAGTTATTTTCATAAATCCTAATGCTATGTATTGAAGCCAATCAACATAGAAATATAGTGGATTGATTCAATATGTAAGGGGCGTTTTATAGTTCGAAAGAGAAACCGTCTTTTTAAGGAAAATCGAATCTACACAACATAATAAGTAAATTCATCTTATGATATCCAATACATATTTTATAACTAATGACGAACTAAGTTTGTAATCCCAACTATTTCATTTTATCGTTAATCAATCTATTATTATTGCAATCTTTTTATTTCTTTAAAATATTAGAACTATTATTGCATTTACTTTGCAACAATTAAACCAAACTCTTTAAATTGTGTGTTTCACTCATCTTAGTATTTATAAAAATATACTAATAGTGTATAATTCAAATTATAACCAAACTTCCTTGTGGGATCGATAAACCGGACTCAAAAAGTCCACTTTACTACTTGATACGATATCGTGCACTTGCGATAGTTACACTAAAAGCGTGTCACCTCCGCTAATGTCTTATAACCTTTGAAGATGGCGGATTCCGTGACGAGTTTAACAAAATATCCCATCAGTTCATTTTTCCTCCATTGCTTCACTTCTTCGGCAGTGGGATGGCGGTTGGTTGGTAGACAAATGTCAGAAGGTCTTTGGATTAATCTTTGCCAGGGGACATTGGGGTCATGAAACTCAGGTCGGGAACCTGAAATCCTGAAACTTTGAGAGGGAGGGACTAGTTTGTTCAATTCAGCAGTAATGCTGTCTTGGGCAGCATTAAATTCCCTTTCGTGTTGAAGCCTTGTTCTCCTCGCAGCTTCTCTGGCTTCTTCCCCCTTTTTGGCGTCATCAAGACGTCCTAGTATCTCCAATGCGGCATCCTGTTTCGTCTCAATGTTTGTCATTCTCTCGACAAGGGTGGAGAGCACCTGTGACATATCCTTGATACTTTTGTCGTGGGCTCGAAGATGAGAAGTGGTTTCGATCATGGCAGCTGCTGTCTTGGCCTCTGATATGCGAGTTTTGGATGCCTCTTCTCTCAGGATTTGCTCTTGTTTATCTTGCAGATTCTTCAGGACTTGCTTGAAGACTTCTGGCAAAATAGTGAAGGCTTCGACTACGCGAGAGACTTCATGTTGTAATCCAGTCATCTCTTCAACAGCAGAAGTGTGCATCCAATTCAGAGCTTTTTCCACTGAATACAGGGCATTAACTGCATCCTGGATGAAGACAGTTTGAAGGCCAAGAGCACGCAGTCGCTCTTTCCTAGTAGCAGTGCTGGGAGAATCCGGCTTGGCGAAGTCCTCGACTCTATTCAGCCTTCTCAGATTCACGGTAGGGTGTGAATTGAGTTGGACATCCTCAGGTACAGTACCGTTACCGGATTCCACGGTTGATGGGGCGGGAGCAGCATTTTCGGGTTCGGCGGCTGGGGGTGATGTATCCTCCTGTTGCGAAGATGCGTCTGTAGACAGGGGTATAGGAGGGACTGATTCCTCCTATTGTCTCTCAGCTTCCACCTGTTCCGGCAGAGGGACTGATTCCTCTTGCTGGACGGCGCGTGATACTTCTTCTACTTCTGCGGCAGCAGGCTCGGGTGCCTGTTTCGAAACAATTTCTTCTTCCTCGACTTGAGGGACTGATTCCTCATCGTTAGGAATATTCTCTTGCTGTGGTGAAGGGGGCTCACTTCGGCTTGATGGCCCTTCGTCATTCTTGGTTTGAGAGGCATCTCTGTCTTGAGCCTCCTCACGACTCATTCTCAGACCTGTTTGTAAGGCATCGTCGTCGTCGTCTGAGTCATGGTCTTCTTTTGGATCTTGGGGAGAGTCCTCGGACTTATCTTTTCCTCTTCTACTGGCATCAGATTTTTGCAATAGATGGCTTTCAATCAATTCTTTGCAGTAGAGATTGTCCCATTGGATCAGGGCATCAACTTCTGTCGAGTCTGTCACTTCCAATACAAATCTTTCTTCATGGCTCCAGTCGCTCCAGCTGTATAAGGTGTCATATGGAAGTAGCCGGTAGCTTTTCCATTGAAGGAATCTTTCATAAGCATGATCAATCTGCACAGAGAGAAGAGTTTTGTTGATAATGGTGTCCGGGGAGGGACTGCGTACAACGTTTGAGTCCGCTGTAGCGAGGGGTTCCTCTACAGGTGTGGATCCTATAGGTAAAAGGGATTCCTTACAGGGTATGGTGCCCCGAATGAAGGTGGATCCTGTACGGGTGTGGAATCCCGTATAGGAGAGGTGGCTGTTGGCTCCAAAGGGGCAGCTGACTCGCTAGAGTCTTCTAAGTTGGCAGATGTCCGATCATCCATCTTAGCCGCCAAAGGCTCAGGATCTATTGTCGATACAGTAGTGGGCACCTCTTCCACAGGGTTCGGGCCCTGGGGTAGTTGTTCAGTGGGTTGCGCCACGGTAGAAGCTTCCTCGGAGGTTTTGGTGGATTTAGCTTTAGAAAGCCTCCTTAGCTTCCTTTTCGGCTTCTCAGCAGCAGTTGGTGTCTGGCTGTGAGATCTCTTGCATTTCTTGGAAGATTCCACACTCTGGGATTTCAATGAAACATCCCTTGGATCTTCATAAACAGGCATACTGTGGAAACATGGTTGGTTGCAGACCAGAGTGCTCTGGTTATAGGTTGTAGGCTTGACGCCTCCTAAGTAGATCCGGGAGCTGATTTTCTTCGCATCTGCGGATTGTGAAAGTCCGCATTTCGTCAAAATATGGTTTAAAAATAAACCAAACGATTTCTTTTGAGTGGCAGGCTTGGATACTTCTTCCTGCAAGCGCTTCAAAATAATCTAGCACCAATTGACCTTTTCACAGGTCAAAATCGCAACAATCATCCTAAATCTCAGATTTGTGCACATTTCAAATGCACCAGTGCGATTCTCGATTATTCTGCAACAAAAATCATGAAAGTACACGTAAGGCAAACAAAAACTCTTCTTGTGACAGGTGGTGTGAACCACGTCAACCGAAGCTGAGCCGGTGAACAGCCCATAGTACTTGGTCATCAGCTCTTGAGACCCAAAAGTCTCAAGTTCTTCCATGGTCAGGCCGTCAGCGGGCAGCCGGTAAATGTTCTGAAGAAGATCTCGATTGATGCAGATCTCCACGCCATGAATGATAGCGGTGATGTCAGCAATGTGGCCTCCCTGGGCCAGCGACAGAAAACGAACGGCGGCGTTGAGGTAAAAGTCCTCAACCAAGTGAACGTCGTATTTCTCGGCGGTTTGACTCCCGAGGCGGTAGAGGCCTTGCTGACGGAGTCTGGTGATGATGAACTCCATTGGTTCGACGTCATTTGTTTTAGAGAGAATACGCTTGATGACGACAGATCTTGAGAAGATCCGTCCGTCAATGGCGTTCGATGCTTTCTTGAGGGCGAGAGAAGATATCTGAGCAGCCATTGAAGATTCTCAAGAAAAATATGAAAGAGAATAAGAGAAATTTGTAGTAAAACAACGAAAACTTTGTAGGCTGTATTTGCTTGAGTCTCTTAAATTTTGCAGAAAGCGTAAAGAGTCTCTAATGGAAATATCAGTCCTTTTATAGTGGGCGGCGAAGTAGGGTTTACAGAGTACGAGTGATCAGATTTAAGGGATGGGAGCTGGTTTTTGAAAAGAACGGTCACGATGAATTGGTAACTGGTACACTTATCCATTAAAATGTTAAAATATGAGCGGATCCCACTTCTGACATTTGTTGTTACCCTAAATGCCTGAAACGGCGGTTTAAAATGTTAAATAATTTGAAAACATCGCGGCATTGAGATTCAGTTGTCCAGATGTCGTGTAAGGCATTTAATATAAATGACGTTTGACATGAAAACAGGGCATGTGGACAAAAATTATTTTAAAATGAAATAATATAATATATATATATATACTGAATCGAAATCCTATAGTATGTGCTGTATCATAACGATACGACGTTCCCCTTAAAAGGTACATATAGGTTTTAATTCCATACAGCAACTTTTGGATTAATGCTGTATTCATGGGTCATACTGTATTCCCCCTTAATTATTGCACACGTCAGTTGTAGGATGATTCATATGTCTTTGTTCCCTACAGTGCTGTATTAAAGGCTCTGAGTGTACAGATAATTAATGGTGGATACTGTATTCTTGGGTCTTACAGCATTCCCCCTCAATTGTTGAGTAAAAACAGTAAATTACTTACAGGGAGTCGGGCTGTAGCATTCCCAATTCTTGTCTAAGCATGTTGAATCTTGCTGTGTCGAGAGTCTTGGTGAAGATGTCGGCCAATTGAATATCTGTATGAACCTATTTGAGCCGAACATCCTTGTTCTCGACATGATTCCTTATGAAATGATGCTTCATGTTGATATGCTTAGTGTGCGATTGCAGGACAGGATTGTGCGTGATTGCAATTGCACTCATGCTATCACACATGATTGGCATCTCTTTGGCTTCAATCCCATAATCTGACAACTGTTGCTACATCCAAAGGATCTGCATACAGCAACTACCAGCAGCATAGTATTCTGATTCAGCCGTGGAAAGTGAGTTAGCCAATTGCTTCTTACTGAACCAAGAGACAAGTCTAGGTCCAAGAAAGTGACAAGTTCCACTTGTATTCTTCCTATCTAGCTTGCAGTCTCCGAGATCCGAGTCGTTGTATCCAACTAAATCGAATCCGCCTTCTTTAGGATACCACAGTCCTACATCGACTGTTCCTTTAATATACTTCAGGATTCGTTTAGCTGTATTGAAGTGTGATTCCTTAGGTGCTACTTGATATCTCGCACACACTCCTACAACAAACTGGATATCGGGCCTGCTAGCCGTTAGGTACAGGAGAGAGCCAATAAGCTTCCTGTAGAGTGATTGGTCAACCGGTTTTCCGGCTTCATTAACACTAATTTGCACGGAAGTGCTCATGGGGGTTGACGATGATTTGGAAGTGTTCATTCCAAATTTGTTGAGAAGCTCCTTGCTGTATTTTTCCTGGTTGATAAAAATACCTGTAGGCAACTGCTTTACCTGCAAACCTAGGAAATAACTAAGTTCTCCCATCATACACATTTCAAATTTACTTTGCATGAGATGAGAGAACCTTTGACACAAAGCAAGGTTAGTTGAACCAAAAATTATATCATCTACATAGATTTGCACCATTAGAAGGTCATCGCCTTCCTGTATTTTGAACAAGGTCTTCTCCACAGCAACTTTATCAAATCCATTGTTGGTTAGATACTGGGACAGGGTCTCATACCATGCTCTAGGGGCTTGCTTAAGTCCATACAGTACTTTCCTCAGCCTGTATAGTAGGTCGATGTCGTCTGTGTTGGCAAACCCTGGTGGTTGTTCAACATAAACTTCTTCGGCAAGGTCTCCATTTAGGAATGCACTCTTGACATCCATTTGATATACAATGAAGCTCTTATGGGCGGCAAAGGCTAAAAATATCCTAATGGCTTCTAATCTGGCTGGGAGCAAAGGTTTCATCATAGTCTATGCCTTCTTCCTGTCTATAGCCTTGTGCGACTAGTCTTGATTTATTTCTTATAATAAGTCCATTTCGATCCTTCTTGTTTTGAAATACCCATTTAGTTTCTATAACTGATTGATGCGTAGGTCTGGGTACAAGATACCATACATTGTTTCTTTTGAAACCGTTAAGCTCTTCTTCCATAGACGTTATCCAATGAGAATTATTAAGAGTGTCTATGGTCGAAACAGGTTCGGACTGGGCTAAGAATACAGCAATAGTGCACATGTTGAGTCTTCTAAGCTCGGATTGAGATTTCCATTCAGGAAATGGTGATATCTCAGTATCCAGTTCTTCTTGTGCACAAAGTACATTTCCTTGTGTACTCTGTATTCTCCTACGGGTAGAAACACCAGCATCTATGTTTCCAATGATCAGCTCTTGCGGGTGATCTCTCAACCATCTTCGGTCGGGTTCTAATTTAGGGTCCCGTACTGTATCAAGAGTTTCTATATATACATCTTCAGCTTGTACAGCGTCGGATTCATCTACGTCGATTCTTACAGCTGCGGGGTTGATTTCTAGGTCAACAATAGGTTCTATGGGAGTTGTAGGATCTAAGATAGAAAGATGTTGGATGTTCTGAGTAATATAATCTACTCCTGTAGGGTCATGGTGAGGTTCGTCGAACACTAAATGAACTGGTTCCTCGATCGTCAGCTTCTTTTTATTAAAGATCCTGGAAGCTTTGCTGACGGAGGAGTATCCTACAAATATTCCTTCATCTGATTTCTCATCAAAGGTTCTAAGTTGATCCTTCCCATTATTCAACACATAACACCTGCATCCAAAAATGTGAAAATATGAAACTAATGAAGTTTTGTTGTTCCATACCTCATATGCTGTTTTGTTGTGGTGCTTGTTGACGATACAACGGTTTTGAGTGTAGCATACTGTATTGGTTGCTTCAGCCCAGAAACACTGTGGCAACTTGCTTGCGGTGATCATTGTCCTTGTTGCTTCTTTCAACGTCATATTCTTTCGCTCAGCAACACCATTTTGTTGAGGTGTATGGGCAGCTGAGTATTCGTGTTGTATCCTATTTTCCAAACAGTATTGCTCTATAAGGCGGTTAGTAAATTATGTACCTCTGTCGGAACGAATAGACACGATACTTAATGCCTTTTCATTTTGAAGCTTTCTCAGGAGCTCGGGCAGCTTTGATGTTGTTTTCTTCTTCTTGCTTAAGAAAATTGTCCAAGCATACCTGGAGCAATCATCAACAACAACAAGACAGTATTTCTTACCTCCCAAACTTACTGGGTCGACAGGACCGTAGAGATCCATATGTAGCATCTCCAACACTCTTTGGGTTGAAAGGTAGGATTTGCTCTTCAGGGTTGACTTGATTTGCTTGCCTTTCTGACATGGTCCGCAGACGCTGTCCTTTTTGAGTGACACATTTGGCAATCCTCTTACCATTCCCTGTCTTGAGAGCTTGCTGATTGTTTTGAAGTTGACGTGAGACATCCTCTTGTGCCATAACCAGCTAAGATCTGCAGTGCCTTTGGCAACAAAGCATGGAATTGAGGAGCTCATAGGCTTCCAGTCAGCAATATACATGTTACCTGATCTGCTTCCTGTAAGCACAACTTTTTTGGTCTGGATGTTCTTGACTCTACAACGATCTATATAGAATTTCAGCGAGAACTGTTTATCACAGAACTGGCTAAGACTAAGTAGATTGTACTGTAAGACTTCAACATATGCAACATCGGTGACTTTGAATTTTCCGACAAGTAGGTTTCCTTTCCCTCTTGTTCTTCCTTTAGATTTATACAGAAACGAACTTTTGGACTGCGACCTTCTACGAGATATGATAGTTTGCTTCTATCTCCGGTCATGTGCCTAGAGCATCCACTATCTGTAACACCCCAAACTAGGCGGATATTACAGTGCCGTGGACCCCCGACTGGGACCCACCAGGCGAATGAAAATGAATGAATTATACAGGTAAATGTAGTACCGAACCACATTACAACATCAATTACTCCGATGAGGAGTTTTATACAACACACCTGTGATGATATCAATACCAGTATATTTTATATGGAGATAAAATATACAACAATGAGTGAGATGAATATTCAAACGGAATGTCTGCAGCGGAATAAAATAAAAGAAACATAATGATGAAAAGACTGGGGCCCCCTACTAGTATCACTCGACTCTCGCCACCGTGCTCTCCCGTGCCTTAGCATTGCCATGACACGAAAAGCAGTATCCCCAACGAAATCGGTTACGTAACAACAATCCTCAAGGGTTGAAAATACACAATCATGATATGTGCGGAATTATGAATTATCCTGTCGAAACATACGCAATCAAACATGCTATATAAATCGACTATCGATGCGGCTCAAAGGAATGGCGCCACACAACGTCCGGATGGAAATGTGTCCGTACACAAGCCACCATCACACGTGGTCTTGTGCCTAATCAGTCTCACGAAGCAATCGACTCGTGTGCACAGTCCAATGTGAGGCCAACAACCACCACACGACATAATTGTGCCCGACATGAAAATCCTACACATTCCAACCGGCACGCCAGTATGACCCGGAATGTCACAATATGGCAAAAGTGACAACGAAAATGAATAATGACTCACCAAGGTTAAATGATGGTGAAATGAATGATAGCTCAATGGAATGATCGGAACCGTCGTTCCTTATGACTGAGGTGATTAATTGACAATGACAAGTTTTGATACGGTTAATACAATGATGAATGAGTTACGATTATGAATGAACAACAACAAAAGGAATGAATATCCTTTTAACCGAGTAAGAATTAACTTACTCAATACCGATGAAGAATGTCCTTCCACGAACAACGTCCTAAATGAAAAGTCGGTCGCTCGAACAACCTTGAACATCAATAGTTACCAACAACCGATCAATACACGACTCAAATACGATCATAACCGACCCAAACGTCGATACAACAATATCCGAACTCGTAGATGTACTCTAACGAAAACGTTGAGATACCCGTTGGTTAAAACCAAACCCAAATAATCGAACCAACTCCAACATGATTGATTCAAACCAGCAAAACATTATCAATGATATCAATAATCTCATAGAAATCCACAATCCAAGTTTATAATAACGACAATCGGAAATCCCCAAAATAACCGAAGTCAACCCCAAGGGTTCTTGGAATAATTCCGAAAATAACCGTTTAAATCCGTAGGAATATATTTATCAAGTTAGATAATCCATAACTAACATATTCCAATGATAATCCAAGCTTACGAAGAAATCGGAAGGAAACCCCAAAATCCGAAATTCTAGATCCAAGAGATTAATACCTTTGATTCGATGTGATGAAGATGATGAAATGATGATCAATCCGAAAGATGAGCTTGAAGATGATGATTGATGATTACGCCTCGAAGAATCCTCTCCGAATCGCTCGAAATCGCCCAAAATTACCGAAGGAATGAAATGAGATGAATAAATGACGAACTCGACTAAAGCTGTCGATTTATAGTCGGTCGTGTTAGCGTGCGCTAGCCCTTGTGCGTAGCGTGCGCTAACGAGTAATTTGGGTAGTCGGTACCTTTGTCCGAACACGGTAGCGCGCTACGTACCTTCTTGTAGCGTGCGCTACGGCCATACTACTAGCGTGCGCTAAGATCCATTATTAGCGTGCGCTATCGAAATATTGATGCCCGATCTTGAGTCGAGAAAAGCGCCGACCTCGATCGGCCCGATAGCGTGCGCTACAACCATTGTTTAGCGTGCGCTAATATATCGATTGCGTCGCTAACAACAATACATAGCGTGCGCTATGAATAAATCCAGTGCAGTCCAGTAGCCACTGGACTCAACCTGATCCGTCCCTAGCGCGCTACTCCACACATATAGCGTGCGCTACTACAACTCGTTAGCGCGCGCTACTTACCACTCGTAGCGTGCGCTACCTATAACTCACTGCGGTCGGTACCTTACGATGCGGCCAGGTAACCTTAGCGTGCGCTAAAGCCGAGTGGTAGCGTGCGCTACCTATACCCAATTAGCGTACGCTAAAAGGAGTATGTAGCGTGCGCTACTCCTCATGCACGCATTTCGCAACGAAAATGACAATGATGATAAACACGGCACGAAACTCCAATCGATTAGTGATGAATGACGATTGATACACGATACGATTACTCGAATGATGAATACCATGATCGAATACGAGTGACAAATGATCAATAATGAATGAAATTACCGAGTATCAATTCTTGAATGATAAATCTTGAATGATAATTCTTGAATTACAATGGGTATTACATACACCCCCTTAAAAGAGTTTCGTCCCCAAACTAAGGGTCAAACAACTCGGGATAACTCTCCCGCATACTATCCTCGGTTTCCCAAGTAGCCTCTTCGACTCCATGTCTAGACCACTGAATTTTAACCAAAGGAATCGTCTTATTCCTCAAGCTGTTTGATTCGTCGCTCCAAAACTCGCATAGACGCTCCTCATAAGAATGATCGTCGGCGATCTCGATTTCGTCGGCGAAGTATGTGACTCGGGTCGGCAACATACTTCCGCAACTGAGAGACGTGAAATACATTATGAATTCGGCTCAACGCCGGAGGTAAAGCCAATCGATAGGCTAACTCGCCTACTCGATCCAAAATCTCAAACGGCCCAATGAATCTCGGACTCAACTTTCCCCTCTTCCCAAAACGGAAGATACCACGACTCGGGGATACCTTGACCAACACGTGGTCACCTGCCTCGAACTCTAATGGTCGATGACGGTTATCCGCATACGATTTCTGTCGACTCTAAGCTGTCAACAAACGACTCCTGATCAAAGCTACCTTCTCACGGGCGGCTATAAGCATATCGGGCTCGGTGTCCAATGATTCTGATAGGTCGTCCCAACATAACGGAGATCGACAACGACGACCATACAAGGCCTCATAAGGTGCCATCTTGATCGAAGCATGCCAACTGTTATTATACGTGAACTCGATTAATGGTAGTTGGGCTTCCCAATCGTCTTTCCAATCGAGGACGCATGCCCTCAACATGTCCTCTAATGTCTGAATGGTCCTCTCACGATTGCCGTCGGACTGAGGATGAAAAGCGGTACTGAGATTAAGCTGAGTTCCCATAGCACGATGAACTGATTTCCAAAAATGAGACACAAACCGTCCGTCACGATCGGAAACGATACTTTTAGGAGTACCGTGCAGTCTGACTATCTCTTTGATGAACAGTTGAGCAAGTCTCTCGGGACCCCACGTTTCCTTGATCTCAAGGAAATGAGCTGATTTAGTTAAGCGGTCATCACCCAGATCGTATTCATGCCACGACGACTCGTCGGCAAACTCGTGATGAAATCCATAGAAATGTCTTCCCACTTCCACTCGGGAATAGGAAGGGGTTTGAGATACCCTTGATCGGCGATGTTCAATCTTAACTTGTTGTGAGTTAAGCATCTCGAAACAAATTCTGCGACTTCTCGCTTCATATTACTCCACCATTAATTTTGTTTCAAGTCCTTGTACATCTTGCTAGACCCCGGATGCACGAGAATAAGGGTAGCATGAGCTTCTTTCAAAATCGAGTCTTTCAACTCGTCATTATTTAAATACGCACAACCGATTCTTAAACCTCAAAAGTCCATCCTCGTGGACCACAAATCCGAGGCTTTCCCTGAGCCACATCCTCTCGGATGCGCAACAATGATGGGTCCGAACCCTGATTCTCTCGGATTTCCTCCTCGAGTGACGATGAAATCTCTAACATACAAAGCTGCCCCTGAACTCGCTGAAGCCAGACCTCGATCTCGGATCTAAGGAATTCCTGCTGAAGCTCCTTCTGAACTGTTAAACAGGCAAGCATCTATTCCTGAACAGACTTACGACTCAAGGCGTCGGCGACAACGTTCGCCTTGCCCGGGTGGTAAAGGATCTCGATATCATAATCCTTGATTAACTCCAACCACCGTCTCTGACGCATATTTAACTCCTTCTGAGTAAATATATATTTTAAACTCTTATGATCGGTGAATATCTGACAGGTGACGCCATAAAGGTAATGATGCCAAATCTTCAAAGCGAACACCACGGCTGCTAGCTCCAGGTCGTGGGTCGGATAATTAACCTCGTAAGGTCTCAATTGCCATGAAGCATAGGCAATAACCTTCCCGTTCTGCATGAGTACACATCCGAGACCCTGTCCGGATGCATCACTATAAACCACAAATCCCTCCGTTCCCTGCGGCAAGGAGAGTACAGGTGCTGACATTAACCGGCTCTTGAGTTCCTCAAAACTCCGTTTACACGCGTCGGACCACGTGTATTTCTTATCCTTCCGCAAAAGGTTCGTTAAGGGTTGAGCGATTCTAGAAAATCCTTCCACAAACCGCCGATAATAACCCGCTAATCCGAGAAAACTTTGGATTTCCTTAACGTTCTTCGGAGGTAGCCAATCCCGAATATCCCCCGTCTTCTGAGGATCGACACGAACTCCGTCTGATGAAATTACATGTCCGAGAAAAGTCACTTCGGACATCCAGAACTCACATTTGGAAAACTTCCCATAAAGTTGTTCTCGTCTTAACACGTCGAGCACTTGATGAAGGTGAAACTCGTGTTCCTCCCGGTCACGAGAATAAATCAAAATGTCATCGATGAAGACAACAACAAACCGATCCAAAAAGTCGATGAAAACCCGATTCATTAACTCCATGAATACCGCAGGTGCATTAGTTAAACCGAACGGCATAACCACAAACTCATAATGACCATAGCGTGTTCGAAACGCCGTCCTCGCGATATCCGACTCTCGAATCCGCAACTGATGATATCCAGATCTTAAGTCGATCTTGGAAAATACTGAAGCTCCCTGAAGTTGATCTAAGAGGTCATCAATACGGGGTAAAGGATACTTATTCTTGATTGTTACCCTGTTCAACTCCCGATAATCAATACATAAGCGGAATGAACCATCCTTCTTCTTGACAAACAACACTGGTGCTCCCCACGGGGACGCACTCGGTCGGATATAACCTTTCTCGAACAACTCCTCAAGTTGGTTCTTTAATTCCTGCATTTCGGTCGGGGCCATCCGGTACGGTGCCTTCGATATCGGGGACGTGCAGTGCTCCAACTCAATCGTGAATTCCACATCCCTCTGTGGAGGCAAACTGTAACTCGTCTGGAAAAACATCGGCATATTCCCTCACCACCGGAATATCCGTTAACATTATCGATGATTTCTCGGTTACGGCCATATAGCACCAATAACCGACACATCCCCGATTGAGTAATCTTCTTGCTTTCATCAAATTAATGACTTTACGAGCAGTAGGGATTACCTCCTGAAACACACATTCGACTCCATCGATGAAATGATAGTGACCAAACGCTTTCGGACACTAATGATGGCATCATGACGATCCATCCAATCAATACCCAAGATGACGTCGTCCTCGGCAAATCTACTACGATTAGGTCCACCGCCATACGACCATGGCCGAATCGGACAATTCAATCTCACGGTTCTGCGATAATTCGTCTACCATCGGGTAGGCCAATGACATAAGGCTCGCAACTAGTAGCACTACCCGGGCGTAGTCTACTCAAACATGACTCGGAAATGAATGAATGAGATGCACCGGTATCAAAAGTGCATACGCGAGTTGAGATAGGATATCGAGTGTACACGAGATCATCCGGCCTCCGGATCGTCGGTCTTCTTCATCTCATAAATTCGGGGCTTTCCGCCCCGAACCGACGCTCCGTCGATAGCTCTTAGCTCGCCTTTAGCTCCTGTCGTATTGAGCAGCGGCCGAAGTGGCCTGATTACGCACCGAATGACACAGGGCTTGAGATGACGCCGGAGTGGGTTTAGAGTCCCTACGGCAAAAGCGGGCCCTATGCCCGGCAATCCCTGATTATGGCACGTGACGATGCCGCGGACATTTTGTCTTGAAATGACCTGTTCTTCACAGTTGAAACAAGTGACGGCTGATCGGCGCTCGAGATTGAGATTCCGCGGGTTTAGACGCCAGGAGGTCGCTCGAGAAAAGTAGAGCTCGCCCGCGGTTTCTTGAAGGTGGCACGACTTAGTCAGGTGATCACGGTTCTTAGACTTCTTGCCGGCGAGATGAAGGTTCTTTAGAAATCTCCTTAAGATGGCTCGTAAGTGAGAGCTTTCTCAATGAACTTCGGCAGTGGTACGGTTATGATTAAGCAATCGAAGTCTCATACGGGGTTTTGACCTCTTGTGAAATACTTGATCTTGTCCGCTCGAGTGAATGATAGATGAGGCGAACGGAAGAAGTTCTGAAATTTCTCGGCACCGGCGAGAACATCCGCGTCTGACGAAGGGTCGGGAGTGAGTAACTCTGACAGCTTGGCCTCTCTGAGTGGGGCCGGATAATACCTCTCCATCATGAGAGTCTTGAACTGATCCCAAGTACATGATCCGTCTGTGGGCTTCAATGATAACCACCATGAATGAGCGCTCTTACCGAGATAGTAAGCCGCAACTGAAACTTTATGCCCTTCAGGGCAATCCACCATAGCAAATAACTTCTCAAAATGCTCAAGCCAATGAACAATATCCGCCGGCTCAGATGAGCCCTCAAAGGTAGGTGGTCGCTGGCGAGAGATATCGCTAATGATATTGCTTACACCCCTCTCTTGCCTCTGAGGCGGCGGCGGAGGAGCCTGTTGATTTTGAGTAGTGGAGTTATGCATCGCCTCCATTAGTTGTGCCATCTGAGTCATTTGGGCCATCATGCCCTGCATAAAAGCGAGTGGGTCAACCCGGACACCCTCTGACTGAGCCGTGTCCCGGTACGACTCCCCGACAGTGAATGATCGCGTCCAGTGAATGAGTGGCACGTCACCGCTCGATGAGTTAGCATTATTCCAGGCATTTGCACGAGTAGTCGCCCGAGTTCTCGGGGCTCGGCCCGCTCCACGGCCTCGTCCTCCACGTCCTCTGCCACCCTTTCCATACGAAGTGGAAAGTCATATGATGATTATATATCTCGCATGAGTATCACATTATGATTATATTATGAAATGATGAAAATGAGCATACGCGCTCAAATACGGCGATTGCATGAATGATTAGTTGACGTGACATGATTATCGATGAAGTTCTTGAAATGATTATCTTGAATGAGTTAACAAGATTAATGATTCGATCTTCACGATCAACAATCGAACAATGAAATGAATTGGTGATTAATGAGTTAACTCGACCGTCCGGTCAAAATGACAATGATGATTGAGGATTGTTAATCGATGAATTATGAATGAATGATTAATGCCAGAAATTATACCATGGCATTAGAAATCTTACAGTTCTTGGTCTGATTGGCTCGGCATTTGCACAGGTCACACGTGACGCGAAAGTCCAATGATACTAGTCCGATGACGATGATTTCAAATGAGACATGACTTGGAGGGTAGTATTCAAAACCACGCTCCGATACCAACTCTGTAACACCCCAAACTAGGCGGATATTACAGTGCCGTGGACCCCCGACTGGGACCCACCAGGCGAATAAAAATGAATGAATTATACAGGTAAATGTAGTACCAAACCACATTATAACATCAATTACTCCGATGAGGAGTTTTATACAACACACCCAGGATGATACTGAATACCAGTATATTTTATATGGAGATAAAATATACAACAATGAGTGAGATGAATATTCAAACGGAATGTCTTCAGCGGAATAAAATAAAAGAAACATAATGACTGAAAAGACTGGGGCCCCCTACTAGTATCACTGGGACTCCTCGCCGTCACCGTGCTCTCCCCGTGCCTTAGCATTGCCATGACAAAGCAGTATCCCAACGGGGTCATACGAACAACAATCCTCAAGGGTTGAAAATACACAATCATGATATGTCTGGAATTATGAATTATCCTGTCGAAACATACGCAATCAAACATGCTATATAAATCGACTATCAGTACGGCTCAAAGGAATGGCGCCACACAACGTCCGGGATGGAAATGTGTCCGTACACAAGCCACCATCACACGTGGTCTTGTGCCTAATCGATCTCACGAAGCAATCGACTCGTGTGCACACCCAATGTGAGGCCAACAACCACCACACGACATAATTGTGCCCGACATGAAAATCCTACACATTCCAACCGGCACGCCAGTATGACCCGGAATGTCACAATATGGCAAAAGTGACAACGAAAATGAATAATGACTCACCAAGGTTAAATGATGGTGAAATGAATGATAGCTCAATGGAATGATCGGAATCGTCGTTCCTTATGACTGAGGTGATTAATTGACAATGACAAGTTTTGATACGGTTAATACAATGATGAATGAGTTACGATTATGAATGAACAACAACAAAAGGAATGAATATCCTTTTAACCGAGTAAGAATTAACTTACTCAATACCGATGAAGAATGTCCTTCCACGAACAACGTCCTAAATGAAAAGTCGGTCGCTCGAACAACCTTGAACATCAATAGTTACCAACAACCGATCAATACACGACTCAAATACGATCATAACCGACCCAAACGTCGATACAACAATATCCGAACTCGTAGATGTACTCTAACGAAAACGTTGAGATACCCGTTGGTTAAAACCAAACCCAAATAATCGAACCAACTCCAACATGATTGATTCAAACCAGCAAAACATTATCAATGATATCAATAATCTCATAGAAATCCACAATCCAAGTTTATAATAACGACAATCGGAAATCCCCAAAATAACCGAAGTCAACCCCAAGGGTTCTTGAAATAATTCCGAAAATAACCATTTAAATCCATAGGAATATATTTATCCAAGTTAGATAATCCATAACTAACATATTCCAATGATAATCCAAGCTTACACGAAGAAATCGGAAGGAAAACCCAAAAATCCGAAATTCTAGATCCAAGAGATTAATACCTTTGATTCGATGTGATGAAGATGATGAAATGATGATCAATCCGAAAGATGAGCTTGAAGATGATGATTGATGATTACGCCTCGAAGAATCCTCTCCGAATCGCTCGAAATCGCCCAAAATTACCGAAGGAATGAAATGAGATGAATAAATGACGAACTCTGACTAAACTGTCCAATTTATAGTCGACCCAGGTTAGCGTGCGCTAGCCTTGTGCGTAGCGTGCGCTAACGAGTAATTTGGGTAGTCCAGTACTCCACCGTCCGAACACGGTAGCGCGCGCTACGTACCTTCTTGTAGCGTGCGCTACGGCCATACTACTAGCGTGCGCTAAGATCCATTATTAGCGTGCGCTATCGAAATATTGATGCCCAGTACTGGAGTCCAGAAAACTGTCTGACCTCTGATCTGACCCCGATAGCGTGCGCTACAACCATTGTTTAGCGTGCGCTAATATATCGGTTGCGTCGCTAACAACAATACATAGCGTGCGCTATGAATAAATCGATGCGATCCGGTAGCCACCGGACTCAACTCGATCCGTCCCTAGCGCGCTACTCCACACATATAGCGTGCGCTACTACAACTCGTTAGCGCGCTACTTACCACTCGTAGCGTGCGCTACCTAACTCACTGCGCAGTCCGGTACCTTACGGATCGCAATGGTAACCTTAGCGTGCGCTAAAGCTGAGTGGTAGCGTGCGCTACCTATACCCAATTAGCGTACGCTAAAAGGAGTATGTAGCGTGCGCTACTCCTCATGCACAGCTCGCAACGAAAATGACAATGATGATAAACACGGCACGAAACTCCAATCAGATTAGTGATGAATGACGATTGATACACGATACGATTACTCTGAATGATGAATACCATGACTGAATACGAGTGACAAATGATCAATAATGAATGAAATTACTGAGTATCAATTACTGAATGATAAATACTGAATGATAATTACTGAATTACAACTGGGTATTACACTATCGAATTACCAGGTGTCCTCTTCTAGGATGTCCTGTATGCAAAGAGATTAAGTAGATTTAGGTCCCCTTTGATTTTTGGGTCCATGAATATTAGTTTCTTTAGGTACCCAAGTTTTCCTGACAGCAATTGGTTTATTGTAGGTCACATTTGGTACAGTGTTGTGGTATCTACATGGGGCATATCCGTAGTCGCTATAACCATGATGATTATTATGCATGTAAAATTCAGGGTTATTATTATTAACCCAGTACGAGTGCCGTCTTGGAGGTGAAGTCATTTTCTTTGGCCTAACAGCTTGCCTTCTGGGTTTCCAGTTGGATTCCCAATGCTGTTGTTGATACTGAGCGGGTACATACTATCTCGAGGAATAACGGGGCTCCTGTATCCAATACCTCGGCGTGCTGTACTGATAGTACTGTCGTGCGGGCTTTTGGTATTTGGATACAGCCTTCCTTCTGAACGGCTGTTGGCGCTGTTGATATGATCGGGGAGCATGCTGTTGAGTGTGCTTTTCATGTCTGAATAGCTGGTGATTCCACTGTCTGGAATAGGATTGTTGGGGCGGAATGGCAGCCTTTGTTGTTCGCTGTGCAACAGGTTCCTTCACAGGACTCGAAGTTTCTTTCGATACAGGAATGTGTTCCACACTTTTGACAAACACTGTACTAGTTTTCCCTTTGTTTGAACATGAGATGTATCCTAAGCCACTTTTATCATGAGCATGTTGCCCGGTGCTTAGAATTTCTTCCATTCTTTTGGACGATTTCTCGAACGATTTCAGAATGGTCTCAAGTTCATCTTCTCGTTTTTCGAGAGTTTTGACTTTGGCTTGAAGTAGAACCAAATCATTTGTCTTGCTCTCGTTGTGAGTTTTAACCTCACTTAGTTCATGAGCAAGTTGATGATTGCTCTCCATGAGTTTTTCAAAATTGACTTTGCTGGTTTCACAATCGATAGACATATTTTCATAATTTATTTTCAGCAAGTCATTTTCATCTCTCAGCTCTAGGTTAGACAGTTGGAGCTGTATATTCTCATTTTTCAATGTCTCATGGGCCTTTTGAATGTTTTTAAACTCATTCATCATGTTTTCAAAAGTATGAGATGCATTTAATGGAATAGCTGAGGTTGAGCTTACCTCATCATTGCTATCTTCACCTTCCGGAATGTCCTTGGCCATAAAGTACATATATGCTTTATCATCGAACTCATCGTCAGATGAATCACTTTCAGTGACCACCTGAAGACATTCTTCTGATTTGGATGGTGTGGGGGAGGCTTCTGATTCTCCAATCAGGGCCTTGAGCTTGTTTTTCCAAGCACGTCTTCTTTCATCTCTCTCTTGTTGCTCGGCCTCCGGCAACCTTTGAACTTTGGGATGAGGACATTTATTTGCATAATGCCCTGGTTTCCTGCAATTATAGCACAGGTTAGCATCACTGGATGAAGTTTTGGTACTTACCTTGTGGACAGGTTTGGGCCTGTAGGGAGTCTTTCGAGACTCCTTGATGAACTTTTTGAATTTGTGCATGAGAAGCGCCATTTCATCTTGAGATAGGATGTCGTCATCACTGTCAGCATTCTTGTGACTAGGCTTTGACGAGCTGGGCATGCTGTGTTGACGATTCGATACAGCGGCTAGTGCTGTGACCTTTGAAGGAGATTCTTCAGCTTTCTCTCTTCTGTCAATATCATACTCAAAAGCTTTGAGGTCAGAGAAGAGATCAAAAGTAGATATTTCATTAAGATTGCAAGACACACGCATAGATGTGGTCTTAATGTCCCATCGGGCAGGGAGAGATCTGAAAATTTTTAAATTCTTCTCCTTTTGGGTATAAATTTTGCCCAAATCTTCAAGTTCACCAACAATACCAGTGAATCTGAGGTCAAGTTCCTCAAGTGTCTCAGTTGGTTTCATTTCAAAAGATTCAAATTGCTGAGTCAGTTTTGAAATTTTGTTTTCTTTTGAGAGCTCAGTTCTCTCACAAATCAACTTGAGTTTATCCCAGATTTCATTGGCTGTTTTACAGCTCTTTACCTTCGAGAACGTGCCTTTGTCAAGAGTGACAAATAACGCGTTTTTAGCCACGTTGTCGAGGTTGGCACGCTTTCTTTCATATGTGGTCCATTGCTCGCGTTCCTTCTCGAGCATCTCAGCATGGGCTTGGCCTTCAATCCTTGCAGCCGTGTTTACCTTCATGATCTTGATGGGGCCATCCTATATAACAAAAATTATCTCTTCGTGCATTGCTGCAAGATGAGCCTCCATCCTAATTCTCCAATCATCAAATTCATTAATAGAGAACATAGGCACTTTGTTGATCATAGATGTATCCATGTGAGAATAAAGAAATGAAAAAGACTGTTTTGAAAATTATGTGATTTTGGATCTGATTCAGTTAAAAATACGACTGATTCTTTTTAGAATCAACCGCTCGGATACCACTTGTTGGCCACTAAGTATACTGGATACAGCTTGGAAAGTGTTTTAAACTACAAGTTGTACGGTTTTAAATCTGAGTGCATAGCGGAAGTCTTAAATACAGTAAGTTGATGTGGATACAGCAACTCGATGTGCAGAGTATACTTAAATAATCACAGTAATTAAAAACAAGTAAGGCAGAAGGTAAATAACGCAGTATTTAAAGTTGTTCGAGGTAAACCCCTCTATGTCCACTGGTCCTCCACACAGGAGTAAAAGTTTATTATAATTATTGTGTACACAACTACGTAATTATAACAACACACAATCAATATATCGTTCACACAGATTGATATAAAGATCTTAGCTTCAACCGTTCACACAGATTGGTTTGAGCTAACACTTGACTGGCTTCTTCACATACAGTTCTGAAGCTTCGTCTTCTTTGATGCAATTCCTTCACACACAGTTCTGGAGTAGCAACGATTACTCAGTCCACATAGGTCTGATCTGGGTTTGTTCAAAGGATAGAACAGGGTATGAACAACAGCTTTGACTTTCTGAGCTTCTAGCTGATGAAGTGTTGTTCAAGTTTTGAGCACTGTATATCTCTTAGATCTGAGTTGCAGTAATCTTCTGGAGATATGTTTTGCTCTGATGTATATAGTAATAACTTTGTCACTTGGTAACTGATCTTCAACGCCTTGATGAGATATATATAGTCTTCTGAAATATATCCGTTGAGATAAATCCGTTGAGCAAGATTCCGTTCCAACGGAATGAAAAGCACGATCCGGATTTTGCGGGATTTGAAGATCTGTTGACTTACAGTATTTAAATACTTTATCCTTTAGTATTTAAATACTTCTTTATCAACGGGACTTGACTTCTAGTGGGAACTGAAGATTCCTTCTTTGTCCTGTTGAGAGCTGTATGGAAGATCACTGTATTGACAAATCGAGACAGCTTCCATACTCAGTCTTTTATAAGACTTCTTTGTTGTACTGAAAGGTTCCACTATATGCTGGATCTATGACAGTCCTTCGATACAGGTTGACACTTCAACTTTTCGATACAGTTTCCTTACTGTATTGAGGATTGGCATATTGTCAAAACCTCTTATCATCACTATTCGATACAGGAATTGATTATCCTGGCTGTTTCAATACTGGATATTGTTATCTCAATAATTTTGATACAGGGTATTTGTTATCCCAACAAGGGTACTCTCCAAGATGCATACGCGCCACAAGCTAGGGAACTGAGCTACCTACGCTTATTATTTGTTTGCTTTTAAATAATTTGCAAGGACTTCTTTTCTATAGAATTCAATATTTTGTTATCACTAACTATGTTATGCTTAATAAATTTCACAAAGCAACAGCGCCACCTATTAAACTACACACAGCAGAATAATTCTCTTTAAACTGAAGATTCATTAAACAACAAATATATCAAGTCAAAAATCACCAAAGAAACCAACCTACTTTTCTAAACACTCAAAAGCAAACTTATGCTGTATCATAACACGCCTAAACTGCTGAAGTGTTCTTCAGGTTTTACACTCAAAACTGTTTTCCAACAAGCAAACTATTATTCCTTACTCCAAACTTCTTCAAACTCCAAAACCAAAACCAATGCTCACTCCAAAGTGCAACCCAATAATACATGTTTTGAAAAATACAGATTAGTACACGCATTAATAAGCAATTTATTTTCCAAATGTAAATAAGTTGATCAACAAAGTGAGTAATTTAAACTTATCTTTTGGCCTTATGAGGGTGAAAACACAACGGCATGCATTTTTATATCAGACCATGGACTACCATCAAAACATCATTTTCTTCTTCTACACTTCACCCAGGATAATCTCTGCACTAAATCCGCAACAAACAACACTAACACCTTAACATGCTATTATGCAACAAATAAATAGATAAGTTTTAATATTTCATACATCATTACAGATATAACACCCAAATCAGGTCAAGCATGTTAGTAATCCCAAAAACAAACTTTAAATTCTGAGACAAACAAGAACAAAAAAAATAGGAATACCAACATACAAATCCAAATATTAACAAAATGTTATATCTCCTTACATTGCAAGCCTGTGGATAGCATCTTCATTTGATTCTTCAAAATGGGGAGATTTATCTTCATTTCATGAGAAATCAAACAATTGTTCGGATACTGAAATACTACAACATTAACTCTGTTAGTAAACCTGCGTGAAAATATAAACGTTCAAACATGTGACCGAAGCTTTTACTCAACATCCCGATTTTAACATTTTCATAAAAATTAGTGCCGCAAATTATGATAACACCAATTAGATCAAACCAATGTGCGTAGCACGGGTCTGAAATGCATAACATTAACTATGTTATTAACCCCGGGTGAAAATATGAACGTTCGAACATGTGACCGACGCTTTTACTCAACATCCCGATTTTAAAATTTTCATAAAAATTAGTGCCGCAAATTACGAGAACACCAATTAGGTCAAACTGATGTGCGTAGCACGGGTCTGAATGACTCGTATATGTAAAAATTTACATTGATATCAATAAATAATCATTAAACCTAAAATAAATTGATTTGCCGACAATTGGGCCGTCCTTGTAAAAGTCCAACTTAGAATTAAAACTTGCATTATGGGTATTCAGTTTCGTTTGGGGTGAAAATTAGGGTCTTCTAGTCCCAACCCAAATAATACAAAAGTTCGACTTCAAATCGGTTCGGTTTTGGTTTGTAGAAAATCTTCAAACCCAAGTCCGAATATGATTCTTTTTTTCATTTTGGGTTTAATGTGAGGCTTACGAGGAGATGTACAATCGTCTAGACACCAAAGAAGGAGCGAATGCTATTTTTAAACTAGCGAAAGCTAGGGAAAGAGGGCGGCGCGACCTGGGTCCCCGTTAAGTTTATTAAGGATGATTTGGGTCAAGTGTTAGTGAACGATATGGCTATTAAGGAGCGGTGGAATAGGTATTTTTTCGAACTTTTCAATGAGGCTAGAGGTAGTGACTCGGTGGTGTAAGGAGTTAGTCTATCTTCAGCTCGTTCGTTTAGTTCTTGTGAGAGCATCAGCACGGAGGAAGTAAAGGGTGCCCTAATGAAAATGGGTAAAGCTAAGGCTGTAGGCCCGGATCAGATCCCTATTGAGGTGTGGCTTTGTCTGGGGGAAGTCGGTGTTCAGTGGCTAGCAGAGCTGTTTAACATCCTCCTCAAAGGCTCTAAGATGCCGACAGAGTGGAGGCATAGTATTGTCGTGCCTTTTTTCAAGAACAAAGGCGATGCTCAGAGTTGTAGTAGCTATAGGGGTATTAAACTCCTCAGTCATACTATGAAACTTTGGGAAAGAGTGGTGGAATGCAGGGTTAGAAAAGAAGTGGAGATCTCAGAGAACCAATTTGGCTTCATGCCGGGGAGGTCCACGACTGAGGCCATTCATCTCGTCAGACGCCTTATGGAGAAGTTTAGAGAGCGGCGTAAGGACCTCCATATGGTATTCATAGATCTAGAGAAGGCTTATGATAGCATCCCGCGCGATGTTATTTGGAGGAGTCTAGTAGAGAGGAGGGTGTCGTTGCCGTTTGTTAGGGCGATCCAAGACATGTACTCCCAAGCTAGGATGTGCGTTAGGACCCCAGTTGGTGATACCCAGTATTTTCCGGTTGAGATAGGGCTACACCTGGGGTCGGCGCTAAGTCCTCTTCTCTTCGCTCTAATCCTTGACGTCATTTCACGAGGGATTCAAGATGGCATCCCGTGGTGCATGCTTTTTGCTGATGACATTGTGTTAGTGGCGGAGTCGAGGAGGGATGTGAACTCGAAGTTGGAGCTTTGGAGGGCTAAGTTAGAATCCCAGGACTTGCGTGTGAGCCGGTCTAAGACCGAGTATCTCTGGTGTAACTTTAGTGGTGAGGCCAACGAGGAAGATGTTGAGGTTAAGATTGCGGATCATATCGTACCCCATACGGATAAGTTCAAGTATTTGGGTTCGATCATTCAGAAGGAAGGTGAGTGTGAAGATGATGTCACGCATCGCATCAAGGCGGGGTGGCTAAGGTGGAGAGCAGCGACATGGGTCCTGTGCGACAAGAAAGTCCCTCTAAAGTTGAAGGGTAAATTCTATAGAGCTACAATCCGACCTGCAATGTTGTATGGCTCCGAATGTTGGGCGATGAAAAAGTCGCTTGAGAGCAAGTTGGAAGTGGCCGAAATGAGAATGTTACGTTGGTCGTGTGGTCGCACAATGTTAGATAGAATTGCGAACGGGGTTTTCAGGAACGCGCTGGAAGTGGCGCCCATTTCAGCGATAGTTAGGGAAGGGAGATTGAGATGGTTTGGCCACGTCCGCAGGAGGCAGGCATCTGCTCCGGTGAGGAGGGTCGAGAGTTTAATGGTTGTCGGGGAGAGGAGGAGAGGCAGACTGAAGAGGACGTGGGAGGAGCAACTGAGATTAGATTTGAAGGCCTTAAACCTTTCCGAGACCATGACTGTTGATAGGTGCGCTTGGAGGCGCCAGATCAGAGTGTGGATTCTTTTGAAGGGAGCGGTGCTGTAGTTGAGAGCCTCAGGGTTGGGTTGTCTCGGTTAGCTTTGACCTAGAGCATTGCATTTTTACTTTTATTGTATATTTTATCCTATTGTCTTTGCGTGTGGTGTATTTTTGACAGGAAGCTGTGCGCGGAGCCAACCTCTCTTTTGTTAGAGCAGCGTTCATCGGGAGTGAAGTAGCCAAATTCCGCTTAGGTAAGTCCCATGTGGATCAAGCCATGGGCTCAGGTATGGTCTCGAGCTTTTTCGAATCATATGTTTTCCTTTGTATTTATCACACAAGATTCTGCTATGCACTAAGCTGGGGGTCTTCACGGAAACAGCCTCCCTACCGTAATAAGTAGGGGCATGGTCTGCGTACATCTTACCCTCCCCAGACCCTACTCTGAGCGGGATATACTGGGTATGTTTGTTTGGTTTGGTTTATTCGGTTTACTTCATTCTAGTTGAAAATAAATATATTTCACTTCCTCCACCAATAGTGGTGAATTTTAATTTTAATAATCTCTTATTATATTAGTTATTTAGTTAAATATACAAAGATGCATTAAGAGGAAAAACCAGAGAAAAAAAGTTCAAACTTTTGTAAGATTAAGCAACAGGGTATTTGCGTCCTGCAAATTTATGTATTTTTGTAAGCATAAAATTTTTTATACGCGTTTTTATTAGTTTTATAAAATTGAATATATTTCCCCTTAAAATTATATATATATATATATATATTTTAAATCATAAAAATTAATAAAGTATATCAATTTGATTCGGTTTTAGAATCGCCAAACTCAAATCCAACCTTTCGATTTGATTTGTGCGTTTCTATTTCAGGGTTTTTTGGGTTTGGTTTTTTATAATCTGAAATGGTTCGATTTTGTTTGATCAGTTGGTTTCCAGGTTCGATACAACACCCCTAACCTCTGCAATGAGACGATTCAAGGGACATTGGATGAAGTCTCCGAGAGGCTGTCCAGCCACAAATGACATCAACAGCGCCTTCGGGCCCCAGCGATAGTCCCTTGAATCGTCTCTTGGCGCAGGTTGGGGATTTTTCCAAATTGCCGAAATTATGCAAAGTCAGGATCCCCGACTTGTATTGGAAGTACGATCCCACTTTAACCATTTTAACTACAAAAATGCCATGGCCACCATGTTATTCAAACATTTCGACATTTTGTTGTCAACATAAGATGTAACATCTTAGATTATATAAAATATTTCATAGTGCCATTGCTCAGTAAATTTCTTGGAATTAAGAACAGCACAACACTATGTAAGAAAACTAGCATATTACTTCTGAACAACCCATCTGCATATCATCTATTTCTACATCCACATGACAGAGGATGGCATTTAAAGATTTCCACCAGGGTCTAAGCTACATTTTTACAACATAAAATTAAGGTTGTTCCTAATAAACCCTCTCAACTACAACAATTCTAATACCCGAGCCAACGGACGGTATCATTTGTTGCTCTAATCTACAAACAGCAAGGATTATGATTGTAGTTCTTTTCCGGGGGGTTTCCTTTCAGTGATCGTGCCGTGTGAACTACTGCCATCTCTTGGAAAGTTTAAGTGCAGATGAAGTACAAACCGTGGATTTTTTCGAACCTGAAAAGAAAAAAAGATAGAAAGGAAAATCCCAATGCGTATCCAAGAATTTTGAGCAGACAGGGAGAGAGGGTTCCGTACTTGGAATTTTGGAGGAGCTCTTGCTTAGATACGACCGAGAAGATCCTGCTTGACTCTGCTTTGGTGGTCGCGGAAGTTGGACTGGCACATTACGTCTGCAGTTGGCCAAGGAAACGGAACACACGTGTTCAAGTGAATATAATAAATGACCAAGAAACATGACATGCTCTCTCATACGTGAAAATTATTAGCTACAGAATGCATGCTTTGTTTAACCTTTATCTATCATTGCAATTGGGAGTCCGAAAAGCATAAAATAGGGATATATAACTATAAAAGAGCTGAGGTTTGGGGTCAATATTTAAAAATAAAAATAAGTTGTTTGAAAATCACAAAACACTATCCTTGAGGTTTGGTTCCGTCTTACATTGTGCCTAAAGTTTTGATTGGCCATCACGGAATTTGCTGACTTCATCACATATTTTACAGTTACACCCCTCAACTTTTCTAAATATTATAAATAGCTCCAGCACTTGTTAAAATGTTTGATGACGCCAGCAATTTCCATTACTTCCACAAAGGCACGTGCAGAATGTAAGACGGAATGGAACCTCAGAGGTAGTTTTTTGTAAATTTTAAAATTTGGTGGGTTTTTTATATTATTACCCCAAACCTCGGGGGTACCTTTTGTAATTATCTCAATAAAATACCCCACGCGTGAACTCTTCTAGGAAATAAGATCTTGTGTTCGTGAATGACTGGTGGCAGTTAAAATTTTCTCTTGGGACCTCAGGAAGGCAAAAAGATGCAGAAGATCCAATAAAACCTTAGGCACTTTGAAAAAGAAGCACTAGAGGAGAAAGCTCACTTTTCAGTTGTCTCAGCAGGTGGCTTCGTCGTCTCAGGGAAAAGGGTGTACTCTACAATACTGTTAATCGAACAATCAGTTTCCGTTCCCATAGAAAGAACTCCATCAGAAATATCACTAAGCCTCTCATCCGAGTCGCCATCTCCAAACCCCAAAAGCTCAACATCCTCATTAGGATTTAGATCTCCATCTGCTATCTCTAACTTAAAACCGTTCTCTTCTGGAATTGTATTTTCAACACCCACAGCAGCAAGTCTCGACTGTCGAAAGAATTCCTTATGGTGCTTGAAATCATCCATTGATTGCTGGGAACCAGCCTCCGAGTGCTTATCACTGTACTCAGAGCTGTTATCCAAGTCAGACGCAGCCTTCTCGGAAGAGCCTTTTCCTCCTGAAAGTCTTTGGCTTGGCCTCACTCCTCCGATAGAATGTCTTCTTGGAGAGCCGGATTCATATATCGGCGAGCCCAAACCACGTCTTTCACTATTTCCATTTCTTTTGTGCAGCCGTAATCGTTCAATCTCTTCATCCTTTTTCGCAACAGCATCTTTTAAGGAAGCTACCTGTAAGATTAACACAAGCTTAAAGCTTAAAGCTTAAAGCTTCAGCCCTGTTTCTTGAGTTGTACTGCGTAAGCAAACAATCCGAACATTTTTGACAAATTGCATTTATATATGGAGAACCAAGATAGATTTTCTGTATCCATTATTTATAAATAGAATGTGCAAATGAAGCATGGGAAAGAATGCAATAAGTGTATGATACAACAGGTAACCTTAAGGAGTGGCGTCAAACCTCTTTATTGGTCAAGGTGAGTGAATTGTGCTTAGACAAAAATGCATCATAAACCCTGATAATGGAGTAAAAATGCAAGTTGCCGGCATAGATATATTGAACCCAATGTAGGAGGAATTGGTATTGCAATTTGATGAACCAAAGGAAAAATGATACAGGAAGAATTAGTTCATTTATAGGAACAGAAGACACCTCATAAATGTCAAGTGAAAACATTGATTAAAAAATCAGGATCTATCGACAGGTTATATATTTTAGACAATTAAATGACACTACAACCTTCATGTCGCCGACCCCAACACAATTAAAAAGTGATTACAAAAATTCTATATACGATTACAATCAACTTACTAACAAGACGAACAAACAGACATTTTAAACTCAAATCTGCTACTCAAATCAATTTCCAGAAAGCAAACGAGTGACTATAGATTTCACTGGAGTAGTCATAAAGGTTGCTTTATATTTCCACTTGCCTTTTGCTATGAGAATTTTAACATTTGTAATGATCTATACAGGGTAAGGAAAATGCATACGAAGGGCAGGATGACCACGAGTAATCTTCAATTAGCAGGTGAAAAGATAAGTAAGAAGCTACTTGTGAGTTGAACAAAGCATTGTTGCTTGAACAAAATCTACTTTTGCAACTCCCGTGTAGGCAATGTTAAGACATTAGACGCATCCAAAACCAAAAGCATTCGCCTATTACATCTTAAGTCGTAATTAGCACAAACAGCACAAAAACTGAATTAAGCGGTGGAAGGGAGGAGATTAGTGTCTCAACTCGGATGAAAAAAAAATATGCTCATAAGTCAAATAGCCACAAAAAAAATGTAAAGAGAAGTCAACAATTGGATAGAATTTAACAAATAGCAAACTTAAACGAAAAAAAGAAGTACAGAGAAGACAACAATTTGATAGGATTTACAATGCTATATCGAAATTCAAATAGCAAAACTTTAGCAAAAAAAAAAAAGGCACAGAGAATTCAACAACTTGATAACGTGAAAAATGCTGACAACTTTAAAACACAGTCATAACCTGTTCCATAAGCTCTCGGACACCCCTACCCTCCTTGTTACTTCGTGCGGCACCCAACTCAACACCAGAAACCCTCTCAGCAAACTTCAGGGTACTTACAGTCTCCGAGTAGGACTCTACATCAGGATTAAGTTGTACAAACATGAGAGTCTTTGCTTGGCCACCTGCAAGATAATCCAAGCCGGGGCATGAAAATTCAAGAATGCCACAGAAACTGAGGAAAATGTTAAAACAGATCCACAGAAGAGTATAATTAGTGCCTCAAACATGGACTAATTACCTAAAGAACTCTGAAGAACCTGAGTTAATTTGCTGTTTCTGTATGGCACGTGAGGACTTTTCTGAGCCAGTGCGAAAATTACATCTCCCAAAGCCGATAGAGATTTGTTTATATGTTGTGCTTCACGCAATCTGTCACCTGTTGCTTCAGAGCGGTCGACTCTTTCACTGCCAGCTAGATCAACTAGATGAAGACAACCACGTAAAACAGCATTTGTCTCCAAATCCAACCCGCGGACATGAACGGTAAGGATACTGTCGCATAGGAAGTAAACAAAAGGTTAGGCTCTTGCAGAACATTGATAATATAGCAGGAAACTGAAGAAAATAGCATTACAAACCTGTGGGACCGGCTGCTTCTTTCATTCAGAGCAGTAGCACCTACAGCCCGATTCATTAAGCCAATATTCATCAGCTCTAATACATCAGCGGTTGATTTAACAGGATGCAAGCTAGCATCAGGCACAGCTAACCCATTTGGTTGGGAAGTATTCCATATCCCAAGTGTGTGCAAGTCAAAGAAAACAATGAGAAAAGTATCTCCCCACCCCCCACCCCCCCACCCCACTCCCATACACAAAAGAATATAATTAAAAAAAAAAAATTGGGCAGTATGTCACCGAGAAGTTTGGCAAGTGCTGATGATCAAAACCAACTCTGCGAAGAACTTTAGTTGCAGAAATATTATAAAACGGCATGGTTTGATAAACATAAAGTCAGAAAGCAATTCTAAAAGGATATCTCTTCTGAAAGCTGCCATTACGAAGTAAGTCTCGCACTTGTTCATTATATATTTCAACCATTTGGACACCAATTTCATAAGTGATAGAGCTATGTCGTCTCTGAGAGATGTTGAAGAGATCATTCAGAGCTCTATAGTTGACTCCCCAGTCCACAACTGATGTCACATTTGGTCCAGTCTGGAAGCATTTTTCATAGCTTTAGCATAATAAAGTCAATAAAACTCTTTCAAAAATTTTAGAACTACTATCTTACCATTGTGTAAGTTTTTCCTGAGCCAGTTTGACCATAAGCAAATATGCACACATTATACCCGTCGAGAACGGACCTGATTAATGGCTGAGTGTCCCGAAATACCTCCTCTGAAGACAAAGAAGGATTTTAGAGAACAAAGAAAACCACAAAATCACAGAAATAAATAGGTAGATACACACACACACACACACACACACACACACACACACACACACACACACACACAAATATATATATATATATATATATATATATATATATAAATATATATATATATATATATATATATATAGAGAGAGAGAGAGAGGGGGGTATACTTTTAGAACATGAGTAATAAAACATCAAACTAGACATATGTTAATAAAACATCAATCAGATTAGAACCTTGTGTGACTGCAGGACCAAAGACCTTATTAAATTTGAAAAGACGGTGACTGTCTTTTCCTGGTTTTGAGGGGTTTATAACAACCAGTTCTCCATTGTCACCAATATACTGTACAGTCGTTTGTTTTGCACTTTGTCCCGAGAGGAATGGCCTTATTCGACAATAAACTCTTATGTTTCCTAGCAAAATGAGACAAGATGAATGAGCAAAGTCATGTGCTGCTAAAATTAAATCATATGCAAGTTACCGACCTTTCAAATCTTGAACCTCATTATATAATTTCCGATTTTCTTCAAGCACACTATGATAATCTTGAGCAACATCAATCAAGCCTTTGAGGTTTAAGCCTGACCAATGCCAAAAACATAAAGCTAAGTAACATGCAAGTTAACTGGATTCAAAAGTTGAAAGGCAAGGAAAATTGCAATATTCCAACCAAAACGATAAAATTCTTCAGCATAGGTATTCTTGATCTTTGAGACCTCTTGCTTTATGGACTTAGATGCTGACCTCAGTTCCTGATCAATTTCATGAAAACAAAGCATCAACAATGCCGGCCTATGTCAGATGTAAATCATTCATGAATTTATAACGCACCTGTATAGTTCCAGATTGGGAATCTAGGAAGTGCATGTAACCCTGTTCTTTTCTTTTCCATCGCAAAAATTTTGATTCTGAAAAGTTCTCAAGCTCTTTTACTTTCTTACTTGAATCTGTCAGAAGGCACTCAAGTTCCTGTATTTTCTTCTGCAGCTTCTCTTCAGTTTCCTCAGCCCTGGCTTTCAATTGAAACATATCCTCTTTGTAGGACTTTTTGGCTAATGTGAGCTCTTCATTCAGTGACAAAATTTCGCTATCACAGCTGTCCTTTTCTTTCCTCAATTTAATTAAATCCTGCTCTTCAAGCTTCTTCTCCTCCTCAATTTTAGTCTTCTCAACCTGTCACAGGCACACACACATTGAAGGACAAAAATAATACTAGAAAAAATCTTCAGGCAACACATATATCAGCAAATATCATTGTTTTAATGATCACCAATAATATCAATGCAAGAACAATAGATATAAGTAGTGTTCATCTTCCCACAGAACGATATCATCATTCATTAACTATGAAGCGAGAAACACAGGCTCCCTGATTGAGATATTATAAGTACAAATGCAATGCTGCTATGTGATTACTCAATCCAAACAAGTTATTATGCCAGTGACATGTTAGGTAGACTAAGATAAAAGAAATCTTAGAAGTTCACAGAAAATAACTTCAGATAATAGCACTATCAATATTCGAAACTAAATTATTTGCAATTATGTAGCTTAGTCCAAAATCTAGCAATTGAATAAATGTTAAGGACTGATGATTTTTTATTCTGAGAAAATAGGTTAATGGCGAAGCAACTTTTTTCTGAAACGTGACAAAAAAGGAAAAGGACCAACTTGCAAATGCATAAACAACCTCTGAATTCAACTTCCAGACCTGTACCCTCATAATTGTCAAAAAAAACACCACCTCATATATTGATCAAAGATTTATTTACTCTAAATTTACCTTCAGCAGTTGCAGCTGATTCATGACAACCTGTACAAAATTAAAACTTAACATGGTGAAAAAAAGGAACAAAGAAAAATCAACATCTACAGACTACAGCTCGCACAAGTAAAATCGTACCTCATTTTCTTCACTAGTTCCTGTTGCAAGAGTTTCTAATGCTCTAATTTTTGAATGATACCTGTCTTCACGAGATTTGTACAGATTGCTTTGCTGCAAGAATAGCATACCAAAGAGTGAAAAATGCGACATTGAAAGGAAAACAAAAATGATACTCGAGTGCTGATAATGTGTTACCTTCTTCATATTGTCTGCTTGTTTTGAAACCCGTTGTTCAATTTCTTGCACGACTAATTTCAGCACGGATGCGACACGCTAAGTGAAAAAGTAAAATGCAACAGGTTAACAATCAAAATGTCTTTCAAAGTCAGTCATCTAAGATGAGGAAAAAAAAAATATCCTGCCCCGCAACTGCATAATGACAATATACTACAGTATGCTTTCGTTGTCGCATACCTGAGTTATGTCCCCATTTTTTCTCTCAATGCTTTCTTCCAGAATTCTATTGACAACACTGAAAAGTGAATGTGTGGAGGCGCTCTGCATGAAAAAAGTAGAGTAAAGCATAAGAACATGTCAAGTCTACGAAAATGACCTAGAATTGATGTATTCTTCTTTTTTATGTTTCAGGGGTAGCACGGGATACGTACCTCCAGATTACCCAATTTCATCAAATCTGTAATCTTAGAAGCCGAGACATCCCCACAATGTCCACGCTTTGATTGAAGGACATCAGGGAAATTATTGCCTACATGGTGAAAATAATGCACCATTAAATATCTCATGGGGTCATAACACGTGATTCTAGAAACCAACCTTACTGAACCAAATAAGAACCGTGTAAAAACTAGTTTAACATTGATAGATTGATTTACACGATATATTTTAAAATACATCCCCACATTCCAACTTCAGCGAGAACAGATATGACAAGTCTACCATTAGTTTTGGGAATTGGTACTTAGGCATTATAAATATTAGCTCATGGGACTTATTTAATGCAGCAACAAGTAAAATCGCCAGTAGGACAAAAGGGTATTTTATGATAAGTTTAGCAGAATCGAAGTTTTACTTCCATCATAATATCAGCTACTCAATTTTTCCAAGTCATGTACCAGCATGTAAACCACTGGAACAAATAATATAATAGACTAGGGGAGTATCATAGATGAGAGGGAGAAGAACATATTTTAAACGTCTACCATAAAGAAGTATAATAGATGGGTTCTACCTTCAGCAAGACAATTAAAAGCTTCTATTCTGCCAGAAACGTTGCTGTTACGTACTTCAATTAAGCCACCCAACTTGTCATTTCCATTCACATGTACATCTGACTGTGGATCCATTATAAATTTGACAAGTTCCTGCAAAGTCCAACAATGGGAACAGAACTGAAAGTTTGAGAATTCAAATAAAGTTTATTATTAGTCAAACAATTATCAAACAACCATAGTATAATTAGAAATTATCAAACACCAAGTCATCCAACAACATAAGGTCACATATCATACTTCTCCAACCGTACTGATCTGCCTGCCATTGTTAGTATTAGCATCTGATTTCATATTTAGAGTTACGACTGGAAATTGGTACATCATTTGTTTTATTATTGTAATAGCTAGAGCCAAATATCACTTTAGGTCGCATCACATACTTATAGAACGCGATGTCTGGACTAGTGACCAACTTAATTGTGGAAAAGTCATGTCACTCACCAGACAAATGGAAATTAAATCTAGATATTCCAAATATCGATCCAAACTGGTTAGTCCTTAAAAATTGACTGCAAATCACAGGATGAAAGAATTAAATCTAATCTAATGAAAATAAATGCCAACAAACACCTTTGTATACATGACAACTAACAGTAATTCACTCATAAAAGAGAACCAATGATTCTCTCTAGCAGAAATTTCACATGACTTGTTTATATCCACCTATGCTTTTCTCTTACTTAAAAAGAGAACTAGCTTGTCAGTTGAATCTACACAATATCTGTACCCAAAATAACTGCATGATAGGTGGAAAAAAGAGTCTTCAATATCCAAATGAGGAAAAGGAAACAAAAATATGCTTGCAGTTTTATGAGATTGACATTCAGTACTGTTGCTGCAGGGACCTTGAAAGAAAGAACAGTTTTGACTATTGAATTACAAAGAATAATCTAGCACTCTTGAAGCTTCTACAATTAAGTTGAGCAGTAGATGATAAACCTAACCAAAAGTTTATTCTCAGTACTTTGTCCCATATTTGTCGCACCAAATTATCAAAAGATCAGTCTAAAACAGTTGCATAAAGTTATTTATCTCACAGATCTTATTTCCTCACATAGCATTGAACAAATAACAACAATAAGCATATGGAACAAGTCCGGGTGGAAAGGACAACAGAGAAGAAGAAAAAGGACATATCACATCTCCAACTTCAAAGTTTAGGCTCTAAGCCAAACTTTCTCAGCAAAGATAACTAAACTGAGTCATTAAAAGAAAAAAAAAAAAAAAAAAAAACTAAAGAGGGAACGAAGAAAGATGTACATCAATTGGACGGAAATCTTTTCTGCATCACTACCACCAGAACAATGATCAGGAGAACAAACCCAGCATGGACTTGCGATGACAGGGCAACCAGTTTAGGATACAATTAACTGATGGAGTTTTAGGGTAAATTTCTACCACGAGTGGATGATAAGAAGTATGACCTCAACATAAATTTACAGTACACAGAAAGAAATAAAAGAATCAACATGAGCGACCAGGAAGGAACCAGGATTTGGGGGTATAATGCACAAGCCTGCTTGTAATCTCTAGGAGGATCACGAACAATAAAGGGCAATATTCATCATTTACTTAGCAGTTTAAAGAATCGAGATTCATGTATTATTAACAAACACAATACAAAACACCAATTTCAATTGGAAGAATTTACTCATAATGTCATCCTCATTCCAGCTTCTAGTGGAATTCTCTTCCAACCATACAGGCAGGCATTTACATGACCCATAAATACTGCAATAAATTCTTTATAGTTTTGAAATGCAAGCAGATCTAAAATGCAGTTAAATCCGCGAGATTTCAAGAAGATTAAACAACAACGTCAAAAGCTTTTGAAAACATGAATAATAAATATAAACCCTGAGCTGCTAGCAACAGAGGATAATTTAATTACAAGTCAAGATACCCTACATTGCACAAAAATCTCACATTTTGAGCGTTTTTATCCACAAATAAAAAAGGAAATAAAAAAGATATAATGAACAATTACAATTTTATTTCTCTCAAACATAATATTAAAACCCTAGAAAAAAAATCCGCATAATCTCTGTACGAACCTGTGTATATCCACAATGCAGAGTGAGAGAGAGAGAGAGAGAGAGAGAGATCAGATCAAACGAATCCGAAGCTCCACTTTTGCTACAGATCAAAATTCAAAACCCCATTCTTTTTCTTTCATCTTCCTAATTTCCCAAACTGTTCTTTCTTTTCGGGATTTTTCTGAGAAATACAAAGGGAATAAATAATAATAATAATAATAATAATAATAATAAAAGTTGATAAAAAAAAAAACAGCTCCGAGCCAATGCGATTTGCCCTGGGGGAAATGTGATCGTGAAGATGGAGATGGTGATTGAAATTGAAAGTTACACGCAAAGGACTTTCTTTTTTCTCTTTCTTGTTTCTCTGACAAATCTTTTTTTTTTTCGTGATTTCTCTCTCTATATATTTTTTTTTTTTGAGAATATCTCTCTCTATATTTCAGGGAGTCATAAAAATGCGGGGTCGTGTGTCTCCCCCACAACGCAAATTGGAATCGTGTTCCCGCCTTGTTCTGGATTGGGATTTTCTTTTCTCATATGAAATATAAATATGTTTATGCTAAAGCAAAAAACAGTTGAAGTTGGCAACTGTTTCGCTTCCATCATCTTATGTTCGGAATACTACTTTCTTCTTTTATAATTGCAACATTTAAATTTTTACGTTTGTCAATATACAACTTTGATTATTAATATCTTCAATTCTTTACTTTTAAAAATTATAAGGAATTGATATTTTGAAAGTATATTTCGAGATAAATCTAACAAGATCCCACATGGCTATATTTTTTCATATGTATAAATTACAAAAGATGGTCAAAAGAGAGTACGTGAACAGTATAATAGTCAACACGTTGTAATAATAAAAGAATTGAGAAATTATAATAGGACCATATGTTTTTTAAGGCTACTTCTCTCTTACCCTCTCCCATAAGTATTAGAGTCGATATCTGTATTTGACATAATTTTCGTACGGTGGAATTGGCTCTTATAAAAAGTGTTAATGATCTTCGTCAATCGTCTATAAGAGATCGCATCCGTCTACATCGTGCCACATTATCACCTTGCAGTCGTCTGTACAAAAATTACAATCACTATACAAAGTGCTACCGCTCCTTCAATAAAAAACACTATCAATTTCGATCACCTTTGATGTTGCATATCCCCTATATAGTAATGCAGAATACGCTGAGCCTAAGCGGCAGCTTCTCATGCTCGGCTGCCACATATCTTCTGCTCAGTGGCGAAGCTAGAAAATTTTCAGTGGGGGGTCGGGATCTAAATTTTTTTTTTCCTAACGCTATTTTTCGGGTAATACCGAAATTTTGGGGGGTCGAAACTGAATATACCGAAATTTTTGTAGTTGCGCCCCTGCTTCTGTTGGCGATTCGTGTGCTTATGTGTCAGCCTCTCATGCTTCAGATCACACATAATCAATTAGTGGACTAATCATCATTGCATTAATTACATTATAATTATACCTCAAATAATTCCTGCCTACCTTATTAATTTTTACGAATTAAGGAACATGAGTTACGAAAAAATGGGAATTGATTATGTTTACAGAAATATTTCTCATTTTCATTAATTAAAAAATATAAATCTAAAAAAAAAGAGAAATTTAATATAGTAGTGTGCATTGTATATTAAAAACTTGAACCTAAAATCTCGCGGAAATAGTATATATTTCCAGTAATTAATTAGTTTATATTAGTTAGTCACTATAATTAGGTATATCAATAAAAGAAATATCAACTGAAATGAAAGATGTTTGAGAGTTTTGTAAAAGAAGTGTTGAATATATATAATTAAAAAAGTACTTTAAATTCTAATCAATTAAATAAATCGAAATAATCTTATTAAAAAATATTATTGAAAGTGTAGAAACAGTGGTTTTAATTATTATTTATAAATAAATCAAAGAAACTATGGAATAAATAAATTAGTCTATCTTAGTTTTAAATCTTATTTAATTAATATAAAATAACAAAATAAATTAAAAAAACTCATATTTACTAAATTACATAATTATTAATTTTATGAATTTTCAGAGATATTTCTAAATACATTAAGCAATTAAATTTAATAATAATATACTAATTCGTAGATTCATCTTTGCATAAAGAGAATTTCAGAAAATAAAAAATTGATCATTTCAAGTAATTTTTAAGTGATTTTTATTTTTAAAAGATTTGTTAATTTATTTACTTTTGAAATCAACTATATATTTTTGAACGTTTTGGACTTGCTTTTGTATTTTAAATTATATTCAAATAATCTATGTAATTTTTTTTTTCAAATATAAGGATTAAATCATTTCTTTTTTGACCATTAGACAAAAACTGTTAACTACTTGACGATTTAGGTCATTTTGGCAAAAAAAAAACGTGGAACCAAATCTATTTTTAAATACTTCTCATAGGACTGGAGTGTAATTTTTCCTCCTAAAATATGTAAGCAATTTTTTTTTCAATTACAACATATCCATACTTAATATTAAAAGAGAGTCGCAAACAAATTTAAAGGACACGTGTCATCACCAGATTATTTCTCTTTTTAAAAATCTTAAAAAAAAATAGATATTTAGTTTGAAAGGGAAGTTAGAGGGTTATTCCATATATAATATCTACCGATTAAAATTTTCTTCTCATTTTATTCCTTTTATTTTTAACTTAATAGTTTAAATAATTATAACTTTTTCGTATCATTTTTAATAAAAAATATATCAAATTAATTCTTACTTCGTACTCTTTAATTTGACATTCATATAGTATATATATAAAGTAATTTAAATATAATAATGATATATTAGATGATTAAAATATTACCATATAAAAATATAAGAATATTAAAAAAAATATTTTTATTTTATTTTCATACTTTTGTACTTCAATAGTTATTTGATTTTTCAAAATTATTTTGTTCTGATTATAAAATAATAAAATAATTATAATGATGCCAAATCATATAAAAAAATTATGTAGTAAGAATATGGGTTGGATACTTTTAATGAAAGTTGATAATAATAAATATAATTTAATTTATTTTTTATAAAATTAGGTATAAGACTCATATTGTCCTACATGGAAAATAAATGCCTATGCTTAATTAAATTATGGTTTTCCTATCATGTGCCCTTAGATTTATAAATTAAAGCAAATCAAATAATAGTTTATGTGTATGTGTATATTGGCCCATGTATATTTTTTAATAATTTTACAATATTATTAAAATTCAATCACATATTACTAATATAATAAAATATTTAACATTTTACGCCGTGCATCGCACGGGAGGACATCTAGTTTAGCAATAGAATGATCTCTATATAAAAGAAGGTTATAGAGAATAAAAAATCACTATAAATCTTTTTAAAAATGTATCTCGATAGGTATTTTAATTATTTTTAATTTTCAGTCACTCAAAAAATAGGAAATTCGTGTGAGTTGTGCTATTGCAACAATAATTGATTATGTGAGAGACTTTAGCTTTGTTTATTTTATTTTCTAATATGCTTTGGATGATGCATATTTGCAATATTTTGGTACAATTGCTTCCAGAATATTTATTATGTTATACTACACATTTAGAAGTAAAGTATTTATTCCACAAATGATATTAAACTCATTAGATAGTAGATTGACATTTAAATTTCAAAGACGATAATTTTCACTAATTATGCCTCTCCATAGTTATGTACGCTCTCATGTTGGCGTGCAATTGCTAGTACTCATACTCAATCATGGTCAGTTTTATGTAACTGTATCAAAGTGAAGAGCACGAAAGACTTTAATTTTTTTATTGCGACAAGAATGGTGTAATCATAAATAGAACAACTAATATAATTTACAAAAAGTGCTATAAAATTTATAGTAAATGGTTGGGTATTATGCATTTCTATGTGAATGTTTTCTTATGTTCTTGTATTTTATACGGGTGGTATACTAGTACCTTATATTTTGGACCGGCTATTAGTAGAGTTGGGCAAATTATTGACCCCATCAAATACTTTATTATGATTATATCCCCGGACTTTTTTTAATATTGTAAATAGTTCTGAATTTTCGTCAAATTTTTCACATTTAAAAATAAATAACAAACAAATAATTTACTAAATTTTAAATATAAATAATTTCTTTGTATAGAGACCACATTACTCTTTAAGCAAAAAAACACAACAATAAATTTCATTTATTTGGTCCCTTTGTGCTTATTGGTCTAATTGATACAAGTGGATTTTAGTTTCTCATATTAGGACATGATTCACATTTTATCTATAATATATATAGATATAGATAAATAGATGGATAGATTTAGGTTGCTAAAATTATATGGCTCGAACTCTACCTTTTCTTACTATGTATTAATGGGATATAATCAAGCTGTGCCGAGTGTAATATGACCAAGCTCGAGCTCAATTATAAAACTGGAAGTTCAAGATCAGCTCGAACTCGATTGAGCTTTATTTTCCTGAACTCGACCTCTGCTCGTTTGGAAGATCGATGACCTCGAACTCATCTCGAATTATATAATTTGAGAAAATTTGTTTAAAAATGTCATTTTTAAAATTATTAATTTTATTATACATATATAATTAAGATATAATTCATCCGTTCTCTTATAAATAGAGTAAAATGATAATTATGATAAAGTCCGACTAAGCTTATGAATCTATCGAGTAAACTATAACTGAACCCAAGTTCAAACTTGATACCTACTCAATAGCTCGAGTCAAGGTCGACTAGATTAACTTCGAGCAAATCTTGAGTTTCTTTTGAATCAATTTGAATTGCTCGCCGACTCAGTTCACTTACACTCTTAGGTAATAATGCTCATTTCCGTGCCATCACATATAGAGGTGTTCTGTGGTTCAAACTCGTCGGTTTTTCGAACCACCGGTTCCGATTTGTCGAAAATCGAAACCGGAACCGAACCGCCTTATAGCGGTTCACGGTTACGGTTTTGAATCGTGAACCGCATGTTCGGTGGTTCGGCGGTTCAGTTTTTTTTTTATTTTTTGAAATTTTTAAATTTTAACTTAAAAAAAATATGGAGTAAAAATTGGACTTGGGCTTAATTCAAGTATTAAAGTTTAAACTTGAATTTTGTAATTTTAAATCTTTGAATTAAGCGCCTACGTATTCGATATCCGTAACTTTAGAGTTTAGGAATCAAAATCAAAGTCCTCGTAGTTCATTTTTAAATTTGGGGGGGAGGGAAAAAAAATAAAAATGGGCTTGAGCTTAATTCAAATATTCAAAGTTAAAATTAAGAATTTCAACTTTGTTTCAGGAGAAAGTAAAAAAGACTGTAAATACAAGTCAATCAATTGCATTCATAACACTGATAGAGGGGCCTTTATATAGGCATTACAATGAGAGTCCTTCCATACATAGGATTCCTAGATAAGGTAAGACATCTAATAGGATCCTACTACCTCTAGAAGGATATAGAACCTCCCATCTATGTATCTACAACCAGTATTAGGTAAGACACATCACGGGAATAATAATTCCCGGAACACTCCCCCTGTGTCGAGCACTAATACAACAATGGTGCAGAAGATGTTGCCTTCGTAAAAACCTATTTCAAGGCAAAACAAAACCCCATGGGAAAAATAAAGGCTTGATGAGGAAAACATTGCAACGCACCAATATAACATGTCATGTATACTCCCCCTGATATATACATAACGACTCACCCTGATGAGTACCTCAAATCATAGGAGTCAGATGCCAAGTTGCCCTCACAACTATACCAAGGAAAAACCCAATGGGAAAAATACCTCTTGGTCTAAGTTGAACAGAAGTACAACGCATCATTGTATGGATGTTCTCATAGATCACCTCGTTAAAAACCTTACCAAGTGAAAACCCAAAGGGAAAAAACAAACCTTGGTCTAAGGACAAAAAGAGCGCGACACATCCAAAGTGCAGAGTCACTAAAGACTTATCAAGTTTTCCAAAGTCTTGACCTCCATGCACTAAATCAGTCATAACTTCTTCGATTCAATAGGTATCAAAAAAACTGTAAGAACTTATGAAAACTAGACACCCATAGCTTTTCATTCACATACAGTACGTAACCTAGATCGACCTGAGCAGATCACAAAGCTCTATCGAAGTTGACTCAGCAAATTACCGGGCATATCCTGTCCTACTTTGCAACAATAGTCATATGTCACTCAACATGATGGATGTGATCAAATGGTTGGTTTCCTTGGAAAGTAGACACAAACCTTTCCAATGGCCCCAATTTCACCATTTTCCATCAAGTGAGCTGCCCTGTAGGTCATATGGGAGATAGACCAACACATTCTGGGCAGATTCGGGTATCAGTTTTCAAGTGTCTTTTTATGGAGATAGAGCGAGCTTCAAGCTTCTTGTCATTCACAGACATTGCGTGAGCGCATCCTAGGCCATCATCACAGTGGCTTTACCAGATTATTACGAATGAGTACAGCGAGTCAAACATGAGTACATATTACCATACTTTTCTCTTAAGACTGCATCATCACTTAAGTGAGCCAAGTCTTATTATGACTTCGACTAATCATCGGGAATCATATAGGCATTACTTTAGCGTCTCTTAGGGAAACCGTCCCTTAGATTGCCTTAAACCGATTGATGAATACGCATCATCAAGTGTCCCCAAGATCCTTTCACTCTTAACTTTGGATTTAGCGGAATCTCTTAGTCTCACAAGAGTACATCACTATAAACCCTTAGTTTTACACGCAAAAGCTTCATATCTCTTCCAAATCAAGTATATACTTAGTATGCGTTCTCAACAATCACTTGTCGACGCGCTCCGTGGTCAGGAGCCATTTGATTTGAGTCTGATCCACCACGAGATCCTTTTTATCACTTAACTTAGTTCCCCACTAAGATAAGATTTAACCACAAGCTGCACGTCAGTTTTTGGGAAACTATCTAACTGAAAAGATAGTGGATGCTATAACATCCATTACGATAGCACAACTAAGTTTTGTGTCATCGTAGTCGATTCCAGTGCGTTCATGAGAAACCTCGCGCCATGAGGTGAGTTTAACTCTTTCTCTCACTCGCTTTGACAAAGTAAACAAATAGATCTTATCTTTGGAGTGTCGGCACCACTTCAACAAAGGGCTATCACTTTGTTTATACTGAAATCGCATATGTTTCCATTTTAGGCCAAGGCTAAAACGTTGTAGATTTTCAACGAAGTATGGTTCGATTAAACTCACATTCCACGTCCTCATGTACCGGCTTTATTCATAGAGTACTCTTTATGGATTGGCATTCATTGAGGCGTCCCCCAATGATGACTATAATCCAGAATCACATGAGACGGATGAGTTCATTTGATCATATGATCAAGTTTCATGTACCAAACTTGCATACATTCTTAGCGAGAGTATTTATCGAACCAAGTGGCATCCCAATACTCTATGAGATCTACGGCCTAGTAACACCATCTACCACAATTTGTGGTGTTACCATATCACCATTTATAGGTGACGAATGTCCATGACCGGAAACAATCCTTGCAGACATGTTTGTAGCATGTATTTAATCTCTTCACTTTAGGGAACTTGGTGAGGCATAGTAGGGACAAACTACGACAATTCCAAGTCGTTCAACTCGAACATGATCGTTCGCATCTCCCCCTAACGACGGGAAGACTGGCTCATCAAAGTGACTTACGAGATCGTCTGCCAAGGTATATTTTAAGCGGACTATGAGTGAAAGCGCATGTCATATTCATCATTTATAACCCGTCATAATGCATTGTGGTGACGCACTTTGGCATATGAACATGTGGACGATAAAGGTTTTCATTGTTAACACAATCCAGTTAACAAAATGCATACTGTTACACTCGTAACTAAACATTTAAATGATGATAGGTATAGGTGAATATGACATGCTGACCGATGCTACGTAACCGTCGCTACTGGTCTTGAGAATCCAACAAAACCGCCACCATGCACCACCGGGATCGAACATAAAGAAACGATTGAACCGATGATAGGCCGTTGGTTTTATCGAACCTCTAGTGCTTTCTTGAAGAGTTCACTCCCTTCACCAGCCCCAAACACCTCGAAATTTTGTGAGCATGTATAAACGGGTGTTGGGATTCCAAAATCATCAACCTTGTGGTCAAAAACCGGTCGAAATGACATCGAACTGGTCGTTCGGATGGCTGGTGGTATGTGAAAACTTCATTTAAGTGGTTCACCTCCTTCCAAGTCTCCAAATGGCATCAAAATTTGTGAGAAGGTAGCCTTAGATGTTAGGAAGTACTTGTTAAAATTTCACTTTAAGACTTGGTCTAAAAAGTGGGTGAACCGACCTTTACAATGATAGTCCAAGTTGGACAACCATAACTCAGGTTTCATCAACTTATCAATCATTGTCAAAGGAACAACATAACATATAAATGTTATCACTTGAGTACGACCATTTGTGAACACCATCATAGCATCATAAGCCACCCAGGCTAATACTTATGATCATGTATGTATAAGGACTCGGTGAAAAGGGAGGACTCAGCACCATGCTTATGCGAGTCGCTACATTATTCTCTTTAGCATAGGAGGGTGTCATCTCCTAATCGTGCAAAAGAATAGGCTTAAATCAATGAACATGGCTAAGAAGGATCATTGGGAGGTCTTTGGCGTCACACATGTTTGTGAAAACAAGACGCGGATGACATAAATATCATCATCGGTCATGAGCCCTGCTCATGACTCCACCATCGTACTTTGGTGTCTTTGATCCAACTAGTTTCTTTGTTCAAAGAAAATAATGTCCATGACAATACCGTGGTATATGGATCATCAAACTGTCCAAACTCCGGACTATTAAAGCCTAAATGTGTCAATGTCCCAATACATCTTCTGGTTACAAAAACCGATGCAAGCCGGACCATATTGACTCATGAATATTTTTCCTTTCACATATCCAACACAAGTGATGCATAAGATTTTATTTCTCACAAATCATAATGAGATGTTATGAGTGATACACTTTGGCATATGTATCATCGAGTCATAACATGGTTCAATTGTTACGGAACATATGTGACTAGAAAACACCATTCGGCATTCAACAACTTGAGCATTATACCGCTCATTTATTGTGATGATCTATTCATCATAGCCACAATGGATTATAAACCGAAATCCAAAAATATCGTGTTCCTTGAAAATAGCTTAATACGCACTAAATTTCGCTTGCAAAATTTTACAAATATGAGCATAGCGAACACTATAACAACATAGAGATTTTATACCTGATACGATCAAAATGATCTATCATATTGAGTGCATAACATGGCAAGCTTATATGCCTAAGGGGCAAAATCACGACACAAGCATGGTGTAAAACTACCATGCATACGCTCGACCTTCTTATAAGGGTGCATATTTGGGGCTTCCACAAAGAAACTGTTTTTCAACATTTGAAAGATGATAGTTTAGCATACAACGCATACCAAAAACTGCATCATCTATGGCAAATTCGGCCAAAAAGAGGTTAAGAAATATGTGTCATAAGACCACTTGCAAATTTAAGATGGGAACCAAGTTGGCTGGGACAAAAGTTAGCACAATCACTGGAAATAAAATTCCGCGCAGCTTGACCTTTATTCACTAAAACAGCGATAACTCCCTTGTTAGGAAGTCTATGGACGAACGGTCAGATGTTCTGGAAACTAGACTTTCGTATCTTTCTATCCATATATTGTGAACCACAGGGATCATTAAACTCAGATCACAGCGCATGTTTTAATTAGCTGCTTTAGTATTTCTCAAGTTTAGTGAGAAAACAAGGTTGAGACTATATCCAATGGCATAAGTGTTGATGCAAAAATATGGCAATGACAGCCATAGGTGCGTTTAAACACAGCAGGGTGTTTGATTTCTTATCTCGACTGATGATCCTTTTGGTAACTCCAACTTGGTATTGCAGAGAAAGTAGGAATGTCGGTACAGCTAAGGCTGTTTAAAAACCACTGATTCCGTTTGAACTTTCAAAGCATAAACAAATACCAAGGAGGATGCGCCTAGTCATGATCAAAGTGTAGACAAAATCCACCAAAGTGCATCAAATTAACCAAGAATTTTAATTCTCAATTTGCAAGTATACGTCATAATAGCGATGTTATATAGATACAACGCGGTGCATCATAATTAAGCATTTTGAACCATGAGACATAATGAATATACCATAACCAACTTGTCTTGACCATCCAATAAGATCGACTAAACATAGTCAAATGTATAAGGCACATGCCTTTACAAATACTCGAAAAAGTATTCGGACCTATAGTCATACGAACTATAATCGAGGTCAACGAATTCATGTATTTACGCAATATGCCATTGTTGTACATGTTGAAATTCATGAGAATTACTCTTACACTCTTTCATATATTATATTGCAAGGAGACGGTGCATGACTACACCCACATGCAATATTTTATTTTAATAGGATGAAAGATGGAGTTTTCCAAGTATGGGATTGGGTCAAGACCAACGTGGTGGTCGCTCAATTCATCGTGACAAATCCGTCACAAATCGATTTTAACCACGACATATCCGTCGCAATCGATGTTTGTCCCATTTGTACGTCACAATTTCGTGACTAATCATGAACAAGTCATAACTTTACCGTTACTGACAATATTCATTTTATTCAATTGTTGGTTTAAAATCGATAAAACGGCGACGTCAAATCGCACCCAAAACGTGGTGTATGCAACAACCACAAATATCGACTTTCAACAATTATCCGTGACTCCCCCAGGACCGTCACACAGTTTACTTCGACATACGAGAGTGATACCACCTCTCATAGTCTCATCCACCGCAAAGTAGCGTGGGAAATAAAGAACCCAATTCCCCAATTCCCCAAAAAAAAAATTCCCAAAAGAGAGAAATTGAAAAACGGGAACTCTAATAAAATCTTACGGGTACTTGGTTCCATATTTGCTTTGATCCTTGAACGGGAGCTTCTCTCCATATGAGCAATATTTTCGTGGTACTCAGTTCCATATTTATTGATCCTTGAATAGGATAATAAATATGGCTTCTCTCCATATTTTGCCCATCATCATGAGCAATATGTTTTCCTATATGCACGTAAAACATAAATATGGTAAGATTCATAAGTGTACAAATCAATGAACAAATGAATCATTAAGTAGGAAAAAAAATGGAGAGTTGAGAAACGCCCGGATAGGGCTACTGGGCTCCATAATTCGGCCGAAAAAAGGACTCGAACGCGGTGATGCAGCAGCTCGTTATTGGATCAGGTCGGATCTCCAAATTTCCTCGTAAAAATCTGTTTCTGTTCGGCGACAGATTCAGTAAGCAATACTACTTGGAATCTGATCTCCACCGTTAAATATACAGATATTTGTGTTGGGAAGTTGCTATCAAAATTTCATACCGATCCGACGGTTAATGAATCGGGAAACATGTTTTTAGTACGACTGCGCTGTGCAGAAAATTTACGCGCGGAAATTCTCGTCTCTCGTTTTTTTTTTTCGCGTACTGTTTCATCGAGAAATACTGTCCCGGATCAGATCTTCACCATTAAATTTGTGGTTCTTGCTACATGGTTGAGATGGTAACAATCTGAGCGAGCACTAAAGAAATCGTGTTGGACCGCGACTGGATTGGATCTGCAACACGTACCGAATCTGGACTGGGTCTGCAACTGGAACCGGGTCGGGCAGCAGCAGGTCCGGTCGGGCGCGGGCGGGCCGAAGTCTTGGACTTACGGGCGAACTGGAGATGAGAGACTGAACAAATCGGAGGCGAGCGACTAAAGCAGCGGGCGGTGATGGCGGATCCGATTGAAATCTGGCGAGAGAAGGCCGATTGAAAATAAAGGTCGACAATGGATCGGGCCTCGAAGTCGCGTGACTAAGGGTAGCAGCTGGGTTTCCGACGATGGGGATGATGGTGGTCGGATTGTAACAGGGACAGGTGGTTTCCGACGATGGGGATGATCGAATCCGGCGACTGAAGGTTAGGGTTTCTGGTTGGAGGGGATGAGCTGCAGCGGCAAGGGGCTAGGATTTCGGTTGTTGATGGCCCGCAGCGGGTTTTCTGGCTCCGGCAGCGGCGATCGGGATTTAGGGTTTGCAGATTTTTTTTTTGTTTTTACGGAATTTTCAGAAAAAAACGGGAGATGAAAAAATTTCTTGTTTTGCTCAGTTGGGAACTATGTGCTGATAACGTGTTTCAGGAGAAAGTAAAAAGACTGTAAATACGAGTCAATCAATGGCATTCATAACACTGATAGAGGGGCCTTTATATAGGCATTACAATGAGAGTCCTGCCATACATATATAGGATTCCTAGATAAGGTGAGACATCTAATAGGATCCTACTACCTCTAGAAGGATATAGAACCTTCCATCTATGTATCTACAACCAGTATTAGGTAAGACACATTACGGGAATAATAATTCCCGGAACAAACTTTGAATATTTGGATTAAGTTGCCTACGTATCCCCTTACCTTAGGAATCAAAGTCCTCGTAGTTCACTTACCTTATACTTACCTTAGGGAGTGGAGCCACTACACCATAGATTGCCTATTGCAACCACATTTCTAAAAAATTGTTAAAAACCATTGCAATTGAGAAACCAAATCATATAAATTGCAATGCTTTTGGAAAGCATTGCAATTCCATTGGAAAAATCTAAGAAAGTTTAAAACATACATTCTATTGCAATACTTTTTTAAAATCGTTGCAGTATCTATTCATTTGGGGGGGGGGGGGGATATTGGCGGGCTTGTAAAATGTGAGCGGGATTTCTTGCTGGGCTTACAAAAAATAACAAAAGAAAAAAGAAAAGAAAAAACAAAACCCACAACGGACAGACACAACCCACACGGCCATCCCAGAAAAACCCTAGTTCTCTTCCCCCCCACCCCATCCTTCCTCCCACTCGGCAGAAGGTAGAAAAGGATCCTGGCATACCAAATGATCGGCCGTTCAAGGAACAGGATCTCAAGGCGCTCGAAGCCCGCCGTCAGCGTGTAATTCAGGAGCTCGAGGAGAAGAAAGTGGCTCGCAAGGAAAGGGTATACCTTATTCTTCATTCTATTTTGTTCAAATTTTTGCTAGTTGGTTCGATCTACTCAAGGAGTTTAGTATTTTCACATTGGCAAAAACTCAGACGATGAATTAGGTAAGAGTACTTGTATGTGGCTCGTGACAATGAATTTTCTCCCATGTGACACCTATCAATTTAGTGATCAGGGTTACCGGAGAAATGAGTTTTTGTAAATTTTGAGATCGCTTTGTGATACACTTGCTTCATATATTCGATTTACTTTATTTATATCTGCAATAATTGCTAAAGATTTTGGTGCATTTTCTTGATTGTTAGTTCTACCAAGCCCTGTACTGTGTATTTCGTGAAAGACTTTTTGAAGGTTCCAATTATACAAGGATAAAAGCAGAATGAAAAGAACTATGAGACATCTCATGTCTTTTATTCTTACCAATTAGCAATCCATTATTCGTTATTCTCACTATTTTGTTTATGGTTCGTGTTCCTCTTTCTTGCATACATAAATCCACACATATGATATTTTTTGAGACTAAATATTTAGTGAACAAGCTTCTTTGTGAGATGACAACCGCAATATCTATTGAAGATGTTCACGAGAAGTGAAAATTTTGAAAGATCTTTCGTGCCACAAGCATCTTGTTAGATATTATGATGCTTGTGAGGACGCCAATAATGTGTACATAATAATGGAGTACGTGTTTTCTTATCCCCGTGCTTCTCTCGTCACTTGTTATAAGCTATGCGTTTTTGAATTAGTTAAGAAGTTAGAAAACTATAGTCGTGTTATTAGCTCTCCTTTTCTTTTTCGCAGTTGTGTGAAGGTGGAGAAGCTATTTGGACAAAATCACAAAGTAAGTGAGAATGAATTTTCCTCGCATCTAAATGCCAAAAATCCTCCATTATATCAAAGAGGAAAGTGAGCGGAACAAAAATTAGTGATTCTTATTCTAATTTTTATTATTACCACAAGAAACATATAGTGGTTTATTCATTTCAGAGGTGGTAGATATGCGGAAGAGGAAGCAAAACTTATTATTGTTCAAATTCTTAGTGTTGCCTCATTTTGTCATCTTCAAGGTGTTGTCCACGGACTTAAAACCCGAGGTAATTGAATTGTCTCTTTCTAGTGACAGTTGGTAAATATATCAAATGACGAAGCTAACATTCTAGTCTGTATTTACATTTGCAACCTCAAGAATTTCTTGTTCTCCTCGAGAAGTGAAGATGCGATCTGAAGCTTATTGATTTCGGTCTTTCGACTTCATCGGGACCGTAATTATTTCAAAGTTATTATTTCGATTATCGGCACATCACCCAGTCTCTCTATGAAACCCCAGACACATAAGCTCCCACCAGACTACTTATCATAGTAAGATACTTGTTTGTTTGAGACTGGGCATGCCCAAGGTAGATCACAGTTTGCTTGTTTCTTAAGTCAGTTCATCTTTCAAAAGACGAAATGTTTCATTATTCTTTGAAGAAGTATTTTGTAAACACTTGGAAAAAAAAGTGATCGTGAGCTTATTGCTGTTTTTGCCCCCCTCAAGTGCTGCTTTTGATTTAACTTTTGAAGTTATTCAACTTTTAGCTTCTGTTTACAAATATGGGCAACTTGTAATTCGCTTCAACAGTTGTGGGAGTTGAATTATTATCGTGGTTCGGTATCTATTTGCAGCATTAAGACGCAGTAAGCGAAGAGTCCGGGCTGTTATAAACTACTTTTAGGCCGGGTTTTACATTAATTTCATCGTCTCTCCCGTTCGATCACTTCTTTTCTTTTTCTATTTTTTTCTTTTTCGTTTACCGATTACCATTTTGTAAAGTGGTGTAGCTAAGCATATTCCTTTCTATTGTTGTTATCAGGAAAGTTGGCTGAACTGAAGCATCTTTGCCGAGATTTCCTGCACTAAGTTCTAATATTCTAGTTTTATCTTAACTTATTGATAATTTTTGTGGTGATGGGTGCTCATGGTATTCACTTTTTCTCTTTGGTCTTCTAAATTTTGGCGTATATCGATTGGCTACTTCATTTCGGATCTTGGAATGATTTGTTGGGTGTATCCTTGTTTTGGTGGAATAGAGTATGTAAGTCAACCTTAGAAACTTAGCATGCCTCTGTTTATGTTGGTCCTGTGGTCCTATATTGATCCAGAGAGGTTCTTATGGGCGACAAAATATGACTATGATGGTTAGGTTTTGAGTAATCTTTACTGATTCAAGTGTATATGGTGCTATTACACGGATGTGATGCTTCTGTAACTTCCACATAAGTAGTCATTCTGATAAGTTGGAGTAGAGATTATAATGATATTGTCACTCTATCTTCCGTAAGATAGTAGCTCCACATGTCCAATAGTCTTATTTTTGTAGTATATTTTGCCCGTTTTCTTCCGTTTTTAAAAGGAAGACTTTCGTTTTTCTTCTGTTTGATAAAGGAATTGTGGAGTGTCATTTTTTTAAAAAATGCACTGTGTAGACTGTAACAGTTAGGTTGCTTTTGGATTTTCAGATTGTCCATCACTCTCTTTCGGGAATTGCAGTAGCATATTCCATGTTAACCGGGGAGGGGCAGCTTTACACTTGCATGGTCTTGATATCTGAGGTGACAACACCAGAGATCAATATGAGATGGTATGTTATCAGATTGTGGACGGAACACCTACGTCATATCTGACAAATGTTATAACCTGATAATTCTATCTGCAATCTGCACAGGTATCTTGATATATCTGGATTGAAGAGATCCAATGCTTATCTGATCAATGGTGTTGTGATATTTTTTGGTTGGTTGGTGCGTAATCTACATCTTTTTACCTCACTTATGGTGCTTTGATGACTATACTTTATATAGTATAAGATTTATTCAGTTGGAACACTGTATGAACATGACACTGGTATTATATAAAAATCTGTTACAGAGATGAGACGGATGAAGATGAAGATGAAGATGAAGATGAAGATAGATGAAGATGAAGATGAAGAGGAAGAGGAATATGAAGAGGAAGAAGAGATGTTTATAATGTTTAACTAAGATATTGGTCTATGTATTACTAAGTTAGATTGTGTGTCACTTCCACTTAGTTATTTTACTTCAACTTGGTCATTTTCCTAAACTTAGTCTGAGTGAATTTATTGATGTTGGAACAGCAGTAATATTGCTCGGTTGGATTGATGTTACGATATACCAATTGAAATAAATCTAATGGTCATGCAGTTTTTTTATTTAGCGTTGCAATAGAAGCTTAAATGTTGCCATATATGTCATATTCATTAATAAAATTAGATTGCATTTGATTCTAAATACGTTGCAATTGGGCATATATATGTTGCCTTAGGGTTGCCTGAGTCCATGTATTGCAACAATTAACACAAAAAAAACGTTGCAAAAAAATGTTGCCATAGGTAGTCCAATATATTGCAATGGTGTTAAACCTGTTGCTATAGCCGTTAAATCGCTGCCATATACTATATTTGCAACGATAATATGCCGTTGCAATATGGTACCAAATTTGTTGCCATAAGGGCCCTATGGCAACCAGAGCAAAGGGCACGCTTGATTTTTGCATAATCGTTGCAATAGGCCCTATTGCAATGAATTTAGGGCATATTGCAACGTATTTTACACGTTGCTGTATGCAATCTATGGTGTAGTGAGCGGAGGCGGAGAGGAGATGGTTCAATCACCCAAGTCAACCGAATCATTGCTAGATCCGGTATCATTTGTATCACTGTCTTCTTGTTCATTATAATTAGAGAGAATAGAAATTAGAGAGAAAGTAGATAGATAGAAGATAGTTGGTGTGAGAAAAATGAAGGGTGAGAGAGGGTATTTATAGGTGTAAAAATGTAAAAAAAAAAAAAGTGACCGTTGTGAACCGCCGGTTCACAACGGTTCAAAATTCAAATTTTGAATTTTTTTTTTAAAACGGCGGTTGAACCGCCGGTTTGCAGTTCGTCAAAATGACGAACTGAAACCGAACCGTCTTAAAACGGTTGACGGTTCCAGTTTTGAACCGAACCACGGTCAACGGTTCCAAACCGGCGATTCGAACCGAAACCTTGAACACCTCTAATCACATACTTCAAAGGAATTGCCCCCCACCCCCCCCACTTCCCATTAAAATTTGGGTGAATGCGTATCTGTTTTGAATTCATCTCGCGATTATTTTCAGTTTAGCTTTTAAGTTATAAAAGTTATCCATTTTATCGTCCTTTCTTAATTTTGAAATTAGATCATTTGAAATTATGACCATAATATATATATATATATATATGAGAGTTTCGAGATAGAATAAATTCGTAGGTACGATTTAAGATGCTATAAATGTAATTACATAAATACATAATGGGCATAATAATCATTCATATAAAGTAAAGTTATACATCATTGTCACATGAATAATAACTCTCTTGACGTATAATTATTCATAATACTCTCCCATAAATGACTATTTTGAAATATGCCTCGTGAAATAGATTGAAGAAAAGACCGATACAAGAAAAACTCCCAATGTGTTTGCGGTGGATCTTGTGGCGATCATATGATGTTGCATCATAACTTTTCTAAGAAAATCGTGTAGGGTACACCTGAGCAGTAATAGTGAATTTGCTCCCGCTCATATCGATCATTATTATATGAGTAAAAACTTTTTAGGACAAAAACTGAGTGATAATAAGAGTATAAATATCTATATTTGTTGATAATCCATACATGAGTATCCACGAACTACTTCAATAAAATCTATTGGGACAAAAATTGAGTGAATAAATATGATTCTCTTTCGCGTGTATCAGTAACCATCGATGCCTCAATAAAATATTGTCACGAAATTGTGGGAAAAACTTGATCGAAGGGAAAAAAATTACATGTACTCCTTGATTTCAAATCTCGGTGAATAGTATTAATCTTTGTAGTGTTCTCATTATATCATGAATATGTCTAGTTAAAGTCTTTATTATAAAAATTAAGTGGGAAAAATCACAATGGAGAGAAGAGTATATTATTCAAGTTAATACACTGTCATAATTGTCTTGTTAAAAACATTACTAGCAAATTCAATAAAACAAAACTTTAGTAAAAAAAGAGTGCAACACATATTTTTGTACATATATTCTCCATGTATTTCAATAATCCTTCATGGATTATTATAAGTATCATATCTACTGCAATTTATTACTTTAAATCAACTCCTAATATTCGAAAATTAAGAATACGAGGCATTCGGACCCGTACGATGCACCGGCTTTGTTTTTTGATAAAAATTGAACTTTTGCTTATGTCTAAAACTCAACTTTTTTAGACAGCCAATACTTCATCGTAAAAGCACATATTAATATTGTAGTTTAGGCTTGACTTTTAGTTTCAAAACCCTCTTGTTCATGTGTTTAATTCTTCTCGTTCATGTGTTTCTCGTGAGATAGATGTTTCAGCTAAAGTAGTTTTATTCTTTGTTTTCATTTAGTAAATGCACACTTTATTCCATAATTTTGAGTTTTATGATATAATCCATTGTTTGTATATTTGTATTATAAGTAATAGATCGATAAGTCTAATATTTTTAAATCAAAGAAAAAAAATTAATTAGTTCATGTATGAGATTATTTTTTGAACACACCGACTTATACAATAAGTAATTAAGTTTTCAAAGTAAATGTAATGACAAATTTTTAATGAAAGCCAAAATAGCATTTCATTCAAAATATTTTATGTGATTCAACCCTTGTATCATAATCGTATAACTGTGTAAGTATTAATTTTCAGGAAATGATAGTTGTTTGTGTTCACTTTCTCAATATGTTTTAACATAACATAAATGTAACGTTCATGTGATATCATGATAAAACAACATACTATATTATACATTTGTACTTGCTCTATTATGTGTGATGTTCTATGCGAGATGTCACATGTAATAGCATGTTAACTAATATTTGGTGCAATTATATATGTAATTACCTTTGATAAATATTAAAAGTGACCTTTTTACCATCAAATGAGAATCAGTCATGCATGTCTACAAATTTTGTTTCCATGCCATCGTGCAACTACATGAGAGTCGACACTTTTCACCAGTTAGCTAAAAAAGTTGACATTTTTACCATCACATAAAAATATTAAATGTAGACCTCAAATAAGAAGCTAAAATTCACATAAAAAATAAAATGTAGACCTCAAATATGAAACTAAAATTTAAACCTCAAATAAAAAGGAACGTGTATCGATCTTGATATTTTAGTTGTCATGTCACTTACAACATCCCAACGCATCTATAGGATAGTCGACAAAGCTCGATTATTGTAGCATAACTTAACAGGTTGGTTCAAAGTAAACAAAGAGACTCACTTAGTAATAATAATAATAAAAACAAAAGAAAGCTATTATATAAAAAGTCTTTGGAGTATATAATTCACGTCTTCATTTGTACATCATTCCTACGGTCCTACTAATTGTTTAACATTCGTCCATTGAACACCTTCATGCATGTGAGACAATCTTCTTCTAGTTTATGACTCAAAAGTTGCGCTATATTGTTCCTTGACGTAAAGTGTTTACATTTCTCTGTCAATTCCATATGTTAATAATGTAAAATACATGATTAAGGTTCTTAACCTCACATGAAACCAATAGATATTGTACGCATATAACTCACCTGAGGCATATCACCGTATGAGAGTATTGGGTGAAGGAATATTTTATAGTTGGTGTAAGATGTTATATATAACATTCCCCCGTCAACGAATTTCGTTATCCCATAGCATCGATGGCTTCTTTGTAGACCTTTTATATAGGCACAAATAGATGAATGTAGAAGCATCTTATTAATGCTTTCGTAAGTTGAAAGGGTCTTATTAATGCTTCGCTAATAATATGAAATGAAGTTGAAAGGATTGTGCAAATTAATTGCTTCGGTAATAATATGAAATGAAGTTGAAAGGAATGTGCAAATTAATTAATATAGGTTTATTAACTCAGCTTTCATATATTAAAATTATGTATTTAGTATGATGACATTTAAACTTTAATACTCCACATTAATTAGGATGACTATATAAGATATTATATATATACGAGGCATTATCCAACCCGTGCGATGCACGGTCTTTGGTTGAATATCTACGTGTTTTGTACGTAATATTGGGGCAGACGGTTGAATGAGTAGATGACATAATTTAAATATCTTTTAGAGAAGTTTATATATTTTTTTTATTGTTATTGTCCTTTTATTTTAGTCTATGTAATTAGTTATGTGAAATGAGGCTTTACTAACCCGTATGTTGCTCCGGGGTTGTTTTTGGTTTATTCAACCCGTGCGATGCACCGATTGTATCTAAGATTTCATAGCTAAAATTTAACCATCTTGTAATTTATACTATCATTTAAAAGTTCATTTTAATCACCTTGTGTATTAGAAGGTGCATTTGCATTGTGATGTTTATCATAACTTTTGTATTTAAATTAGTTTATTTACATTAAAAGTTACAATTAAAATAGTCTCTTCATATGTAATCCTTCAACATGAATAAGGACATAAATCCCCTTTCCACATTAAATTAAGGGGGATAAGTTTGATATAGTATATATATATATATATAGGGATAGGTTCAGGTAGGAAAGCTTTTTTCCGTAAGAAATAAGAATGATTTTGGGCCTCTTTGGTGATCAATGGCTGCGATTTGGTCACGTTGTGCTAAGAATTTAGCCTAAGTATGCTACGCGGAATATTTTTGTGGGGATATATTTGTAATTATACAGATGGTATGTTTGGTATTTCCTATAATCATGGGATTTCATATCCCACTTTCCCATCTCTTCCCAACGTGTAAGCCGTGATTTTGTTTTCTCTTTCCTCCATCCTTTTATCTCTTTCTTTCATCCTCCATCCTTCCTCCATCATTTATACCCTAATTTCATACAGTAAATTGCCGCAAATATAATCCCTACGTTCAGCTTTGGTTTTTTGTCTTGTTTCTCTAAACTGCAGATAACTTCTCGTCAATTCAATTCGGAATTATGGTTTCTACAGGTATTTTTTTTGTTCATTGTTTGTTCTTATTTTTGTTCGTTTGTTCGTATTCAATTCAACCAATTTGGTAATATTTTTGTTCGTTTGTTCGTTCTTATTCAATCAATGTTCAGTTATACGCAGTTTTTTCGCTGGTATTCAAAATAAATTCGTTGAATTTTTTTCGTTCATTTATTTCATATTTTTTCATTGAGTTATACATATTTTTATTCCAATTCAATTTTTATTTGCTAATTTCTTCAGTATTTTCTTTCTTCAGTCGATTGATATTTATTTATCTCGTTTAGTTGTACGTGGTTTTTTTTCGTTCACTGTTTTTTTGGTCTTATTTTTTTTAATATATAGCAATGCATTACAACCCTAGGTGAAAGATATTTATGTTGCACTTTTGAACATATTCGTAGCACTTTATATGTTTTTTATTGGCATTCATTTCTGTTTTGGCTGAAGGCTTTATGTGTTGGCACCTTTCACAACTCAGTAGCAGTATTTATGATTTTTTTTTGCCATTGCATTGTGTTTTAGTTGAAACTTTCTTGGTTGCACTTTCGTACAATCAGTAGCACTTTTTGTGTTATATCTTGACATTGAATGCTGTCTTAATTGTAGGATGTTTCTTTTTGCACTTTCGCACAATTCAGTAGCACTCTTTTTGTTAGCTTTTGGCATTTATTATGTTTTACAGAATGCCATAATTTATATTGACTCTTTAGAATAGAATCTTTATGTTATGCACGTAATATGTTTTCTGCTTGCATATTAAAAGATTTTTTTGATTAATTGAGTTGTTATTTTTGAATTTTCAGCGGGGGGAAGTACGTCGGAAGATGTCACCAAATTTATTGTACCTTCTTGCAAAGAAGGTATGAAACCTTACGTGGGTAAGGTTTTCCAGAATTTGAAAGAGGCGGAAGTTTTTTTATAAGGATTACGCTTCTGATTGTGGGTTTCAAGTGCGCAAGGCAACGACTGTCAAATCCAAAGATAAGAATATTGTTTGGCGGTATGTGGTATGTAACAAGGAGGGATCAAAGAACGTTGCCAATAAAGTACTTTCTGGTAACTAAAAACGACGTAGGATGGACACCAGAACTGGATGTAAAGCTCGTGTAGTCATCCGATTAGAAGGTTGTGTAGGATATGTCATTACAGGATTTACTGAGGCCCACAATCATGATATGATTTCAATTTGATTTGTATTTTTAAAAATCAGAACTGTTGTGCTAATCATTTATTTTATGTGTGCTGCAAATTGAAAAATAGAGTGCGGTTCTGGTTATGTTCCAATTATGTGATTTTTTTTGTTATATTTTATTGTGTACAATGCAGTCAATTTTGATACAATTTGTTGTGCTTTATTTTTTTGGAAGATAAATAGTTTGAATTGGTATATTTTGAATTTAGGTAAATTAATGTTGTACAAGTTTATGCTTATGTTGTGACACGTGATAGGTATTATACCTTGTGTGCAATATTGATATGAATAGTGTGCTAGGTAATATATCTTGTGGTGCTTATCGTACTAGTTTATATAACTTGTGGTAAATTACTATTCAACAGATGTGTACAACGTTACTATGAATAACGTGCTAGGTAATATAACTTGTGGTTCTTATTGTGACACGTGATAGATATTATACCATGTATATATAGTGTAATAAATCATTCATATAAAGATGCTACACTTCAAAAAATGTCAAATAACAATATTCTAATACCAACATTAAAATTTACACGGAAATGAATTATCCTGAGTGGATAAAATGAATATCGTATAATAAGAAGTTAAAAGAAAACATTCACGCAAATGGAATACTTATATGTGCAAGTGTAAAAACCATTGTCGGACAAAGTGATGCGGAACATCTTCAAATTGCACCTACTAGGAATGATTGGGAATGGTCGGTCTCGTCTTCATCATTGTCTTCACCATCCATTTCATCGTCTTCCTCACCAGCCTCATCATTAACTTGCTCATCGTCCTCTTCGTTAACTTGCTTTACGGCCTCCTCATTATCTTCATCCTCGTCCTCTTCGTTTTCTTCATCCTCCTCCTCATTTTTATCTTCATTTTCCTCGTCTCTTCTAACTTCAACATTTGCCTTTATGTTGACTTCCTCATCTGTCTCTTCGCTAGCTTCCTCATCCTCATTTCTTGGCCTCTTTAAATGATTAGGTCCATTCGACGCTTTACTCTCCCATCTCCATTTGCTTTACCCTTATCATTATCTGTAAAAAAAATATAATAATAATAATAACTTAAGCTCTCAAGAAATTTACAGATTGCAAAAAATAAAATAAAATTTTATTTATTGTGTTTACTAATAAATCACATTACACTACTTGCACAAATATTACTGCTTAATTTTTTTTTTAAATGTGCAGAAACCATCAGCTAAATGTGCTGAAAAATTATTATAAATGTGCAGAAACAATCAGCTAAATGTGCTGATAATAAAAACACTTATGTTGCAAAATATTATTAAATGTGCTTACTAATTACAAAGATTGTGATAACTACTCAGAATAATCGTGCTAATATAAGAGCTGTATACAAATCATTTTTAAGTCTGCAAAATAACACAAGAAGTCAAATCCCAAAACATGTATTGCTAAAAACTTTTTAGAAAATAACATAAGAAGTCAAATCAATATCATTACCAATGCAATCCATAAAGTCTTAGAAAAACTTTTTCAATTATGTGCTAACTGCATTCAACGTCATACCTTTACTTCTGCCGGATTACTTTTTGCTCGAAGTGGCGTCTTCCATGGCTGAACAATGGCGGCGAAGCGGCGCTGCAACTACGTTACCTATTTTAGCGGCGGCGGCGGCGTGCCCGTGCCCTAGAACAGCGGCCGAGGCGACTGGGTAAAAATGAAGAGCGTCGACGGTGGCGCGTGATGGGTGCCCTAGAAGAGTCGCGAGGGTGGTGATGTCGACTTCACTAGATGGGTGCCCTAGTAAAGCGGCGACTGCACATGAGGGTGGCGACGACGGCTACCCCTATTACTGTAATATCCGCATTTTTTTCCTTTCCTTGTATTTTCATTTCCAGTGTATTTCTCGATTGTAGTAACCCTCGTGTATCTTTCAGTGTATCTTTCCTGTCATCTATTGATCTAATTCTCGTTGTTGTAGTGCGGAACCGCCGTTTCGGGGTTGCCGTGGATCCATTTCGTGTTATTGTTTCCCCGATATTGATTCATATTGCTTTCATTCTCTTCCCGGATCATTTTTCATCATTTTTTTGGACCCTAAGGAGGTGTGGGCCGCGGCACAAGGCGTGTGCGCCGCGGCACACACATTTTTCCAGTTTTTGGCCGAGCGGACTGTACAGTGTGCCACGGCACCGCGGCACACTGCCGAGTCAGTGCCGCGGCACACCCGTCCGGGGCCGCGGCACACTCGTGTGGCATCTGCGACCAAAACCCGACTGTATCGGGTGCCGCGGCACACGCAGGCCGTGCCGCGGCACACTGCCGAACCCTGGGAGCAGTTTTTAGGCTTGTGCCGCGGCACACCATGCGATCAACTGTATAATCTCGTTCTTATTAGGCGAGATCGGCCATTCCCCTCATTTCTTCACCTGCGCACGAGAGAGAGGGGATTAAGGGGGAGAACTTCTCAATCATTCATCAATTGGGGGTTGATTTTCATCATTCTCCTTCGGTTGTGAGGCCCGGATAATCAATCTAACGCGCGTTCTACGGATCATAGTACTTGAATCTTCAAAGGTAATATCTCTTAGAACCCTATTTTCGGACAATTTGGGGTTTTTGGGATTTTCTTCCGATTCGTTCCGTTTTGTTGGTGGATTGATGATGAATACGATTAATATTGTTAGTATCTTTAGCTTTCCTATGGATTCATGGATATTTTGTGGGTTTTTACGGAATCGAGAGGGTTTGGTTGTGGTCCGCCCTCGTTGTTATTTTTGATACGAATATACATGAATCGTAGGCGGGTTTTCGGGTGTATTCAATTTTCGTATTCGTCTAGAGTTGGTTGTGATTGTGTTATTCGAATCGTTAGGTTCATTTCCGCCGGTTCCTCGCGGTCGTGTTCGATTCTTCCTTTCCGTTCGTATCACCGTCTATTAGCCGAGGCAAGTACCCTTATGAACTTACATTCTTGACATAATAGTATTGTGTGAGAAATGGTGTGTGTGTGTATGCTCACTACGGGTTAGATCCGACGGGGTCTCGGTAGGGGTCCACAGAGACGTGGATCGACGAGCTTGCTTTTAACCACTACGGGTTAAATCCGACGGGGTCTCGGTAGGGGTCCACAGAGACGTGGATCGACGGTTAATTGTGGTGCATTTTACAAATGTGATTTGATTATGGCATTTCCGGAAATGAATGATTTAGAACTATGTTTTCTTGAATTGCATGCATTACTATATGTGTAAGATGTAAGTCGTTCATTTGGTTACTTGTACTAGCGTAATTGCTTACCCCTCTGGGGACCCGTTCTGGGGAAATTCGTTTTATGAATTTCAGGTCAGGTTCATCCAGACAAGCGGGTGCTGGACCAGTATGCGGATGATGGCCGTGCGTGATGATTGTGCACGAGTGGTGTCTTATTGCTTTTATCTTTTTACCTTTTGTGGTCTTTAAACTAATAGAAGTACTCGAGTACTTAAGAATTTTTACTTGTCGGGATTGTATTGTTATTTATTATGGTTGGGTCGGATTATGGTGTTATGTTAGGCCGGTTGAACCGGGTGGATTATTTTGTTGGGCGTCTTTATGACGAGGTATTTTTCTGTTGTTTCTGTGAGTCGATGAGTATGATGCTTGTTCAGCCTGGTGGGTCCCATATAGGGATTCACGGCGCTGTAATATACCTCGGATATCCTGAGGGTGTTACAGAAAATGGTATCAGAGCGCTCTAGGTTTATGGATACCTAGGCTTGTCGGTTTATTGGGTCTTGTTGTATTTTGTTTTGCACATCATCATCACGCTGCCATGATTCCGGTACTACCAGTGCCCGTAAGTTTTCTTTCCTCTGTCCCTTATACCCTTGTACCGTACCTTTGATTCTCGATTTGTGATCGTTCTTTTCTTGTACTTACCATCATATGGCTTTTGCTACTTATTTAACTCCAGTATGGATGCTGGAAGAGGTCGTGGTCGTGGTCGCGGTCGTGGTCGTGGACGCGGACGGGGACGTGGGGCAGCCGGTGGGGCGGCCACGTCGCAGTCCTCGGGAGCCGGCAGTACCGGCGACCGTCACAGTCATGCTTCTTCTCAGGAGCGCGCCGACCTTGGTATTGCGGCTGTTATGCAACAAATGGTGAACCAAATGGCGGCAATAGCTCAGGCGGTTCATGTAATACCCGAGATTTCTGATATGTATTTGGAACTTGTGATATTGTAATTGTTGCACTTTAATCTGAGTATTATTCTCCGTATCTCATAGTCCGGTGTGTTGAGCGTATGATTTCATGTATGTGATTTATAAATTGTGATTCTGCGCATGTAGCGCACGCTATCGTCTATGTGTACCGTACGCTAACATGGATCCATAGCGCACGCTACAAAGGAACATTAGCGCACGCTATACGTGGTCAATATGATTGAGACGTGTGGTAGGTGAGATCAGGCCGGGGATCTTGGTCGGATTGTGTCAGGATGAACCTGGACGGCTTTCGGGAAAAGCCAAGTCAACGCCTTAGCGCACGCTACTGATATGAGATAGCGCACGCTAAGTGCTGAGTACAGTGAAGTCAGTAAGACGTTAGCGCACGCTACGAGTATGGACTAGCGCGCGCTAATAACCAATCCCTATAAATAGGACAACATTCTTTTCGTATTTTCAGTCCTTTCTCTTCCCACATCCGAATCCTTATACTTAGAGTATTACTCCCTACGTCCTAAACACTTCATATCAGCATCCTAGCTCGTGTTGAAGATTGTAGATCATTGAGGATTGGTGTTCAAGCCTTCGACGTTGGATTTGCTTCGATTTCCTCCTTGTTCTTCACTACTTTGAGGTAGGTGATTCTTCACCAATATTAGTAGTGTTCTAAAGGACGTTTGATCATGTTTATCTAGTCAGTTAGATTTGTTAATAGTCGAACATCATGTGTTAGAAAGATATTTTGACGTTTCGGTACTTATTCATCGGATAACCCTTTGAACCTTTTTAGTGTTGGACTCCTAGACGTATTCTTGTATCTTCCAAACTGTTTATGACCAGTATGGGGAGAGCATCAAGTTCTTATGTTTTGACATGATAGAATCATACGTTTGGGACATGAAATGGATTGGACTTAGGATGTTCTTGAAGATCAAAGATGAATTATGGTGTTGTGATGATTATACGTACCCTTGTATCTTGTAGTCGTTTAATCCGTAGGGATCTTTCACAAACCGTATGAGCATGATATACACTGAGATGGCTTGTATTAACACTGAGATTTCATGAGTTTTCATCACCTTTAGCTCAAGTTTTACCCAGTAGTGTCTGCCATGCACGATTAGCGCACGCTAAGACGTATATATTAACGTGCGCTATCGGGAACGAGTAACGTACGCTACGTTGGATACGTAACGTACGTTATATCATCAGGCAGGGCAGTCGGCTGTTCAGAGAAGACTGTTAGTACACAGCTAGCGCACGCTAAACCTGGTCATTTGCGTACGTTAACGGGCAGGCTTAGCGCACGTTACATATAGTACGTAGCGCGCGCTAAGTAGTTCAGGCAGAATTCATTTTTAGAGCTTGCGGTCGTAAAACCGGATTATTAGACGTTCGTATGACTTGAGAGGAATTCTTTATTATTTCTTAGGTCCGAGACTTGCATAGGGGACGATCGAGGGGCGGTGGCATACGGGCGCGTGTCATTTGTTGGAGTATTTCATTCTTGCCATTTTCGAGGCAAGTATCATATGTTGAGTTTGATTTATATTTGAACCTTGATCATGCTTATGGTTTTGTTCATGTTGTTAAATATGAGATGTATTTCTGTAATTTTTCGTGGTATTTGTTGTTAATTGTTCGTATTGATGAACATATTGAAATGCATATATGTATGTATAATTGATTGTTTTATGGTATAAATGATCCGAGGGGATCATGAGGATCTATGCTGAGGGTGCTGGATCGAATGCCCACCATGCGTTGGTCCGACGGGATCATCATGGGGATCTATGCTGAGGGCGCTGGATCGCTGGACGGGTTTTCCACCATGCGTTGGTCCGACGGGATCATCATGGAGATCTATACCAAGGGCGCTGGATCGCTGGATTACCCTGTACTGTGTTGATGGAATCGTGAGGATTCGCATCGTTGGATTCCGGTGACGGAAGTCCGTTTTGCATGTTTTATGATGCATTGATGATTTATGTATTATGATACTTGTACTAGCATTGTTTTGCTAACCCCTTCGGGGGTGGACATTGTTTTGATGTTCAGGTAGCCGAGGAGCGGGGAAGCAACCACAGTACCGACAGGACGATGAAATGGCTCAGTGATGTGGTTGATGTTTATTGTTATTGTGATTTGTCTTTTTGGTTCCTTTAGTACTCGAGTACGTCTGTTTTAATAATGTCATTTCGATATGGTTGTATAAGATAACTCATTCGATCAGTTGAATCAAATCTGTATTTTGAACTTCAGTTCTACGATTGGATTATATTTACATTTCTTTTAAATTAGCCTTGTAAATCCTTACTTAAAGGGTTTACGGCGCTGTAATTATTCCGAATATCTCGGGGTGTTACAGAATATGGTATCGAGCTAAGATTCATGGATATCTTGGCAATGGGTTAGTTGGGTCAGTTTATGTTATTTGATTATTGGTCGTTCGTAACATCACTGTTGAGCCAGCATCGTCGTGTGGACCGTGGTTGTAAGTTTCCTAAATCTCAAATACTACCGTTTTATTTAATTCATGTTTTGTGAACATTGACGGATGTACTTTTAGAAAGTTTGCCCTGGATATTGAGTATTTATGTTTACAGTATGTTGAGAGGAGGTCGTGGACGTGGACGCGGTCGTGGACGCGGACGTGGAAATGCGAGACAAGAAGACTCGGTGTCTACCCCAGAAATAACCGCTAGTCGAACGGATTCCCATTCCGGGGGACAACAGGGATCAGCAAATAATAATGCAGATCCTAACGTGTCGGGAGTGCTTCAGCAGGTGGTTGCCCAGATAAACCAGTTTGCTCAAGTTGTGGATCGCATGCAGACGGCGATGGGACAGCAGCATAACGTGGATAATCGGGGAGATAAATGGCTTACCGAGGTGATCAAATTGCATCCTCCGAAATTTGACGGCTCGGCTGAGACGCTTTTTTGGGATCACTGGCTGAAGGAATTAGAAAAGATTTTTGCGGGGATTAACTGTCCCAACGACAGAAAGGTTCCGGTCGCCCAGTATCTTCTGACAGGGGAGGCTTTCGACTGGTGGGAGGCCATTCGACCGGAGGAGCATAATGTTGACTGGACGGAATTCAAATTAATGATGGAAGCGCAGTATTGTCCTCGCCCAGTAAGAGAGGCCCGAGTTCGGGAGTTTTTCTCACCACAAAATTCAGAAGCATCTGTGACGGACGTGATTAAGACTTTTAATCACCAGCTGACTTACGTGCGCCACTTGGTCAGGACCGAGGCGGAGAGGATTTTCCATTTTGACATGCGAATGAAGCCGGAAATTCAGCAATATATGTCCGGATTTGAATGTACCACTTTGCGACAGTATCAGGACAAGGCGTTGGCCTATGATATGAAGGAGGCAGCAGTAGAGAAATCGACGGAAGCAAAGAAGCAGAGAGTGGCTGGCAACTTCACGGAGAATAAGAGTAGTGGGCCTCACAGGGGCCAGTCCTCTTTTCATTCATCCAGGAGGCCTCCGCATCCTTCTCGAGGAGGAAAGAAGTTCCGGGCAGCACCAACCGTTTCAGACGCAGGGAAGAAATGTTATAACTGTGGCAAAGCGGGACATATACGACGTGACTGTTTTGCGCCTGCTGTGACTTGTTTCGAGTGTGGACAGGAAGGACATCGCGCAACATTTTGTGGGAATGCGACTAGATCTTTTGGTACTCGCACTCCTGTACCGGTTCCGAAGGACACTAGTGTAAACCAGACGCAGCAGAGCGGTTTCCCGCAGCAGAATGTTGGGAAAAGAGAGGCATCCAGCGCTGGGTCCGTTCCTCCGCGTATTTACGAGATGAAGAAGGATGATCAAAACATAGTTGTTGCATCAGGTACGATTCAGATCCTTTTGCAACCAGTTAGTGTCTTATTCGATTCGGGAGCTACGCATTCTTTTATATCTTTGAACTGTGTTAATCGTTTGAAACTCTCGTGCTTGTATAATTGTGAACCTTATGTTGTGGGATTACCGAGCGGAGAGAAAATTGTGGGAACCCTAGAAGCTAGGGATTTTCCAGTATCTATAGGAGGGAGAGATTGGCTATCGAATCTTATTGTAGTTGACATCTACGGTGACGATTTAATTCTCGGAGACGATTGACTCAACCGTTATAGAGCTATTCTGAATTACCGAAAGAGAGTTATTTCTATCATTGCTGATGACGGATCTGAACACTTATTCCAAGGATGGAGACCGAAGCTCGGGAAAATTGATCAAAGCAATGAAAGCCGTGAAATTACTGAAGCAGGGATGTCATGGACTTTGGTGCTATGCCATGAGGAAAGAGGAAGGAATAGAGCTCTCATCGATTCCAGTTGTGAATGAATTTTCTGACGTATTTCCTGACGAACTACCTGGGTTACCTCCGCAGAGAGAGGTGGAATTCACTATTGAATTAGAGCCTGGAGCCGCTCCTATTTCCAGAGCACCATACCGCATGGCGCCAACCGAGATGTATGAACTCAAGAAGCAACTGGAGGAATTGTCACAGAAGGGTTATATTCAACCTAGCGTTTCTCCTTGGGGAGTGCCCGTTCTCTTTGTTCGGAAGAAAGACGGATCCCTCCGACTGTGTATTGATTACAGGGAGCTCAACAAGATGACGATCAAGAATAAGTATCCTATACCTCGGATCGACGACTTGTTTGATCAACTGCAAGGGGCAAGGGTATTCTCGAAGATCAACTTGCGATCAGGATACCATCAGTTGAGAATTAAAGAATCGGATGTACCGAAGTCTGCTTTCAGGTCCCGGTACGGGCATTATGAATTTGTAGTGATGCCATTTGGACTTACCAATGCTCCTGCGGTATTCATGCAATTGATGAATCGGGTATTCTTAGAATACTTGGATAAATTTGTGGTCGTCTTCATTGATGACATCTTGATATATTCGAAGGACGCAGAGGAGCATGCCGAACATTTGCGTGTGGTTTTAAGCACCTTGAGGAAGGAACAGTTGTATGCAAAGCTTTCCAAATGCGAGTTCTGGCTTAGGGAAGTAACTTTCCTTGGACATGTGATATCAGCTGACGGAGTTCAGGTGGACCCGAAGAAAGTCGAAGCAATCTTGGAATGGGAAGTTCCTAGTAACGTGAAAGAAGTCCGGAGTTTCCTAGGACTTGCTGGATATTATCGCCGCTTTGTAGAGGGATTTTCCAAAATTGCTCGTCCGCTCACTCAGCTGTTGCAGAAAACTCAAAAGTTCACGTGGGATGAGAAGTGCCAGTGGTTTTGATTTAACTTAAGAGGAGACTGACGACAAGACCTATATTAGCATTACCGGATGGGACTGATGGATTCATGGTATACAGCGACGCTTCAAATCAGGGTCTGGGTTGTGTGTTGATGCAAAAGAATAAGGTGATTGCTTATGCTTCTCGGCAGTTGAAACTGTACGAGGTTAATTACCCGACTCATGATCTGGAGCTAGCAGCTGTAGTCTTTGCATTGAAAATTTGGAGACATTATTTGTACGGCACTCATTGTCAGATCTTTACAGATCATAAGAGCCTCAAGTACATTTTCAGCCAAAAGAATTAAACATGAGGCAGAGAAGGTGGCTGGAATTGATCAAGGATTACGACTTGGAGATTCTTTATCATCCGGGGAAAGCAAACGTAGTAGCCGATGCTTTGAGCCGTAAACCTATTTCTCTTCGAGTGTTGGAAGCACTTACATCCAAACCAACATTCAGCGGGAATTGATCCGCGAAGGGATTGAAGTATGGGCACCAGGAATCCAAGGGCAACTATATATGATGAAACTGACTTCATCACTAGTCGAGGAGATCAAATCTAAGCAGTTGAACGATTCTCTGATCCTTCGGTTATGTGACGAAGTAAAGAAAGGAAAGGCCCCAGGATTCGTGATACAAGATGATGGAGTTCTGAGATTTCAGAGTCGATTTTGCGTTCCCAATGATGATGGTTTGAGATGGACAATTCTGAAGGAAGCTCACAGCGCGCCCTATTCTATTCACCCGGGCAGCAGTAAAATGTATAAAGATATTAAACAAAACTTCTGGTGGGGGAATATGAAGAAGGATGTAACGGAGTACGTTTCGAAGTGTTTGACCTGTCAGCAGGTTAAGATTGAACATCAGCGACCTGCCGGAATGTTAAAGCCGCTTCCGATCCCCGAGTGGAAGTGGGAGGATATCTCGATAGATTTCATCACCAGTATGCCAAGGACTAGAACGGGAATGAACATGATTTGGGTTATAGTTGATCGACTAACCAAGTCGGCTCATTTTCCTAGGAATTAAAGATACATGGGGACCCGAGAGATTGGCGCGAGTATTTATTGCGGAGATAGTCAGATTGCATGGGACGCCGAAGACCATTATTTCGGATCGAGATGGTCGCTTCGTGTCGCACTTCTGGAAGGCAGTTCACAGGGCTTTGGGGACTGAGCTCAACTTTAGCACGGCTTATCATCCCCAAACGGACGGTCAGTCCGAAAGGACTATACAAACAGTAGAAGACATGCTTAGAGCCTGTGCTTTGGATTGGTCAACTGATTGGGAAGTTCATTTGCCATTGATTGAATTTACCTACAATAATAGTTGGCATGCTTCTATTAAGATGGCACCATTTGAAGCTTTGTACGGGAGAAGATGTCGATCTCCCCTGTGCTGGGATGATTCTTCCGACTTGATCGGGACAGAACCAGAATTGATAGTTCAGACTCAAGAGAAGATAGCTTTGATTCGGGGAAGACTGTTGACTGCCCAGAGTCAACAGAAATCTTATGCAGACGTACGTCGTCGCCCTCTAGAGTTCGACGTTGGGGACCATGTACTATTGAAGGTGTCTCCTACACGAGGGATTTTCCATTTTGGGAGGAGAGGTAAGCTAAGTCCGAGATATATCGGGCCATTTGAGATCCTAGAGAGAGTTGGGGATTTAGCATACAGGTTGGCTTTACCACCATCGCTGAGTCACGTTCACAATGTGTTTCACGTATCCCAATTGCAGAAGTATGTACCGGACCCCAGTCACGTCATTGATTTCGACGAGATCAAGATAGCTAATGATGGCACCTTTGAAGAGAGACCAATCAAGATTCTTGAGAGTCGGATCAAACAATTGAGGAATAAACTAATACACTTGGTTAAAGTACAATGTTCACGACATGGAGCTGAAGAGGCCACTTGGAAAACAGAGGACCGTATGAAGGCTAGATATCCAGAGTTGTTTTCATCTTAAGTTTCGGGACGAAACTTCTTTTTAGGGAGGAAGGATGTAATACCCGAGATTTCTGATATGTATTTGGAACTTGTGATATTGTAATTGTTGCACTTTAATCTGAGTATTATTCTCCGTATCTCATAGTCCGGTGTGTTGAGCGTATGATTTCATGTATGTGATTTATAAATTGTGATTCTGCGCATGTAGCGCACGCTATCGTCTATGTGTAGCGTACGCTAACATGGATCCATAGCGCACGCTACAAAGGAACATTAGCGCACGCTATACGTGGTCAATATGATTGAGACGTGTGGTAGGTGAGATCAGGCCGGGGATCTTGGTCGGATTGTGTCGGGATGAACCTGGACGGCTTTCGGGAAAAGCCAAGTCAACGCCTTAGCGCACGCTACTGATATGAGATAGCGCACGCTAAGTGCTGAGTACAGTGAAGTCAGTAAGACGTTAGCGCACGCTACGAGTATGGACTAGCGCGCGCTAATAACCATTTCCTATAAATAGGACAACATCCTTTTCGTATTTTCAGTCCTTTCTCTTCCCACATCCGAATCCTTATACTTAGATTATTACTCCCTACATCCTAAACACTTCATATCAGCATCCTAGCTCGTGTTGAAGATTGTAGATCATTGAGGATTGGTGTTCAAGCCTTCGACATTGGATTTGCTTCGATTTCCTCATTGTTCTTCACTACTTTGAGGTAGGTGATTCTTCACCAATATTAGTAGTGTTCTAAAGGACGTTTGATCATGTTTATCTAGTCAGTTAGATTTGTTAATAGTCGAACATCATGTGTTAGAAAGATATTTTGACGTTTCGGTACTTATTCATCGGATAACCCTTTGAACCTTTTTAATGTTGGACTCCTAGACGTATTCTTGTATCTTCAAAACTGTTTATGACCAGTATGGGGAGAGAATCAAGTTCTTATGTTTTGACATGATAGAATCATACGTTTGGGACATGAAATGGATTGGACTTAGGATGTTCTTGAAGATCAAAGATGAATTATGGTGTTGTGATGATTATACGTACCCTTGTATCTTGTAGTCGTTTAATCCGTAGGGATCTTTCACAAACCGTATGAGCATGATATACACTGAGATGGCTTGTATTAACACTGAGATTTCATGAGTTTTTATCACCTTTAGCTCAAGTTTTACCCAGTAGTGTCTGCCATGCACGATTAGCGCACGCTAAGATGTATATATTAACGTGCGCTATCGGGAACGAGTAACGTGCGCTACGTTGGATACGTAACGTATGTTATATCATCGTGCGAGCGATCGGTCATTCGAAGAAGATCACGATACAGCTAGCGCACGCTAAACCTGGTCATTTGCGTACGTTATCGGGCAGGCTTAGCGCACGTTACGTATAGTACGTAGCGCGCGCTAAGTAGTTCAGGCAGAATTCATTTTTAGAGCTTGCGGTCGTAAAACCGGATTATTAGACGTTCGTATGACTTGAGAGGAATTCTTTATTATTTCTTAGGTCCGAGCCTTGCATAGGGGACGATCGAGGGGCGGTGGCATACGGGCGCGTGTCATTTGTTGGAGTATTTCATTCTTGCCATTTTCGAGGCAAGTATCATATGTTGAGTTTGATTTATATTTGAACCTTGATCATGCTTATGGTTTTGTTCATGTTGTTAAATATGAGATGTATTTCTGTAATTTCTCGTGGTATTCATTGTTAATTGTTCGTATTGATGAACATATTGAAATGCATATATGAATGTATAATTGATTGTTTTATGGTATAAATGATCAGGGGATCATGAGGATCTATCTTTGAGGCTGGATCGAATGTCCACCATGCGTTGGTCCGACGGATCATCATGGGGATCTATCTTTGAGGGGCGCTGATCGGCCGGACGGGTTTTCCACCATGCGTTGGTCCGACGGGATCATCATGGGGATCTATACCAAGGGCGCTGGATCGCGGATTACCTCGCATTGTGTTGATGGAATCGTGAGGATTCGCATCGTTGGATTCCGTGATGGAAGTCCGTTTTGAATGTTTTATGATGCATTGATGATTTATGTATTATGATACTTGTACTAGCATTGTTTTGCTAACCCCTTCGGGGTGGACATTGTTTTGATGTTCGGGTAGCCGAGGAGCGGGGAAGCAACCACAAGATCGGCAAGGACGATGAAATGGCTCGATGTGGTTGATGTTTATTGTTATTGTGATTTGTCTTCTTGGTTCCTTTAGTACTCGAGTAAATGCTTTAATAATGTCATTTCGATATGGTTGTATAAGATAACTCATTCGATCGGTTGAATCAAATCGTATTTTGAACTTGATTTATGCGATTGGATTATATTTACATTTCTTTTAAATTAGCCTTGTAAATCCTTACTTAAAGGGTTTACGGTGTAATTATTCGAATATCTCGGGTGTTACGATTCGAACCCGGATCCGCCTATGTTAATCGGGCGGAGCGGATCGTTGGCTTCAGGATGTCATCAAGATGCATCCTCCTCGGTTCGGGAGCTTCGGACCCGATCGGCCGGGAAGGGTGGATCAAGGAGATATCTAAAGTCTTCACCGCTACCAATCGTCCCGAGGACCGTTAAGTCCCTATTGCTCAATACTTTCTCACAGGGGACGCTACGGATTGGTGGGAGGCCGTTGGGCCCAAAGACCATGTTGCTTCGTGGACCGAATTCCAAGGACTGATGGAGACTGAATATTGCCCGTGGCCGGTCAGACAGGCTCGAGTACATGCTTTCTATGATGCTCAACCACGGGATATCCCCGTATCTCAGGCTATTGCCGATTTTAATAAGGAGTTGGGTTATGTGAAGACCCAAGTTGTCGAGGAGAGCGACAAAATTTTCCATTTTTCCAGACGGATGAAATTGTCGATTCGGGACTACATGTCGGGGCTCGTCTGTACTACCTTGAAGGATTATCAGAGTAGGGCCCTTGCTTACGATATGTCAGTGACAGCTAGCGAGGCGGCCCGCGAGAGCAAGAAGCAGAAGTCCGCCGGGAATTTTTCGGGCCACAAGGGTGGGGGTCAGCAGAAATCCCAATCTGCTAACTTCCCCGCCGGCGGTGGTTCAGCTCGTTCCGCTGGGGGTCCTCGTGGAACTACCAGTGCTCCTTTTCGTGATGTGAAGTGTTTCAATTGTGGCCGTATAGGCCACGTCAGTCGTACTTGTTTGAGCCCTTTGCTGACGTGTAATCAGTGTGGCCAGCCGGGTCACAAGGCAGCTTTCTGTGCTGAGAGGGAGAAAATCCTTGGTGCCCGGGCTTCCATCCCAGCGCCTAGGGAACCAAGTGTGAATCAAGGATCGTTTGCTCCTCAATCTCCGCCGAGTGCTAGTCGGGGGAGAGGTCGGGGTCAGCCCTCTAAGGGGGGAGCTTCCAGCGTCGGCTCAGCCCACCCGCGTATCTATGAGATGCGGAGAGCCGATGATCCAGCGGCTACCGTGGCGATAGGTACCGTTCATATTCTTTCTCATCCTGTCAGTGTGCTTTTCGATTTTGGTGCTATGCCTTGAAGGCGGAGAGTGGTGGAGTCGAGCTTTCGTCGATTCCAATCGTTAGTGAGTTTCCTGATGTATTTCCTGACGAGTTACCGGGATTGCCACCGGATCGTGAGGTCAAATTTGCTATAGAGTTAGAGCCGGGCGCGGCTCCTATTTCGAAGGCGCCGTATTGCATGGCACCTTCAGAGATGTCCGAGTTGAAGAAGCAGTTGAGCGAGCTTCTTGAGTCGGGGTATGTTCGACCGAGCGCCTCGTCTTGGGGCGCACCGGTACTGTTTGTGCGGAAGAAGGATGGTTCACTACGTTTGTGTATCGACTATCGCGAACTAAACAAGGTGACCATCAAGAACAAGTATCCTTTGCCAAGGATTGATGACTTGTTCGACCAGTTGCAGGGAGCTGCGGTATTCTCGAAGATTGATTTGAAATCGGGGTACTATCAGCTCCGAGTGAGAGAGTCCGATGTGCCGAAAACAGCTTTTTGGACGAGATACGGACATTATGAGTTCGTAGTTATGCCTTTCGGGTTAACTAATGCGCCGGCGGTGTTCATGCAGTTGATGAACAAAGTCTTTATCGAGTATTTGGATAAGTGTGTCGTCGTCTTCATTGATGATATTCTTATTTATTCGAGGAACGAGGAAGAGCATGCCCATCATTTGCGAGTAGTGTTAGACATTTTGAGGACCGAGCAACTCTATGCGAAGTTCTCGAAATGTGAGTTCTGGCTGAAGGAAGTGATGTTTCTAGGTCACGTGATTTCAGCCGAGGGGGTTCGTGTAGATCCGCAGAAGATTGAGGCGGTGTTGGATTGGGCACCGCCCAAGAATGTGAAGGAGGTCCGTAGTTTCTTGGGATTGGCTGGCTACTACCGTAGGTTCATCGAGGGTTTCTCGAAACTAGCTCGGCCACTCACGCAGTTGCTCCAGAAATCCGAGAAGTTCGTCTGGAATGACGAAAGACAGTCGAGTTTTGAGGAAATGAAGAAGCGTTTGACTTCAGCCCCGGTTTTGGCGTTGCCATGTGGCAACGAGGGTTTTGCCGTTTATAGCGATGCTTCGGGTCAGGGTCTTGGGTGCGTGTTGATGCAGCACGGCAAGACCATTGCCTATGCGTCGAGACAGTTGAGGCCGTATGAGCTGAATTACCCTACTCATGATTTGGAGTTAGCGGCGGTCGTTTTTGCGCTAAAGATTTGGCGTCACTATCTTTTCGGCTCTGCATGTCAGATTTTTACCGATCATAAAAGTCTGAAATACATATTTACTCAGTGGGAGTTGAATATGAGGCAGAGGAGGTGGTTAGAGCTGATTAAGGATTATGACCTCGAAATCCTTTATCATCCAGGCAAGGCGAACGTCGTGGCCGACGCCTTGAGTCGGAAACCGATTGCGTTGCGAACGCTTGAGATCCTTACATCTCAGTCTGAGCTTCGGCGGGCTTTGATCGAGTTAGATGTTGAGGTTTTGTTGCCTGGAGCTGTCGGGCAACTTTGTGCTTTAGAGATTTCGTCATCTTTAATCGATGAAATTAAGCTGAAGCAGTTAGAGGATCCGATGATTACTCAAATACGAGAGAACGTTCTTAAGGGAAAGTCTCCTGGGTTTGTGATTCACGAGGATGGTATTTTGAGATTCCAGAGTCGGCTTTGTGTGCCGAACAACTCAGAGTTGAGATAGAGTATTTTGCGGGAGGCCCATGCTACACCTTACTCCGTTCATCCTGGATCGAGTAAGATGTACAAGGACTTGAGAAGGAACTTCTGGTGGAATGATATGAAGAAGGAGGTCGCACAGTTTGTAGCGAGGTGTTTGACTTGTCAGCAGGTCAAAATCGAGCATCAGCAACCGGCTGGGTTGTTGCAGTCACTTCCCGTTCCGGAATGGAAATGCGAAGATATATCGATGGATTTCATTACGAGTTTTCCGAGATCGAGGTCGGGCATGAATATGGTATGGGTGATTGTTGATCGTCTGACCAAGTCGGCACATTTTCTGGGCATCAAGGACACTTGGGGCCCGGAAAAGTTGGCCCGTGTGTTTATCGCGCAGATTGTGAGGCTTCACGGTACTCCGAAGTCTATCGTTTCGGATCGTGATGGCCGTTTTGTATCGCACTTCTGGCAGGCGGTGCATAAGGCGTTGGGTACCCGTTTGCATTTGAGTACCTCTTTTCATCCCCAGTTAGATGGACAGTCGGAACGCACTATCCAGACGTTCGAGGATTTGTTGCGTGCCTGTGCTCTCGATTGGAGTGGTGACTGGGAGGAACATTTGTCATTGATCGAATTCACGTACAACAACAGTTGGCACGCGTCGATTCGGATGGCACCGTATGAGGCACTTTATGGGCGGCGATGTCGATCACCAATTTGTTGGAATGAGACGTCCGATTTGGTCGGGACCGAGCCGGATGTCGTTTTAGAGACGAGGCGGAAGATAGAATTAATTCGGGAACGGATGTTGACTGCCCAGAGTCGACAAAAGTCGTATGCCGACGTCCGCCGTCGACCTTTGGAATTCGAGGTGGGAGACCACGTTCTGCTAAAGGTGTCGCCGACGAAGGGAGTTTTTCGTTTCGGGAAGAAAGGAAAGTTGAGTCCGAGATTTATTGGACCCTTTGAGATCCTCGAGCGAGTCGGTGGGTTGGCATACCGTTAGGCGTTACCTCCGGCCTTGAGTCATGTTCATAGCGTTTTTCATGTTTCCCAGCTGAGGAAATATGTCCCGGATCCTAGTCACGTCATCGATTATGGCGAGATTGATGTCGCTGAAGATATTACTTTTGAGGAGCGTCCTTTGAAGATTTTAGAGCATCGTGAGAAACCACTGAGGCATAAGACCATCCCTTTGGTCAAAGTGCAGTGGTCGAGACACGGTGTCGAGGAGGCAACTTGGGAAACCGAGGATAGCATGCGTGCTAGGTACCCTGAGTTGTTTGTTTCTTAAGTTTCGGGACGAAACTTATTTTTAGAGGGGTAGAATGTAATATCCGCATTTTTTTCCTTTCCTTGTATTTTCATTTCCAGTGTATTTCTCGATTGTAGTAACCCTCGTGTATCTTTCAGTGTATCTTTCCTGTCATCTATTGATCTAATTCTCGTTGTTGTAGTGCGGAACCGCCGTTTCGGGGTTGCCGTGGATCCATTTCGTGTTATTGTTTCCCCGATATTAATTCATATTGATTTCATTCTCTTCCCGGATCATTTTTCATCATTTTTTTGGACCCTAAGGGGGTGTGGGCCGCGGCACAAGGCGTGTGCGCCGCGGCACACACATTTTTCCAGTTTTTGGCCGAGCGGACTGTACTGTGTGCCGTGGCACACCCGTCCGTGGCCGCGGCACACTGCCGCGGCACACCCGTCCGGGGCCGCGACACACTCGTGTAGCATCTGCGACCAAAACCCGACTGTACCGGGTGCCGCGGCACACGCAGGCCGTGCCGCGGCACACTGCCGAACCCTGGGAGCAGTTTTTAGGCTTGTGCCGCGGCACACTTCGGCTGCGCCGCGGCACACCATGCGGTCAACTGTATAATCTCGTTCTTATTAGGCGAGATCGGACATTCCCCTCATTTCTTCACCTGCGCACGAGAGAGAGAGAGGATTAAGGGGGAGAACTTCTCAATCATTCATCAATTGGGGGTTGATTTTCATCATTCTCCTTCGGTTGTGAGGCCCGGATAATCAATCTAACGCGCGTTCTACGGATCATAGTACTTGAATCTTCAAAGGTAATATCTCTTAGAACCCTATTTTCGGATAATTTGGGGGTTTTGGGATTTTCTTCCGATTCGTTCCGTTTTGTTGGTGGATTCATGATGAATACGATTAATATTGTTAGTATCTTTAGCTTTCCTACGGATTCATGGATATTTTGTGGGTTTTTACGGAATCGAGAGGGTTTGGTTGTGGTCCGCCCTCGTTGTTATTTTTGGTACGAATATACATGAATCGTAGGCGGGTTTTCGGGTGTATTAAATTTCCGTATTCGTCTAGAGTTGGTTGTGATTAGGGGTGTATTTCGAACCGAACGAACCGAATGGTGACTTTAACGAACGTTCGTTCGTTAAGGATTCGGTTCGTTCGGTTCGTGTTCGTGTTCGGTAAAATTGCAAACCACTTGTTCGTGTTCGGTTCGTTAAAATTTCACATATTTCGTGTTCGTTCGTTAGCGTTCGATTGTTCGTTCGTTTTGATCGTTCGTTTGTTCGTTTGTGTTCTAAAAAAAAAGAAAAAAAAAACTAAACTACAAACAATAATAATTAATAAAATAAAAAGAGAAGATAGATTTAGAAATTAAGGATTTTGGAATGGTAGGTTTTATTTTGTATATATACTTATTAATTATTATAAAAATTATTAATTATATTTATTAATTATTGTAAAATTATTAATAAATATATAAAAAACCTTTGTTCGTGAACTGTTCGTGAACTAACGAACATATATTATTTTGTTCGTGTTCGGTTCGTGTATGTAACGAACATGTTCGCGAACTGTTCGAATTTGACCGAACCAAACACGAACTGAACGTTGACCGAACATTTTCGTGAAATTTTCACGAACGTTCAGTTCGAAATACACCCCTAGTTGTGATTGTGTTATTCGAATCGTTAGGTTCATTTCCGCCGGTTCCTCGCGGTCGTGTTCGATTCTTCCTTTCCGTTCGTATCACCGTCTATTAACCGAGGGAAGTACCCTTATGAACTTACATTCTTGACATAATAGTATTGTGTGAGAAATGGTGTGTGTGTATGCTCACTACGGGTTAGATCCGACGGGGTCTCGGTAGGGGTCCACAGAGACGTGGATCGACGAGCTTGCTTTTAACCACTACGGGTTAGATCCGACGGGGTCTCGGTAGGGGTCCACAGAGACGTGGATCGACGGTTAATTGTGGTGCATTTTACAAATGTGATTTGATTATGGCATTTCCGGAAATGAATGATTTGGAACTATGTTTTCTTGAATTGCATGCATTATTATATGTGTAAGATGTAAGTCGTTCATTTGGTTACTTGTACTAGCGTAATTGCTAACCCATCTGGGGACCCGTTCTGGGGAAATTCGTTTTATGAATTTCAGGTCAGGTTCATCCAGACGAGCGGGTGCTGGACCAGTATGCGGATGATGGCCGTGCGTGATGATTGTGCACGAGTGGTGTCTTATTGCTTCTATCTTTTTACCTTTTGTGGTCTTTAAACTAATAGAAGTACTCTAGTACTTAAGAATTTTTACTTGTCGGGATTGTATTGTTATTTATTATGGTTGGGTCGGATTATGGTGTTATGTTAGGCCGGTTGAACCGGGTGGATTATTTTGTTGGGCGTCTTTATGACGAGGTATTTTTCTGTTGTTTCTGTGAGTCGATGAGTATGATTCTTGTTCAGCCTGTTGGGTCCCATATAGGGATTCACGGCGCTGTAATATACCTCGGATATCCTGAGGGTGTTACAATTACAGCGGCGACGGCGGCAGAATTCTGGAATGGGGGAGCAAAAATGAGAAGAAATGGGGGAGAGAAAATGAGCGGACGAAATTAGGGATATATTGAAATGAGGGGAGAGAAAATTAATTTTGAAAATAAATTCAGAATCCCATAAGATGAATGGAAAGGAGTGAGAAAAAAATTTCATTTCAAAAATACCCTCGTTGTTAAAATAGGGTGAATCAATGATGATGTTAGCATCAAATCTAGTTAAATCTGCACCATTAATTCTTTATAGATGTAAGGTTAGGATACATTCTTATTTCTTACACTTAAACCATTTCACTCCATAACCCACCCATATATATATATATATATATATATATATATATATATATATAAAAGATAAATGTATGCCTTTCAGAGCGTCTCTGTTTGCCAACATTGAGTTTGATATTTTTCTTTTATTACAAGTAAAAGAAGGTAGGTGGTCATATTTGTTTGGCCTGCCTTCTATATATTTCAAGTTTTTGCTTCCGAATTTTTTGCTTCTTTTCTAAATAACTAGATGTTCTCCGGTGCGATGCATCGCATGAGATATTCTCTTATTAGAAAATAATTTCTTAATCTCTAAATTTATTTTTGATCATCTTCGACATGAATATCATATTAGCGTGAGTGTATTATGGGGTGTAATATAATTTAAGAAAGAGTACCACATTAGCGGAGTGCTAAGTCAATTAGTGTCACTACTTTGAGGTAGGTGATTCTTCACCAATATTAGTAGTGTTCTAAAGGACGTTTGATCATGTTTATCTAGTCAGTTAGATTTGTTAATAGTCGAACATCATGTGTTAGAAAGATATTTTGACGTTTCGGTACTTATTCATCGGATAACCCTTTGAACCTTTTTAGTGTTGGACTCCTAGACGTATTCTTGTATCTTCCAAACTGTTTATGACCAGTATGGGGAGAGCATCAAGTTCTTATGTTTTGACATGATAGAATCATACGTTTGGGACATGAAATGGATTGGACTTAGGATGTTCTTGAAGATCAAAGATGAATTATGGTGTTGTGATGATTATACGTACCCTTGTATCTTGTAGTCGTTTAATCCGTAGGGATCTTTCACAAACCGTATGAGCATGATATACACTGAGATGGCTTGTATTAACACTGAGATTTCATGAGTTTTCATCACCTTTAGCTCAAGTTTTACCCAGTAGTGTCTGCCATGCACGATTAGCGCACGCTAAGACGTATATATTAACGTGCGCTATCGGGAACGAGTAACGTGCGCTACGTTTAGACCTGGCAAACGGGCGGGCCCGGCCCAAACGGGCGGGCCCGGCCCAAACGGGCCGGGCATAAAACGGGCGGGCCTTTTTTGGGCCGGGCCAAAAAGGCCCGGTTTTTACTGGGGCAAAAATATTATGGCCGTGGCCCGCCCCGGGCGGGCTCGGCCCGGCCCGCGGGCCTCGACTTTTTTTTTTTTTTGAAATATTAATTCTGAAATAAATATACAAATATTTTTCGATCCTTAATTATTATATTATTCACTATACTATCACAATCAGATAAATAAATATACAATTATTTTTATTTGATAATTACATTATTTACTACACTACCATAATCAAAAGACAAATATACAAATATTTTTATTTGATCATCATATCATTTATCACTACTAATTTCTTAGAAAATCATAAAATAATATTATTATTGATATGAGATACTACAAATAATCACAAAGTCTCAAAAAAAATAAAATTACATCAATAATTAACATATAGATGTATTATAATCTAACAAACAAGGAAAAAAATTAAATATTATAATTACACATAACATAAATTAAAAAAAAAAAAAAAAAACTGGGCCCGCGGGCACATGGCGGCCTCTATGGGCGGGCCAAATCTGGTCGGGCCAAAAGGCCCGGTTTTTGGGCTAATAATATGCGGCCCAATGTCCGCCCAAAAACGGGTGGCCGGCCGCGGGCTCGGGCCTATTTTGCCGGTCTAGCTACGTTGGATACGTAACGTCGTTATATCATCGAGCAGGCGGTCGCATTCAGAGAAGACCGTCAGTACACAGCTAGCGCACGCTAAACCTGGTCATTTGCGTACGTTAACCGGCAGGCTTAGCGCACGTTACATATAGTACGTAGCGCGCGCTAAGTAGTTCAGGCAGAATTCATTTTTAGAGCTTGCGGTCGTAAACCGGATTATTAGACGTTCGTACGACTTTAGAGGAATTCTTTATTATTTCTTAGGTCCGAGCCTTGCATAGGGGACGATCGAGGGGCGGTGGCATACGGGCGCGTGTCATTTGTTGGAGTATTTCATTCTTGCCATTTTCGAGGCAAGTATCATATGTTGAGTTTGATTTATATTTGAACCTTGATCATGCTTATGGTTTTGTTCATGTTGTTAAATATGAGATGTATTTCTGTAATTTCTCGTGGTATTCGTTGTTAATTGTTCGTATTGATGAACATATTGAAATGCATATATGTATGTATAATTGATTGTTTTATGGTATAAATGATCCGAGGGGATCATGAGGATCTATGCTGAGGGCGCTGGATCGAATGTCCACCATGCGTTGGTCCGACGGGATCATCATGGGGATCTATGCTGAGGGCGCTGGATCGCTGGACGGGTTTTCCACCATGCGTTGGTCCGACGGGATCATCATGGAGATCTATACCAAGGGCGCTGGATCGCTCGATTACCCTGTACTGTGTTGATGGAATCGTGAGGATTCGCATCGTTGGATTCCGGTGACGGAAGTCCGTTTTGCATGTTTTATGATGCATTGATGATTTATGTATTATGATACTTGTACTAGCATTGTTTTGCTAACTCCTTCGGGGGTGGACATTGTTTTGATGTTCAGGTAGCCGAGGAGCGGGGAAGCAACCACAGTACCGACAGGACGATGAAATGGCTCAGTGATGTGGTTGATGTTTATTGTTATTGTGATTTGTCTTCTTGGTTCCTTTAGTACTCGAGTACGTCTGTTTTAATAATGTCATTTCGATATGGTTGTATAAGATAACTCATTCGATCAGTTGAATCAAATCTGTATTTTGAACTTCAGTTCTACGATTGGATTATATTTACATTTCTTTTAAATTAGCCTTGTAAATCCTTACTTAAAGGGTTTACGGCGCTGTAATTATTCCGAATATCTCGGGGTGTTACAGAATATGGTATCAGAGCTAAGATTCATGGATATCTTGGCAGTCGGGTTAGTTGGATCAGTTTATGTTATTTGATTATTGGTCGTTCGTAACATCACTGCTGAGCCAGCATCGTCGTGTGGACCGTGTTTGTAAGTTTCCTAAATCTCAAATACTACCGTTTTATTTAATTCATGTTTTGTGAACATTGACGGATGTACTTTTAGAAAGTTTGCCCTGGATATTGAGTATTTATGTTTACAGTATGTTGAGAGGAGGTCGTGGACGTGGACGCGGTCGTGGACGCGGACGTGGAAATGCGAGACAAGAAGACTCGGTGTCTACCCCAGAAATAACCGCTAGTCGAACGGATTCCCATTCTGGGGGACAACAGGGATCAGCAAATAATAATGCAGATCCTAACGTGCCGGGAGTGCTTCAGCAGGTGGTTGCCCAGATAAACCAGTTTGCTCAAGTTGTGGATCGCATGCAGACGGCGATGGGACAGCAGCATAACGTGGATAATCGGGGAGATAAATGGCTTACCGAGGTGATCAAATTGCATCCTCCGAAATTTGACGGCTCGGCTGAGACGCTTTTTTGGGATCACTGGCTGAAGGAATTAGAAAAGATTTTTGCGGGGATTAACTGTCCCAACGACAGAAAGGTTCCGGTCGCCAAGATCTTCGACAGGAGGCTTTCGGCGGTGGGAGGCCATTCGACCGAGGAGCATAATGTTGGTGGACGGAATTCAAATTAATGATGGAAGCGCTTGATTGTCCTCGCCCAGAAGAGAGGCCCGAGTTCGGGAGTTTTCTCACCACAAAATTGAAGCATTCTGTGACGGACGTGATTAAGACTTTTAATCACCAAATGACTTACGTGCGCCACTTGGTCGACCGAGGCGGAGAGGATTTTCCATTTTGACATGCGAATGAAGCCGGAAATTCAGCAATATATGTCCGGATTTGAATGTACCACTTTGCGACAGATCGTGACAAGGCGTTGGCCTATGATATGAAGGAGGCAGCGGTAGAGAAATCGACGGAAGCAAAGAAGCAGAGAGTGGTAGCAACTTCACGGAGAATAAGAGTAGTGGGCCTCACAGGCCGATCCTCTTTTCATTCATCCAGAGGCCTCCGCATCCTTCTCGAGGAGGAAAGAAGTTCCGGCAGCACCAACCGTTTGACGCAGGAAGAAATGTTATAACTGTGGCAAAGCGGGACATATACGACGTGACTATTTTGCTTTCTTTGTGACTTGTTTCGAGTGTGGACAGAAGGACATCGCGCAACATTTTGTGGGAATGCGACTAGATCTTTTGGTACTCGCACTCTGTCTGGTTCGAAGGACACTAGTGTAAACCAGACGCAGCAGAGCGGTTTCCCGCACTGCATGTTGGGAAAAGAGAGGCATCCAGTACTGGTCCGTTCCTCCGCGTATTTACGAGATGAAGAAGGATGATCAAAACATAGTTGTTGCATCAGGTACGATTCAGATCATTTTGCAACCAGTTAGTGTCTTATTCGATTCGGGAGCTACGCATTCTTTTATATCTTTGAACTGTGTTAATCGTTTGAAACTCTCGTGCTTGTATAATTGTGAACCTTATGTTGTGGGATTACCGAGCGGAGAGAAAATTGTGGGAACCCTAGAAGCTAGGGATTTTCCAGTATCTATAGGAGGGAGAGATTGGCTATCGAATCTTATTGTAGTTGACATCTACGGTGACGATTTAATTCTCGGAGACGATTGACTCAACCGTTATGGAGCTATTCTGAATTACCGAAAGAGAGTTATTTCTATCATTGCTGATGACGGATCTGAACACTTATTCCAAGGATGGAGACCGGGAAGCTCGGGAAAATTGATCAAAGCAATGAAAGCCGTGAAATTACTGAAGCAGGGATGTCATGGACTTTGGTGCTATGCCATGAGGAAAGAGGAAGGAATAGAGCTCTCATCGATTCCAGTTGTGAATGAATTTTCTGACGTATTTCCTGACGAACTACCTGGGTTACCTCCGCAGAGAGAGGTGGAATTCACTATTGAATTAGAGCCTGGAGCCGCTCCTATTTCCAGAGCACCATACCGCATGGCGCCAACCGAGATGTATGAACTCAAGAAGCAACTGGAGGAATTGTCACAGAAGGGTTATATTCAACCTAGCGTTTCTCCTTGGGGAGTGCCCGTTCTCTTTGTTCGGAAGAAAGACGGATCCCTCCGACTGTGTATTGATTACAGGGAGATCAACAAGATGACGATCAAGAATAAGTATCCTATACCTCGGATCGACGACTTGTTTGATCAACTGCAAGGGGCAAGGGTATTCTCGAAGATCAACTTGCGATCAGGATACCATCAGTTGAGAATTAAAGAATCGGATGTACCAAGTCTGCTTTGTCCCGATGCGGGCATTATGAATTTGTAGTGATGCCATTTGGACTTACCAATGCTCCTGCGGTATTCATGCAATTGATGAATCGGGTATTCTTAGAATACTTGGATAAATTTGTGGTCGTCTTCATTGATGACATCTTGATATATTCGAAGGACGCAGAGGAGCATGCCGAACATTTGCGTGTGGTTTTAAGCACCTTGAGGAAGGAACAGTTGTATGCAAAGCTTTCCAAATGCGAGTTCTGGCTTAGGGAAGTAACTTTCCTTGGGCATGTGATATCACCGACGGAGTTCAGGTGGACCCGAAGAAAGTCGAAGCAATCTTGGAATGGGAAGTTCCTAGTAACGTGAAAGAAGTCCGGAGTTTCCTAGGACTTGCTGGATATTATCGCCGCTTTGTAGAGGGATTTTCCAAAATTGCTCATCCGCTCACTCAGCTGTTGCAGAAAACTCAAAAGTTCACGTGGGATGAGAAGTGCCAGGCTGGTTTTGACGAACTTAAGAGGAGACTGACGACAGCACCTATATTAGCATTACCAGATGGGACTGATGGATTCATGGTATACAGCGACGCTTCAAATCAGGGTCTGGGTTGTGTGTTGAGGCAAAAGAATAAGGTGATTGCTTATGCTTCTCGGCAGTTGAAACCGTACGAGGTTAATTACCCGACTCATGATCTGGAGCTAGCAGCTGTAGTCTTTGCATTGAAAATTTGGAGACATTATTTGTACGGCACTCATTGTCAGATCTTTACAGATCATAAGAGCCTCAAGTACATTTTCAGCCAAAAGAATTAAACATGAGGCAGAGAAGGTGGCTGGAATTGATCAAGGATTACGACTTGGAGATTCTTTATCATCCGGGGAAAGCAAACGTAGTAGCCGATGCTTTGAGCCGTAAACCTATTTCTCTTCGAGTGTTGGAAGCACTTACATCCCAAACCAGCATTCAGCGGGAATTGATCCGCGAAGGGATTGAAGTATGGGCACCAGGAATCCAAGGGCAACTATATATGATGGAACTGACTTCATCACTAGTCGAGGAGATCAAATCTAAGCAGTTGAACGATTCTCTGATCCTTCGGTTATGTGACGAAGTAAAGAAAGGAAAGGCCCCAGGATTCGTGATACAAGATGATGGAGTTCTGAGATTTCAGAGTCGATTTTGCGTTCCCAATGATGATGGTTTGAGACGGACAATTCTGAAGGAAGCTCACAGCGCGCCCTATTCTATTCACCCGGGCAGCAGTAAAATGTATAAAGATATTAAACAAAACTTCTGGTGGGGGAATATGAAGAAGGATGTAACGGAGTACGTTTCGAAGTGTTTGACCTGTCAGCAGGTTAAGATTGAACATCAGCGACCTGCCGGAATGTTAAAGCCGCTTCCGATCCCCGAGTGGAAGTGGGAGGATATCTCGATAGATTTCATCACCAGTATGCCAAGGACTAGAACGCGAATGAACATGATTTGGGTTATAGTTGATCGACTAACCAAGTCGGCTCATTTCCTAGGAATTAAAGATACATGGGGACCCGAGAGATTGGCGCGAGTATTTATTGCGGAGATAGTCAGATTGCATGGGACGCCGAAGACCATTATTTCGGATCGAGATGGTCGCCGTGTCGCACTTCGAAGGCAGTTCACGGGGCTTTGGGGACTGAGCTCAACTTTAGCACGGCTTATCATCCCCAAACGGACGGTCATCCGAAAGGACTATACAAACAGAGAAGACATGCTTAGAGCCCGTGCTTTGGATTGGTCAACCGATTGGGAAGTTCATTTGCCATTGATTGAATTTACCTACAATAATAGTTGGCATGCTTCTATTAAGATGGCACCATTTGAAGCTTTGTGCGGAGAAGATGTCGATCACCCCTGTCCGGGATGATTCTTCGGGCTTGATCGGACAGAACCTGCATTGATAGTTCGGACTCAAGAGAAGATAGCTTTGATTCGGGGAAGACCGCTGACCGCCCAGAGTCAACAGAAATCTTATGCAGACGTACGTCGTCGCCCTCTAGAGTTCGACGTTGGGGACCATGTACTATTGAAGGTGTCTCCTACACGAGGGATTTTCCATTTTGGGAGGAGAGGTAAGCTAAGTCCGAGATATATCGGGCCAGTTGAGATCCTAGAGAGAGTTGGGGATTTAGCATACAGTTGGCTTTACCACCATCACGAGTCACGTTCACAATGTGTTTCACGTATCCCAATTGCGGAAGTATGTACCGGACCCCAGTCACGTCATTGATTTCGACGAGATCGAGATAGCTAATGATGGCAGCTTTGAAGAGAGACCAATCAAGATTCTTGAGAGTCGGATCAAACAATTGAGGAATAAACTAATACACTTGGTTAAAGTACAATGTTCACGACATGGAGCTGAAGAGGCCACTTGGAAAACAGAGGACCGTATGAAGGCTAGATATCCAGAGTTGTTTTCATCTTAAGTTTCGGGACGAAACTTCTTTTTAGGGAGGAAGGATGTAATACCCGAGATTTCTGATATGTATTTGGAACTTGTGATATTGTAATTGTTGCACTTTAATCTGAGTATTATTCTCCGTATCTCATAGTCCGGTGTGTTGAGCGTATGATTTCATGTATGTGATTTATAAATTGTGATTCTGCGCATGTAGCGTACGCTATCGTCTATGTGTAGCGTACGCTAACATGGATCCATAGCGCACGCTACAAAGGAACATTAGCGCACGCTATACATGGTCAATATGATTGAGACGTGTGGTAGGTGAGATCAGGCCGGGGATCTTGGTCGGATTGTGTCGGGATGAACCTGGACGGCTTTCGGGAAAAGCCAAGTCAACGCCTTAGCGCACGCTACTGATATGAGATAGCGCACGCTAAGTGCTGAGTACAGTGAAGTCAGTAAGACGTTAGCGCACGCTACGAGTATGGACTAGCGCGCGCTAATAACCATTTCCTATAAATAGGACAACATCCTTTTCGTATTTTCAGTCCTTTCTCTTCCCACATCCGAATCCTTATACTTAGATTATTACTCCCTACATCCTAAACACTTCATATCAGCATCCTAGCTCGTGTTGAAGATTGTAGATCATTGAGGATTGGTGTTTAAGCCTTCGACATTGGATTTGCTTCGATTTCCTCATTGTTCTTCACTACTTTGAGGTAGGTGATTCTTCACCAATATTAGTAGTGTTCTAAAGGACGTTTGATCATGTTTATCTAGTCAGTTAGATTTGTTAATAGTCGAACATCATGTGTTAGAAAGATATTTTGACGTTTCGGTACTTATTCATCGGATAACCCTTTGAACCTTTTTAATGTTGGACTCCTAGACGTATTCTTGTATCTTCAAAACTGTTTATGACCAGTATGGGGAGAGCATCAAGTTCTTATGTTTTGGCATGATAGAATCATACGTTTGGGACATGAAATGGATTGGACTTAGGATGTTCTTGAAGATCAAAGATGAATTATGGTGTTGTGATGATTATACGTACCCTTGTATCTTGTAGTCGTTTAATCCGTAGGGATCTTTCACAAACCGTATGAGCATGATATACACTGAGATGGCTTGTATTAACACTGAGATTTCATGAGTTTTCATCACCTTTAGCTCAAGTTTTACCCAGTAGTGTCTGCCATGCACGATTAGCGCACGCTAAGATGTATATATTAACGTGCGCTATCGGGAACGAGTAACGTGCGCTACGTTGGATACGTAACGTATGTTATATTATCGAGCGAGCGATCGGTACATTCGAGAAGAAAACTGTCGATTAACAGCTAGCGCACGCTAAACCTGGTCATTTGCGTACGTTAACGGGCAGGCTTAGCGCACGTTACGTATAGTACGTAGCGCGCGCTAAGTAGTTCAGGCAGAATTCATTTTTAGAGCTTGCGGTCGTAAAACCGGATTATTAGACGTTCGTATGACTTGAGAGGAATTCTTTATTATTTCTTAGGTCCGAGCCTTGCATAGGGGACGATCGAGGGGCGGTGGCATACGGGCGCGTGTCATTTGTTGGAGTATTTCATTCTTGCCATTTTCGAGGCAAGTATCATATGTTGAGTTTGATTTATATTTGAACCTTGATCATGCTTATGGTTTTGTTCATGTTGTTAAATATGAGATGTATTTCTGTAATTTCTCGTGGTATTCATTGTTAATTGTTCGTATTGATGAACATATTGAAATGCATATATGTATGTATAATTGATTGTTTTATGGTATAAATGATCCGAGGGGATCATGAGGATCTATGCTGAGGGCGCTGGATCGAATGTCCACCATGCGTTGGTCCGACGGGATCATCATGGGGATCTATGCTGAGGGCGCTGGATCGCTGGACGGGTTTTCCACCATGCGTTGGTCCGACGGGATCATCATGGGGATCTATACCAAGGGCGCTGGATCGCTGGATTACCCTGTACTGTGTTGATGGAATCGTGAGGATTCGCATCGTTGGATTCCGGTGATGGAAGTCCGTTTTGAATGTTTTATGATGCATTGATGATTTATGTATTATGATACTTGTACTAGCATTGTTTTGCTAACCCATTCGGGGGTGGACATTGTTTTGATGTTCAGGTAGCCGAGGAGCGGGGAAGCAACCACAGTACCGACAGGACAATGAAATGGCTCAGTGATGTGGTTGATGTTTATTGTTATTGTGATTTGTCTTCTTGGTTCCTTTAGTACTCGAGTACGTCTGTTTTAATAATGTCATTTCGATATGGTTGTATAAGATAACTCATTCGATCGGTTGAATCAAATCTGTATTTTGAACTTCAGTTGTACGATTGGATTATATTTACATTTCTTTTAAATTAGCCTTGTAAATCCTTACTTAAAGGGTTTACGGCGCTGTAATTATTCCGAATATCTCGGGGTGTTACAGTTCAGAACCCGGATCCGGCCTATGTTAATCGGGGCGGAGCGGATCGTTGGCTTCAGGATGTCATCAAGATGCATCCTCCTCAGTTTTCGGGAGCTTCAGACCCGATCGGCTGGGAAGGGTGGATCAAGGAGATATCTAAAGTCTTCACCGCTACCAACTGTCCCGAGGACCGTAAAGTCCCTATTGCTCAATACTTTCTCACAGGGGACGCTACGGATTGGTGGGAGGCCGTTGGGCTCAAAGACCATGTTGCTTCGTGGACCGAATTCCAAGGACTGATGGAGACTGAATATTGCCCGTGGCCGTCGAGACGTGCTCGAGTACATGCTTTCTATGATGCTCAACCACGGGATATCCCGTATCTCGTGCTATTGCCGATTTTAATAAGGAGTTGGGTTATGTGAAGACCCAAGTTGTCGAGGAGAGCGACAAAATTTTCCATTTTTCCAGACGGATGAAATTGTCGATTCGGGACTACATGTCGGGGCTCGTCTGTACTACCTTGAAGGATTATCAGAGTAGGGCCCTTGCTTACGATATGTCAGTGACAGCTAGCGAGGTGGCCCGCGAGAGCAAGAAGCGAGTCCAGGAATTTTTCGGGCCACAAGGGTGGGGGTCGGCAGAAATCCCAATCTGCTAACTTCCCCGCCGCGGTGGTTCACTCGTTCTACTGGGTCCTCGTGGAACTACCAGTGCTCCTTTTCGTGATGTGAAGTGTTTCAATTGTGTCCGTATAGGCCACGTCAGTCGTACTTGTTTGAGCCCTTTGCTGACGTGTAATCAGTGTGGCGGCCGGTCACAAGGCGGCTCTGTCTTTGAGAGGGAGAAAATCCTTGGTGCCCGGGCTTCCATCCCAGCGCCTAGGGAACCAAGTGTGAATCAAGGATCGTTTGCTCCTCAATCTCCGCCGAGTGCTAGTCGGGGAGAGGTCGGGTCAGCCCTCTAAGGGGGAGCTTCGGCGTCGGCTCAGCCCACCCGCGTATCTATGAGATGCGGAGAGCCGATGATCCAGCGGCTACCGTGGCGATAGGTACCGTTCATATTCTTTCTCATCCTGTCAGTGTGCTTTTCGATTTTGGTGCTATGCCTTGAAGGCGGAGAGTGGTGGAGTCGAGCTTTCGTCGATTCCAATCGTTAGTGAGTTTCCTGATGTATTTCCTGACGAGTTACCGGGATTGCCACCGGATCGTGAGGTCAAATTTGCTATAGAGTTAGAGCCGGGCGCGGCTCCTATTTCGAAGGCGCCGTATTGCATGGCACCTTCAGAGATGTCCGAGTTGAAGAAGCAGTTGAGCGAGCTTCTTGAGTCGGGGTATGTTCGACCGAGCGCCTCGTTTTGGGGCGCACCGGTACTGTTTGTGCGGAAGAAGGATGGTTCACTACGTTTGTGTATCGACTATCGCGAACTAAACAAGGTGACCATCAAGAACAAGTATCCTTTGCCAAGGATTGATGACTTGTTCGACCAGTTGCAGGGAGCTGCGGTATTCTCGAAGATTGATTTGAAATCGGGTACTATCGGCTCAGTGAGAGAGTCCGATGTGCCGAAACAGCTTTTGGACGAGATACGGACATTATGAGTTCGTAGTTATGCCTTTCGGGTTAACTAATGCGCCGGCGGTGTTCATGCAGTTGATGAACAAAGTCTTTATCGAGTATTTGGATAAGTGTGTCGTCGTCTTCATTGATGATATTCTTATTTATTCGAGGAACGAGGAAGAGCATGCCCATCATTTGCGAGTAGTGTTAGACATTTTGAGGACCGAGCAACTCTATGCGAAGTTCTCGAAATGTGAGTTCTGGCTGAAGGAAGTGATGTTTCTAGGTCACGTGATTTCAGCCGAGGGGGTTCGTGTAGATCCGCAGAAGATTGAGGCGGTGTTGGATTGGGCACCGCCCAAGAATGTGAAGGAGGTCCGTAGTTTCTTGGGATTGGCTGGCTACTACCGTAGGTTCGTCGAGGGTTTCTCGAAACTAGCTCGGCCACTCACGCAGTTGCTCCAGAAATCCGAGAAGTTCGTCTGGAATGACGAAAGACAGTCGAGTTTTGAGGAACTGAAGAAGCGTTTGACTTCAGCCCCGGTTTTGGCGTTGCCATGTGGCAACGAGGGTTTTGCCGTTTATAGCGATGCTTCGGGTCAGGGTCTTGGGTGCGTGTTGATGCAGCACGGCAAGACCATTGCCTATGCGTCGAGACAGTTGAGGCCGTATGAGCTGAATTACCCTACTCATGATTTGGAGTTAGCGGCGGTCGTTTTTGCGCTAAAGATTTGGCGTCACTATCTTTTCGGCTCTGCATGTCAGATTTTTACCGATCATAAAAGTCTGAAATACATATTTACTCAGTGGGAGTTGAATATGAGGCAGAGGAGGTGGTTAGAGCTGATTAAGGATTATGACCTCGAAATCCTTTATCATCCAGGCAAGGCGAACGTCGTGGCCGACGCCTTGATTCGGAAACCGATTGCGTTGCGAACGCTTGAGATCCTTACATCTCAGTCTGAGCTTCGGCGGGCTTTGATCGAGTTAGATGTTGAGGTTTTGTTGCCTGGAGCTGTCGGGCAACTTTGTGCTTTAGAGATTTCGTCATCTTTAATCGATGAAATTAAGCTGAAGCAGTTAGAGGATCCGATGATTACTCAAATACGAGAGAACGTTCTTAAGGGAAAGTCTCACAGGTTTGTGATTCACGAGGATGGTATTTTGAGATTCCAGAGTCGGCTTTGTGTGCCGAACAACTCAGAGTTGAGATAGAGTATTTTGCGGGAGGCCCATGCTACACCTTACTCCGTTCATCCTGGATCGAGTAAGATGTACAAGGACTTGAGAAGGAACTTCTGGTGGAATGATATGAAGAAGGAGGTCGCACAGTTTGTAGCGAGGTGTTTGACTTGTCAGCAGGTCAAAATCGAGCATCAGCAACCGGCTGGGTTGTTGCAGTCACTTCCCGTTCCGGAATGGAAATGCGAAGATATATCGATGGATTTCATTACGAGTTTGCCGAGATCGAGGTCGGGCATGAATATGGTATGGGTGATTGTTGATCGTCTGACCAAGTCGGCACATTTTCTGGGCATCAAGGACACTTGGGGCCCGGAAAAGTTGGCCCGTGTGTTTATCGCGCAGATTGTGAGGCTTCACGGTACTCCGAAGTCTATCGTTTCGGATCGTGATGGCCGTTTTGTATCGCACTTATGGCAGGCGGTGCATAAGGCGTTGGGTACCCGTTTGCATTTGAGTACCTCTTTTCATCCCCAGTTAGATGGACAGTCGGAACGCACTATCCAGACGTTCGAGGATTTGTTGCGTGCCTGTGCTCTCGATTGGAGTGGTGACTGGGAGGAACATTTGCCATTGATCGAATTCACGTACAACAACAGTTGGCACGCGTCGATTCGGATGGCACCGTATGAGGCACTTTATGGGCGGCGATGTCGATCACCAATTTGTTGGAATGAGACGTCCGATTTGGTCGGGACCGAGCCGGATGTCGTTTTAGAGACGAGGCGGAAGATAGAATTAATTCGGGAACGGATGTTGACTTCCCAGAGTCGACAAAAGTCGTATGCCGACGTCCGCCGTCTACCTTTGGAATTCGAGGTGGGAGACCACGTTCTGCTAAAGGTGTCGCCGACGAAGGGAGTTTTTCGTTTCGGGAAGAAAGGAAAGTTGAGTCCGAGATTTATTGGACCCTTTGAGATCCTCGAGCGAGTCGGTGGGTTGGCATACCGTTAGGCGTTACCTCCGGCCTTGAGTCATGTTCATAGCGTTTTTCATGTTTCCCAGCTGAGGAAATATGTCCCGGATCCTAGTCACGTCATCGATTATGGCGAGATTGATGTCGCTGAAGATATTACTTTTGAGGAGCGTCCTTTGAAGATTTTAGAGCATCGTGAGAAACCACTGAGGCATAAGACCATCCCTTTGGTCAAAGTGCAGTGGTCGAGACACGGTGTCGAGGAGGCAACTTGGGAAACCGAGGATAGCATGCGTGCTAGGTACCCTGAGTTGTTTGTTTCTTAAGTTTCGGGACGAAACTTATTTTTAGAGGGGTAGAATGTAATATCCGCATTTTTTTCCTTTCCTTGTATTTTCATTTCCAGTGTATTTCTCGATTGTAGTAACCCTCGTGTATCTTTCAGTGTATCTTTCCTGTCATCTATTGATCTAATTCTCGTTGTTGTAGTGCGGAACCGCCGTTTCGGGGTTGCCGTGGATCCATTTCGTGTTATTGTTTCCCCGATATTGATTCATATTGATTTCATTCTCTTCCCGGATCATTTTTCATCATTTTTTTGGACCCTAAGGGGGTGTGGGCCGCGGCACAAGGCGTGTGCGCCGCGGCACACACATTTTTCCAGTTTTTGGCCGAGCGGACTGTACTGTGTGCCGTGGCACACCCGTCCGGGGCCGCGACACACTCGTGTAGCATCTGCGACCAAAACCCGACTGTACCGGGTGCCGCGGCACACTTCGGCTGCGCCGCGGCACACCATGCGGTCAACTGTATAATCTCGTTCTTATTAGGCGAGATCGGCCATTCCCCTCATTTCTTCACCTGCGCACGAGAGAGAGAGAGGATTAAGGGGGAGAACTTCTCAATCATTCATCAATTGGGGGTTGATTTTCATCATTCTCCTTCGGTTGTGAGGCCCGGATAATCAATCTAACGCGCGTTCTACGGATCATAGTACTTGAATCTTCAAAGGTAATATCTCTTAGAACCCTATTTTCGGATAATTTGGGGGTTTTGGGATTTTCTTCCGATTCGTTCCGTTTTGTTGGTGGATTCATGATGAATACGATTAATATTGTTAGTATCTTTAGCTTTCCTACGGATTCATGGATATTTTGTGGGTTTTTACGGAATCGAGAGGGTTTGGTTGTGGTCCGCCCTCGTTGTTATTTTTGGTACGAATATACATGAATCGTAGGCGGGTTTTCGGGTGTATTAAATTTCCGTATTCGTCTAGAGTTGGTTGTGACTTGTGATTGTGTTATTCGAATCGTTAGGTTCATTTCCGCCGGTTCCTCGCGGTCGTGTTCGATTCTTCCTTTCCGTTCGTATCACCGTCTATTAACCGAGGGAAGTACCCTTATGAACTTACATTCTTGACATAATAGTATTGTGTGAGAAATGGTGTGTGTGTATGCTCACTACGGGTTAGATCCGACGGGGTCTCGGTAGGGGTCCACAGAGACGTGGATCGACGAGCTTGCTTTTAACCACTACGGGTTAGATCCGACGGGGTCTCGGTAGGGGTCCACAGAGACGTGGATCGACGGTTAAATGTGGTGCATTTTACAAATGTGATTTGATTATGGCATTTCCGGAAATGAATGATTTGGAACTATGTTTTCTTGAATTGCATGCATTACTATATGTGTAAGATGTAAGTCGTTCATTTGGTTACTTGTACTAGCGTAATTGCTAACCCCTCTGGGGTACCCGTTCGGGGGAAATTCGTTTTATGAATTTCAGGTCAGGTTCATCCAGACAATGGTCTTTGGACCGATATGCGGATGATGGCCGTGCGTGATGATTGTGCACGAGTGGTGTCTTATTGCTTCTATCTTTTTACCTTTTGTGGTCTTTAAACTAATAGAAGTACTCGAGTACTTAAGAATTTTTACTTGTCGGGATTGTATTGTTATTTATTATGGTTGGGTCGGATTATGGTGTTATGTTAGGCCGGTTGAACCGGGTGGATTATTTTGTTGGGCGTCTTTATGACGAGGTATTTTTCTGTTGTTTCTGTGAGTCGATGAGTATGATTCTTGTTCAGCCTGTTGGGTCCCATATAGGGATTCACGGCGCTGTAATATACCTCGGATATCCTGAGGGTGTTACAATTACAGCGGCGACGGCGGCAGAATTCTGGAATGGGGGAGCAAAAATGAGAAGAAATGGGGGAGAGAAAATGAGCGGACGAAATTAGGGATATATTGAAATGAGGGGAGAGAAAATTAATTTTGAAAATAAATTCAGAATCCCATAAGATGAATGGAAAGGAGTGAGAAAAAAATTTCATTTCAAAAATACCCTCGTTGTTAAAATAGGGTGAATCAATGATGATGTTAGCATCAAATCTAGTTAAATCTGCACCATTAATTCTTTATAGATGTAAGGTTAGGATACATTCTTATTTCTTACACTTAAACCATTTCACTCCATAACCCACCCATATATATATATATATATATATATATAAAAGATAAATGTATGCCTTTCAGAGCGTCTCTGTTTGCCAACATTGAGTTTGATATTTTTCTTTTATTACAAGTAAAAGAAGGTAGGTGGTCATATTTGTTTGGCCTGCCTTCTATATATTTCAAGTTTTTGCTTCCGAATTTTTTGCTTCTTTTCTGAATAACTAGATGTTCTCCGGTGCGATGCATCGCATGAGATATTCTCTTATTAGAAAATAATTTCTTAATCTCTAAATTTATTTTTGATCATCTTCGACATGAATATCATATTAGCGTGAGTGTATTATGGGGTGTAATATAATTTAAGAAAGAGTACCACATTAGCGGAGTGCTAAGTCAATTAGTGTCACTACTTTGAGGTAGGTGATTCTTCACCAATATTAGTAGTGTTCTAAAGGACGTTTGATCATGTTTATCTAGTCAGTTAGATTTGTTAATAGTCGAACATCATGTGTTAGAAAGATATTTTGACGTTTCGGTACTTATTCATCGGATAACCCTTTGAACCTTTTTAGTGTTGGACTCCTAGACGTATTCTTGTATCTTCCAAACTGTTTATGACCAGTATGGGGAGAGCATCAAGTTCTTATGTTTTGACATGATAGAATCATACGTTTGGGACATGAAATGGATTGGACTTAGGATGTTCTTGAAGATCAAAGATGAATTATGGTGTTGTGATGATTATACGTACCCTTGTATCTTGTAGTCGTTTAATCCGTAGGGATCTTTCACAAACCGTATGAGCATGATATACACTGAGATGGCTTGTATTAACACTGAGATTTCATGAGTTTTCATCACCTTTAGCTCAAGTTTTACCCAGTAGTGTCTGCCATGCACGATTAGCGCACGCTAAGACGTATATATTAACGTGCGCTATCGGGAACGAGTAACGTGCGCTACGTTTAGACCTGGCAAACGGGCGGGCCCGGCCCAAACGGGCCGGGCATAAAACGGGCAGGCCTTTTTTGGGCCGGGCCAAAAAGGCCCGGTTTTTCCTGGGCCAAAATTATTAGGCCGTGGCCCCAAGGCGGCCCGCTGGCCTCGACTTTTTTTTTTTTGAAATATTAATTCTGAAATAAATATACAAATATTTTTCGATCCTTAATTATTATATTATTCACTATACTATCACAATCAGATAAATAAATATACAATTATTTTTATTTGATAATTACATTATTTACTACACTACCATAATCAAAAGACAAATATACAAATATTTTTATTTGATCATCATATCATTTATCACTACTAATTTCTTAGAAAATCATAAAATAATATTATTATTGATATGAGATACTACAAATAATCACAAAGTCTCAAAAAATAAAATTACATCAATAATTAACATATAGATGTATTATAATCTAACAAACAAGGAAAAAAATTAAATATTATAATTACACATAACATAAATTAAAAAAAAAAAAAAAAAAAAGCTGGGCGATGGCGGGCCTCTATGGGCGGGCCAAATGCGGGCGGGCCAAAAGGCCGGGTTTTTGGGCTAATAATATGCGCCCAATGTCCGCCCAAAACGGCGGCTGGCCGCATGCACGGGCCTATTTTGCCGGGTCTAGCTACGTTGGATACGTAACGTACGTTATATCATCAGGCAGGGCAGTCGGCTGTTCAGAGAAGACTGTTAGTACACAGCTAGCGCACGCTAAACCTGGTCATTTGCGTACGTTAACGGGCAGGCTTAGCGCACGTTACATATAGTACGTAGCGCGCGCTAAGTAGTTCAGGCAGAATTAATTTTTAGAGCTTGTGGTCGTAAAACCGGATTATTAGACGTTCGTATGACTTGAGAGGAATTCTTTATTATTTCTTAGGTCCGAGCCTTGCATAGGGGACGATCGAGGGGCGGTGGCATACGGGCGCGTGTCATTTGTTGGAGTATTTCATTCTTGCCATTTTCGAGGCAAGTATCATATGTTGAGTTTGATTTATATTTGAACCTTGATCATGCTTATGGTTTTGTTCATGTTGTTAAATATGAGATGTATTTCTGTAATTTCTCGTGGTATTCGTTGTTAATTGTTCGTATTGATGAACATATTGAAATGCATATATGTATGTATAATTGATTGTTTTATGGTATAAATGATCCGAGGGGATCATGAGGATCTATGCTGAGGGCGCTGGATCGAATGTCCACCATGCGTTGGTCCGACGGGATCATCATGGGGATCTATGCTGAGGGCGCTGGATCGCTGGACGGGTTTTCCACCATGCGTTGGTCCGACGGGATCATCATGGAGATCTATACCAAGGGCGCTGGATCGCTGGATTACCCTGTACTGTGTTGATGGAATCGTGAGGATTCGCATCGTTGGATTCCGGTGACGGAAGTCCGTTTTGCATGTTTTATGATGCATTGATGATTTATGTATTATGATACTTGTACTAGCATTGTTTTGCTAACCCCTTCGGGGGTGGACATTGTTTTGATGTTCAGGTAGCCGAGGAGCGGAAGCAACCACACCGATCGGTGACGATGAAATGGCTCAGTGATGTGGTTGATGTTTATTGTTATTGTGATTTGTCTTCTTGGTTCCTTTAGTACTCGAGTACGTCTGTTTTAATAATGTCATTTCGATATGGTTGTATAAGATAACTCATTCGATCAGTTGAATCAAATCTGTATTTTGAACTTCAGTTCTACGATTGGATTATATTTACATTTCTTTTAAATTAGCCTTGTAAATCCTTACTTAAAGGGTTTACGGCGCTGTAATTATTCCGAATATCTCGAGGTGTTACAGAATATGGTATCAGAGCTAAGATTCATGGATATCTTGGCAGTCGGGTTAGTTGGGTCAGTTTATGTTATTTGATTATTGGTCGTTCGTAACATCACTGCTGAGCCAGCATCGTCGTGTGGACCGTGGTTGTAAGTTTCCTAAATCTCAAATACTACCGTTTTATTTAATTCATGTTTTGTGAACATTGACGGATGTACTTTTAGAAAGTTTGCCCTGGATATTGAGTATTTATGTTTACAGTATGTTGAGAGGAGGTCGTGGACGTGGACGCGGTCGTGGACGCGGACGTGGAAATGCGAGACAAGAAGACTCGGTGTCTACCCCAGAAATAACCGCTAGTCGAACGGATTCCCATTCCGGGGGACAACAGGGATCAGCAAATAATAATGCAGATCCTAACGTGCCGGGAGTGCTTCAAAGAGTGGTTGCCCGAGATAAACCAGTTTGCTCAAGTTGTGGATCGCATGCAGACGGCGATGGGACAGCAGCATAACGTGGATAATCGGGGAGATAAATGGCTTACCGAGGTGATCAAATTGCATCCTCCGAAATTTGACGGCTCGGCTGAGACGCTTTTTTGGGATCACTGGCTGAAGGAATTAGAAAAGATTTTTATGGGATTAACTGTCCCAACGATGTAAAGGTTCCTGGCCGCCCAAGATCTTCTCGACAGGAGGCTTTCGACCGTGGGAGGCCATTCGACCGGAGGAGCATAATGTTGACTGGACGGAATTCAAATTAATGATGGAAGCGCAGTATTGTCCTCGCCCAGTAAGAGAGGCCCGAGTTCGGGAGTTTTTCTCACCACAAAATTCAGAAGCATCTGTGACGGACGTGATTAAGACTTTTAATCACCAGCTGACTTACGTGCGCCACTTGGTCAGGACCGAGGCGTAGAGGATTTTCTATTTTGACATGCGAATGAAGCCGGAAATTCAGCAATATATGTCCGGATTTGAATGTACCACTTTGCGACAGTATCAGGACAAGGCGTTGGCCTATGATATGAAGGAGGCAGCGGTAGAGAAATCGACGGAAGCAAAGAAGCAGAGAGTGGATGGCAACTTCACGGAGAATAAGAGTAGTGGGCCTCACAGGGGCCAGTCCTCTTTTCATTCATTCAGGAGGCCTCCGCATCCTTCTCGAGGAGGAAAGAAGTTCCGGGCAGCACCAACCGTTTCAGACGCAGGGAAGAAATGTTATAACTGTGGCAAAGCGGGACATATACGACGTGACTGTTTTGCGCCTGCTGTGACTTGTTTCGAGTGTGGACAGGAAGGACATCGCGCAACATTTTGTGGAATGCGACTAGATCTTTTGGTACTCGCACTCCTGTACCGGTTCCGAAGGACACTAGTGTAAACCAGACGCAGCAGAGCGGTTTCCCGCAGCAGAATGTTGGGAAAAGAGAGGCATCCAGCGCTGGGTCCGTTCCTCCGCGTATTTACGAGATGAAGAAGGATGATCAAAACATAGTTGTTGCATCAGGTACGATTCAGATCCTTTTGCAACCAGTTAGTGTCTTATTCGATTCGGGAGCTACGCATTCTTTTATATCTTTGAACTGTGTTAATCGTTTGAAAATCTCGTGCTTGTATAATTGTGAACCTTATGTTGTGGGATTACCGAGCGGAGAGAAAATTGTGGGAACCCTAGAAGCTAGGGATTTTCCAATGTCTATAGGAGGGAGAGATTGGCTATCGAATCTTATTGTAGTTGACATCTACGGTGACGATTTAATTCTCGGAGACGATTGACTCAACCGTTATGGAGCTATTCTGAATTACCGAAAGAGAGTTATTTCTATCATTGCTGATGACGGATCTGAACACTTATTCCAAGGATGGAGACCGGGAAGCTCGGGAAAATTGATCAAAGCAATGAAAGCCGTGAAATTATCAAGGTGGATGTCATGGACTTTGGTGCTATGCCATGAGGAAAGAGGAAGGAATAGAGCTCTCATCGATTCCAGTTGTGAATGAATTTTCTGACGTATTTCCTGACGAACTACCTGGGTTACCTCTGCAGAGAGAGGTGGAATTCACTATTGAATTAGAGCCTGGAGCCGCTCCTATTTCCAGAGCACCATACCGCATGGCGCCAACCGAGATGTATGAACTCAAGAAGCAACTGGAGGAATTGTCACAGAAGGGTTATATTCAACCTAGCGTTTCTCCTTGGGGAGTGCCCGTTCTCTTTGTTCGGAAGAAAGACGGATCCCTCCGACTGTGTATTGATTACAGGGAGCTCAACAAGATGACGATCAAGAATAAGTATCCTATACCTCGGATCGACGACTTGTTTGATCAACTGCAAGGGGCAAGGGTATTCTCGAAGATCAACTTGCGATCAGGATACCATCAGTTGAGAATTAAAGAATCGGATGTACCGAAGTTCCGCTTTCAGTCCCAGACGGCATTATGAATTTGTAGTGATGCCATTTGGACTTACCAATGCTCCTGCGGTATTCATGCAATTGATGAATCGGGTATTCTTAGAATACTTGGATAAATTTGTGGTCGTCTTCATTGATGACATCTTGATATATTCGAAGGACGCAGAGGAGCATGCCGAACATTTGCGTGTGGTTTTGAGCACCTTGAGGAAGGAACAGTTGTATGCAAAGCTTTCCAAATGCGAGTTCTGGCTTAGGGAAGTAACTTTCCTTGGGCATGTGATATCAGCTGACGGAGTTCAGGTGGACCCGAAGAAAGTCGAAGCAATCTTGGAATGGGAAGTTCCTAGTAACGTGAAAGAAGTCCGGAGTTTCCTAGGACTTGCTGGATATTATCGCCGCTTTGTAGAGGGATTTTCCAAAATTGCTCGTCCGCTCACTCAGCTGTTGCAGAAAACTCAAAAGTTCACGTGGGATGAGAAGTGCCAGGCTGGTTTTGACGAACTTAAGAGGAGACTGACGACAGCACCTATATTAGCATTACCAGATGGGACTGATGGATTCATGGTATACAGCGACGCTTCAAATCAGGGTCTGGGTTGTGTGTTGATGCAAAAGAATAAGGTGATTGCTTATGCTTCTCGGCAGTTGAAACTGTACGAGGTTAATTACCCGACTCATGATCTGGAGCTAGCAGCTGTAGTCTTTGCATTGAAAATTTGGAGACATTATTTGTACGGCACTCATTGTCAGATCTTTACAGATCATAAGAGCCTCAAGTACATTTTCAGCCAAAAGAATTAAACATGAGGCGAGAAGGTGGTCGGAATTGATCAAGGATTACGACTTGGAGATTCTTTATCATCCGGGAAAGCAAACGTAGTAGCCGATGCTTTGAGCCGTAAACCTATTTCTCTTCGAGTGTTGGAAGCACTTACATCCCAAACCAAAGATTCAGGGAATTGATCCGCGAAGGGATTGAAGTATGGGCACCAGAATCCAAGGGCAACTATATATGATGGAACCGACTTCATCACTAGTCGAGGAGATCAAATCTAAGCGGTAACGATTCTCCGATCCTTCGGTTATGTGACGAAGTAAAGAAAGGAAAGGCCCTGTGATTCGTGATACAAGATGATGGAGTTCGAGATTTCGAGTCGATTTTGCGTTCCCAATGATGATGGTTTGAGACGGACACTCAAGGAAGCTCACAATACGCCTATTCTATTCACCCGGGCAGCAGTAAAATGTATAAAGATATTAAACAAAACTTCTGGTGGGGGAATATGAAGAAGGATGTAGCGGAGTACGTTTCGAAGTGTTTGACCTGTCAGCAGGTTAAGATTGAACATCAGCGACCTGCCGGAATGTTAAAGCCGCTTCCGATCCCCGAGTGGAAGTGGGAGGATATCTCGATAGATTTCATCACCAGTATGCCAAGGACTAGAACGGGAATGAACATGATTTGGGTTATAGTTGATCGACTAACCAAGTCGGCTCATTTCCTAGGAATTAAAGATACATGGGGACCCGAGAGATTGGCGCGAGTATTTATTGCGGAGATAGTTAGATTGCATGGGACGCCGAAGACCATTATTTCGGATCGAGATGGTCGCTTCGTGTCGCACTTCTGGAAGGCAGTTCACAGGGCTTTGGGGACTGAGCTCAACTTTAGCACGGCTTATCATCCCCAAACGGACGGTCAGTCCGAAAGGACTATACAAACAGTAGAAGACATGCTTAGAGCCTGTGCTTTAGATTGGTCAACTGATTGGGAAGTTCATTTGCCATTGATTGAATTTACCTACAATAATAGTTGGCATGATTCTATTAAGATGGCACCATTTGAAGCTTTGTACGGGAGAAGATGTCGATCACCCCTATGCTGGGATGATTCTTCGGACTTGATCGGGACAGAACCAGAATTGATAGTTCAGACTCAAGAGAAGATAACTTTGATTCGGGGAAGACTGTTGACTGCCCAGAGTCGACAGAAATCTTATGCAGACGTACGTCGTCGCCCTCTAGAGTTCGACGTTGGGGACCATGTACTATTGAAGGTGTCTCCTACACGAGGGATTTTCCATTTTGGGAGGAGAGGTAAGCTAAGTCCGAGATATATCGGGCCATTTGAGATCCTAGAGAGAGTTGGGGATTTAGCATACAGGTTGGCTTTACCACCATCGCTGAGTCACGTTCACAATGTGTTTCACGTATCCCAATTGCGGAAGTATGTACCGGACCCCAGTCACGTCATTGATTTCGACGAGATCGAGATAGCTAATGATGGCACCTTTGAAGAGAGACCAATCAAGATTCTTGAGAGTCGGATCAAACAATTGAGGAATAAACCAATACACTTGGTTAAAGTACAATGTTCACGACATGGAGCTGAAGAGGCCACTTGGAAAACAGAGGACCGTATGAAGGCTAGATATCCAGAGTTGTTTTCATCTTAAGTTTCGGGACGAAACTTCTTTTTAGGGAGGAAGGATGTAATACCCGAGATTTCTGATATGTATTTGGAACTTGTGATATTGTAATTGTTGCACTTTAATCTGAGTATTATTCTCCGTATCTCATAGTCCGGTGTGTTGAGCGTATGATTTCATGTATGTGATTTATAAATTGTGATTCTGCGCATGTAGCGCACGCTATCGTCTATGTGTAGCGTACGCTAACATGGATCCATAGCGCACGCTACAAAGGAACATTAGCGCACGCTATACGTGGTCAATATGATTGAGACGTGTGGTAGGTGAGATCAGGCCGGGGATCTTGGTCGGATTGTGTCGGGATGAACCTGGACGGCTTTCGAAAAGCCAAGTCAACGCCTTAGCGCACGCTACCGATATGAGATAGCGCACGCTAAGTGCCGAGTACAAAGAAGTCGAAGACGTTAGCGCACGCTACGAGTATGGACTAGCGCGCGCTAATAACCATTTCCTATAAATAGGACAACATCCTTTTCGTATTTTCAGTCCTTTCTCTTCCCACATCCGAATCCTTATACTTAGATTATTACTCCCTACATCCTAAACACTTCATATCAGCATCCTAGCTCGTGTTGAAGATTGTAGATCATTGAGGATTGGTGTTCAAGCCTTCGACGTTGGATTTGCTTCGATTTCCTCATTGTTCTTCACTACTTTGAGGTAGGTGATTCTTCACCAATATTAGTAGTGTTCTAAAGGACGTTTGATCATGTTTATCTAGTCAGTTAGATTTGTTAATAGTCGAACATCATGTGTTAGAAAGATATTTTGACGTTTCGGTACTTATTCATCGGATAACCCTTTGAACCTTTTTAATGTTGGACTCCTAGACGTATTCTTGTATCTTCAAAACTGTTTATGACCAGTATGGGGAGAGCATCAAGTTCTTATGTTTTGACATGATAGAATCATACGTTTGGGACATGAAATGGATTGGACTTAGGATGTTCTTGAAGATCAAAGATGAATTATGGTGTTGTGATGATTATACGTACCCTTGTATCTTGTAGTCGTTTAATCCGTAGGGATCTTTCACAAACCGTATGAGCATGATATACACTGAGATGGCTTGTATTAACACTGAGATTTCATGAGTTTTCATCACCTTTAGCTCAAGTTTTACCCAGTAGTGTCTGCCATGCACGATTAGCGCACGCTAAGACGTATATATTAACGTGCGCTATCGGGAACGAGTAACATGCGCTACGTTGGATACGTAACGTATGTTATATCATCGTGCAGTAAGGGCATTGCTCGTGAGAAGATCACAAGACAACGGCTAGCGCACGCTAAACTCCGTCATTTGCGCGACGCATCGGGTAGCTTAGCGCACGCATGATAAGACGTAGCGCGCGCTAAGTAGTTCAGGCAGAATTCATTTTTAGAGCTTGCGGTCGTAAAACCGGATTATTAGACGTTCGTATGACTTGAGAGGAATTCTTTATTATTTCTTAGGTCCGAGCCTTGCATAGGGGACGATCGAGGGGCGGTGGCATACGGGCGCGTGTCATTTGTTGGAGTATTTCATTCTTGCCATTTTCGAGGCAAGTATCATATGTTGAGTTTGATTTATATTTGAACCTTGATCATGCTTATGGTTTTGTTCATGTTGTTAAATATGAGATGTATTTCTGTAATTTCTCGTGGTATTCATTGTTAATTGTTCGTATTGATGAACATATTGAAATGCATATATGTATGTATAATTGATTGTTTTATGGTATAAATGATCTGAGGGGATCATGAGGATCTATGCTGAGGGCGCTGGATCGAATGTCCACCATGCGTTGGTCCGACGGGATCATCATGGGGATCTATGCTGAGGGCGCTGGATTGCTGGACGGGTTTTCCACCATGCGTTGGTCCGACGGGATCATCATGGGGATCTATACCAAGGGCGCTGGATCGCTAGATTACTGCATCTTGTGTTGATGGAATCGTGAGGATTCGCATCGTTGATTCCTGATGGAAGTCCGTTTGAATGTTTTATGATGCATTGATGATTTATGTATTATGATACTTGTACTAGCATTGTTTTGCTAACCCATTCGGGTGGACATTGTTTTGATGTTCGTAGCCGAGGAGCGGGAAGCAACCACAAGATCGGCAGACAATGAAATGGCTCGATGATGTGGTTGATGTTTATTGTTATTGTGATTTGTCTTCTTGGTTCCTTTAGTACTGAGTACGTCTGCTTTAATAATGTCATTTCGATATGGTTGTATAAGATAACTCATTCGATCGGTTGAATCAAATCAGATTTTGAACTTCATTGCATTTATCGATTATATTTACATTTCTTTTAAATTAGCCTTGTAAATCCTTACTTAAAGGGTTTACGGCGCTGTAATTATTCCGAATATCTCGGGGTGTTACAGTTCAGAACCCGGATCCGGCCTATGTTAATCGGGGCGGAGCGGATCGTTGGCTTCAGGATGTCATCAAGATGCATCCTCCTCAGTTTTCGGGAGCTTCAGACCCGATCGGCTGGGAAGGGTGGATCAAGGAGATATCTAAAGTCTTCACCGCTACCAACTGTCCCGAGGACCGTAAAGTCCCTATTGCTCAATACTTTCTCACAGGGGACGCTACGGATTGGTGGGAGGCCGTTGGGCTCAAAGACCATGTTGCTTCGTGGACCGAATTCCAAGGACTGATGGAGACTGAATATTGCCCGTGGCCGGTCAGACAGGCTCGAGTACATGCTTTCTATGATGCTCAACCACGGGATATCCCCGTATCTCAGGCTATTGCCGATTTTAATAAGGAGTTGGGTTATGTGAAGACCCAAGTTGTCGAGGAGAGCGACAAAATTTTCCATTTTTCCAGACGGATGAAATTGTCGATTCGGGACTACATGTCGGGGCTCGTCTGTACTACCTTGAAGGATTATCAGAGTAGGGCCCTTGCTTACGATATGTCAGTGACAGCTAGCGAGGCGGCCCGCGAGAGCAAGAAGCAGAAGTCCGCTGGGAATTTTTCGGGCCACAAGGGTGGGGGTCAGCAGAATCCCAATCGCTAACTTCCTCCGGCGGTGGTTCAAATTGCTCACTGGGGTCCTCGTGGAACTACCAAAGTGCTTCTTTTCGTGATGTGAAGTGTTTCAATCAGGCCGTATAGCCACGCTCAGTGATTTGTTTGAGCCCTTTGTCGACGTGTAATCGGTGTGGCCACCGGTCACAAGGCGGCTTTCTGTGGCCGAGAGGGAGAAAATACTTGGTGCCCGGCTTCCATCCCGCCTAGGGAACCAAGTGTGAATCAAGGATCGTTTGCTCCTCAATCTCCGCCGAGTGCTAGTCGGGGGAGAGGTCGGGGTCAGCCCTCTAAGGGGGGAGCTTCCAGCGTCGGCTCAGCCCACCCGCGTATCTATGAGATGCGGAGAGCCGATGATCCAGCGACTACCGTGGCGATAGGTACCGTTCATATTCTTTCTCATCCTGTCAGTGTGCTTTTCGATTTTGGTGCTATGCCTTGAAGGCGGAGAGTGGTGGAGTCGAGCTTTCGTCGATTCCAATCGTTAGTGAGTTTCCTGATGTATTTCCTGACGAGTTACCGGGATTGCCACCGGATCGTGAGGTCGAATTTGCTATAGAGTTAGAGCCGGGCGCGGCTCCTATTTCGAAGGCGCCGTATTGCATGGCACCTTCAGAGATGTCCGAGTTGAAGAAGCAGTTGAGCGAGCTTCTTGAGTCGGGGTATGTTCGACCGAGCGCCTCGTCTTGGGGCGCACCGGTACTGTTTGTGCGGAAGAAGGATGGTTCACTACGTTTGTGTATCGACTATCGCGAACTAAACAAGGTGACCATCAAGAACAAGTATCCTTTGCCAAGGATTGATGACTTGTTCGACCGATTGCAGGAGCTGCGGTATTCTCGAAGATTGATTTGAAATCGGGTACTATCAGCTCCGAGTGAGAGAGTCCGATGTGCCGAAAACAGCTTTTTGGACGAGATACGGACATTATGAGTTCGTAGTTATGCCTTTCGGGTTAACTAATGCGCCGGCGGTGTTCATGCAGTTGATGAACAAAGTCTTTATCGAGTATTTGGATAAGTGTGTCGTCGTCTTCATTGATGATATTCTTATTTATTCGAGGAACGAGGAAGAGCATGCCCATCATTTGCGAGTAGTGTTAGACATTTTGAGGACCGAGCAACTCTATGCGAAGTTCTCGAAATGTGAGTTCTGGCTGAAGGAAGTGATGTTTCTAGGTCACGTGATTTCAGCCGAGGGGGTTCGTGTAGATCCGCAGAAGATTGAGGCGGTGTTGGATTGGGCACCGCCCAAGAATGTGAAGGAGGTCCGTAGTTTCTTGGGATTGGCTGGCTACTACCGTAGGTTCGTCGAGGGTTTCTCGAAACTAGCTCGGCCACTCACGCAGTTGCTCCAGAAATCCGAGAAGTTCGTCTGGAATGACGAAAGACAGTCGAGTTTTGAGGAACTGAAGAAGCGTTTGACTTCAGCCCTGGTTTTGGCGTTGCCATGTGGCAACGAGGGTTTTGCCGTTTATAGCGATGCTTCGGGTCAGGGTCTTGGGTGCGTGTTGATGCAGCACGGCAAGACCATTGCCTATGCGTCGAGACAGTTGAGGCCGTATGAGCTGAATTACCCTACTCATGATTTGGAGTTAGCGGCGGTCATTTTTGCACTAAAGATTTGGCGTCACTATCTTTTCGGCTCTGCATGTCAGATTTTTACCGATCATAAAAGTCTGAAATACATATTTACTCAGTGGGAGTTGAATATGAGGCAGAGGAGGTGGTTAGAGCTGATTAAGGATTATGACCTCGAAATCCTTTATCATCCGGGCAAGGCGAACGTCGTGGCCGACGCCTTGAGTCGGAAACCGATTGCGTTGCGAACGCTTGAGATCCTTACATCTCACCCGAGCTTCGCGGGCTTTGATCGAGTTAGATGTTGAGGTTTTGTTGCCTGGAGCCGTCGGGCAACTTTGTGCTTTAGAGATTTCGTCATCTTTAATCGATGAAATTAAGTCAAGCGATTAGAGGATCCGATGATTACTCAAATACGAGAGAACGTTCTTAATGTAAAGTCTCCAGGGTTTGTGATTCACGAGGATGGTATTTTGAGATTCAGTCGGCTTTGTGTGCCGAACAACTCGTGAGTTGAGATAGAGTATTTTGCGGGAGGCCCATGCTACACCTTACTCCGTTCATCCTGGTTCGAGTAAGATGTACAAGGACTTGAGAAGGAACTTCTGGTGGAATGATATGAAGAAGGAGGTCGCACAGTTTGTAGCGAGGTGTTTGACTTGTCAGCAGGTCAAAATCGAGCATCAAAGAACCGGGTTGTTGCGATCACTTCGCTCCTAATGGAAATGCGAAGATATATCGATGGATTTCATTACGAGTTTGCCGAGATCGAGGTCGGGCATGAATATGGTATGGGTGATTGTTGATCGTCTGACCAAGTCGGCACATTTTCTGGGCATCAAGGACACTTGGGGCCCGGAGAAGTTGGCCCGTGTGTTTATCGTGCAGATTGTGAGGCTTCACGGTACTCCGAAGTCTATCGTTTCGGATCGTGATGGCCGTTTTGTATCGCACTTCTGGCAGGCGGTGCATAAGGCGTTGGGTACCCGTTTGCATTTGAGTACCTCTTTTCATCCCCAGTTAGATGGACAGTCGGAACGCACTATCCAGACGTTCGAGGATTTGTTGCGTGCCTGTGCTCTCGATTGGAGTGGTGACTGGGAGGAACATTTGCCATTGATCGAATTCACGTACAACAACAGTTGGCACGCGTCGATTCGGATGGCACCGTATGAGGCACTTTATGGGCGGCGATGTCGATCACCAATTTGTTGGAATGAGACGTCCGATTTGGTCGGGACCGAGCCGGATGTCGTTTTAGAGACGAGGCGGAAGATAGAATTAATTCGGGAACGGATGTTGACTGCCCAGAGTCGACAAAAGTCGTATGCCGACGTCCGTCGTCGACCTTTGGAATTCGAGGTGGGAGACCACGTTCTGCTAAAGGTGTCGCCGACGAAGGGAGTTTTTCGTTTCGGGAAGAAAGGAAAGTTGAGTCCGAGATTTATTGGACCCTTTGAGATCCTCGAGCGAGTCGGTGGGTTGGCATACCGTTAGGCGTTACCTCCGGCCTTGAGTCATGTTCATAGCGTTTTTCATGTTTCCCAGCTGAGGAAATATGTCCCGGATCCTAGTCACGTCATCGATTATGGCGAGATTGATGTCGCTGAAGATATTCCTTTTGAGGAGCGTCCTTTGAAGATTTTAGAGCATCGTGAGAAGCCACTGAGGCATAAGACCATCCCTTTGGTCAAAGTGCAGTGGTCGAGACACGGTGTCGAGGAGGCAACTTGGGAAACCGAGGATAGCATGCGTGCTAGGTACCCTGAGTTGTTTGTTTCTTAAGTTTCGGGACGAAACTTATTTTTAGAGGGGTAGAATGTAATATCCGCATTTTTTTCCTTTCCTTGTATTTACATTTCCAGTGTATTTCTCGATTGTAGTAACCCTCGTGTATCTTTCAGTGTATCTTTCCTGTCATCTATTGATCTAATTCTCGTTGTTGTAGTGCGGAACCGCCGTTTCGGGGTTGCCGTGGATCCATTTCGTGTTATTGTTTCCCCGATATTGATTCATATTGATTTCATTCTCTTCCCGGATCATTTTTCATCATTTTTTTGGACCCTAAGGGGGTGTGGGCCGCGGCACAAGGCGTGTGCGCCGCGGCACACACATTTTTCCAGTTTTTGGCCGAGCGGACTGTACTGTGTGCCGTGGCACACCCGTCCGGGGCCGCGGCACACTGCCGCGGCACACCCGTCCGGGGCCGCGACACACTCGTGTAGCATCTGCGACCAAAACCCGACTGTACCGGGTGCCGCGGCACACGCAGGCCGTGCCGCGGCACACTGCCGAACCCTGGGAGCAGTTTTTAGGCTTGTGCCGCGGCACACCATGCGGTCAACTGTATAATCTCGTTCTTATTAGGCGAGATCGGCCATTCCCCTCATTTCTTCACCTGCGCACGAGAGAGAGAGGATTAAGGGGGAGAACTTCTCAATCATTCATCAATTGGGGGTTGATTTTCATCATTCTCCTTCGGTTGTGAGGCCCGGATAATCAATCTAACGCGCGTTCTACGAATCATAGTACTTGAATCTTCAAAGGTAATATCTCTTAGAACCCTATTTTCGGATAATTTGGGGGTTTTGGGATTTTCTTCCGATTCGTTCCGTTTTGTTGGTGGATTCATGATGAATACGATTAATATTGTTAGTATCTTTAGCTTTCCTACGGATTCATGGATATTTTGTGGGTTTTTACTAATCGAGAGGGTTTGGTTGTGGTCCGCCTCGTTGTTATTTTTGGTACGAATATACATGAATCGTAGGCGGGTTTTCGGTGTATTAAATTTCCGTATTCGTCTAGAGTTGGTTGTGATTAGGTGTATTGAATCAACGAACCGAACGGTGACTTTAACGAACGCTCGCTCGCTAAGGATCTGCCCGCTCGTTCGTGTTCGTGTTCGTAAAATTGCAAACCACTTGTTCGTGTTCGGTTCGTTAAAATTTCACATATTTCGTGTTCGTTCGTTAGCGTTCGATTGTTCGTTCGTTTTGATCGTTCGTTTGTTCGTTTGTGTTCTAAAAAAAAAGAAAAAAAAAACTAAACTACAAACAATAATAATTAATAAAATAAAAAGAGAAGATAGATTTAGAAATTAAAGATTTTGGAATGGTAGGTTTTATTTTGTATATATACTTATTAATTATTATAAAAATTATTAATTATATTTATTAATTATTGTAAAATTATTAATAAATATATAAAAAACCTTTGTTCGTGAACTGTTCGTGAACTAACGAACATATATTATTTTGTTCGTGTTCGGTTCGTGTATGTAACGAACATGTTCGCGAACTGTTCGAATTTGACCGAACCAAACACGAACTGAACGTTGACCGAACATTTTCGTGAAATTTTCACGAACGTTCAGTTCGAAATACACCCCTAGTTGTGATTGTGTTATTCGAATCGTTAGGTTCATTTCCGCCGGTTCCTCGCGGTCGTGTTCGATTCTTCCTTTCCGTTCGTATCACCGTCTATTAACCGAGGGAAGTACCCTTATGAACTTACATTCTTGACATAATAGTATTGTGTGAGAAATGGTGTGTGTGTGTATGCTCACTACGGGTTAGATCCGACGGGGTCTCGGTAGGGGTCCACAGAGACGTGGATCGACGAGCTTGCTTTTAACCACTACGGGTTAGATCCGACGGGGTCTCGGTAGGGGTCCACAGAGACGTGGATCGACGGTTAATTGTGGTGCATTTTACAAATGTGATTTGATTATGGCATTTCCGGAAATGAATGATTTGGAACTATGTTTTCTTGAATTGCATGCATTACTATATGTGTAAGATGTAAGTCGTTCATTTGGTTACTTGTACTAGCGTAATTGCTAACCCCTCTGGGGACCCGTTCGGGGGAAATTCGTTTTATGAATTTCAGGTCAGGTTCATCCAGACGAGCGGGTGCTGGACCAGTATGCGGATGATGGCCGTGCGTGATGATTGTGCACGAGTGGTGTCTTATTGCTTCTATCTTTTTACCTTTTGTGGTCTTTAAACTAATAGAAGTACTCTAGTACTTAAGAATTTTTACTTGTCGGGATTGTATTGTTATTTATTATGGTTGGGTCGGATTATGGTGTTATGTTAGGCCGGTTGAACCGGGTGGATTATTTTGTTGGGCGGCTTTATGACGAGGTATTTTTCTGTTGTTTCTGTGAGTCGATGAGTATGATGCTTGTTCAGCCTGTTGGGTCCCATATAGGGATTCACGGCGCTGTAATATACCTCGGATATCCTGATGGTGTTACAATTACAGCGGCGACGGCGGCAGAATTCTGGAATGGGGGAGCAAAAATGAGAAGAAATGGGGGAGAGAAAATGAGCGGACGAAATTAGGGATATATTGAAATGAGGGGAGAGAAAATTAATTTTGAAAATAAATTCAGAATCCCATAAGATGAATGGAAAGGAGTGAGAAAAAAATTTCATTTCAAAAATACCCTCGTTGTTAAAATAGGGTGAATCAATGATGATGTTAGCATCAAATCTAGTTAAATCTGCACCATTAATTCTTTATAGATGTAAGGTTAGGATACATTCTTATTTCTTACACTTAAACCATTTCACTCCATAACCCACCCATATATATATATATATATATATATATATATATATAAAAGATAAATGTATGCCTTTCAGAGCTTCTCTGTTTGCCAACATTGAGTTTGATATTTTTC